>CM030359.1:437851222-439051222 GCA_017893485.1 Hemerocallis citrina | reverse complement strand
TTAAGCATTAAGAGTAAACTTGTTAAAAGCATTGTGTTCCCACTTTGAGAGTTATTTTAACATGTGTGCATTGTTTTTTCTTAGTACATAGTGATAGAAGGGAGAGAGATAGAGTATATGAAATGCAAATTTAGAAAAACTCGGAGATATAATTATTACAGTTCATCTAAATTTCCGAGAACTCTATAAGAGAACACATTTTCTCTCCATGGTATCAAATAGAGAGATTGAAAGATCATGTGATCCGTCCATAAAGTGAAAGTAAGATGTGAAGAATGGAGGACTGCCCCTACAGTGTCATGGATCACAGATCACCCATGAACGTTCACGTGTTTTTGTTATTAAAATTATTACCTTCCATACTATCGGACGGAACACTCCGTCGAGATGTCCCCTACTGACCACTCTTTTCAGCGCATCTAAGTTTATGACCTTTTGCGAAAGCTGTCAAACAGAGAGCAATTCAAGATATTCAGAAACACAAAAAAATAACTTCAGTGAGCTATATACATTCCAGAGTGTCTAGACTCCGGAATCTGGATGGCTGGTAGTGACCAGTGAGTTACAGAAATTTCATATCAGAGATGCAGAAAAAAACATAGCTGAAGATAATAAATTCACTCTATCAATGAAATAACTAGAACCAGTAGGGATACATTGAGCATAGACCAATTGATTTGTTTAATTAGCAATGCAGCAATCTAGTTACATACACAGTACAATGCTAAGGTATCACCATTTATCTGTCAAAACCATGTTACTGGTTAAATAAGCAAATCAGTTTAAAATTTGCTTCTGCTGGTCAAAGACTCAAAATAGGAAGTTTTATGGGATATGTTGCCTTATTTTCTTGCCAAGTTAATTGAAAAGGTCAATCAACGGGTAAGTCATCTCCAATGATCAGCTCTGAAAGTTCATAATAAAAAATAGAGCTAAACAAAATTCTCAATCTCATATTTGGACGGAATTGGTTTGTTACTTTCCTTGTCAAACTTAATTGCAAGATCTCAGACTTGCACACGTTGGAGTTTTATTTTAAGTTATACAGGCTCCAGTTATCCAGTTATCTATAGATTTTATACTAATTATATATCTCTAATATTATAATGGGAGAGTTGGGGTTGTCGTTTGTCAACATACAAACCCGTGCGTTACACGTGCAACTCCAACTCTCTCATTAATTACAACAAAAAATAAACAAATAAAAAAATCACCTATTTAAAACGTGCAACACACGTGCAAAACAATTTAATAATATTTTTTAACACTAAACATGCACATATGTTGCACGTACAACTCAAATTCTATTTATAAACACGTGCATTGCACGTACAAATCGTAGCTTTTTCTTCAAAATATTTTCCTAATTATGTGCAACGCACGTCCAACTCCAAAACTATTTATTAATACGTACATCGCACGTGAAAATCCTCCAACTCTTATCAAAACGTGCATCGCACGTGAAAAATACTAGTACTATATAACTAGGCTTTTAGTGTGTGCACGCAAATTGCGTACCCATGAAAAGACGGAAACACCCTCAACTAATACCCTAACTTAAAATTCAAATTTTAAATTATAAATTTCAAACTGCCCACAAACAAATTTAAGAAGAAATAAACTCTCATCACTCCTTCCTCTTTATCACAATATTTCAAACTGTCCATGAACAAATATAGCTATAAAACTCTTCTTATAAGAATCTTAAAAAGGGGTATGTGCATTATTGGACATGGGAGTAGTATATATTCTATACTAATTATATAATTAACTAAAGAGTGAGCCGTCATCCGCTGCATCAAATAATGTGGCGCACTTGCTGATGCGGGAACAAGACTACACAGCTATTAAAAGATGGTTTGAACCAGATTTTTAATTGCTTTCCTAGTTTAGAGATATTATATTTTTAATTTATTTTTCTATTTTAAAGATATTGTAACTTTTATTGCTTTCCTAGTTTAGGGAAGTTTTTTGTTATTTCTTTTCTTTGAGATTACGTTAGTTTATTTCTTTCTTTCCAAGTTCACTCCGTCTATCAAATGGCTCTAAGAGTTATCCTGTATCTTCACACTTTTATATTATTTCAATCAAAAGAAGAGCTTTTCTTCAATTCATCTTCTTGATTATTCGAGAAAACCCTTGTTAATTCAAGAACCATAAGTTTGTGCGAAAGCAAATAACCAATCTATCTTCCGTCCTGCGTCACATGCAAAGTGCAAAAATGCACACTATAATAACACGCTACAATCACTGTTTCCTCTACTGGCTAAAGAAGCGAGTAACAACAATCTGATGGTGCGCGATATCTGGCGAAATGGTAGACTAGCGATCGAGTTCCAAGGAGTTCTTTCGGGTAATAATATTATAGGGTATGAAAGACTCGAAACGTTGGTAAGAGAAAGGGGGTCACTTGTATAACACGGACAAGGATGCTAGGGAGTGGAGTCTAGAGGCTAATAGGACCTTCACGGTCGCGTCAATGTATCGTCAGCTGAATGATGGGGGTGTGAGGTGTCAAGGGGCAACCATTATCTAGAAATCGGGAGCTCCGAACAAAGTGAAAGCCTTCTTGTGGTTAGTTATGAACAACGCTATTCTCTCAAAGGCGAATCTCATAAAACGAAACCTACAGATCGATAATGCGTGTCCGAGATGTAACCAAGGGGTTGAGGACACCAACCATATTTTTTTAGATTGCCCTAGGGCAAAAGTGTCGTGGGAAATTCTGGTTCTGAGTTTTAGGTTGGGGAAAGGTCCTAGACGGGTTGAGGACTTCTGGGGTGCCTGGCAAGATAAAAGGGTTAGATCGGAATTTAGGGTCTTGTGGGATACCACGGTAGCGGCTAGTTGTTGGACTCTGTGGCTAGACAGAAACAATACTTGTTTTCGTAACACAAGATGTAGATTTAACATTATGATGTACAAAATTCTGAGTCTTATTTCTGCTTGGTCAGGCAAGACAGGTGTTAGGAGGAGGTTGCAACCGGATCTTCAAGAATAGTCACTATGAGGATAGGGGGAAGAGCGACTGGTTTGTGCTTTTGGAACTTTCGGCATAGTGGGGATGGTTCTATTTCTTGTATGTGGGTGGCTTTATTTTGATGTATTTTGTGTCTAGACCATGGTGAGCTAGATGGAACTATGGAAGTTGTAATATTTTATTTCATGTTGTTTCCATAATTTCTCATTAATGAAACTGGTGACTAGTTGGTTACTTTATCTGTCAAAAAAAAAAAAAACTAGAGAAGGATAAACTGGGCTGAATGGGATGGTCGTATTTGCAACTATTTTTTTTCTCGAAAATTGGACTGATTTTCCAACAACAACAATAATGATCGAGTTTTGATCACAAACATCCATTTTCTTCGTTCAACTTCAGTACGAGGTCCTCTTTCAAATAAAACTACTACAATATCATTTTTCTCAAATGCGTAATATTAGAAAATGCCGGTCCATTACAATACATTAACAATCCTCATTAACCTTCCTAAAAAAAATCCTCATTGACCCTTCAACTCATCATAATGCATACCATTTCGAAGTGGACTACCATCTACAATTTTTTTAAAAAAAAATCTATCAATTTCTATTAATATTATTATTTTTTATTTTTTGTTCTAATTTCCAATGAACATTATAAATTGACGACAATTACAACACGTGCACTTTTCCCAGATCAATAAAAACCCTAATCCCAAAATATTGCATCCTAATAAAATTTGCACCTCGAAATCGAGCTCCGAACTGTCGTCTTCGCTCATCTCATCGTCGATGGCAACGATCGCGATGTCTTCCGACTCCGACCGAGATCCGACGGTCTGGAAAGTTCGAAGCTCTTTTCCGAGCTCGCCGTGCCCTAGATTCTGATTCCGTTTGGGAATGAGATTCTTCCGATTCGGAATCTTCATCTTTGATTTTAGGGGAAGCATGATTGGGATTTGGAATCTGAAGGTTTTGGATTTGGGAATGAATTTGAATTCATTTTGGTTTTACGAGAGAGAGGGAAAGAAGTGTAGGTTTGAATGGTAGACATAAAGAAGAGAGAGAATGGAATTAGTGCGTATTTTATGGAAAATAAGGTGGGCTTGGATCAGTTGGGCCTGGTTGATGGGCCGATTGTTTTTTTGCAAATGGAGAATATTTATCACGTGCAAAACACGTGACTGAAATTGTTTGCTTGGGGTATATAACTATACTAGATTTGCCCGTGGGCACGTGCCTGCGGTACAACATATGAAAGTATTGTAAACATTAAAACAACAATTATGTAGCTCAAATTTGAATAGTAAAACAATAATTAGTTGTAAATAAAAGTCAATGTTTCCATTAGTATATGTTCAAAAATAATTATAAATGGGGGTGTAAAATCCAACTTCTTAGAACTTTGAGTATGGAAAATGATAAAATTTAACTGTTGATGAGATATTTGCTATTTTCAATGTAACATGAGCAATAAAAAATGCATAAAAAATCTGAAAATTTATAAACCTGAAATATGAAAATATAAATTTCTAAGTAAATAGAGAGAGATTAAAAGAGAGAGAGAGATAAATAAATAAAGGAGTTGTTTTGGGGGTGTTGAATTTAAGTTTTAGGGGGAAACTTTAGGGCGGGAAAATATATTTTGTGAGGTTAGAATTGGACCATTGATTTCAACCATATTGAATGAGAACCACTTGATAGCTTTCTTTGTGTTTTATTATATAGATTTTTGAGGTATTTTGTTATGAATTTTGAGTTAATTGTTAGTAAATCATCATTTCAATTTGTCTAAAATGATCTTGTGTTTAGTTTGATACTTTGATTCGAGATTGAAATATGTTGGTTGACCGAGTTAAATTACAGTGTTCAAGGGGCAATGTAATCTAGGTTAACATGTAAATAGATGCAGGGCCGTCCCTGACTTCCCGGAGGCTCAAGGCGAAAAGTCCAAATAATTATTTTTGGGGCCCCTAATTACAATATAATTTTTTTACCTGCAAAATACGTATCTATATTTATAAGAAAAATACAAATTTGGGGTCCCTAAAATTGCAAAAAAATCGGGGGGCCTGAGGTAGCCGCCTCACCGGCCTCAAGATGGGGCCGGCCTTGAGTAGATGACAAGTTCCGCAAATCAGGACCGAAGCTAGTATCTCAAAGCTAATAACCAAACCAGAAAGGCAGAAACCTATCATTCTTCTGTAGCCAATCCATTTGCTGAAACTTCCTTATACAAATTTGGAGTGATCCGAAGGATTTAGTCGACTAAAAAATAAATTACTAATCATTTGTCATGAATGCAATGTTTAGAAGAAGTCAGCAACTAAGCCACAAAGCGACCAAAGGCGCAACAGTAATTTAGGCAGAACAACAACAACAACAACAACAAAGCCTTTTTTCCCAACTAGTTGGGATCGATTGCATAAATCCTGGTTTTTCATTCTGCTCAGTTTAGCACAATATTTTCTGTAAGGCCATAGGTTATCATATCTTTTATCACTGTTTTTGCCCAAGTCTACGTATGACATGTCTAAACCACTTTAGTCAATTCCCTCTTAACTTATCTTGGATATAAGCTATCTTTAGCATGTCTCGTATATGCTTTTTTATAATTCTATCATTCCTGGTTTTACTACACATCGATCTTAGCATCATCATCTCCGCTACACTCATTTTTTGGACATGTTGTTTATTTGTTTCCCAACACTCTGCTTCATACATCATTGATGATCTAACAGCCGTCCTCTAAAATTTTTCCTTCAACTTTAAAGGTATACATTTGTCACACAAAACACCACTAACACTTCTTCACTTAAGTCATCCTGGTTGGATCCTATGTATAATGTATTCACAAATCTCCCTTTCTCTTTGTATAATCGAGCCTAAATATCATAAATGGTCTCTCTTAAGTATCTCTTGATCATCAAACTTCACTACTTCCTCAGTTGTGTTCTGAATATCACTAAAATTACACTCCATATGCTATATATGTTTTAGTTCTGCTTATTCTAAAGTCTCTACCTTCCAAAGTTTCTCTCCAGAAATTCTAATTTAGTATTGACTCATGCTCTAGTCTCGTCACCTAAGATGGCGTCATTGGCAAAAAGCATACACTAAAGGTACCACTAAAGGTACCTCATCTTGTATTCCTTGCGTTAATTCATCCATAACCAAAGCAAAGATCTAGGGGTTTAAAGCCGAATCTTAGTGTAAATCTACTGTAATAGAAAAATCACTGGTCTCTCATGTGCTTGTTCTAATTGTGGATTTTGCCCCTTCATACATATCCTTAATTACCTCAATAAACTGAATAGTAACTCTTTTATTATTTAACACCCACAATATTATGTCTCTAGGAAATTTATCATATGCTTTTTCTAAATCTATAAATACCATATGTAGATCTTTCTTATTCTCTCTACATTTTTTCATAAGTCTGCTCAGTATATAAATTGTTTCCATTGTTGACCTCTCATACATAAATCCAAACTGATTCTCAGATACTGAGGTTTCTAGTCTCAGTCTATGTTCGATCACTATCTCCCAAATTTTCATTGTATGACTCATTAATTTTATCTTTCAGGAGTTGGAGCAACTTTGTATATCTCATTTGTTTTTATATGTAGAGAATAAAATACTCTCGCCTCTCCTTGATTCAAGAGTGGTGGCGCTTCTTCATTTATCAGGTATCTTCTTAGTCCTCAAAATTCCTTGTTAGCCAACCCACTTCTACATCCGCAATACACATCTAAAATTCAATGGGTATACCATCCGGTCTTAAAGTTTTTCCTATTTTCATCCTTCCTCGAGCAGTTCGAACCTCCGAGGTCTTAATTCTAAGGAAAAACATATGCTCTCGACTCTCCCTCGAGTCATTTATATTTAACTTGCTCACAACATTTTCATTTAATAACTTCTCAAAGTAATTTAGTCATCTTTCCTTAATTTCCTCATCTTTTACTAAGACTCTTGAATCCTCGCTCTTAATACACCTAATTGTATCAAGATTTTTCGTTTTCCTAGCATTTTGTTTAGCAACCTTGTAAATATTAATTTCTCCTTCTTTTGTTCCTAATTTTGTGTATAAATCATCATAAGTTTTTTTCTTTTACATTTTTTACCGCTTTTTTAACTTCTTTTTCAACGGTCTTATATCTCTCCAAATCCTCTTCATTTATACTATTTTGCCATATTTTGAAAGTTGATCTTTTTTCTCTCATAATATTTTGGACTTCTTCTTGCCACCACCATGTTTCTATAGCTAGCAACCCTTTACCTTTATATTCTCCAAGTACCTTATTTAAAATTTTTCTTATGTAGCTAGCCATTTTAGCGCACATCATATTTGTCTCTCATTCCTAATTCTATGATGCTATTTAAGGACTTTATTTCTAAAAACAACTAGTTTCTCTCCCTTCAAGTTCCATCACCTAATTTTTGGGTTCCTAGTCTCCTTCCTCGCATATATATGTTTTGTTAAACACTCTCTCGATATAACTTTAGTTACTTTACATGTCAAGTGATCCACTTTTATAGTGATGAAAAAATCTTCATCTCCCTAAAATAAGTATTTGCTAGTATAAGATCATACGAAGCCGCAAAATCTAATAGAGCCACTCCACCATCGTTCTTATTTTCAAATTCATGTCCTTCATTCACCATCTCATTTCGTATGTTATTTTCTCCTACATGTTCATTGAAATCTCATCTTATAAATAATTTCTCACATAAGGAAACTCCTTGAATTATCTCATCCACATCTTTTAAAATTTATTTTTAGCTTGTACATGTAATCCTAAGGATATTAAATGTTACTCCCTAATACAAGCTTAATTTGTATTATTCTATCCTCCTTCCTATTAACACCTACTACATTTCCTTTGAATTTTTTATCAACTAAAATTCCTACTCCATTTATATTTATAATTTTACCTGTATAATCTAATTTAAAATCATCTCTCTCTTTTAGCTTTCTCCCTTACCCACTTTGTTTCTTGTAAATAAGCTATATTAATATTTCTTCTAATTAGTTCTATGCATTTTCCTGTCAATGTGCCTATATTCCAAGTCGCTAACTGATATGGCTAAAAATGGGGTTAAATCGGAACCGTCCAGATTGGGCACGAATCTTGAAGCTCAAGGGTAAGACGGTAATTTTACATACAAATGGGTCCGAAACGGGTACTGGGTCTCACAGATCCAATAACCCACAAATGGATCCACTCCAACTGGGTGCGGGTCCCGACCCAAGACAAATCCAGACCAGCAAGAGGAAAATCAGGGTCACTGATTTGACCGAATCAACGGGCCTGATTTGCTCTCACCGGGAATCAAGGGTCAGTTTCCTAAACAGATTGTGAGGATTTTACTCCTGACAGTTACACAGAAAATCAGGTCCCTAATCACTCCCATGGCGACTATAAATACCTCACACCTACCACTGTGACCAAGTAATCACTATTTTTCCAACTTAAGCTCTTTCTTAATCATATCACTGGTTACTGACAAGAGCGTCGGAGGGTGCGTCGCCGGAATTTCCCCCGGTGTATCGCACTTCCTTGCAGGTGAGCGGCAGGGATCAGCAGGCTTGGACCCGCTATTCGGGTTTTTCCACGAACTCACAAATCTCATCTGTTTACCCCCACACCAGAATCAGCGGTAACAGATTGGCTCCGTCTGTGGGAAACCATTCGAATAGCTGCCTCTCCTCTCCCTGTCGACTAGCTCTTCTCCCGCCATGCCTCCCAAGAAAGTCAGATCAGGGGGGTCCAACCGCGGGCCCAACCCCGCCAATCAACAGGAGGAAGTCCTCGTGCATCCTGCTCCGCAGCCCGAACAACTTCCTCCCCCGGCCCCACAGGGCCAGCCTCCTCATCCGAATCAACCACCCCCTAATGGCCCTGCCGGTCAGAACCAGCGGAGGCAGAAGCAACCTCTCCACCCAGACCATGTCTCAGTCCACAATGCCTCCTCGGACTCTATGGCTTCCCATAGCCCCGACCTCCGCAACACTGTCCTGAATCGCCAGAAGGATGAGGACCTTCGCAACCGCCTAGATGAGAAACGGGCCCGAGAAGGAGCCTCCCGCCAACATCAAGGTGAGCGATCTCCTCATCACCCAAATGGCAGAAGGTCTCCGGGCCGAAGAAGGTCTCCGGACCGAAGAGGACGGGGGGAATCTCCCGAGCGCCGAAGGAGGAGACTGCATTCCCCTGCTGACCGGCATCATCCGAGGAACAGTGAGGCACCAATCACTCGTGCCGAGTTCCTTCAGTTCCAGGCAACGGTGTTGCAGGCCCTCAACCTTCGCAACAACAACATTGATGCCCAAAGGGTTCCAACACCCCCATGGGTTCCGAGTCCTCGCCACCGATCATTAAGTCCTCCCCCGGCTCCTAGTCGCCAGCAACATCAACATAGTCCTCGCCGCTCCCAGGACTATCGATGCCGTAGTCCCCGCTCCCCTTCCTATGAAGAGGAGTCCAGGGGATCGTTTGACTACCACCGGCGGGACGATGTCCTCTACCGTCGTCTCCACGAGATGGAGAGGCGCATCGGTCGCATGGACAAGGAAGAGGAGTCGAGAGCAGGGGCCGTCCGCCCCAGCAGACCCCCCTTCTCTCGGACCATCATGGAGGCTCCTATCCCGAAGGGTTTCAAGCCTCCGCAGTTTGAAACGTACTCAGGGGAGTCGGACCCTGTTGATCACGTCGAAAGCTTCAAGACCTCAATGCTGATCCACCAAGCTTCAAGACCTTAATGCGAGGGATCGAAGCAAATCCCGAGAAAATCAAGGCCATACTGGACATGGCCCCGCCCCGGAACGTCAAGGAAGTGCAGAAGCTTACGGGTCGGCTCGCCGCCATTGGCCGATTCCTTTCGAAGTCTAGGGAAAAGTGCCTCCCCTTCTTCAACTGAAAGCCTACTTGGTGAACCCTCCCCTGCTCAGCAAGCCCGTTCCGGGGGAAACCCTCTTCATCTACTTAGCTGCTTCCGAGCAGATCTGAAGTGCTGTTTTGGTGAGGGAAGAAGACCGGGCTCAGAGGCCCATCTACTATGTGAGCAAGGTGCTTCGAGATGCCGAGCTCCGTTATCCGAAGATAGAAAAGATGGCCTACGCCCTGATCATGGCGGCAAGGAAGCTCTGCCCATACTTCCAGTCTCATTCGGTTGTGGTCCTCACCGACCAACCGCTGAAGCAGATCCTCCACAAGTCGGAAACCTCAGGCCGGCTTATGAAGTGGACCATCGAGCTGAGCCAACACGACATCTCCTACCAGCCCCGGACTGCGATCAAAGCTCAGGCCCTCGCCGACTTCATCGTCGAGTCCACCATTTCTGAGGTCAGCCATGTCCCGAACGGACCCCCATTTGGACGATTTTCGTGGACGGTTCCTCCTGCAACGAGGTAAGCGGCGCCGGTATCATCCTGAGCGGCCCTGATGACTTCGTCCTCCAGTACGCCCTCCGCATGAATTTCAAGGCCTCAAATAATGAGGCAGAGTATGAGGCACTAATCGCGGGCCTCGGACTTGCCCGAAGTGCCGGGGCACAGCGCCCACGGATACATAGTGACTCTCAGCTGGTTGTGAACCAAGTCTTGGGCGAGTACGAGGAGCGAGACGAACGGATGGCAAAGTACCTCGCCAAGGTCCGAATTCTCATGGGCCGTTTCGAAGAGGCACTCATCCAACGAGTCCCTTGGGAAGAGAATTCGCAAGCCGACGCCCTCTCCAAGTTGGCCTCATCCTCCCTCCAAGGTCTCGAGCAGACCATCTTGATCGAGGTCCTCATGAAGCCGAGCATAGAAGACGAGACCCTCGACTCAGTGGAGTCTTTACCGGTCCTGCTACAAGATAATTGGATTAAACCCTTAGTGGAATTCCTAAGGGACGGACTCCTCCCCGAGGACCCCAAAGAAGCACGCCGAGTCAGAACCAGGGCCGAGCGGTATGTCATGATCGAGGGGATCTTATACAAGCACTCCTTCTCGCAGATTGATGGCCGACTATACCTAAGGTACCTCTCCCCAGAACAGGCCAACTACGCCTTACAGGAGCTCCACGAAGGCATCAGCGGAGCACATTTAGGGTCTAGGTCTTTGGCTCGGAAAGCTCTGAATTACGAATACTTCTGGCCGACTCTCCTCCAAGATGCCGAGCGACACGTTCGGCAATGTGGCTCTTGTCAAAGACATTCCAACGTTTGTCGCCTCCCTCAAGCCAACCTCGCCTCCCTATCAAGTCCTATCCCCTTCGCAATGTGGGGGATGGATTTACTAGGGCCTTTCCCTCCAGCTCCGGGCCAGTTCAAGTTCTTGGTCGTAGCCATCGACTACTTCTCGAAGTGGATTGAGGCCGAGCCCCTCGCCACTATCACCGAGAACAAGGTGCTTCAATTTTTCTGGAAGAGCATCATCTGCAGATTCGGCGTCCCCCGTGTCCTTGTAACGGACAACGGGACTCAGTTCACCGGTGCCGCATTCCGAGCCCTGTGCGAAGACCTTGCCATCCAACAGCGCTTCTCCTCCGTCTCCCACCCTCAGTCGAACGGACAGGCGGAGAACGCTAACTGGCAAATCCTCTCTGGTATCAAGAAGAGATTGGACAAATGTTCCAAAGGCCTATGGGTCGACCAACTCCCCAATGTGCTGTGGAACTATCGCACCAACAAACGGACCCCCACAGGAGAGTCCCCGTTCAACCTCACCTATGGGTCCGAGGCAGTAATACCACTCGAAGTCGGAATACCCTTTCCTCGTCTCGCAGCCTACAATGAGGAACAGAATGCCAGAGACCTCCGAGCGAACTTAGACCTGGTGGACGAGCTGAGGGAAAGAGCATTAATACGCCAACAGAACTACCGGAGGAGGGTCGAATTGGCGTACAACAAGAAAGTCTAACCCACCGATCTCAAGGAAGGGGACTTGGTCCTCAGAAAGCTAGCCATCTCCTTCCCAAATCAGAGGAGCAAACTAGCTCCGAATTGGGAAGGACCCTACAAGATCACAAGGGTAGTTCGGCCCGGAGCTTATCGTCTGGAAGACCTAGAGGGCAGAGAGATTCCGAGGACCTGGAATGCCGACCACCTTTTAAAATACCAAGAAAGCGCTCCGGCGCCTCTCTGAGTATCACAAGGTGTCGAGCCATTCCTCTCCTCTAACTTGTAATTCATTTCTTAAGTTGCCATGTGTAAAAACGGCTCATCGTCAATTATCAATAAATAATGATTTTTTCGTATTTATAAAGTTGCTTGTATCTCTCCGTCCTTATTCTTTAATTCAACCAATGGTTCGGAGTCCAATGTCCGGCTCGACTTTTACTTCCCTGGCTCGCCCTTAGGCGTGCCCGAAGTAGATCGCCGTTCGGAACTGCTCCCACAACCGTTGAACTACACCGATGGTTCGGAGTCCAACACTCGGCTCGACTTTACTTCCCTAGCTCGCCCTTAGGCGAGCCAGAAGTAGATCGCCGTTCGGAACTGCTCCCACAACCGTTGAATTCTGACTGTAGAACCCCGTATTTTCAAATATTATTTTAAATATTCGAAAATAAATTTAAACAATTTTTGAGGATTTAATAAATATTTTCTAAAAGATTTATCTTTTGTACACGTGCAAAACACGTGCAAATGACTTTTGAGAAGTTTGAAAGTTAATTTTTCCTTATGAAAAATAATTATTTAATATTTAGGATTTATTTAGTATTTTTCCATATTTTTCTGAAATTAATTGGGTCTATTTGCAATTTTTGAGAAAAGAAGGACCTTTTTGCTTTGACACTTTTAGGGGTTTAAGTGCAAAATGTACATGCTGGACGTTTTGAACAGTATTAATTGAGATTTGGAATGTATACTTTCTTTTAAGTCCTAATTTAAATGAGTTTTGATGGAATTACCAAAGATAGAACTATATATGTAAATTGTATTTTGGAAAGGGTTGTTTTGCAAAAGTGTGGGTAAAACCCTAATATTCAATCCGGGATATTTAAGAGAAATTCTCCAGCCGTCATTTCAGAAAATACAGAATTTTGAGATCTTGTTTTGGTGGAGAAAGGCGATTTTGGATCTAGCAAAAAGGAAGAACTTTTCGTGGACTTTTCTCAACTAAAAGGTGAGTGACTTTGTGTGTTTTGTTTTGTTTGTGAATGACATAAATTTATCTTGTTGTTGATCTATATATGCGAGTGGTAATAATGTTAGATTTGATGTTGTGAATGATATGGATCTTGTATTGTGGTATGATTCGTATGAATAAATGATTGTTGTTTACACCATGTTGAGAAATTTAAGAATGATTAGTTGATCTTGTTCATAACACCCTATTGTTAAGATTTGAGTATGATTGTGATCGGATGAGGAACACCTGGATCTTATATATATATTGTAAATTGGATTTTGATTTAGAGTTGTGAAAGAATTTAATCTTGAGAAACCCTAATGAAAGAATTAGTAATCTAGAACATGAGAACTTGGGTTTTGACATATTTGAGATTTTGAGTAATATACTCTTAATGAAGATTCTTGAGATTTGTCGTTATGCCTCAATACGAACTATTTTTCATAAACGATGAACCATTAGAAAACTCCAGTTTTAATTTTGTATTCAGACCTAAGTTGTGAAAACTGTAGGCCGACAGTCGACTGGCCTACCGCACAGTCGACTGGACGGGCCTGCTGCTGTACTTTAGTATCCTTGAGAAATCGTTCTGGACAGTCGACCTAGCTCGTAGGCAGTCGACTGGTTCACTGGGAAATATTCTTGTAAAAACTATTTTAGTCCTTTCTGGACAGTCGACTTATAATCCTTTAAGTCGACTTATATACTTAGAATAATTTTGAGAAGATTATTGGAATTTACCTCGGGTAGGTCGAGTGATTCCTTTTCTTAAGTCGACTTATATAACTTAGTTTATTTTTGTAAAATTTTGGAAATTTGTCCTTCTGGACAGTCGACTTACTACAGTATAAGTCGACTGGTACTGATGGAATTTTGTACCTACTTGAGTGTTTAGTTCTCAGATAATACAGTCCATACTTTGCTTTCAGTTAAACATTTGATTCTAAGATATTCATTTAAGCAATTGATTTAAGACATTCAGTTGAGCCACTTTGTTTAGTGGGACTTTTGTTTAGATATTTGAGTTGAGTCTCTAGAGGTGGGTGACTCTAGTATACCGGTATTGAGTTATTTTGTTGAGGCCCTTTTTGGCATTTCAGTTATTCAGTTTTGATTTTAGGCCAGTAGGGCACATCACTCTAGGAGATTCACTGAGAAATTTAAATAACCACAAATAATAAGGACATGCACTAGTGGTGATATGATGAACGGGAACATGGGTTATGAACCTCAGTATGGCTTTAGATGTGGGATTTAATCTCCGGAATTATCCAAGTAACTTTCTTGAGATGTGGGATGATCTCCGGAATTATCCAGGTAAAATACCTGAAATGTGGGATCCATCTCCGGAATTATCCAAGTGGGTTGCTTGCGATGTGGGATTGATCTCCGAAATTATCAAAGTCGAGGCAACGCACATGGGGTATTCAAGTGATGATGTGTCTATGTCTAGATGTGGGATGATCTCCGGAATTATCCAGGTAAAATACCTGAGATGTGGGATCCATCTCCGGAATTATCAGGCGTGGGCTAATTCTCACAGTTTATCTTTATCTCGTAGTAGTCATCGTGATAGGATTAGTTGCATAACGGGGGATTGAACCCTATGAAGTGAAGACGTTAAGGGCTTGCACCGAACCTATGTAGAATGGGATGCATAGACTTCGACAAGTATGCATTAGAGAGTCCGCATATAGAACTTGTGTTTTCTTGACTTGGTTTTATGCATGTGTTTTCCAGTTTTCATACACTTGACAGTTAGACTAGATGCACTCGTCGTTTTCATTTTATGATGATTTCATGCCTTACATCTTTGTTATTCCTAAATACTTATCATTATGGTTAATACATGATGTTGATTGACTTATGTTTTATGTTTAAATTATATTGTTTGATTTTATGTCACTCACACCATTTATGGCTGACCCCTTTAGTTTGGGGGTTAGGGATCATCTCTAGCCTCATGTGTTTCAGGTAGTTGCTCAGAGTTTGGAGGTTGGATGCTTGAGATAGTTCTGTGATATATTGATGTAATAAAGCTTGTGTAAAATTTTAGTAAAATTTGTGTTGTAAAAGAAAAGTTGTAATTCAAGGTGTTTTGTATTTCCGCTGTGTTTTGAAAAATGATTATTGTAACAAAAGTTAGGAATAAAATTATTGAGTTTTTGGGCTATGTGTACTGTTACATTGAAGTTGATGCTGGAATTGTGCTACGTATTTTCTAAGTTATTATAATAGAAATTCGGGGCGCTACACTAACGATGGTTCCGGAGTCCAACACTTGGTTCGATTCTACTCCACAAACTCGCTTCTCAGTGGGCTAGGAGTGGGTCACCATTCGGAATTGCTCCCACAACCGTTGAACTACACCGATGGTTCGGAGTCCAACACTCGGCTCGACTTTACTTCCCTAGCTCGCCCTTAGGCGAGCCAGAAGTAGATCGCCGTTCGGAACTGCTCCCACAACCGTTGAACTCTAACGATGGTTCCGGAGTCCAACACTTGGTTCGATTCTACTCCACAAACTCGCTTCTCAGTGGGCTAGGAGTGGGTTACCATTCGGAATTGCTCCCACGACCGTCGAACTCTCACGAGGATCGGCGAGCCCACCCTTGGGTAAGGCTCGACTCGCTTCGCAACTTCACGATAAGAGGAGACAGAAGCACCGCTCGGCACCTCCGGTCGAACGTTCTTGTCGCCAAACCACGAATGAGCGAGAGGTATGCTCGGAGCGCACCACGTCGCTCGAACTCTTAGACCTCCGGTCGGCGTACCGAGCAAGTGCCAATCCGAGCGTCAAAACGGAGAAAACTCACTTTCTCCTCAACTCTCGTGTAAGATCTCGATCAGACGGCCCAGATCTCGCCAGCGACGCTAAACGACACGATAGCATTTTCTTGGGAACTGGGTCCGTCTCGAGATTTGTGCCACCATCCAACGATTCAGATCGCGCTACGGCGCCGAACCACGAACAAGAGAGGGGCCAGGTCGGAGACCTCGGCGCGACGAATACAATCAGAACCGAAACAACTACGCAGAGCTACAAAGGACGTGCTAGTTCGTGAAAGAAATATTATTAATAATTGGGACACAGTACAAAACAACTCTTCCATACAACGAGGCCACAAAGCCTTAAAGAGCAAAAGTTACAGTGCCGACCCACTACCGTTTTTAAATGGAAAATCATCACCGTCCCGTTCGGTCGTCACTTTGGCAACTTCGGCCGCCAGTTCCTCTTCCTCCATCCGAAGCTTCGCCTCTACGGTCTGCAAGTGACGGATCTCAGAGAGCAAATCGTCCCTTCCGGCTATTATTTTCGACAAATTGTGCCGAACGCACTGGACCCGAAGGGCGTTGCTAAAGGCGGTCGGCGAACCTTCGTCCTCTCCTGCAGGGGTCATCTCGGCGATCCGGCTCTCCAAGCGCCGGATCTCGGCATCTCGCTGACCCAGGATCAGCTGAAGGTGGCCCCGCTCGCTTTCTGCTCGGCGTAATTCCAGCTCGACTTCATAGAGTCGCTCTCGGCACCCCGCCGCGCAAATCCTCGTCACCCCCAGTCCGACCTCGGTTCGGACGTTATTATCCGAGCGATTGGGGTCGGCGTCGTAAGCTACCACCATGAGCTGGAAAAAGGAAGAGACGAACAACAAAAATTTCAAACATTACCGAAGTCCAACACTTGAAGAATTCTTCAAAACAAACTATCAAGCTTTTATTCCAATAAAGTAACTCTACATACAACAAGACTGACGCTACAATAAGAGTTTTACAATATAAGGCGACATGTTCAGTGCCTCTTCGGAAGGGGTACGCTTCGGTTCAAGGAAACGCAGGGGCGGCGACGCCTAACCTCCGAACTCGATTCCAAACCAGCGAAGCGAGATCCCCCTTCACCACTGACCCCAACTGTGGCGCTGACCGAGGCACCGCTGGACGAGATGGCTACGCTACTCTGAGCGTCAGCAGGACTCCGCTTAGCCGCAGGCAAACGAGTCGCAAGTTCGTAGAAGGTAATTCCTCTCTCGCTCTCTTCGCGAGTACACGACGTACTGCGAACGTTGGCCCTCTCAGGCAGAGGCTTGAGCGACGCAACCTCTTCCTCCAACTCGATAATCCTATCCTTCAGAGCATCGTCCTTCACCGGCATCTTCAAACGGAGAGGTCTTGACGAGCCCGAGACATTGGCGCTATCGGTCGCGAGCCGTCGGTAATGGGTGACCTCGATCCCCCTGTCTATCGTAATCCTCCTAAGCTTGTCGACCTCGGCTAATAATTTTTTGCGCTCGAATGACACCTTCTCCAACTCGGAAGCTAGCTTCCCTTCTTCCGCTGAACACTCTTTCTCCGCTAACTCCAAGTGTCGGATCTCGGCCAAGAGCTCGTTGTTCTTCTGCTCGACGACGAAAAGCTCTCTACGAAGCCGCTCAGTTTCACCTTCGGGACAAGGAGCTTGGGGTTGCTTTCGCAGTTGCTTCAACTCGCGACAATACCCCCTCGCAGCTACCTTTATCTCCTCCAGATTCAAGAACATATAAAACTGCTTTTCTCGGCTAAGTGAAAGCTCTCGCTTCGTTTTGGTCAGCTCCTTACGAAGGTACGAAACCTCCGTGATCGGACCAAACTTCACCTGAAAAGCAGAGATAAATCCAACGCCCAACACTTGGAGAATTTTAAGCCTACTCAAACACAAAATCCGGAGACTAACACTTGGAGAATTTTTTGGCCAAACAAAGAATGTTTTCATTCAAAACTCAAAAAAAAGCGTTACAAAAGCGGTGGCCAGTTCGCAGTTAGGCTTACAAAAAAAAACAACAACAAAAGACCAAAAGACGCAACCAAGTCAGGGGTCGACCTTTTTGTCGTTCGGGTCTGTCGACCCTTCGGCCTTGTCCTCGCCCTCGACCTCATCCTCATCTTCGTCCCCACTCTCGCTCTCCTCCTCAGAGTCGTCCTCCTCCTCACCCTCGGCCTCAGTCTCGCCTGGGCCTTCGACGCCGTCGGTCTGTCCCTCGGGGCCGAGCATCGCCGGGGGAAGCTCCTCCTCCCCCTCCACAGGGTCGTAGAAGTGGTAGGAAGACGTGTCGAACCCCGGGTTTCGGGAGGTGATGTGAAGAAGGGCTCGGCCGTACGCGTCCTCCATGTTCTTGAACATGTGATGCTCGGCCTCATCCTGCACAGCCTTCTTCACCTTCGCCACCTTAGACCGGTGCTTGGCCATGATCTTCTTAGCCCTCTTCCGAGCCCTCTCCGCCTCCGACCGGGCATTGGCCAACTCCTCCTTCAGCTCGTCATTCTCCTTCTCCGAGGCTTCCAGCTTGACGGCCGCATCCTTCGACTGCTGAATGGCGTCGGCCAGCTTCGCCTCCAACCCTGCCACTTCGGCACCTCGTTTTGTCGAGAGGAGTTGCTCAGCATTGAGCAGCTTCGTAGCTTTGACGCGCTCCGACCTCTCCCGGTCATACTGCGCCGTCAGCTCCTGTTCCTTGCTCGCAAAGTCCTCGAGCAAGAAGTTGAAGTGGCAGAGGGTCTGAAAAGAGAACAAACTGTTAGACTCCGAACCCAGAAACTTAGAAAATTTCAGAAAAATGCTTCAATAAGAAAGTGTTCGGTCCACTCACCGACATTGTGTTCCGAGCAATCTGCATTGTGGCGTCCCCAACTTGCCCGGACTTAAGGGCTGCTCGGTCCTTTGGGGTCGGCAGGTGCTTCACCGCCTGCATGCAAATGTTGCCGTTGCCCAAAAAACCGTCGACTTTCATCACTTGCCAGTCGGGGACGAAGATCTGCTTGTGCCCCTCGGTCAAGATCTTCTCCGCATCGGCAGTGAGAGGCGAAACTTGGAGGGATAGCACCTCGCTCACGCCGAATGCGCCGCTCGACGAGCCGGGAGCATCCCCCTTTGCCGTTGGTGTCGGCGCATCTGAAACAGGAGGATCGGAGGCCGCGGCCTTCTCCTGCTCGGGACCGGCCTCCGGAACGACGACCTTCTGCAGGTCAGCGGTCTTCGGGACCGAAGGTATCTTCGACGCTCGGCCGCCCTGAGGTCCTGTCAAGGGTCTCTTCTTCCTCGTCTCCTGCTCCTTCGCCTTGGCCTTCGCCATCAACGCCCTGTAGTCCATCTTAGAAGACTCTGCACAAGCCGAATGAAAAAACTTAGATAAATTTTTCAAGAACTTTACGCAAAGAGTAAAAATACCAGAAGCGTACTAGGGTTGATCGGACTGAGATCCCTCTGGAACAAAGCTTTCTCGGTAATGTCTTTCCAACTTAGCGTCGGCAAGGCGAGGAGCTTCTTGAGGACTTCTGCCTCCTCGTCACTCAGTACCGACTCCTTCTTCGCTCGTTTGGGCAGGCCTTCCCTCGACCAAACTATCGGAATTGCCCAGGGTGCGGGAGCTCGGACAATGAAATACTTCTCCTTCCAATGTTTGATCGAGTCTGGGTTCTCGATCAACTTCACGCCGGTCCGCGGCGAAAGATAGAACCTCTGCTCATTTCTGTTCGGCTGACAGGGGCGGTAGAGGCTCCGAAGGAGGAACATACTTGGCTCAGCGCCGATCTCTTGGCATCGGAGAACAAATGCCAGGACGTGCCTCCAAGTGTTCGACATCAACTGGGCAGGGCTCAAACCGTACCAAATGAGAACCTCTACGATAAATGGATGAAGCGGAAAATGAAGCCCGGCGGCCAAGGAGTCGAGAGGAAAAACGCACACGTCCGCCGAAGACGAAGTGTTGGCTCGGAAACCCGGTCCGGGGAGAAGTAGCCCGTACTCGGCGGGGATCTGGAATCCGGTCCGGATCCGATGCAGATCAGCCTCCGTGAGAGACGAGATGGTATGGTCCACTTCGGACAACTCTCTCGGCTCATTCTCCTCTACCGACTTGGCAGTGCCCTGAGTCACCTTCTCCAACATCTCCTCGGAATAGCTCCGAACACCCCCCACACTCGACAGAACGATCGGCTGCCGACCGAATTCCCCCGCCGTCTTCGGCTGCTCAATTATCGTGACCACTCCTTTGCCCTTCTGGGACTTTGCCACAACCTCCTGGAGCGGCTCGGCTACTTCGCCACTCTTGCTCGGCCGAACAACGGTCTGCTCGGTCGGCTCTATCACCTCCTTTCCTTTACCCGCTCGGCTGACGACTTGGTCCGAGGCGGGGGTCTCATCCGAAGAAGTAATCTTAACCATTTTTCTAAAAAGAAAGGAGAGAGACTGACCTTGAAGTGACAGTTACGGTCGGAAAAGTTCGCCGGAGCAAAGAAACACCTAGCCGCGACAGCCAACAGCACCACCCGGGAGCTAAAAACTTCGATGGTAAGAAGTAAAAACTTGAGAGAGAAAGTGAAAGTGAATAATGAGACCTGGAAAGGGGGAGTGAAGATTTATAGTAAAAAGGAAAGTCTCTTGGGCTTCCTTACGTAAGGGCGCGACTTTTGGGCCGCTCTCGAAACATCACGGAGGCCCAAAACGGCTTTGCCTTTTCACCAAGTCAAGCGGCTCGGCGCAACAGGCTCGAAATCCAAGCAACATGCGATCCGAACCCAACATCGAAGGGCCCAGTCGGCTAACCGAGCAAGTCTCCATCCGAGCGTCAAAACGAAGAAAATTCACTTTCTCCTCAACCTTCGTGTAAGATCTCGATCAGACGGCCCAGATCCTGCCAGCGACGCTAAACGACAAGATAGCGTTTTCTTGGGAACTGGGTCCATCTTGAGATTCGTACCACTACGGTTCAGATCACGCCAGGTGGCCCGGACGAAGCACTTCGGACCCAGACACTCCACATCTGCCCAAAGAAGCAAAAGAAAGTTTGTGTTTAAAGTTTTAAGGCACCGCCCTCGGCGAGCCCCCCAGGCCCCAGGTCTCAGTCGGTTCCCCTCTCACCTGTGAGTAACTCGAAGGATACTACGGCCTCGGAGCCGAAACCACGAGTCGCTCAAGAGTGGGAGAGAAACCACCGTCGCGCAGGGCCCGATCAGAAAGTAGATCAGCACACTTCCCATCTCTAACCCCTTCGGACTGACAACCATCAGAAGCCATCAGCCCAGAAGGACGACAGAGATCGGAGGAGACCAATCATTTTGAAGCAACTTGGCCCTCGGCTCCAGACTTCGGTCGTCACCTCTTCTGCCATGATCTCCCCTGACCCTGGCACCCACATCGGGGCCGTCAGAGTCAGGAGAAGATCATGGCGGAAGAATGACCACCCATCCTTCCGAAACAATTTGTCCCTCGGCTTCGGACTCCGGTCGTCACCTCTTCTGCCATGATCTCCCCTGACCCTGACACCCACATCGGGGCCGACAGAGACAGGAGAAGATCATGGCGGAAGAATGACCACCCATCCTTCCGAAACACCTTGTACCCCGGGTCCGGACTCCGGTCATCACCCCTTCTGCCCTGATCTCCTCCGACCCTAACATCCGCAATAGGGCCGTCAGAATCGGGATAAGATCACGGCGGAAGAGCGACCACCCGTCCGGCGACCCCAGGGTTAGGATTTTTCAAAAGAAGACAAGCATCCACCTTAACTCCGGTCGTCACCTCTTTTGCTCTGATCTCCCCCGACCCTGACATCCGCATCGGGGCCGTCAGAATCAGGAGGAGACCATGGCCGAAGAGCAACCACCCAAGGCAGACACCTCCGAGGGCTAAAACTCAACATTTGTTGTGACTGAAATGACAAGGGGAATGGGGTACTTATAACCTCCCCTCCAAGAACCAGCCATTATGACCCTCGGGAGCTGAAACGCCACGCATTAATTGAAGGGCACCATTCTTAATGACCCCGGGAAGTTGGAACGCCGCACAAATCCCGGGACACCATTAATGCTCATGGGAACTGAACCGTATTGAGATTCGTTCCGCCATCCGATGGCCCGGATCGCGCTACCACGCTCGGACTGCCGGACCCTTAGGCATCCGGTCGGCTAACCGAGCAAGTGCCCATCTGAGCGTCAAAACGGAGAAAACTCACTTTCTCCTCAACATTCGTGTAAGATCTCGATCAGACGGCCTAGATCTTGCCAGCGATGCTAAACGACAAGATAACATTTTCTTGGAAAACGCGCCCGTCTCGAGATTCGCGACACCATCCAACGACTCAGATTGCGCCATGTCGCTCGACCAACCGAACCCTCAGAGCTCCGGTTGGCCAACCGAGCGAGTACCCATCCGGCGGCCCAGAACGTTGCTCGACCAACCGAATCCTCAGAGCTCCGGTCGGCCAACCGAGCGAGTGCCCATCCGGCGGCCCAGAACGTTGCTCGACCAACCGAATCCTCAGAGCTCCGGTCGGCCAACCGAGCGAGTGCCCATCCGGCGGCCCAGAACGTTGCTCGACCAACCGAACTCTCAGATCCCCGGTCGGCCAACCGAGCAAGTGCCCATCCGGTGGCCCAGAACGTTGCTCGACCAACCGAATCCTCAGAGCTCCGGTCGGCCAACCGAGCGAGTGCCCATCCGGCGGCCCAGAACATTGCTCGACCAACCGAACTCTCAGATCCCCGGTCGGCCAACCGAGCAAGTGCCCATCCGGCGGCCCAGAACGTTGCTCGACCAACCGAACTCTCAGACCCCCGGTCGGCCAACCGAGCAAGTGCCATTCCGAGCGTCAAAACGTAGAAAAACGCACCCGAACCATCACGACCATTGGATCTTCCAGAAATTCGTGCTTCTGATGATGAACGGTCCAGATCTTGTCACGTGCGCTAAACGACAAGATAACGTTCTCTTGGGAAATGCACCAATCTTGAGATTCGCGCCACCATCCGAGGGCTCAGATTGCGCCACGTCGCTCGGATGGCCGAACCCCTACCCTCCGGTCGGCCAACCGAGCAAGTGCCCATCCGAGCGTCGAAAGCGAGAAAATGACTACCGAGCGACTACAACCGCCAGATCTCTTAGAAATTCGCGCTCGCCCAAGATCAACGGTCCAGATTGCGCCACGCCATAAATCGGTATTTAAAAATCAATTTTTATTTATTTAATTCGTTTTATTTATTTAAAAATTGCGAAAAATTGATAAAAATTCTGGAAAATAATGAAAAATTCGGGGGGATATTTTTGAGCCCCTGAACGAACAATTATTGCCCAGAATGTACTGTTGAGGCCCCTGAACGACTAGTCAACACATCGCAAAATCAAATAAATAATCCGAAAAAAATAGATAAAAACCGTCAAATACTCAACAAGGCTTCAGAACAGCTCACGGCTTCAAAAATCACCTCACTACCCCCTTCGAGATTCAAAACCCTCCATTCAGACTCCGATACAACTCCACTAGCCACTAAAACAGTTAAACTACTCCTCAAAGGCTGATCACACTCAGTCTTTAGGAGTGGGGGGCTCGTGATATGGCTAAAAATGGGGTTAAATCGAAACCGTCCAGATTGGGCACGAATCTTGAAGTTCAAGGGTAAGACGGTAATTTTACATACAAATGGGTCCGAAACGGGTACTGGGTCTCACAGATCCAATAACCCACAAACGGATCCACTCCAACTGGATGCGGGTCCCGACCCAAGACAAACCCAGACCAGTAAGAGGAAAATCAGGGTCACTGATTTGACCGATCAACGGGCCTGATTTGCTCTTACCGGGAATCAGGGGTCAGTTTCCTAAACAGATTGTGAGGATTTTACTCATGACAGTTACACAGGAAATCAGGTCCCTAATCACTCCCATGGCGACTATAAATACCTCCCACCTACCACTGTGACCAGGTAATCACTATTTTTCCAACTTAAACTCTTTCTTAATCATATCACTAGTTACTGACAAGAGTGTCGGAGGGTGCGTCGCCGGAATTTCCCCCGGTGTATCGCACTTCCTTGCAGGTGAGCGGCAAGGATCAGCAGGCTTGGATCCGCTATTCAGGTTTTTCCACGAACTCACAAATCTCATCTGTTTACCCCCACACCAGAATCAGCGGTAACACTAACCTAAACATATTTTCCTAGACTAACTTCTTTACCTGCATATGTCCAGATTGGTACAGGAACTCTTCCCATTATTCACCGCACCCAGGCACTGGTGAGGCGCCCCATGCACATTTTTCGAAGTACTCGGAGGCAGCCACAATGCATCGCTTTCAGGGAATGCCCTAACATTTGCACGTATATTATTAGAATTCATGTTCATAGAATTTGACAAAGTTTTTGTGCTGATTGTCAACTGTCTAACGCAACTGTTCTCCTTACCCGGTTTGTAGCCGAATTCCTAGCTTGGGACAGACAATAGTAGGGTTAACAGTCAGGGCATAGGTACGAGAAAAACGTTCCTACCCATTTATACTAACTCAAAGGCCATGACTTAATAGACTTTATCCTCTTCAAGCATTCAAACCGTGGTTTCAAATTTCAGCCAATAACGTGATGCACCCGCCATAAAAAAAAAAAAAAAACGTGATGCACCCGCCATAAAAATTTGAAAATTTTCTCACCGATACTTCCAATATGTACAATCGATCAAAATTTTGGTTACTGATACTTCTGATACGTATAATCGATCAAAATTTTGCTTAGAGATACTTGTGATATGTACAGTCGTTCAAAATTTTGTTTACAGATACTTGTGATAGGTACAATCGATAAAAGTTTTTGCCTACAGATACTTCTAATATGTACTGCCGATCAACACCCAGATTTTGACCATGCTTCAGAGTTTGCCATTCCAAATACTGACTGCAGTCAGACAATGAAGACCAACAATGCAACAGTACTACCGGCAGAGCAGAGAATTGCAGTGCAGAATCACAGATTAAAACTCACTATAAATTCTGGACTGCTGGGGGAATTTTTTTCTACATGCAGAGATTAAGATTAGAGGGAGGGGAGGGTGGGCCTTAGAAATAAATTGGTGATAGCACAGGCAGTAGAGTGGTTAAAACAACTCATTGAATGCTAACAAACTAAATACCAGAAACCCAAACCCACTTTCTATGGAGTCAGTGAGGTTGCTTCAAGAAGTAAATGTCACCATGTGCTTGCTTTCCTCTCTCTCCTCTCGTTATTCATCACTGTGTCCTTTGCTTGTCTCTTCTCATTTTTCCTGCATCAATATATATACCAATCATACAGATTAGATAAGTCAATGTCATATGGCTATAGAGCTGATGTAGTATGAACGGAAGTAGTGTTGAAGCTCAACACAAGATGTTACAAAAAGTTGCAACCGATGTAAGGCACATTTCGTTCTAGTTTGATGAAACAGGATAGGCTGTGTTGCTCAACAATATCGACAGGGTACATTTGAATTGCACCCATATTGTACCAATAGACAATCTCAAAACACCAATATGAAAGCAAAACAAGATGAAATTAGAGTTACATGCTAATGCAGAACAACTCAAAGCAGAAGAAAAAAACTGAAGAGCATGATTTGAGATGTGCACCAACTCCATCTAGTGCATTCCAGAGTCATATATCGACGGATACTAAGCAGTAAGATATATATTTTACAGCTCCAGCTGCATCAAACCAAACAGGCACACGTTTAGAAGAAAAGTCAAGAATGAAGGATACCACTGTTCGAGGCATTAACAGAGAGCAATGAAATCCTGCTAGTTGCCCAACTGGAATGAGAATGCTGTTAATTTAGAGGGAATTGCAAAAAGGGAAGCAATGCAGGGAATGGAAAGATTCCAGATATTATTATGGGGAAAATGTGTTGCTTTCATGTGGGCATTAAATCAGGACAGATAGAAGAAGGTTATCATAACTGCAGAAGAGTTTCTTGCTCTTCTTTCCTTTTCCAGAACTTAATAAGATTGCCGTTTCTTGTACACAGTACACACCCCACTTTGAAAGAAAATAAATCTTGATAATATAGGAGGAATGATGTTCAATCTCCTCAAAATTTGCGCTCCCCCTCAATATTTTCCTCAAAGGTTGCATTGAGATGCATGGCCCAATATGAATATGATCCCTTTCGGCTCTAAATGATACTTGCAATTTAGTTCCAAATGTAGTAGTAATTACGATTATAGAGTCTGAGAGCAACACTAAATATCTCTAATCATAAATTAGAGAACAGCCACACAATTATTAGGGAATATAGATGGTACATGATGAGCAGTAGACTCAACGATAACTAAATCACTACAGGGGACACAAACTCAGAAGCATTCAGCACTAGACATGGAAGGTCGCAGTAGATGAACATACATAACGACATGTCACTGAAAATTCTTAATCAGATTTTGAAGATTTTGAAGCACAGACACTTCTACTTGCAAAACATGTCTCATCAAACACATGCTAACCCGCAGTGTCGCGGACGGTATATTTCTTGTTTCTTACTTAGTACTCTCAATTTTTCCCTTATTCATGTGTTATGCATGTGTCGTATTATGTTATGCATGTGTCATTATATGTGCCTCTTCTTCCTAGCATTCAGTACTAATTAGAAGAAAATGTACATATGACAACCTTGGTACTCAGGGACACAAGCTCAGAGCCACCATATGACACTCTGTTCTCTCTACCATTCTTCCAGTACTTGATACCTATTCCTTCCCAAAAATAATGACATACAAGATAACAAAAAATAATAAATTATTTACACATACATCCACCCCCAATGATTTGTACTCTTTGAGTAAACTACATGTCACCTTACAAACCAAGGTTAACAGCTCAATTCATCAATGGTTGCCTACTCTCATTAATGCCTAAATTATTTTTCTACCCTTGTTTTGGAACCCATTCTTTTTTCCCTGTATTAGGATGTGTGAGCAATTTTCCCTGTATTAATTATTAGCATCGGTATCGGGTCGGGTCGGGTCCTTCACTACCCGGACCCGGTCCCCTACGGGTCCAAGAATTGGACCCGGACCCGTCCGGTTCCGGCTCCCGGTCCTATTAAAATATTCCTACCCGTTCGGGTAGGAGCGAGAGAATGAGCGGCGAGCGGAAGTGGTGAGTGGAGTATTTAGAATAGAGGAGAGAAGAAAAAGACATGAGTTTTGAGTTTGGAAAATGAAGATTTAGAATTGGGATGAAGGAGGAGAGGGATGAGGATAGAATATTTAATTTTATGTTGATTTTTTGGATTTTTTTAACGAGTCAGGATATCTTTTTAGCAGACCCGGACCCGAAAGTACAACAGGTCCCATTTTAGGACCCGGACCGGGATAGACCGGGTCGGTTCTGGTCCAATGCCAGGACCGGGTAGAATCCGGATTTCGGGTAATTATACCAATGCTATTAATTATCAATTGGTGTAGGTGAGAGACTTAACTACCCTTGTACTATTGTAGCTACTTCACCTACAAAAACAGCCCCCCCAAAAGAACAACTTCCATGCAGTCTTTCACACTACTTGAGCTACTCTCTGTCTCTCACAAATTAGTTTACATGGGTCAATCTAAGAAGTTCAGAGGAGTACGGCAGCGCCACTGGGGCTCTTGGGTCTCGGAAATTCGACACCCTCTACTGTAAATTCCCTCTCTCATTATTACCTCTTTCTCTAAATTCAAAAATCTTCAATGTATCTAACTATTTGCCTGGTTCTCCTCTCTGTTTTGCACTTTTAAACCAGGAAGAGAAGAGTGTGGCTTGGCACATTCGAGACCGCCGAGGATGCGGCCAGAGCCTATGATGAGGCTGCCATAATAATGAGTGGCCGAAATGCCAAGACCAATTTCCCAGTTGAGAGACCCAATGACAACCAGCAAGCTTACCGTTCGAGTTCCAGTAACAGTAACAGTAACTTATCAGAAGTTCTTAACGCAAAATTGCGCAAATGCTGTAAATCCCCTTCCCCTTCCCTCACCTGTCTCAGGCTCGACACCGATGGGTCCCACATCGGAGTCTGGCAGAAACGGGCAGGGGCCCGTGCCGACTCCAGTTGGGTCATGACTGTTCAATTGGAGAAAACTGAGAACCCCGCACCAATGAAAGAAGAAGAAGAAGAAGAAGAAGGAGAAGAAGATCATCTGTCGCCATTAATGGAAAGTGAAAAAGGGAGCTCTCAAGAGAATGGAGGAGGAGGAGTTGATGAAGAGGAAAGATTGACATTGCAAATGGTAGAAGAGCTACTGAATAACAGAATTTGCTCTGTCCAAGGTTCACAAGGGCAAGTACAGATCCAGGAAGATGATTTCAACTTTTCTTCATGTAACTCGTTCCAATTTCAAAATTAGGTGATGAACAACAACAACTCATAGGTCTATCTTGTCATTATTCACTATAATTGTGGAGAACCTTTTTGGTTTTGTTTTCATATTTAAATGTTGTGTATGAGTGTCAATACCCATATAATAAAAAGAGGGGGATATCAAATATTTTATAGGTTGCATTCTGAAGTGAATAGGTAAACAATTACATTGTATTTGATGTTTGATGTTGTTGCTTCATAAAGTTTTAATAGTGAAGAAGAGCTTTCCTCTTTCTATTAGATGTTTACCTAAGTGGGGTGTTTTGTGTGTGTATGTGTGAGCTGCTTAATCTCCAAGTGCTTGCAATCAATCAGATTCGAGTTTAGTGAAATAATTTGAAATTGAATGTTTTTGGGTGTTGATAAATTCAATGCTTTCAAGTAATAAAGTTCTGAAATATAAATTGAAAGTTAGGCATGTTCATTAGTTTTTGCAACAAATAAGTTTTCAGTAAATCGTTCCTTGTAATTGATAGGTGTAGTTTTTTTTTATATATAAACGGTCGGTCCTAAGACTCCCCGCGTTTTATTAAAAAGTTTTTAATAAAAGTAAGGGAAATGATGATCATGAAACCCTACACGAGGTCCATGAGCCTCATTCCCCATCAAAACAGAGAATCCCCTCTATTACAAGATAGTTTCCTTGCCCAAAAATAATAATTACAAAAAATGACAGAAACCGACGTGCCGCCAACGTCACAACAAGCAACATCCCAAAAAGTCGACAGAATAGCTACATCCCATTGATAGGTGTAGTTGAAGAGAGAATATAAGGTAGGCAGGATTAAAGATTAAGTATAGTGAAAAGATAGGTACATTTGATGTGGATTCAATCCTTCCATTGTTTCAACTTCCGGAAATGCAACAGCTACCAATTTGGTACAGTTCTCCAATAAGCTACAGCTACAGCTACAGCTACAGCTACAACTGCAACAAACCAAGCAAGCCCTCAATCAAATTTACAGGAATTTCATAGGGAAGAAGAAAGGTACTTTAAAATTGTAAAATTCTAAAATATAGCATAATATTCTCAGTGCAATATGCTTGATTCCCAGTGTAAATAATGAATCGAAAAGAATCGGGTTCTCTGCATATTAAAATTGTAAAATATGATCAACAATTCAACATGAACCCAATTTATTTAGTATTCATGCTTGGCACATGGAATTAGCAAAAGAGAAATGAAAATCTGAGCTTCCATTTGCAATAGGACCTGCAAGCTGCACCCTAAAAAGTTTTTAAAAAAAAAATTGAGATAAAAGACTATGGTATCGTTGTAATCTTTAATATCACAATTTCCCATAGAAATAGAAGTAAAGATTTCACTCTCTCTGCAAACTTAACCTCCAATGCATGGAAATTTTAATCATAATCTTCACACTGGACCACAATGTCATCATCATTAGTTTAAGATGATATTCTTAATTATCACAATATCCTTAAAATCTTAAGATCTGGTGCACTTTAATATCATTAAGTGTATTAGCTATCAAATAAATTATGTTAATACATAGAAGATTTGCTTGACTACGACCGCATAAACAGTGCAAGGACCTGAACAGTTCATGTAACCACTAACACAGAGCTTTGAGTCCTCCCACTGGGGAAGAATAAAAAAAGCGGAAAAGCCCTATCCCACCCAAAAGCCCATAAATAAAGCCTGCTAAAAGCCCTGTCCGGCCCTCCGGCCCTCTAAGGGCCGGACATGGGCTTGAAGTTAGAAGCCCGCCCATAGGCATGGGCTTTGATCCAGGTCACGGGCCCAGGCCTTAGGCCCGCCCCCATTGGACAATGTATGGTTATATATTTTTGTATGATACATAAATATATCACTTAAAAATATAATTGTGGTGAAGTTGCGACCATTCTAAACTGCACGATTAAACCACTGCCTATTAAATACTTGGGCCTTCCGATTGCGGCTACCAAACCCTCAAGGGCAGATTGGAACGAGCTTATTGACAGGATAGCGGTGAGGTTAGAGGGATGGAAGGGTAAGATGTTGTCTTTCGGAGGAAGGCTAGTGCTACTTAACTCGGTTATTAGTGCCATTCCCCTTTATTTCATGTCATTCTTCGAGATTCCAATATGGGTGATCAAAAAAATTGACAGGCTAAGAAGACGATTTCTCTGGCACGGATCGGGTACAGATGGGAGAGGGTATTCGTTAGTCAAATGGGGGGTTGTATGTAGACAAAAACATTTGGTGGATTGGGGATTCTCAACCTGAGACAAATGAATCAGGCTCTACTTGGCAAATGGTGGTGGAAGCTTAGAGCTAAGCCAAAGGCTATTTGGGCTACTCTGATAGAGAAAGCATACATCAGGAAAGGATGCATGCATAGAAAACCGAAGAATGTGGCGTCTATGTTCGGTTCTGGAAAGGGATCTTGCGTACTAGGGAGATTTTCCTGACTGGGGCTACTTTCGCGATGGGGAAGGGGAATTCTATCTGCTTCTAGAAAGACAGGTGGTGCGGCCCAATTACATTAAAAAGGAGATTTTCAGAAATCTATAAGTTGACAAGGGATAAAAACGATTGGGTAGCAACAAACTGGCGAAATGGTGTATGGAGGCCGAGATTTACAGGTAGACTAAACGCAGCATCTAGAAGGTAAAAAGAGGATCTAATCCGTTTTTTACAGGATTGGAAGCCGACGGATGAGGACGTTGAGGATAGGATCCACGGGGTGGGAGGGACGGGAGGTGGATATTCGGTCAAAGCCACTTATAATTGGTTAAACAATGAGGGTGTGCGGACACACGATCCGATATGGAGAATTAGAGTTCCTCTAAATGTAAAATTATTCAATTGGATGGCTTGTAGGAAAGTTATTCTGACTCACGACAATTTAGCCAAGCGGAAGTGGCAAGGACCAGGAATATGCGTTATGTGCAGGATGGATTGCGAGACGGTAGATCACCTACTAATCAAGTGTCAGTACGCTAGGGAACTTTGGGGGGACCTTATGCTTAGACTAAACATTTGGGGGAATGCTCCGGAAATGATTGACGATGTTTGGGGGGGGGGGCTAGAGGGACACCAATGTACGCAAGGACCAAAGATTCATTTGGGAAATCGGGGGAGCGGCGATTTGCTGGGGAATCTGGTTAGAAAGGAATAATAGAATCTTCAGACCAACTCACAAACACAGCATGCATCACCAACTTCTACCTAGTATTATTGCTAATATTAAATTTTGGTCCATTACGACAGGTCCTGAAGCTTCAAAGAAGGTCAAATCAATGTACGCTGATATCAGTACATCTACCGACGAAGCTGACTCAGAGGAGGAAGGGGGCACTCCAGCTGCGGAGGGGGTCACACCGGTAGCAGACTAATCGACGAGCGAGCAGGAGGGTTCGATTTCTCTTTTTTTGGGATGTTCCAGTCTTAGGAACTTTTTGTACCATCTGTAATGATTTCCTCATTGGGGAAGGGGACTTTCTTGTATGGGATGGGTGTTCTCTTTTGGTTTGGGGAATGAGTATCATGGCCCAATGTTGGGACACATGAATATCATATCCCGGCTTGGTTGGTTGTTTAATTAAAATCTCTTTAATGAAGCGTGGGGGGACTAGTGCCCACCGTTTTCAATCAAAAAAAAAACAAACAAATATAATTGTAGAAAATATGCAATTGTTTTGTTACGAAAACATAAGATACTATTCTGTATATGCATGATCTATAGCTATAAAATGTATAATATAATATAATTCTAATAAAAAAATATAGTATATGTTTCTTATATATTTAAAAAAAATCTGACATTATAATATTATATAACAGTCCGGATTTGAGGCCCGGACCTTCGGCCCGTCCATAGGTTCTTCAAAAGCCCGTATCTATGGGCGCAACTAGGGCCTAGCCTTTTCAAAGGCAGCAGGCCTAGGCCCAAACCCAGCCCTTAGGGGGGCCTGATGGGCTTGGGCCGGATCGGCCAGGCCCGGCCCATTTCACACCCCCACCCCCCACCCCCACCTCTCTCTCTCTCTCTCTAATTAACTCCTATCAACATCACTAATCCTGAATGCATCCTGGAGCAACAAGATTTAAATTATCTCCAAAGTTAAAAGTACTTGATTTATCTTCACATGCTCCTTTTGCAAATTCAGCACATAGGAAATTGGTCACATTTATTTAAGCGACAGTCAGTGATGTTCTCTAATTTCCCTTGTGTAAATGATTAGGAAATAAACCAGTGCAAATAAATTTAGTGTTATAGAATAGGTTGGCCATTTGGTGTCACAATAATAAGCACAATAATCATATAAGGATTATAATACTTTTGGGGTTGTCTGTCAACTTCGAACTGGCCGAGCAGCAAGCATTTCAATAGGTTGCAACTTAAAAGTTGTAACACAAGAAACAAAAATTGGGTCGAATTGCAAAACGTCACCATTAGCCACCACCAGCCACCACCCACTTGGTCACTTGCAACTGCAACTGCAGTCTTAACCAAACAACTTCAACTGCAATTGTTGTAACTGTTGTTGCATGCAATTCAACAACTGGACTGGAGTTGTGGTTGCAAGCAATCAAAAGTCCTTTTAGATAACACCCAAATGTTCCTCATACATTTTCTTGTAAGACAAATGATAATATAAAATCATTTTGAGCCAGCCAGAAGTTTTAAAACAACCCAGAGGACCCCAGAGGTGAGCCTAAAAATAACTATTTCATCAATTATTTCGTTGTTCTGCATTCAAAAGCATCAGGGACCTGCACTGTTCAATATATCTTTCCCAATGTGCCTATACAATAAATTCAGAAGAGATCCAATTTGGCAATGAAACAGTAAATAATAGGAAATGGGGACTAAGGGAAAGTTGGTCCACAATAAATGGTGCCAGCATACTGCAGAGATTAATAGTTTAAAACAATGCCAAGTTGCCAACTTCCAAATAAAGATGAAATCCAATCTGATATTTTGCAGTAATGTGAATACATAGCACTGTGGTTAAGGTAATAGTTTTTTTTTTTTTGGATCGTTAAACAGTGGGTAAAAAACTCTCCGCATTTCATTAAAAAGGATTTAACAAAATATAAAACAAAAAATAAGGCTTATGAAGTTCAGATCCCAACAGGCTGGGTTCTGGACCCCAATACATCCCAAAAAATTTACAAAAAATACAACGAAATCTAGTTCTACTGGTCGGCTGCCCCTTGCTAGAGCAAATTTCTCGTGCCAATTTGGGCCCACTCTGTCACTCAGTCCCTCGCTTATACATCGTTTATGCTCTCCAACTATCGTACGCTCTCCCTCGTCGCCCCCAGCAGTGACCCAAACAACAAGTTTAAACACCATATTAGAGACATCGCAGGCACTCCGCCAATCTGACAACTCCATGTCAAGATTGAGTCCTCGTTCTCATCCCCTCGCTTCACCCTCGATGGCTCTCACCGCAACCTCGCAATGAGGATAGACGTCGCACTTGACCCTTGCGAGCCCTCTGACATGAAAGAAACCACAGACACCCCTCGCTTTGACCAACCAAGGTCAAAGTAGAGCCAAAACTATAAATTTGCTTGACAATCGTCGCCCACACTAACTAGGGTGCATTTCATTGCTAATTGTGAATCGGTTATAATTTGAATATTAAGGACGACTTTGGATCTTAGAAGCTCCCCAACGTTCACTCAAATTTCAAAACTCGACTTGAAATTTAAATCCCCTCCGACACGTGGTTAAGATAATAGTTAATAGTCAGGATAACATGATATTAGGTAGCACAGGAAAAGGAGGGGGGGGGGGGGGGGGGGGGGGGGGGGGGGGACAGAACCTGGGATTCCGTTTTCAGGAAATCATATAAACCAGATGTTAAGACCTTGGATCAAAGAAATCACATAGGGGGTGCTTTGTGATGTGTGCCCTTGTATTTGCGAACTATGAGGGCTGGGTTTATGAAAACTCGGTTAGTGGATTTTCTATATTTTGGGGGTAGCATGCACCCAGTAAGTTATCTTGGGAGAGTTCAAAAGGTATGCCTAAATAGAACATACATAAAAGGTCTTTCATACATAAGAGGACTCACAAAAGCCTGCAACAACTACCAATCATCTAAAAGTCTCTACGCAGCATCAACCCTTAGTCATCCCCCGCACTATCACCACCCGCCTCCTCGTCTCCAACCTAGAGACACATGTGGTCAGCTGATCATCTCAGTTGTTTCCACTTGCATTTTTTTTTTATCAAAAGATGACTAAGTCATCGCTTCATAAAAGAGAGATTTAACGAAACAGGAATGAAGATACAAAGTACAGGAAATAAGATACAAAGGTCGGCCGTAGCCAATCAACATCAACGTTCAGCTAAAAGTACAGCCTGAACGGAACAAAATACATCAAAACATCATAATCCCTGAACCAAAAGAACAATCACCGAACCAAAAGGAACTGAGTAGCTCAGCACCTGCCTCTGAACTACTCCCCCTCCACACGCCTCTTCTTCCTTGAGCTAAGCAGTCCTGTCCATTCAAAACGGCAGAATTGAATTTTATACATGAGGGAAGAAAGTCTATGATCAATGCTATTGAAACAGAGGTCGTTACGGTCTAGCCACAGATTCCAAATGATTGAAGCCACTAGAAGGTCCCAATATGATCTAACTTGTTTTCTAATCCTGTGCGATCTAATGTCCCCCCAAACCTCCGCACTAGAACCTGGACACTGTCCTAACCCGAAAGCTAGACCTAGTTTCCCCCATACCCATCTCGCTCTGATGCACTTAAAAAATATATGATTCGTGTCCTCTTCTTGGGTAAGGCACCTATTACAGTTTACACAGTCCAGCAATCCTCGTTTCCCCAGGTTAACTTTCGACAAAATTGCATCGTTATCCACCAACCATAAGAAGATTTTCACTTTATAAGGTGCGTTGATGCCCCATATGACCGCCGCGCTCCCTTTCCTCAATCCTCCGTCGTTCAGCCTTTTATATAATGAGGATACCGAGAACTTTCGATCAGTCTCCAAGGACCACCATCTCTCGTCTTCTGCCTGCTGCGTAAGACAACCTTCTATGCGAATGAAATTGTTGACCAGTTGAAGTTGATTAATAGCTTCGTGTTCCAGAGTATCTTTGACTTCTAATCTCAAAGTGTTGTTCTTCCATACGTCATACACAAGAGTGTCAATGTTGGTCACTGCCTCCGCGGCTGCTGGGAACAATCCCATCAACGAGTTACTACCGCACCACTTGTCTTTCCAAAATCTGGTATTCTTGTCGTGTTTAACCCTACAAAGGGTATGGCTATGGAATACCTCCCCTGTCTTGAAGACCCCTTTCCAAAGGCACGATTTCCTACTCTGGATACCCTTCCCCCCATATCTGAACTTCTTCCTAGCACGATAATTGGTAATGGACTTACACCACCAATTATTACGACGGATAGCCAGCTTCCACCACCACTTACTAAGTAGGGCAGTGTTCATGTCTCTGAGGTTGATGATGCTCAAACCACCGAATTCTTTCCTTTTGCAGACCCTCCCCCAACTAACGAGATGTATCCCTTTACCTCCCTCGTTTGCGCCTTTCCACAGAAATCTCTTTCTACACCTGTCTATCTTGTGGACTACCCATACCGGTAACTCGTAAATCGACATGAGATAGATCGGGATGCTGTTGATGACAGAGTTAAGCAAAGTAATCATTCCCCCCAGGGTTAGATATCTACCTTTCCATCCGGCTAATCTTTTCTCAATTCTATCAATAAGGGGTTGCCAGTCCTCCCTACTACGCTTCCCAGGCCTAATCGGGATCCCAAGGTACGTGAGAGGGAATTCTCCCTTACTGCATCCAAGCAATTGTTGGATCGTTGTGATAGGAACAGAGCAAATTTTGCTCAGCTGGATAACACAACTCTTATTAAAATTGACCTTCATGCCTGACCAAGCTTCGAAGCACTTCAAGACCGACACCATGGCTATGATATCATATTTTGCAGCTGACCCAAACAGTAACGTGTCATCCGCATACTGAAGGATCGAGATAGGGTCTGAAAATCCTTTGATTTTAATACCAACGTTCGTCATTACTTTGCTGCTGTTAGCTATCATTTCCGCAAGCCCGTCAGCTACGATAGCGAATAATAAAGACGAAAGTGGATCCCCCTGTCTCAGCCCTCTTTTGCATACAATTTCTCTACCCTGTTCCCTGTTTACAATGGGGAACGATTTCCCTCCTCTAATGCATTGAGACATCCATTTCCTCCATCTTTCTCCAAAACCTTTCAACTGCAGCGCCTCATCGACCGACTCCCATTCGACCGAATCGTAAGCCTTTTGAAAATCCACTTTAAAGAGAAAACCATCCGTTTTTTCTTTGCGCGCTCTAAAAACAATTTCATGCGCCGAAGCCACACTATCCATAATGTCACGACCTTTAATAAATCCGCTCTGAGAATCCCCGATGATATCCTTTAAAAGAGGCCCCAATCTATTCGCCAAAACCTTGGTGATGATCTTAAAGGAGCCATTGAGCAGGCTGATTGGTCTCAGATCTCCCACAGCTTTCACCTCAGATTTCTTTGGAATCAGAACAATATTCGCGAAGTTAAGTCTATCTAGATCTGCTTCTCCCTTATAAAAGTCTAGGACAATGCGCATAAAATCCCCTTTAATTATTCTCCAATAAAGCTTGTAAAAAAATAAAGGAACTCCATCTGGGCCAGGCGCCTTATCCTGGCCAAGCTCGTTAATAGCATAGACCACTTCCTCTTCGGTGAAGCTGCTTTCAATACTCTGACACCCATCAAGCCTGGAATCTATCCACATGTTCTGGTTCAGCGAACACCTATGCTCTCTTCTCTTACCAGTGGCGGATCCAGGAATTTAGTTCAGTGGGGTCCTTATACAAAAATAAATACGATAACAATTAAGAAAGTACAATACTAAAATAAATAAGAAATGTTTTACATTCTAAATTTGCTCCCTACGAGTTTTCATCTTTTGAAATTGATTTATTACATCTTCATTAGTAACATTGGCAAGAGCTTCCTTTTCTATAGCCGAAATAAGACAATCACTTAAGAATTCATCACCAATTCGATTGCGCAAATCCGACTTCACAAGCTTCATTGTAGAAAAGCACCTCTCCACTGTTGCGGTTGCAACTGGCAAAACCAATGCAAGTTTTAGTAATCGATACACCAAAGGATAAGAGAGATGTTTTTTAGTTTGCACCATCACTTTAACAAGATCCCCAATGCCATTCAAATGTGCAAATCTTTCATCTTCCTTCAAATTATCAATATAAATGATAAGTTCATGCTCAAGAGCCATCCTCTCCATGGAATCAAAATCATCAGGATATAATTCAGCTAGCCTCATCAACTGCAACGGATCAAATGCACCAAATGAATCACGTGGATCTAAAGCAGCCATACAGACGAGCAATTCAGAGTTGACCTCATTAAAACGATCATTGAACTCTGCAATTTGCATATCAACAACAACATTAAAACAATCAAAAGAATAATAATGCTCATATGTGATTCCTGTTTTTTGTCGTCGGTTTTTTGGATTAATATAAGGCTCCATCATGTTCAACTTTTCAATGCCATGTTTATCACAAAATGAGAAGATCTTCATCAAAAGAGGATCCCAACCATCAAGTCTAAACTTCTGCAATTGTCGCTTAGTTGATTTCACCATGGACATAGCATTCAAGATATCATGATCTTTTCTTTGTAGAGCTCTTGATAGAGATTCGGTTAGCCCAAAGATGTGCAACATCAAGTGCAAATAGAAAACAAAATCGAAAAATGTGAAGTATATTTGAAGACCATTTGTTTGACGTTGTTGTAAATCCTTCTCACCCTCCTTTTCAACAAAGCTAAGCACATCCATAACATTTGGAAACAAATCAACCAAACGTAAAAGTGTTTTGTAATGGGAACTCCAACGTGTATCACCCGCTCTTATTAAAAAAAGCTCTTGATTCAACCCACTTCCAGTTTCTATCTCACCACAACCTATCTCTTTTAACAACCTCTCTTTTTGACTATCTCGAATCATATCTGTTCGTTTGCAAGAACCACCAACAACATTTATCAAGACCGCTATCATGTCAAAGAAATCTCCAACAGCAAAATGTTTTTTTGCAATCGCCACAACAACTAATTGAAGTTGATGAGCAAAACAATGTACATAATATGCTGAACTATTTTCTCTCATGATTAGAGCTTTTAACCCATTAAACTCACCACGCATATTGCTTGCACCATCATAACCCTGCCCTCTAATCTGTTTCAAATTCAAACCAAATTCAGCAAATAAGCAATCAATAGCATATTTAAGAGTTAAAGAATATGTCTCCTTTACATGAACAAGACCAACAAATCTCTCCTTAACCATTCCCCGTGCATCAAGATATCTCAAAACAACAGTCATTTGTTCCTTTTTAGACACATCACTAGACTCATCAACTAACAAGGCAAATACATCATCACCAATTTCTGCAAGAATAGATTTGAGTACTTCTTGTGCAAAGCAATGACAAATATCTTTCTGAATGCTAGGAGACACCATTTGACTATTTCCCGGAGCATTTTTCAATGTAACTTTACGGACACTTTCATTTTGATTTTGTGTGTATTTTATCATCTCCAAAAAATGACCTCTATGAAAAGAGTTTTCTGACTCATCATGACCACGGAAAGGTAATGCACCGTTCAACAAATATCTAGCAACATCGATTGAAGCATTCAATCGAATACGATACTCATTCTTTGTAATATCACTTTGCTTATGTATTGCAACTGCAATAAATTGGTCTTGCCTCATTAGATCATCACATTTTTTAACAGCCTTATTATGTGAACTATTAACATCACCAACATGAGTTTTAAGTCTATCCATTTTATTCCAACTACAAAAACCTTCAACCACAAATGCATCACCCCCTCCTTGTCTTCCAACGTGATCACTAAATAAGTAACAACACAAACAAAAGACTTTATCGGCTTTCATACTATACTCCAACCAACCACCATATTTATCAAACCATGTAGTATTAAAGCGTCTTGGTTTACCTCCCATGATTGTAGTTTTGAATTCATGACCACATGGTTGACAAGGTCCTCTAATCAAGTATGTCCGCCTTATTTCATCTCTTTGATTAGGATGATAATCTAAAATTTTTTTCCTATCAAATGGATCCGAAGGAAGCTCTTTTAAATCAATTAATTTAGGCATTGAAGGCGTAGAACTAGATTGAGAAATATTTATTCTCGATGATTGTTCAACCGATGGTTCCGAGGTTGGAGGTTCAAGCGGTTGAGGAACATTTATGCTTGAGAAAAATCTTTTCATTTTGTATCTGTTAATTGTCAAAAAATAATAACAATAATTAATTAACCATTTCATTTATTAAAATTTTACTACCAACAAAGTCACTAAGTGATTAATATTTATCATTAATCATTTATATAGACAAATTTAAATTCATATAAATTTCTTAAGAGCTAAGATTGCCTAATAATCTTTAAATATGTAATTATGTAATTTATTAACAAAAAAATAAATAATAAATTGGATAAAGTAAAGTAAACTAACCTATAGTAGAGCTTAGCAAAGGAGTATGAGAGAGGATCCGAGACCGAGAGAATTACTACACCGGGACTTTGAGTTTCAATCTTTCAACGCCGAGAGGACAAGCAGAGCTGCAGAGAGGCAGAGGACTGAGAAGAGACTTCTGTTCTGTTTTTTTCAATTGGGTGAAGTGAGGAACGGGAGCTGAGACAGTGAGATTAATAGAGGTTAATTTTGAGTTGGGCTGAGACTAATAGACTTGTTATTTTCAAAGTTTTGGTTCATTTTCCAGTTGGGCTTTATTTTAATTTTGGGCTTTAATAGAGATGTGGGTTGCTAATTAATTTTGAGTGGGTTCCTTTCTTTTAGTTCACTGGGTTCCTATAATGCTTATATAAAAAAAAATTACACTGTAGCTTTTTTTCAGTGGGGTCCGTGCCCCCCCTGAATATATGCTATATCCGCCCCTGTCTCTTACCAAGCAACTCTTTAAAATTCTCATAGATGTGCAGCTTGATTCTATCCTCATTCTCGCACCAAACTCCATCTGTTTCCACTTGCATTACCTGCATTAGTGGAGGGGAACAGAGAACCTGTGCGAGCTTTCTTCCTCGATCCTGGGATAGTTATCTTGGGAGAGTTGGGATTGTCATTTGTCAACATACAAATTTGTGCTTTGCACGTACAACTCCAACTCTCCCATTAATTACAAAAAAATAAACAAATAAAAAAATCACTTATTTAAAACGTGCAACACATGTACAAAACAATTTTATAATATTTTTTTAACACCAAACATACACATGTTGCACGTACAATTCAAATTCTACTTATAAACATATGCATTACACATACAAATTGTAGCTTTTTCTTCAAAATATTTTTTCCAATTAAATGCAACGCACGTCCAACTCTAAAACTATTTCTTAACACGTATATCGTACATGAAAATCCTCAAACACTTATCAAAACGTGCATCGCACGTGGAAAATACTAGTCCTATTGAATGACTGCATACGGCATACAATGAAATAGAAAAGAACATGAGGTATGTCACGTTGTCAACAAAAACCAAAATACCTAGCATAAATCTGACCTGCCTTTCATAGTCTCATTCTTATCTATATAATAAAACACAAAGAAAGCTATCAAGTGGCTCTGCTTCAATCCCCCCCAAAATTAAAGACCCAGATCTAACCTCACAAAACATATTTTTCCCCCAAAAGTCAAATTCAAATTTCCCACCCAAAACAACTCCTATATTTATTTATTTATTTATTTTCTCTCCCCCCCCCCTCTTCTATTCAAAAATTTACAAAATTAAAAATTAAAAAACTAAAATAATAAAAAATTTAAAAAATCATATAATATGTTTTTTGCTTGACTCTCAAAAGTTTCTCATATAATATGTTTTCTACTTCAATTAATTTGTTGAACTTCCAAAACTATTTTATATGATCAAACAAGGTGCACCGTTCCGAAGACGTGCCGTAGGCACGTGTCAACGGGCAAACCTAGTACTCTTACAATTTGGGATTTTACATTAAATAGAGATGTAGGTTCATGCAAACCTGCCTCTCCCGGTTTTTCGATGCAAGGTGCCCACACCCAAACGCACCTTCTCGACATTATGTCCTTGATCCATGGAGAGCAGCAGGTTTATAGATATCCCGTTAACCTGGAGGAATTAGTTGTTGTCCACGTACTGAAGTTACAGAATGACGAGAGGAAAAGATATCTTTGTAGTAAACTTGACAACTGGGTGATGGCTAATACACTGCAAAACATCAATTGTAGTATGCATTTACTATAGGAGTCATGTTTATGTGGTAGACATAACTTAGAAGAAGAATTAATGAGATCGCATGGGTGTGTATAAAGGTTAAAAAGAGGAATGCCAAAGCACTCAACAAACAATGTCTAAGCAGAGGTTTCAGCAAATCAGCCAGTAGGGAAAAAGGAATGATATGATGAAACCTAGGAAATCATTGTCCAGTCCCAACTTAGGAGCATGACAGCATCTTCCCTCAAAACTGGTGTTTACTGCCCATCAAATCTCCAGAGGCGCTTTTTACTGTATGTATATTAGGCTAATAGACATACCCCTCTCTCCTTTCTCCATTTTAAAATAAACAAATGAGAGCAGAAATAAGAATTCACACATATCTTAACATGTGCATACCACACCTTTCACTTAACAAAACAAAATTTAAAAAATCAAAAAACACAAAAAAAACCCTTCATCCCCGCTAATCCTTCTTCGCCCAAAACCCACCCGTCGCTGTTCGCAAGTCCGCCCCAATCCAAGCCATCGCCATGCACCCCTCGCCCAGTGCCCAGCTGTAATCGTTCGTCATTCGCCAGTCCACCCAAATCCAAGGCGTAGCCGTTCGCCGTTCGTCGGTCCACCCAAATCCAAGCCATCGCCCTTTGCACTTCCGCCACTATCCTCACCGAGATTGAGTTATTCAGGAAGTTGTAAAATCCTCACTGATTTTGGATGATATACATATATATATATATATATATATATATATATATATATATATATATATATATATATATGGTGGCCCTTCGGTTGAGAACTAATTTGGTGAGAACTCCGTGAGAACTCAATGAGTACACCCCCATGAAAAATCCGAACCGGTCATCTCGTTCAACACGCCTTAGATAGCATAACATAAAGAAATCGCGTAATTGTCCCATGATTTACATCATCGCAAAATTGTATGGCTGAAAATTCTACTCCATTTGATGGATGAGCAAAGGAACTTCAAATTATTTGAATTCTTTATGTTATGCTATCTATGGCATGCAGAACGAGATGGTCGGTTCGGATTTTCATGGGGGGACTACTTCGTGAGTTCTCACGGAGTTCTCACCAAAATTAGTTCTCAACCGAAGGGCTCCCTATATATATATTAGATAATATGAGATTAAGGTATTGATGAAGTTGTACGATCATCTCTTATTTTGGATTAAGACTATATGATGAATCTAAGACTAATGTCTAAAGAGATGAAGATATTGAGTTATTCAGGAAGTTGTAAGATCCTCTTTTATTTTGGATTATATTTATATTATTTTAGAGAATATGAGATTAAGGTATTGATGAAGTTGTAAGATCCGATCTTATTTTGGATTAAGACTATATGATGAATCTATGACTAATGTCTAAAGAGATGAAGATATATGATGAATCTAAGAGTAATGTTTATCATATTCAACACCTACATTTCATTCCTAATGACACATAGAGATTATCAAATATCCTTACAAAATTCACAGCTTCAGAAATCCGACATGAAATGTCTTTGACAGATACTCATAATTGTCTTTGATCACCGGGTTGATATCCAACGACAAGTGAATCAACAATAGTAGTGGCCAATGTAACGAAACATGGTGAATTGGAGATGTATACCATTTATACGACAAGCTTTCTGGTCATCGAGATGCATTTGCCTTTGCAATCACATTTCCAAAGATTTCATTTCAACAGTCTATAATGGAAATTGATATTCTTTCTTGGTGATTGCTTAGTTGATTTTGACGCTTTTGTTGGATTGCACGAGGCTTCTTCTAACAAAGATTTAATCGATCCTTTTAATTCTATTGTGCACACAATTACTTTCAGTATGCTCACCATTGAGTAAATTATTTTAGTTATATTTTTTAGATGTTTCTATGGATGTTGAGACTTCGATAGAACATTGCTTAGATTATGGATTTGAATTTGAAGTTTGTTTGGATATAGAAAGATATTTCAATTTTATTTTACTATAAACTATAATCATAAATGTCACTTTCCAAACTCAGAGTCGAAAATATGAAATAGAAAGTAGTCACTAGGTTGAAAAATTAATTATAGTTTCGGTTAATATATATATGATATTTACATATTTGTTATGGACATATGTTGAGAACTCTATATTTAAGATTAACATCTGTTCCATAATCTGGAAAACTTTGTTTTTTAGGTGTTAAGAAATTATATCTATACCTTATACTAAATGGAGAGAGAGTACCTTCTCTTTCCTTTCTCTATATTGAAATAGAGAAATGAGAAAGAAAATAGAGATTCCTATTTAACTACACATGCAGTACACACGATTTTATTTAAAAAACCAAAACAAAATTAATACCCCAATTCTTCAAACACAGTCTCTGCCCTCCCACTTTCTCAATCTCACATAATCTGACGTCTCCTCTCAAACCCACTCCCATCTCCTAACTTTGAATTAGATTTTTAAGTAAACACAATTCATAAAATTATTTTAATATAATTTTCTTAATCTGTCATCTTTATCCTAACATGTGTTATAATGTATGGTTTATAATGTATAACCTATTCACTAAATGTTAATAATGTGATAATATACCTGTTAACATAAATTAGTTGACTTTGCGATACCTTTTCATTGCATGTATTTTTTAGTTTTAGTAATATTCAATTGGATAACATTAGAGTTTAGTAGTGATTCTCTAAATCATCTGCTTATATGAGGTTGATAATAAAATATTTCAGTCATTACGGTGGAGATGAAATTCATAAGTTTCTCCCAATTCTCTTATGTTTTTTTGGAGTTTTGTATAATTTTATGAGTCCCTCAAAACTATTTTAGGTTGTGCGATCTGCACAAGGTAACACTAATTTAATTCATAGGATAATTTTCTTCTGCTTAGCCCAAAGTTAAAATTGCTGACCGGAACATTTTCTCTTCATAGCTTAGTTCATAGCAATCTTCTGTTTGTATCTTTTACTGCAGCCTAAATGAAGGTCCGACTCCTCTTCCATATTTTTTTTTATTAAAAGATGACTAGAGTCATCGCTTCATTAAAAAGTACTTAACGAAACAGAGATAGCTAATACATAAAGAACCCGTAGGCGAACAACACCAAAGTACTTCTAATTAGGGCAATACAACCCTAATAGAGAACAAAATACATCAAAAGAAGAGCATCTATAACAAAAGACCATAAGCTGACTGTCCCAATCCCATGAAGTGTACAGTCCCCCCGCTTGCGAACTACTCTTCCTCCTTGCCTAATCGCAGCTTCTTACTTGATCTGATAAGCTCTGTCCAATCATAACAACATAAGTGAATTTTTTGCAACAACGAGGAAAGTGTATGACGAACACTATTGAAACAGAAATCGTTACGATCTAGCCATAAGTTCCACAGTACTGACGCCACAAGAAGATCCCAATCTAATCTGACCTCTTTTCTAATCCTGTTTGATCTAATGCCCCCCCAGACCTCAGCACTCGACCCAGGACACTGTAAAACTCCGAACGTTGTACCCACTTTCCCCCAAACCCATCTAGCTCTATGACACTTGAATAAAATGTGGTTCGTATCTTCTTCCTCGGTCGTACACGTACTACATATGACGTTGTCCACGATTCTCCGCTTCCTCAAATTAACCCTGGAGAGAATTGCATCGTTCTCCACCAACCATAAAAAAACTTTAACTCTGGAAGGAACACTGATACCCCAAATAACATCTGTGATCTCGTTTCTAATACCACCATCGTTCAGCCTTTTGTATAAAGAGGCAACCGAGAACTTACAGTTTGCCTCCAACATCCACCATCTCTCGTCTTCCGACTGCTGTGTATAGTCGGCTTCTATACGAATGTAATCATTAACCAGTTCTAGCTGAGCGATTGCTACCTGATCAAGTGTGTCTTTGACCTCCAATCTCAATTTATTGTTCCTCCAGACGTCGTGCACCAGAGAATCTTGGTTCAGAATTGCGCCTGCCACTGCGGGAAAAAGACCCAAAAGCGTGTTATTGTCACACCACTTGTCTTTCCAAAATCTTGTGCTCATGCCATCTTTCACCCTACATTTAGTGTTGTTGTGAAATATCTCGCCTGTCTTGTAAACCCCTTTCCAAAAGAACGATTTCCTACTATGGATGCCTTTACCCCCAAATCTGAATTTCTTCCTTGTCCTGTAATTAGTAAGGGACTTACACCACCAATTATTACGTCGTATAGCCAACTTCCACCACCACTTACTAAGAAGGGCCTTATTCATGTCTCGGAGATTAATGATTCCCAAACCTCCGAACTCCCTCCTTTTGCAGATCCTCCCCCAACTAACCAGGTGGATTCCTTTCCCCCCCTCGTTTGCTCCCTTCCAAAGAAATCTCCTTCTAAGCTTGTCTATCTTGTGAAATACCCAAGTCGGTAATTTGTAAATAGCCATTAGATAAATTGGGATGTTGTTGATGACAGCGTTAAGCAATGTGATCCTGCCCCCCAGCGTAAGCAAAGTCCCTTTCCACCCTGCTAACCTTTTCTCAATCCTATCGATTAACGATTGCCAGTCCTCCTTAGTGAGTTTCCCCGGCCTGATGGGGATCCCTAAATATGTCAGCGGGAACTTTCCTCCAATGCATCCTAACATAAGTTGGATCGAAGAAATCGGAACAGAACATCGGTCACTCAACTGTATGACACAGCTCTTCACGAAATTGACCTTCATTCCGGACCAAGCCTCAAAACACTTCAAGACCGAACCCATAGAAATGATATCCTCCTTAGATGCCGACCCAAACAATAACGTATCATCAGCGTATTGCAGAATAGAGATTCGCTTTGAAAAGCCCTTGATATTAATGCCGAATTTGGCCCCCTCCTTATTCCCGTTAGCTATCATTTCCGACAACCCATCTGCTACAATTGTAAATAACAACGACGACAAGGGATCCCCTTGTCGAAGCCCTCTCTTGCATCTGATCTCTTTGTCCTGTGACCCGTTGACGATAAGGAATGATTTACCTCCTCTAATGCAAAGGAAAATCCACTTCCTCCACCTTTCCCCGAATCCTTTAAGAAGCAGTGCTTCATCCACTGAGTTCCATTCAACCGAATCGTAAGCCTTTTGAAAGTCCACTTTAAAGAGAAAGCCGTCCAATTTGTCTCTGCATCCTCTGAAGACAATTTCATGTGCCGATGCGACGCTATCCATGATGTCCCTTCCTTTAATGAAGCCACTCTGTGATTCTCCAATAATATCGTTTAAAAGATGCCCCAATCTATTGGCCAAAACTTTGGTTATGATCTTAAAGGATCCGTTGAGTAGACTAATCGGTCTGAAGTCTCCTACCTCTTTTATCTCAGGCTTCTTGGGAATTAGAACAATATTCGCATAGTTTAGTCTATCTAAATCTATGTCTCCCTTGTGAAAATCTCGGACACTGCGCATGAAGTCTCCTTTTATGATATGCCAATAGAACTTGTAGAAGAATAACGGAAAGCCGTCCGGACCAGGCGCTTTATCCATCCCCAGATTGTTGATAGCGGCGAGAACCTCCTCTTCGGTGAAAATGCTTTCAATACTATCAAATCCATTAATTCTTGATTCCCTCCACATATTCTGATTCAGCGAACACCTGTGCTCTCTTCTTGTACCCACCAGCTCCCTGAAATTCTCATTGATGTGTTGCTTAATTCTATCCTCATCCTCGCACCAAACTCCTTCCACCATCAGCCCAGAAATGTGATTTTTACGTCTCCTTCCGTTGGCCATCTTATGAAAAAATTTAGTATTGACATCGCCTTCCTTCAACCACTGGATTCTGGATCGTTGTTTCCAATAAAGTTCCTCCATCTTCCCAATATGGAGAATGTCTTGTTTACTCCTATATAGCCCATCTAGTTCAGTCTCTATTAAATCTCTCTCCTCCTCTATGAGTTCTAATTGCTCTATCCTCTCTCCTAACTCATCTTTGACTCTTTGATTCTCCCCGAATTCCAACCTGGCCCATTGTTTCAATTTAATTCTTAGCCTCCTGATCTTTTGAATCCAACATCCCACTGCTGAGTCCGCCGTGGTCGGGGCATTCTAGCTCTCCTCAATAATTCCCTTTGATTCTTCACACAACGTCCAAGACTTTTCAAACCGAAACTGATGTGTGTTCCTTCTTTCTCCAACCCCGCAGTCCAGGGCTAACGAAGTGCGATCAGATGTGAATCTGATCAACGCTTTGGCCTTAGCTAATGGGAAGTGATCTTCCCATTCCGAGGACACTAGGATTCTATCTAATTTCGCCAGAATTGGAACAGCTTGCAAATTTGACCAGGTGAACTTCCTATTCGTCGGATTGATTTCCGCCAACTCTAGATCATCGATTAAATTGTTGAATTGCTCCCTGTCCCCCCTAGGCGCTCCTCTACCAAGGTGTTCGAATTGAAATCTTGTAATGTTGAAATCACCACCCACTACCCACGACCCCCTGCATCTACCCCTAATGCTCCTAAGCTCGTCCCAGAACAAATCCCTTTGAGCAGACTCTTAAGGACCGTAGACTGTAAGTAATCGTATGAATCCAACTATCAACCCGTCTTCTGATAGTGATTGTGATCGAGTAAACCCCCGGCACTTCATCTATAATCTCGAACACCCTCTTCCATATTAGCGATCATCATTAATCATACTATAATCAAGGGTATTATGAAACTCAAGTAAAGGATTGAGGAAGAGCATTTTGCTGATGGGTTTTTTTTTTTTGAGATAAAGATGGCCGCAGTCATCCTTTCATTAATGATCATTAAAGAACAGGGCTGGTCCTAAGTTCCTGGGGGTCCGAGGCGAACTTCCGAAATGGGGCCCCCCATACACACAAAAAAAATGTATACAAAAAATTTGCACATTGTTGAAAGCAAAATATGCAAAATATATAAATTTGTTTTAAATCACCCAAATTTAAAGTCTTAAATTCAATTCAATTCTTCAAGCCTAAAACCAAATAATTTTTTTAAAAAATTTAAAGGCTCAAATAATTATTTTTGGGGCCCCTAATAATAGTATTTTTTTTACGTGCAAAATACATGTCTATATTTATAAGGGAATTACAAATTTTGGGCCCCTAAAATTGCAAAAACAACGGGGGTCTGAGGCGGCCGCCTCACCCGCCTCAAAGGTAGGGCCAGCCCTGTTAAAGAAACAAAGCAGTACAAAGACAACTCAAAATACAAGCTTACAGAAAACGAAAACAACAACAGTTACATAAAGGGAAAGCCTGACATCCAACAGAGATCCAAAAAGACCATATGAAGTACATCCGTCGCCCCCCTTCAATCTGGATGGCGATCCACTATGTACTGATCTCGTAGGCTAGTTCCCTTCAACGATCTAATGGTTGGATGGTTGGATGTGTCAAAATTTGTTTCTGCCTAACATCCATAAAATTAAGAGTCTTTCATAGGGTCCATTCATACATCCAAATATAATGTACCAAACATCAAATTTAAGGTGGAGAAGATTGCATTAAAAGCCAACTGATTCTTGGTCTTTGCAAATATTAAGCAACAACACAACATGGCCTGGTTGTCCTATAGCGAGACTTAGGAAACTGTGGGAATGGAATTTGGTACAGTTGAGACACCTAATAGTATTGAGGGCATTTGGAGGTTTAAAGGGGGGTTGGAGGATTATAAAAGGAAAGGAAATTAGCTAGGAGAAAAGAGAAGGAAGATCTCACTGCCAGCTGCCAAGATGCAGTCGAAACTCAACTTTTCATGCTCAAATTAACTGCTTCCTTCATTAGCCAACAAGCTTCTAAGAAGGTACTACAATATAATCCCCAATGATTTTTCCTTTTCAACAGATTATAAAAATAACAGTAAATACCAAAAATCTTAACTGCGCTACACACTAGCACTCAGTATAATCTAAAAATATCTTAACCTAAATTACTAGCCAGTAATAGGTTGCAGCCTTATTAGATATTATACTAGAGATATAAGAACATGCAGATCAGAAAGGAAATATGAAGACAAAATGAAGCTCTACAAGAGCTCATCCTGATCCAAAATGAAGGCAATCGCTTCAATTCCACAATCACACCAACTTGAAAGATTTCCTAACTGGTGATTATATGTTTGTCTAGTGGTGAAAAAAATACACAGATCTATACTAGTTGACAACTGTACCACGGAGCTACAAATCAATGAAATCATAACGGACTATTCAGCTTCTGATCATGGCTGTTTTTCATGGAGACATCAATACCCTAGAAATAGTCAACAAATCAAATTAGGAAGAGTTCGTTTTATTCCTTTGAAACCATTTCTCAAGGAGCATTTAGGCAAAACTAGTTAACCCTTAAAATCTTCAGCAATCATATATGAGGAATGAAGCTCACGCAGCACCACATGTATTAAATTCAATCATAAAGATGATCCACTGTTTCGTCACCCATGTTGCACATAATACAGTCTCCTGGACCTACCCACTTCCGTCTTAAAGTACTTGAAAGTTGAAAGTGTAAGATTAGAAAAAGAACCTTCAAGCAATTTACGGTCTCAAGTAGAGAAACTCTCGTCATTTCGCATGCAGAAGACACACAAAGCTAACCTGTAAGGACCACATTATAGTTTAGAAACACGAGTACAAACAACAATTATACGTTATCAGATACTAATTTGTCACCCATAAGACAGCCACTCCACAAGACTGACTATGAACATAATGTAAGTCCACTCTTACATAATTAAATTGCAAGTTATAGCATTGAATAAGATAGTTATCAGTAAAATTGATAAATGTAAATACTTCAGGTGCACTATTGATAACATACTTTAGCTTAACAAAACATTTTGATGTCACAAAACTTTGAAGGGAGATGTACCTAACAGAGAAAAAGAATTGCAGGAGGTCATGAACAGAGCCTTGATGGAAGATAAAGATTCGACATCCTCACATTATATTATGATGATCAGATTCCCAATAATTACAAATCCCGCATTCATAATATTCTTCTCCTCCTTAAGAACCAAACTTCCTTCGCTTTTGTCGTCCACCAAATGGGTATGTACTTAAGGAATAGGGTGAATTTGCAAGCTCCCTTGGAATAGCAGGCAGCTCCAGCTGACTTCAGATTCTGTACAAGCTCTTTGGAAGAGTTTTTTTATCCTCCCCATTCACGAACACGATAAACCTACCCTCTTCTCCCATCCTAGATACCCTTCCAACCTGATGTATATATTCTTCCATTGAGTTTGGCATGTCGAATATCATCACCTACCTGACTTTCAAAAGATCCACCCCGCGCCCCAAAACCCCCGTGGAAACAATCACAAGGACTTCTCCCATCAAAAACAACCTCATGGTCTCCCTCCTCTCCTTCATCTTTTTCTCCCCATGAATTGGAAGAGCTCCCAGTCCACTCGTGACAGTTATTGCTTCAGATAAGAGACCAGCCCCTAATCTTCAAGCCACAAAAACCACTACAGGTGGCCGGAAATGTTTGTTTGCCCGCAATATCTCAGAAGGCTTCTGTTCTTTTCTTTTTTTTGACTCCACCCAAATAACTACCTGCTGAATAGAACTATTAGGTTTGCTTGGCTTCCCAGCTGATATGTACACCAACAAGTCCTTAACCATCGAGCTTGCCACCTTCTCCACAACAGGAGATATAGTTGCAGAAAACATGAGGAGCTGAGCATTCGAGAGTGCCAGAAAAATTTGCATCACTTGATCAAGAAAGCCACTCTGTAGCATGCAATCTATCTCATCCAAAACAAGGACACAAACATCGTCAAGCTCGACCTCGTGCTTAGGTAGAAGATCAAGGAGCTTCCCAGGAGTTCCAACAATCAATTCCACACCCTTTGAGGTCCGGTGCACTTGTGAAGCCATTGCATCTCCACCAACAACAAGGGCAATTTTAAATGGCAAACCTTTACCAAGAAGTTTGGCTTCCTCCTCCACTTGCACACAAAGCTCTCTAGTGGGTGTAAGAACCATCGCTAGAGGCCTTTTCTCATCTATCTGATTCTGCGTTAGCAGATGCACACAGCGAGAAACTAACGGAACTAGAAACGAAGCGGTTTTACCCAATCCAGTATCCGCAAAAACAAGCAAATTATTATCAGCCAATGCAGCAGCAATAGCTTGCATTTGAACCGGTGTAGGTATCACATACCCAGCACTCTCCAAATTCTGCTCCAGCTTCTGAGGAATATTACAATACGAAAATGACAGAATAGGTAGCGGAACCAAATCCCATGAACACTAATCTCAATCTTCTCTCTACGGGTTTCAAACTGATCAACCGACAGTACTGCAAACACGACCTACCATCATCTCTAACATAAAAACACTCATAACTGGCGGGCACTCTTCTCACAGGTCGACCGAGCTTCTTACTAATCGCAACCTTAGCGAGAACTGCTTTCTTACATTCTACACTACAAACATCATCATCAGTCTCATCACAAATGTACTCACCGTAACGCCCGAAATTAACGCAGAGGGGTTCGCCCGAGAGGGCTACTCACTGGTCCACGCACCACTCCTTCTCAAGGCACTCTATGAAGCATATTATGTTAAAACTGATTTGAATACAAAGCAAGAAACAAGTTGAATCTGAATGACTTCGATACTTATATTCAATGAGTGAGGGTATACATATAGCAGTACATAAACAAACAACTCAGAAAAGATAGCAATCCTAATCCCTTCAGTAACAAACTTCTCAACCGTTGGGATACTCCTAAAGAACTGGTAAACTCCTATTGACTAGGACTTATTGACTAACAAGGAAATAACAAACAGCAAGCAGTAAAAATACTAATCAACATATCCCCCCTTTAACTGATGCCTTAAATTTTTCCTCAAGTATCAGTTTACTCCAGAAACCTTCATCTGCTCCATTGCCAACCACTTCTTTCCTTGAACACACCCATTAGCCCTCGGAGCTTTACAAATACATCTGTCCTAAGAGGCTTGGTCAGTATGTCTGTAAACTGATCTTCAGTTTCACAATGAACCATATCAATCACACCATCCTTGCACAGATCACACGAACATCTATATGTTGCTCCATCCATGAAAGACCGGATTCTTTGAGAGCTTGATTGTGTTGTTGGACCTTGTTGCTTATAACTCAACTCCTCAAGTAACTTCCTCAGCCAAATGGCCTGACTAGCACAAGTTGTTGCGACAAACTCAACCTCAGTAGTTGATAAGATCACAATTGACTGTTTCTTTAAACCCCATGAAACTGGTACTGACCCCATCATAAAAACATAAGCAGATGTGCTTCTATCATTAACATCACCGACATAATCACATAATAACTATCGGTGAATCCAACAAGCTCCGACTTTTCTCCCTTCTTATAAAGAACACCAAAATCAACTGTACCTTTTACATAGCGCAAGATTCTTTTTGCAGCAGAGAAATGTTGCTCTGTTGGCCATTCCATAAACCTGCTAATCAGACTTAGTGAAGGCATGATATCAGGCCTGGCTGTAAGATACAACAGACTTACAACAATTTGCTTAAAGAACGTGCTGCTAACTTTCTTGCCATCAGGATCCATAGTCAACTTCAATCCTGGTTTTGCTGGGATGTAACTGCATTACAATCCTTCATCTCAAATTTCTCCAAAACCTCCTGAGCATACTTTCTTTGTATGATGAAAATTCCAGCCAATGATTGTAGTACTTCAATACCAAGAAAATAGTGCAATCTTCCCAGATCCGTCATCTCGAATTCAGCCATCATAGAATTCTTAAATTCAGCAAACATCTCATCATCATTCTCTATGTAGATGAGGTCGTCTACATACAAACAGACTACCATAAACTTCCCTGCAATTCCAGATTTAATGTAGAGAGTATGATCATATGGACACCTTTGAAAGCCAACATTAGAAAAGTAGGTATCTATACGACTGTACCAAGTATGTGGTGCTTGTTTCAGACCGTAAAGAGCCTTCTTTAACCTGCATACCTTCTCCCCACCTCCCTTTTTCACATAACCAAGGGGTTGATCAATGTATACCTTCTCTTGAAGATCTCCATGTAGAAAGGCTGATTTTACATCAAGTTGATAAATAGGCCATGAGTGTTGTGCAGCCATCAAAATCACAAGTCAAATGGTATCCATCCTAGCCACTAGAGCAAACACTTCCTTATAATCCATTCCAAACTTCTGTTTGTACCCCTTAGCGACCAGCCATGCCTTATGTTTGTCCACACTGCTCCTTTTTCATTGAACTTGGTTTTGTACACCCATTTCACACCGATTGCTTTTTGTCCTCTTGGAAAATCAGTCAGCTCCCAGGTGTTGTTCCTCTCTATGGCTTCAATTTCTGAGTTCATAGCTCTCTCCCACTTAGCCTCCTTTACCGACTCTTCATATGCTATGGGATCGCAATCTGCAAATAGAGCTAGATGGGCCAAGGTTTCATCATCTGAGAGCTCCTTACCACTCTCTAATCATTCATCCATATCGGTCTCCTTCTCGTACGTTGGTCTCTTTGGCCTTGTGCACCTGAGGATTGATCTTCATCCAGAGTTACCACTGTTGGAGTTGTTGACAAAGGAACCTCATTCGCTGATTGCTGTTGATTTGATTCACTCTCTTCATCAAGAATTGCAGCTACTTGTTGCTGCTCAACACAACTCCATTCCCATGAATTCTCTTTCATCAAATAAAACATCACGACTAATTCTGATCTTCTTCGTAATAGGATTGAAAAGCCTGTATGCCTTGGATTCTTCACTCACTCCAAGGAATATGCATTTCATTCCTTTGTCATCTATCTTTTTTCTCTTCTAGTCTGGAATATAGGCAAATGCGATACACCCAAAAATTCTAAAATAATCAACAGTAGGTTTCTTTTCACTCCACGCCTCTTCTGGTGTCATGTCCTTCACGGCAAGAGTAAGACTTCTGTTTAACACATGAATACTCCAATTAACTGCTTCTAGCCAGAAACTCTTTGGGACACTCTTCCTTGCCAACATCGCACCATATTTAGAATTGTGTGATTTTTCCTCTCCACTACACCATTCTGTTGTGGTGAATATGTTGTTGTAAGTTGCCTGTGAATCCCATGCATTGCACAAAAACTTGCAAAATTATGTGAACTGTATTCACCGCCACGATCTATGTGAAGAATTTTAAATGCTTTCCCCATAGATTTCTCAACTAAAGCTTTAAAGGTTTTAAACATAACAAGGGCCTCACATTTTTCTTCCAAGAAATAAATCCACGTCTTTATGCTAGTCATCAATGAAAGTAATAAAGTACATTTTTCTGCCATTTGACACTGGATTAATTAGCCCACCGATGTCAGAGTGTATCAGCTGCAATACTTCTTTAGCCCTCCATGCATTCCTTCTTGGAAAGGGATCACAATGATGCTTCCCCACAACACATTCTTCACAAGTTCTTGATGGACAGGTAATCTGAGAAAGTCCCATCACCATGTTCCTCTACTGCAAAGTTCTTAGGCCATTGAAATTCAGGTGACTGTAACGGAAATGCCATAGCCAAGTAGCATCTTGAATTCTTGAAGAAAGGCATGTTTGCATATCTTCTCCAATATGTAGTGGAAATAGTCGGTTGGCAGTCATATTCACTCGTGCAATCAGACCCTTCTTTGGATGATGGATTTGACAGCATCCTCCTTGAATGGTAACAGCAAACTCCTTTTCTTGCAACTACCCCATACCAATCAGATTACTTTTCAGCTCCGGAACATAAAAGACACCTGAGATTGTCACCGTATGATCTCTAACCTTGAGTTTGATGTCTCCTCTCCCCATAGCAGTAATTCTTGTGTTATTTCCCAGCTTGACGGTATCTCTGTAAGACTCATCAAACTCAGAGAACAAGGTTTTATTCTCACACACGTGATTAAGAGTCGAATTACCATTTATTTGAAAGTGGTACCTCGTTATCATGATAAGCCATCAGAAGCACCTCTTCTTATGTCTCCACAAAGTTAGAGTTCTCCTTTGTTGAGTTAATCTTTATAGGACATTCAGAGTGATGATGACCTAACTTGTGACAATGGCAGCACTCAATACCTGATTTGTTAGCTGGGTTAAAGGAACTTCTGCCTCTTGAGAAATAGCAAGCACCCTTGAGAAATAATAAGTCACAGTCTCTCCTTCTTTCATGTGAATGACTTCAAACTTTTTGCAAAGAGCTTGAAGCTGCGCTCGTTTCACCCTTGCTGAGCCTTGATACTTCTTCTTCATGGATTCCCAAATCAACTTAGAGGTATCTCTCCTAAGGAAGGTTTCCAGGATTGTTCGATCAATAGCTTGAAACATGTAGTTCTTTGCCTTAAGATCTTTCAGCTTTTGATCTTCCCACGCCTTCTTCTGAGCGTAGGTTAGTACTACACCACTGACCCCACCAATTGGATCAAAAATTCCTCCCTCTATAAGACCCCAGTACTCCTTTGATCTCAGGAAATTTTCCGTGAGCATGCTCCAGTGGCCGTAGTGGCCGTCGAGTCGAGGAATGGCAGGTTGCACATAATTGTTGTTGTCTGACGCCATAAGTCCTTGTTGCTGCAGGTATGTTGTTGCTTCTTTCTTTCTACCTCAGGCCTAGTGGGGGCTCTGATGTTTGAATACAAAGCAAGAAACAAGTTGAATCTGAATGACTTCTATACTTTTATTCAATGAGTGAGGGGATATATATAGCAATAGCAGTACATAAACAAACGTCTAAGAAAAGATAGCAATCCTAATCCCTTCAGTAACAAACTTCTCAACCATTGGGATACTCCTAAAGAACTGGTAAACTCCTATTGACTATGACTTATTGACTAAGAAGGAAATAACAAACAGTACGCAGTAAAAATACTAATCAGCATATTACATATTGTTGTATAAAAAATTGTCTGTAATCTTGTTAATCTGTCGAAACAAAAGAAATAAAAACGGATTTACCGGACTATGGGGAAGTCGCGCGATACGCACTGCCCTAAGAGTTGATCCGCGGTCTTATGTGCAGACGCTTCGCAGATGCTCCTAGTGGTAAAACCCCCGGTATCACCGGCGTCTCGTTGTCGCACACAACGTCGAGAGATGACCCGAACTTAGCCTTGCCCAGAACGACGGTGAAAAAGAAAAGGAGCGGAATCAGCGAAGGAATTGTTGCTGTGCTTGCGGTTTGCGAAAGCAGCAAGAAAGAAGAATTCTTTGTGTGGATCGGATGCAATATTTTTTAGTAGTTGGAGAAGAATAGGAGTTTGGAATTTATAGATACAAGAACGTGTGAACGTTGGGAGAAAAAGAAGACATCTTTTTCGGATCTGAGAAAACTGATCCAACGTTCAGGAAGAATTGGTCAAAGGAAAAGAAATAAACAGCAAAAATAAGTTTTGGATCTCAACCCGAACCCGAAGAGCAATTTCGGATCGGCATTCGTGTCCGCAGATGCAGGCGCGCACACCCGTGCCCACTACGCGCGCCGAACCGAACCGGGCCGGGCGGCGGCGGCGCGCGCGTGTGGCCCATGGGTTCTCTCCACACCACACTAGACTACAATGGGATAAAGAGTGGTTTGCATTATATACACTCACATGGTGGTCATTCCCACCGATGTGGGACTAAAGAAAAAGAGGGAATCTTGGGTTTTGAACTAAAACAGCCAACAATCCCCCCCCAAAACCAAGATTCAAAGGCAGTGATAACAAAAGAGTAATGATATAGAAGTTCTGGGCAAGAGTATACTATGCATAGATGAGATGGACTACAGCCTTGAATCTCACGTAGTGACTATTGTCTTTGTCTGAAGAAGTGCTTGATGGACTACGCCTTGAATCAGACTTCTTGATTCAGATTCAGAAAATAGCACACATAGTACGCTAGAGGTTCTTGGGTCTATCGGGTGGCGCTTTTGAATGGCCATGCGCACTTTTCCATATTCATGAGAGTTGTCTGGGATCGCCCTGTCCCATAGTCGCGGCCTTCACGACCTCTCATATAGGTAAGTCCTCAAAGGGTTGGTGATCGGAGTCAACCCTACATAATAATGTTTGGACCTATTAAGAGTTTAGAACTCATCCTAACCAGATCACACAGGAACACTGTCACCATAGGGATGGGATATCATTGTACAACCTCGTACATCCACCTGGGCATTAATTTATGAGAATTTAATCTCTGAGTCAGTGTTCCATAATAGTCACCGAAGTTCAGCTTGTTTCTACCCATTGAACCGGCTTCTTGGGATCTCCAGTCAGACTCGGTTGGGTTGCCACTGCTGGTGACTTACTTATGGGCTTAACCCCATCCCCCTCGATGATTCTAGGATCAACATCCTAGACAGACCCTTTGTTAAGTGGTCTGCAAGGTTCTTTTCTGACTTTATATAGTCAAGAATCACATATTTGCCTAATAGGCTCTTGATTGACTTGAAGCGTAGCTGCAGGTGCCTGTTCATCTTAGCATTCACAGAATCATGCTTTAGTAGTTCTATAACAGATTTATTATCACAGTTTATGGAAATAGGAGGAACAGGAATATTAGTAACAGGTATATGCATAATCAAATTTCTTAGCCATTCAGCTTCTGTACAAGTAGTATCCAAAGCTATCATTTCAGAATCCATAGTACTTCTAGCTATGATGGTTTGTTTACATGAACCCCAGGAGATTGCAGCACCTCCTAAAGTGAAGACATATCCAGTTGTGGATTTCACATCATGTGAGTCAGTTACCCAGTTTGCATCTGAGTAACCTTCTATGATATCAGGGTGTCTAGAATAATGAAGTTTGTAATCTATAGTACCCTTAAGATATCTAAATACTCTTTCTAATGCTGACCAATGTGACTCGGTTGGGTTACTAGTATATCTACTAAGTCTCCCAACAGCAAATGCAATATCAGGTCTAGTTATATTTGATATATACATAAGAGAACCTATCATTTGAGAGTATCTATGTTGTTCTACAGGTGAACCTTCATTCTTCTTGAGAATGATACTACTGTCAAAAGGAGTACGAGCAGGTGTCTTATCAAAGTACTCAAATTTCCTTAGCATTTTCTCAATAGAATGTACTAAGGAGAGAGTATAACCCTCATTGGATTTGGATACTTGCATTCCTAGAATCAGGTTAGCTACTCCTAGATCTTTCATATCAAACATGCTAGATAAATAATCTTTAGTGTTATTTATTAACTCAAGTGTTGATCCTAAAATAAGGATATCATCTACATATAAGCATATAATGACACAACTTCCATCAGTGTTTTTAGAGTATATACATTTATCATACTCATTTGGTAAGAAGCCATATTCTAAAATCACTTTATCAAATTTGCTGTGCCATTGCTTGGGAGCTTGCTTTAGGCCATAAAAAGATTTTACTAACCTGCAAACTTTCTTTTCTTGACCCTTAGCAATAAAACCTTCAGGTTGCTCCATGTAGATTTCTTCCTCTAGGTCTCCATTCAAAAAGGCTGTCTTTACATCCATTTGATGAATTATCAAGTCATGAATGGAGGCTAAAGCTAGAAGAGTTCTAATAGAGGCAATCCTAGCTACAGGAGAGTAGGTGTCAAAATAATCTAATCCCTTTTTCTGGGTGAAACCTTTGGCTACTAATCTAGCTTTGTATTTTTCTATTGAACCGTCAGCTCTAAGTTTCTTTTTAAAGATCCACTTGCAGCCTATGGGTTTACTACCTAAAGGCAGATCTGCTAAATGCCAAGTACTGTTCTCCATAATGGAGTTGTACTCATTGTTGATGGCTTCTTTCCAGAAAGGTGCATCAGGAGAAGATATTGCTTCTTCGTAAGTTGAGGGATCACCCTCTATCAAATAAGTGAAGAAATCTTCTCCTAAATTTCTTTCAATCCTACCTCTTTTGCTCCTTCTAGGTTCTGAGTCTTGATCAGGTTGAGAGCTAGAAGGTTGAGAATGGGAACTGGTAGAAGGAGGCAGGGAATGATTGGAGGGGTTGGAAGAAATTCTATCTTTAAAAGGGAATATATTCTCAAAGTAAACTGCATCTCTAGCTTCTATGATGGTATTATTAGATATTTCATTTACTTCAGAATGAGTCACTAAAAATCTATTGGCATTGCTATCTAGGGCATATCCTATGAATACAACATCTACAGTCTTAGGTCCAATCTTTCTCTTTTTAGGTTCAGGGATTCCTACTTTTGCTAGACATCCCCAGACCTTAAGGTAATGGATTCTAGGAGTTCTACCTTTCCATAATTCATAGGGAGTCTTATCCTTTGACTTACTAGGGATCCTGTTTAGGATGTAACAGGCTGTCAATAAGGCTTCTCCCCACAAGTTATCAGGAGCTCCTGAGCTGAGAAGCATGGCATTCACCATGTCTAACAGAGTTCGATTCTTTCTTTCAGCAACTCCGTTAGACTGTGGTGAGTAAGGAGCAGTCACCTCATGAATTATTCCGTGTTCTTCACAGAAGTTAGTCATTTCGTTTGAGGTATACTCTCCGCCACGATCAGATCTAAGGATCTTAATCTTTTTCTCTAATTGGTTCTCGGCTTCGGATTTGAAAACCTTAAATCTATCTAGAACTTCATCTTTGGTTTTGAGAAGGTAGGTATAGCAATACTTAGAAAAGTCATCTATAAAAGTGACAAAGTATTTCCTACCGCCTCGGGTCAAAACCCTATTTGAGTCACAAACATCACTATGAACAAGTTCTAGAGGATCAGAGTTCCTCTCTATAGATTTGAAAGGCTGTCTAGAATGTTTGGCTTGAACACAAATTTCACATTTGTGTTTATTATCTACAGGAGACTTGGGAATAAGATCTAAGTTCATCATCCTTCTAAGAGAACCCAGATTCACATGACCTAGTCTACCATGCCAAACATTGGAAGATTCTATATTTGAAACAACAGGAGAAGGATCAGATATTTTATTTATAGTGCTGAGAATGAAAAGACCATCCTTTACATATCCTTTCCCAATAAAAGATTCATTCTTAGAAAATACAATTTTATTTGCTTCCATTACAATTTTGAAACCTGACGCTACAAGAAGGGAACCACTAACTAAGTTTCTCCTAACTGACGGCACATGAAGTACATCATGAAGAGCTAGATTTTTCCCTGATGTCATCTTCAGGTCTATTCTTCCTCTTCCTACAATCTGTGCCGTTGATCCATCTTCTAGGGTTATGCCTCCTCCACATGATTCCTGATAGTTTGAAAAACAGGAGCGATCAAATGAAACATGAACATTAGCTCCAGAATCCAACCACCAGTCATCAGAATGGTAAGAAATATTAACAGAAGGTTGGTAAGTCACAACCTGAAGGAACTAGAAGATCCATTTAGAATCATGTTGGCTTCTGGTTTGGTAGAGCCTTTTCCCTTATAAGGAGTCTTCATTGGTTCCTTCTTCCTATGAAAGCAATTGAAGGATAGATGATTTGTTCTTCCACACACCAAACAAAACTTTTGTTGGTCCTGAGTCTGACCGAAGTTTCTAGTCCTGTGGTTTTGCTGGTGTTGGCGGTTTTGGTGGTTTTGGTGATTCTGGTGATGAGGCTGAAAGTTCTTTTTCTTGAAGGAGGTTTTCTTAGGTTTGTGAGGATTATTAGGTTTGGATTTTCCTAGGGTTGACACTACAAGGTTTACCTTTGCTTTAGACTCATTTTTAGGGTTTGACCTAAGCCTAAGTTGTTCTTCTGTTCTAATCTTCTTTAGGACTTGGGCAAAGGTAAGCTCACCTTGAGTATGAGTGAGTTCCTTCTTGACATCAGACCAAGAAGGAGGGAGTTTATCTATTAGGCAAGCTATCTTAGATTCAGTAGAAAAGGTTGTACCTTTTGCTTGAATATGCCTCACATATTCTTGGAATTCATGGATTTGGTCATTCATAGGTTTGTTATCTACCATGAAATACCTATTGAAAGCTGAAGAATTGAACCTTTCAATTCCAGCATCATCACACCCATATTCATCGTCTAGAGCGTCCCAAAGTTCTTTAGCATTTTTATATTCAAAGAATATATCATAAAGGGAGTCAGATAAGGCGCTTAGAATTCGATGAAAACAGTGGAAGTCTATTTCCTTAGGGGTTTTTGGTTTTTGGGAACTAGTGGATTCCTTAAGAGTTTGAGATGAAAAAGTGGATTCAGAAACTTCTTTGGTGGACTCAAATTTGTCAGACTCAGTTGTGTTGGGTGTGGATCCATCAATTGCTGAAAGGAGTCCTAAGGTGGTGAGCCAGAATTTCATCTGACTCTGTCACCTTTTGAAGTGGGTGCCATCAAACTTGGCTGGCTTTGCTGAAGCAGTCTCTTCTTTCCCAGTCATGATTTAATAGTATAACAGTCTAGAGGCTGCAGAAATAATACTGTAGCTACTCAATAAAGGTGTCGCGGGTTCTAGACAATAGTTTAATGATCTTGCTAATCAACCTAAACAAATCTTTAGTCTATCAAGTTCTGATTAACTTGGGTTAGCTGTAGGAGTCGGATCCCAGCTAGCGGTGGTCCGAAGACGCTTAAATACCGTGTCGCTTAGGGCTGTTTACACCCGGTTGACAGAAGGACCCTTTAGGCTTGTTCCCAAATTTATCTTTCCTTTTAAGACCTTTAGATTTCTTTTAAGGAATTTGCAAAATCAATAACTATTCCTTTATCTAAATGTTTAAAGGATACTAAGAGATATCTAGCACCACAGCTAATAATAGTCTTGATATTGTTATGTAGGTGGTAATGCTATTCACAATATAACAAGACACTTAATTATACTAACAAATTGCAAGTTAATAAAACAAATGTACAGCAAGAAGTATTCTAAGACTTTGAGAATATTAAAGTGAATCTAACCACACAAATTCGTGCCAACAAATTTTGTGATTTAACAATAAATTAATAATGTAAGGATTTTAAAGCTATAGATATTCTACAGTGTGGGAATCTATAGTGATGCAACAAAATTTAATTATCTGTCTCGAAATTGTGATTAACGAAGATAGTATTAAAGCTTCGGATTTCACTAATAATTTATTTATTTATTTAGCCCTTACAATATTTAATAATGAAGTGAATTAACAGAATGTACTAAATTAACAGATTACCAATAAGCAATTATGTTTATATGTGCTAATTAATCAGTTAATCAATATGTATATGCTTAATTGACAAATTAACAAAAGGCAATTTTGTTTAAATGTGGTAACTAACCAGATTGACAGTATGTATGTGCTAATTACCAATAAATACTAATTTAATCTGATTAACAATCAGGCTGTTCTTAATTAACAAGATATGATAAATTAATAAGATTAACAATACGGCTGTTCTTAATTAATCAGATCAACAATACGACTATTCTTAATTAATCAGATTAACAATACGACTATTCTTAATTAACAAGATATGGTAAATTAGTCAGATTAACAATACGGCTGTTGTTAATTAACAATTTATGCTAAACTAATCAGATTAACAAGATGACTGTTCTTAGTTAACAATATACGATAAACTAATCAGATTAACAATACGTTCAACTCTTAGATTGTTGTATAAAAAATTGTCTGTAATCTTGTTAATCTGTCGAAACAAAAGAAATAAAAACGGATTTACCGGCCTATGGGGAAGTCGCGCGATACGCACTGCCCTAAGAGTTGATCTGCGGTCTTATGTGCAGACGCTTCGCAGATGCTCCTAGTGGTAAAACCCACGGTATCATCGGCGTCTCGTTGTCGCACACAACGTCGAGAGATGACCCGAACTTAGCCTTGCCCAGAACGATGGTGAAAAAGAAAAGGAGCGGAAACAGCGAAGGAATTGTTGCTGTGCTTGCGGTTTGCGAAAGCAGCAAGAAAGAAGAATTCTTTGTGTGGATCGGATGCAATATTTTTCAGTAGTTGGAGAAGAATAGGAGTTTGGAATTTATAGATACAAGAACGTGTGAACGTTGGGAGAAAAAGAAATAAACAGCAAAAATAAGTTCTGGATCTCAACCCGAACCCGAAGAGCAATTTCGGATCGGCATTCGTGTCCGCAGATGCGGGCGCGCACACCCGTGCCCACTACGCGCGCCGAACCGAACCGAACCGGGCGGCGGCGGCGGTGCGCGCGTGTGGCCACGGGTTCTCTCCACACCACACTAGACTACAATGGGATAAAGAGTGGTTTGCATTATATACACTCACATGGTGGTCATTCCCACCGATGTGGGACTAAAGAAAAAGAGGGAATCTTGGGTTTTGAACTAAAACAGCCAACACATATAACCCATCAAAATGTCGATATCGAGCAATATTATCAGAGATATTTAATTATAGTTATAGAATTCTAATATCAGTACCTTCAGTTTCATCATTAGTATCACTTGTTTCAATCGAATGATCTTCCATTGTTAGTGATCTACAAGACTACAACCAACTCATACGTGGTTACTATGCATTACAAGAAACTACCAGCACATGCAATGCACGTGATTCCGACCCGAATGTAACTGTAATGGATCAAACCCTAATTTGATGATACGAACAATTCCAAGCTAATTACGTACAAAAATTCGGTGGGAAATCGAGAAATTTGGATACTTACAAAGCGATGGCGTGTCGGCGTTCGATCGAATCGGAGAAACGCGAGGATTTTGATGGTGTTGTTTGGAGGTAGATTAGCGTTCCAGAATGGGGATTTGAGGTTGATGAGGGGAAGAAGACGGTCTTTTTTTGGACTTGGTTGCAATTTATGAATTAATGGGCTTTAAATTGGAAAATTAGAAGTTATATGGAGTCATGTGAAAGGCCTGTATGTAAATAAAGGCCCAAAAGGCTGTTTTGTATGGGCTGCTTGGCCTGAAAGATCCAAACCCAAAATTTTAGTGGATCTTTTATATTCCCTTTTATTTATTTATTTATTTTTGAAGTGGCTCTTCTATATTCGAATTTTTTGTCGTACTGACCCACTTTTTGAAAATATTTGGCGCTCTAACCCACTTCTGAAAACAATTAGCCATCTGACCCAATTTTGGACACGTCAGCAAAAAATGTCATTGGGAACAACAGCATAGGTTATTTACAAGCTGTTGTTCCCAATAACGGCATCTATTTTTAAAAAAAACTCTCATGCCACTTTTTTGAGTAACGGTATAGGTTATTTTTATTCTCAACCGTTTGTAGTTTGAATTGTGCGAAAAAAATTGCAAGTGTGAAAATCATATAACAGATGCCGCTATTTCCAACAACGGCATTCGCATAGCTGATGTTGTTATTTGGAATAACGGCATCAATTATTAGTTTGTTTGCATATAAAAAGTGGCCCCATCTTCTCCTTCCCCTTCTCAATCGATCTGCTCTCTCTCTCTCTCTCACTCCTGAAACCCACAAACCCTAGATCCCTAAAACAAAAAATCTCAAGTATTGGATTGCTCTCAAACTTCCCAAACAAAACAATTAAATACCGATACATAAACCCTAATTGTGATTCCCTCATATCTCTCTTGTCGTTGATATTTGGCGTTCATTTCTTTTACAACTCTTTCAAATTCCGAAATTGTGGTAAGTATTCTAAATCCCTAAATTTATTTAAAATGTTCATTTTGACGAATGAGAGCTATATATATTGGTAATATAGTACAAGAGATGTAGAAATGTACTTAAGGATTGTATTGGTATTTAATTAGGGTTGTATGGGTATTAGATATGTGAAATGTACTTAAGGATTGTTGTCAATAATGTGTGAAATGTTCATTTTGATGAATGAGAGCTAAATTGGTAGTATAGTATAATAGATGTAGATGAGATTCATCTACGTATTAGATATGTGAAATGAGATACATCAATGTGAGATGTGGATGAACTATATTGGTATCTAAGGATTGTCGTCGATGATGTTGTCTAAAATTAACAATGTTATATATTATACAAGTAAGGATAAATGGTCATACATTAGAATTGCTATATTTCTAATCATTATATTCATAGTTGGGTATGTATGAATGGATATTAATATGAGATTTGTTTATATAGATAGATATGTAGTGTGTGGAGATGTTGTGGTGGTGATTGTTATGAGTAGTATTTCGATACGAGTATTGAGAAGTTGTTATCTTCAAACATCGATTATTAATTCTGTTGAAGAAACATGGCTTACAAATTTGATTATCTCCATACATCATCGTTTATTAATATTGTTTTTGACACATGTTTTTTTTTATGTTCACGGTTAAATGGATCCTACACAACCATCTTCTTCTCATAATGTGGGTGCTTCATCTTCGCACGCACAACAAGGAAATCTGGGTCCTTTAAACTCGTCCCTACTCTATTTGCAAGAAGATCACAGGTCTCAAGCGGTGTGGAATGGAAATATCGAGAAAATGAGTTTCTGAATGCACACCATGTTGCCGATGCACCCTCGAATACAAAACTATTTGATAAATTGCAGGTTTTATGAAATGTCCATGTTGGCCAAAGTGAAATGTGAAAATTCATTACTTACCGCTCTTGTGGATCGATGGAGGGTGGAGACACACACGTTCCACCTACCCATTGGTGAGATGACGGTCACGCTACATGATATAGTCGTCATATCGGGTCTTCCAATCGATAGGGTGGCGGTTACTAGAAACTTGATTTTCAATAAAGTGATGTTGGTTAGAGATTATCTTGGGAATGTGGTTGAAGAGGATGATAGAGGTGTATTCGTCGGAAATCAATCCGACGTTCATGGCTCTTTACATAGTTCAACAATAGCTTAGGAGAGGAACCGACCGACTTTGAAATTCAATATTACACGCGGGTGTATCTTTTGTCGATGATCGGATGTATTCTCTTTCCTAAATCTTCCGGTGATGTAGTCCATGTAATGTACCTTCCCTTAATTGCTGACATACATAGAGCTAGGCGATATAGTTGAGGAAGTGAGGCTTTGGCCTCTTTTTACCGTGTCCTGTGTAATTGTTCAATGTGGTCGATACAAATGACGGGGCCGATGGGGTTATTACAAATATGGTGTTGGGAATGAATACACCTCGGTCGACCCCGAGTAAATGTTCTTTCAAATAATTGGAGTGTTCTTCAAGAGAATCCAGTGCTTAGGGCTCCTTTAGGTGTGTAGTGGACGAGTGAACTCACGTGGAGAGATAACCCACGTAGTGTGTTGATGTATTATAGGGATGAACTCAATCGGCTTCGAGAAAAGTACGTCAATTGGATACCGTACACGGCCGAAAGGCTACAACGTCTACACCCACTATGCACGGCCAATAATCAACTTTGGTTGACACGAGCTCCACTTGTAAATTTCTCTATCGTGGAGTTCTATTACGCCGACCGAGTCCTTCGACAATTCAATGCACATCAGCCCATTCCGGAGAAGACAACGTACGATCGAAGACTTTACAATATTACCGGTCAAGGTCGATTGCCAAATATGGATTGGGCCGATCACCACCGCTCTCATGTAGCAATGTGGAATGAGAGGAAATACAATTTGGTGGTAGAAGTGATTGCACCGTACGACGGGTCGTTGCAAACAGCTTACATGGCGTGGTACCGTCGTATTACACGGTTGTTTATTGCTCCAAGATCGGATACCCCGTGGGTATCCAAATGCCGATACCGAGGCACCAAGTAGAACCACCACCGACACATTCCACGTCGCAACCTATGTATCAACCCAAAGCGTCATTGTACCGACTAATGGTAAAATTATGTTATTGTTTACAAATATGAATTTAAATTTTTTGTACACATTTTGCTTTTATTTGTTTAAAAAAGTTTGGTTTTCTACTAATTTATTTCATTGGTGTTGTAGATCGACAACACAGGGGATATTGTGCGAAAATGTGCACGTGTGTTGAAGAGCAACGCTTCCAAGGCTTGCAAGTAGTTAGCCAGAGAAATCATTCTTCCATGCCGTAGCTCACTTGAAGAGGTTGGAGAAGGTCCGGGCTTCGCTGCTCTTTTACCGTCATCCGAACTTCCAACTCAACCGCCCTGACTAAGTGGTAGACGAGCTCAACCTCCGCCACCACCACCACCAACAAGATAAGTTCAACCTCCCGCACCACCACAAAGACAATGTCAATCTCCACCTCCACCATCTACACATTCGGGATCTTCTTCTTCACAAGGGCTACGACGAAAGAGTGTCTGTTTTCCCCCTCCGGGTTCTCAATTAGCATCACGAGAGATTGTAGAAGAAGAAGCAGGGCATGAAAAAGATGTCGGGCCGAGTGTACCTACAACACAAGATATTGCAGAATGTAAGAGGAAAGTCTCAACTCGGAAAAGGAGGCAACCTCAACACTATACGCCTAGTTAAGTTAAATGCTGAAATATGTAATTTTATAAGCTTTGAATAGCCCAATCCTTGAAATACCATTTAAACGTGTAATTTTATTATATTTTGTTATGCTATGAAGTACTTGATGATTTTTATTATATATATTATCTTGGGTTCGTGCTTTTATTTGTTGATCACATTAAAGTTGAGGTCTCCAAACAATGAAAAATAGATGTGTAAATAGTTTTGCATGTTTTGGGTGCAATATATAAGAAACAGATGCCGTTATTGTAAATAACGACATCTGTTACCTGTAACGTTATTAGCAACGACGACATCATTCCAAAACATGCAAAAATTGTTTTTTATTATATTATTATTTGATGTCGGTGTTCAGAACAATGACACCAGTTAATCAGGTGTCGTTATTCTGAATAACGGCATCAGTTGTATATTTTATTTCCAACGGAATGATTATCTGGCAAATCTTCTGCCTTCATAATCGTTACTCAGAATAACGACATCACTTATTTCCAACATAATGATGATCTGCCAAATCTTCTGCCTTCACAGTCGTTACTCAGAATAATGGCATCACTTACGGATGCCGGTATTCTAAATAACGACATCAGTTGTATCTTTTATTTCCAACTAAATGAATCTCTACCAAATCCTCTGCCTTCGCAGTCGTTACTCAGAATAACGACATCACTTAACGATGCCATTATTCTGAATAATGGCGACAATTCAAATTTAAGGCAGAGACTATGTCAGCCAATTTGAATTGTGCATGTTTTGAATCATTTGAAGTGTGTATCATTTGAATTGTGCAGAGACTTCACCATTTAGAAAAAATTTGAAGTGTGCATGTTTTGAATCATTTATCACAATCATATATCTCAGACTCAACTGATGACATTACCATATATTACATCAAATGTTCATTTAGTTCAGATTCTCTAATTCATATTAACTTATGGTTACAAATTACAAATATGATAATTACGCATTGTATGATAGGATACGAACACATTTATATCTTACAATATAAGGCCTACATTGGGATACAACTTCAAATATTGGTTGTTTGGGATGTGCCCACATTGGGTACATTCTTATATCTGCGCCTATTGTGTCCACTTAATCTGCATTTAGAACAATTTTTTTCCGGTGCTCCCACCCTCTCGAGCATCCATATCATTGTGAATACTAGTACTCCTAGGGCGACCTTTCAACCGACGTACTCGCATAGGCTATGAGTATCGATCAACTTTGTGTTGGCCAATAAGATTCGTCTAGAATAGGATTTAAAATTGGTATCCACGTTAGTGCTAATGAACTTGTAGAATAAAATGCATCAATGTAAGGTTGATAATCAATTGCACGGGAGGCATAAGCGGCAATTACATGAGAACTTGGAATGTGATAAAGCTAAAATTTTCCACAAGTACAAGTACGGGCCCCGAGGTCAACTGTGTGCCAGTGTTCACCCTTTTGATGTCCATTATCCATTCTAATGCCCATTTTAACCCCCAAAATACCAGGTCGGTTATTAAACATTATTACCTCATGCAAATTGGATTTCTCACAGCATAAATCAATAATCTCTTGAACACGTGGTGCCCATAAATTCTCTTCACTGATTAGGGTCTGCACCGCTTCACGACGGTCAGTGAAGTACATATTGAGACGGAAAAAAATCATTTCCACAACTGTCGTGACAAGCAAGATGCGAACACCTTTTAAAACCGAATTAAACACTTCTCATAGATTTGTTTGCATTATACCATATCTACGACCTCCATCAGCGGAAAGTGCTCACTTCTCAATCGGTTTCTCTTTTAACCAATTAGCCCCATCAACATTAGCCGCTTCAAGCTAGACCATCTTTTCCTCAAACTTCTTCAACTGATTTTGACATGCGATTACCTTGAGCTTGTTCATTATAAACTTACAACCAAATTTTTTATGAAAATTACTAGCAAAATGTCGCATACAATAACGATGATAAGCAAGTGGTTCATTTCATGTTCCGAAATCATTATCCATTGCTGATAAAATGCCTGCATGACGATCAGAAATGACACATAGACCTGCACGATCCGTGACAAAGTGCCTAATACAGTTCATGAACCATGTCCATGTTTCTATGCTCTCTCTATCAACTATTGCAAATGCAAATGGAAACAACCTACCATTTGCATCCGGTGAAACATCAATCAACAAACAACCTTTGTATTTTCCATACAAATGAGTCCCGTCAATATTTATAACTGGTATGCATGCCTTAAATCCCTTGATAGAAGGCCCGAATGCCCAAAAAACCCACTTAAAAGTTTCTTCGGCCGGACTGGACACAATCTTGGCCCAATGGACGGACGTTCCCGGATTTGATGCTTGAATTGGATTGAGAAGATAAGGCAATTTAGTGTATGCTTTTTCAAAGGAACCATATAATCGCTCAATTGCTTTATGTTTTGCCTTCCAAGCTTTTCAATATGAAATTGTGTAATTGAACTGAAGCTTTACTATCTCAATTATGGCTCTTGGTGTTATTTCTAGTTGTGCCTTCATAACATTCAATATGACCGTCGATACAATCATAGAATCAATCTTCCTGTGATCTTGATTCAATGTAGAATTCACACATGTGTGGACCTTCAATCTTCTTTTCCACGAAATAAGTACGGCCTTTTAGAACAATTGCACGCAATCGCCAAGGACAACCCACTACATTTACAAGTGCCGAATTTTCTGCAATGTCCTTGGTTGAATGGTTGATGGGTGCATATTTACATTTGACATAGTATAAACTGGGGGTCAATTTTACCGTCACGAATTCTCGATGGTTCTTCACGGAGTACATCTTCACTTGATGTTGTATAGAATCTTTCGTTGGAAATCTTTAACCTATGGAGAGTTCATCCGTGTTGGAAGAGTCGACGGAAGACTGGGCATGTTCATATATAGTCGCACGAAACATCCATTCACTCGATTGAACCTCATGTACAGTTGCACTAATGGACTGATTTGACAACACCACATTGTTAACCGGCACATCAACGTTGACATCATTAACCGGAGCTTCATCGGCATCCTCCTCCTCATCAACTTCAAAACCATGATCCTCATCTTCTTTCTTTTCTACCAAATCATTATTTACAACGGTGTTGTCAAAGTCTTGCATTACCATGTCAGTGTGGACAATATTTTGTGTCAGGGTCAACGGATGTACCTGCTCATATTCAGTGGTAATAGGTTCTGTTGGAGTTGTGCTAATGTCTTCTTATGTATTTGGTATTCTTGCATGTGACTCGGCAGATGGTTTCAAACTCAGAGCGTGCCTTGGACTTTCAATAACAAGTGGCCTAGTATTTGGAAGCCTCATTTGCTCAATATATAATTCCAATGCATTCCAACTAAAATTTGGATCAAGTGTCAACCAATTATGGACCTCAGAGAATTATCATTATCTACGGGAACCACCATGAAATATTGTTCTTTCCCTTTACCAGCAGCATAACGAGCTTTGATTTTGACACTCATTTCACCTCTATCCCAATTAGTGACTTCAAATATCTTATCTATTAGTTGTGAGTATATAAAGTTGTGGGAAGCCCAAATAATTACTTGTTCAACATCGCTATAACAATATCCAATCTTCGGATCTCTAATTATTTCACCTCCAAAATATAACCAAATAAAGATATCATATTTCATACCTAAACATAAAGATTCAAACATATTGAAGTCATTAACTACTCATAAGCATAACCTATGAATACATATCAAACATATGGTTATAATAATACCTTTAAATTAGACCGTATCTTGGATAGCTTGAAAATACGTTGTGGATGAGGAATGAGACGAGAGTGAGAGTGAGGAAGTAGGATTAATGAAGTTTGAAAGCAATCTAATACTTGAGATTTTTGGTTTTAGGGATCTAGGGTTTGTGGTTTCAGGAGTGAGAGAGAGTGCAGATCGATTGAGAAAGGGGAAGGAGAAGAGGGTGCCACTTTTTATATGCAAACAAACTAATAACTGATGCCGTTATTCCAAATAACGGCATCAGTTATGCGAATGTCGTTGTTGGAAATAGCGGCATATATTATATGATTTTCACACTTGCAATTTTTTCTCACAATTGAGACTACAAGCGGTTGAGAATAAAAATAACCTATGTCGTTATTCCAAAAAGCGGCATGAGAGTTTTTTTTTAAAAAATAGATGCCGGTATTGGGAACAGTGGCTTGTAAATAACCTATGTTGTTGTTCTCAATAACGTTTTTTACTGACGTGTCCAAAACTGGGTCAGATGGCTAATTATTTTCGAAAGTGGGTCAGAGCGCCAAATATTTTCAAAAAGTTGGTTAGTACGGCAAAAAATTCTCTATATTCTTGAAACTGCTTTGTATTTGCAAGTGGATCATTCGAAATTTTTGTCGATCAAGTAAATTTTGTATTATCCTATGCGAATTCAACATATTGTTGTTGCTTGTAAGGTCAATGGTGAGTCAATAGGGTCGACTCCAATTAAAAAAGACTTTTTGTGGATCATTCTATGTTAGTGAGTCAATGGATCTTGTGGAAGCAACTAGAATAACTTTTTGTGGCCGATAGATTAATTGGTTGAGCAAATAATAAAGAGTTCGTTGCTCTAGGATTTGTATATGTATGAGATGGCACTTATATAGAAGGTTGTATAAAACAAGTGCTCCACCAGTTACTTGATTTTTTTTCCAAACCGACCTACTTTTTGAAAGTTTTTCCCAAACCGACCTACTTGTTTTTTTATTCCCAAAGCGACTAGTATAAACTAGCACGGTTTTTCAAAAATCGAGTCTTGCACTTCGATTTTCAAAAACCGAGTCTTGCACTTCGAAAAATCGAAGAGCAAGACTCGGTCTTTGAAAGACCGCGCTAGTTTATACGAGATTCGGTCTTTCAAAGACCGAGTCTTGCACTTTAGGGGTTTTAACTGCGCACATCTCCTTTCTTCTTCTTCCCTCTCTCTCTACTTTACTCTATTCTATTTCTCCAACACATCGGAGGTAGCATGTCCACGTCATCGAGAAGAAAGATCCATTTCAGAATATTGACTCATACAAGTATTTTGCTGAGATGATAGAAAAACCAAAGAAATTCTATAAACTCAGGTTCATAGAATTACTTGGTATAATCAACTCATACAAGTTTGAGGATCGAAGATATGGAAAAACCAAATAGCACTCCACCTCCGATAGAAAAACCAAAGAAATTCTATAAACTCAGGTTCATATAATTACTTGGTATAATCAACTCATGCAAGTATGACGGTTGAGAAATGGGCACTTTATGTAGATGAAGGTCGAAGATATGGAATAATGACTACGAACCTGTCAGAATGCTTCAATTCAGTCTTGAAAGGAGTCCGTAGTTTACCAGTAACTGTGATTGTTGAGACGATCTTCTTACGTCTCAACTCTTACTTTACTACTCGTCGACAGGAAGCTAGTAAGCATTTATGTGAAGAGAAGAATTTTGCTAAAAGTGTACATGATTTGATTGATAGTCGCCGTGAAGCTAGTAAGTTTGGATGTGTTTAATTTTCGAAAATGTATGATTGATTGAGGTTTAAATATTGGCCAAAGAGAGTATTTTGGAATCAATAAGTTTCAAATATATCTGAATCAAAATGTCTTGAAGTTTTTCGCAAAAAAATTCAATCAGCTTCAAGGCTCGGTCTTTCAAAGACCGTTGTCATTTTAACAAGACTCGATCTTTCTTGATGCTGATTGTAAAATATCACTTACAGACGTAAGACTCGGTCTTTCAAAGACCGAGTCTAGTTATATTTAGAACGGTCTTTGAAAGACCGAGTCTTGAGTTCAATCATTTCCACAATATCTCCACAACATCTCCACAATTCCAGAAACTCATTATCATCTCCACAATATCAACAAACGCATTAACATCTCCACAATATCAACAAACTCATTAACATCTCCACAACCACATCATCTCTAACATCTCCACAACCACATCAACAATTTCATTAACATCTCCACAATTTCAATAACATATCCTCAATATTGTTAATATCATATCCACAACCACATCAACAATTTCAATAACATCTCCACAATATCATCTCAACATATGCCCAATAGAACATTGAAAAAACTAGAGACATTAACAACATACTACTCTAAACTCGAGACAGAACATTAAAAAACTACAAAATCAAACTAACTAAAAATATTACAACACCTACCAAATCCAAATTCGTTGAAGGATAGAGAGAAGAAGAAAAAAATACGAAAAGTAAATAAAGTCGAGAAGAAGAAGAAAGGAGATCTGCGCAATTAAAACCCTAAAGTGCAAGACTCAGTCTTTGAAAGACCGAGTCTAGTATAAACTAGCGCGGTCTTTCAAAGACCGAGTCTTGCTCTTCGATTTTTCGAAGTGCAAGACTCGGTCTTTGAAAGACCGCGCTAGTTTATACTAGACTCGGTCTTTCAAAGACCGAGTGGGTCGCTTTGGGAATTAAAAAAAAGTAGGTCAGTTTGGGAAAAACTTTCAAAAGTAGGCCGGTTTGGGGAAAAAATCCCTGTTACTTTACGAGCATACTTCTTCTCTATTTTTTTAGGAAAATTTGAAATACTGCCACCTTGTTTCATTAATAAGATTTTAATAAAACAACTCCAAAGTATTAGGGAAAAATATAAGGAATTATAAAGCAGGAAATAAAACATAAACCTTCAACATCGCCATGGAAGATAGGACACATGCAAAAGTGAAATCGACATACAATGCTAAAAGTATAAGTACAATTATAGCGGTCCTTATAACACAACTCTGGAATGTGAGTATCAAGGGGTCGTCTCTCCACTCAGTCCAGGGTAGGTCCAAACTCTACCTCCTCATCATCGTACCCGTCTACCTAGAGCTCTGGTGATCATTCCTCTCGGACCTGTAGCAGCAGTTATAGCCCAAAATGATATAAGATGCATGATATGTGTTAAAATACCAGTACTATTACTGTAACACTCCGAATTCCAAATAAGAATGAATTCGAGATTCCACAGGATCTTTACTTCACTTCATACAACTTTACAAGAAATTTAAAACTTTTTCAACAACAATACATCAGAGTTTAAAATACAACTTTGGTTTACACAACAGAAGAAATAAAGATTTCATCATTTGAAGAATACAGCTTATACAACTTAAAATAAATCATCGATTGCATCATAATAGCTTTATTCCTTCATGGATAGTCAATTATCTGCATATCAACCTGTGGGCACGTTAGTCACTTACAACTGACGAAAATGTTATACTCGGTTATCCTCTCTATATTGTACATATAACGATCTCATTACTTTAACAAAACACAAAGGATTGAATGAATAAATAAAGTGTAGAATGTGACTACGCTAACATGTAAGTGTATGTCATGCCTTAATGCCTAATGCACATAATTTATACTAGGATGACACTAATGCACACTTGTTCGGATTCTATGCATCCCAAACTCAGAGGGCTAGCGTCTACGTACTCCACAATATAAGGACTCGATCCCTCGCCATGATAAGTACTCGGTAATAAAACAAGGTTTAGATCATTCCACGAATATGGGTCTCAGCCCGACGGCTATTATAACGGTTCCCTCATCGTGCGAATCAACCCGCAAGTGCCCTCTAGCCCCGGTATACGTATATACATTGGAGACGGTAAACTATCCGCCCAACTTCGCCAAGTCCCAGATTTAAATATAATAAAAACTCGTCTCCCACAGAGCAATCTCAGTCCGACGACTGGGTCTATAGCCACGGAGATCCATCGCCGACTGTTACCGCTGAATCTGGTGTGGGGGTAAACAGATAGTATTTGTGAGTTCTTGGAAAACCTGAATAGCAAACACCTAAGCTGTTCTGCCGGAGTTTGACCGCTGACTCCCGTCGTTCACCTGCAAAGAAGTGCGAGACACCGGGGTTGATCCCGGCGACGCACCCTCCGACGCTCAAAGTCAGTAACCAGAAATGATTATGAAAGAGCGTTTAACTAGCAAAAGATTGATTACCTCTTAATGGAGATGGGTGGGGGGTATTTATAGCCGCCTTAGGGATCAGATTAGGAATGTAATTCCTGTGATCTGATAAGGAGTAAAATCCTCGTAATCAGATTAGGAATGTAATCCCTTAATTCCCGGTGAGAGGATAGTCGCGAATCAGGCCCGTTGATTTGGTTCAATCAGAGACCCTAATTCTATCCTGTCGGACTGGGTTTGTATCGGGTCGGGACCCGTACCCAGTTGAGGTGGATCCGTTCGCGGGTTATTGGATCTGTGAGAAGGAGACCCAGTACCCGTTTCGGACCCATTTGTATGTGAAATTACCGTTTTACCCCTCAGCTTTAAGATTCGTGTCCAATGTGAACGGTCCCGATTTAATCCTATTTTTAGCCATATCACCGACTATATAGAGGCAACCCACTTACGTTTGCCCAAAGTTTACTACATCTTCACCTAAGTGCCTAATTATTTATCTCAAGATATGAATAAGTTATCAACCCTAGAATCAGTCTTACCTCCTACTAGATTTGTTCACAAAAGTACGAGATTGCCTGACGGCATTATCTCGAAATCAAGTCTCAAAATATTTTTTTCAAAATCACAGGTAACCGAGGTCTTACTAATTCTTAATCATAAACTTTCAAGTACAAGAAGCATGGGTACACATACCCTTTAATAATCATGTCTTAAACCTAGATAATTTAATTCTTCAACTTGTTCACAAATTGATTAATGTCTCATCTTAACTCTTATTCATGATTCCCTCTTTCATCCATATACAAAAAATAATTCTTTTCACAAACATAATTTGATCACTTGCAATCTCATTTGCATATAATAACCAAGTATTCAACAAAAGGAATAATCCCAATTCAAAGACAATTAATTCACATATCAACATTTACTTTTCTTTTAATAATATAAATCATGCTCTTAAAAGATTTAGTTTTTGAAGTCAAAACTCAATCAAATAATTCATTTTCATTTTATATGAGTACTAGGATTTATTCTCAATTCTAATCTAACTTTTGAACCCGTGAGCCCCTAGTCAGCACCCGAAGGCTCAACCGAAAGCCACTCAGTCCATATGGACTTGGTGTCACGCCCCGCTTCCCGGAATACAGGAACACAGGCACGTAACTGAGGCCCAGCGAATGATATAAGTACGTCAACTCATATCATCCATAAGCTGTACCAGTCTTAGCTCAACAATATAAGAAAAATGAATCACAACCACACAGGAAACATAATCACATAAACGAGAATGAAATTCAATAACCAATTCTGGAAAAATAAAGACTTACCAATTAACTTGAGAGACTCCGGTTCCAATTGTAGAAGATCTGCTCATCAATGCCTCCTAGAAGTTCTCTTTATGCACCTGTGCTTGATTATCTAAAAAGAAGAGAATTTGTCCTTAGAGCAAGTACGGACAGCAAGTAGTGGAAGCAGAGAGTAAAGGAACAGGTTACATGTAGGAATATGAATCAAGATCAAATTTGCAAGGGCAATAATGGCAATAATAAACAACGGTCTTAATAAAATATATATGTCAATTTATGTTCATTAGAGTGTCATTTCTCCTATCTAGTGCACGTACTTCTGTGTCCCATGTGTGCCGTACCACAGGTTCGGTGCACGCAAAACAGTGTACGTTTGAGACATAGTGGTGGGGTCTACAGAGCGTGTACTCGGTTTCAATAACAATCATTTACCATTTTCATTCATTCATTCACATTCATTACTTCTCCTTCCATTTCAATACCATTTCAATATAGGCCCTCGAGTACATTTTCTGAGATTTCCCACTACTAGGTCAACCCTTATAAACCCCGGCTTGTTTAGTATTTTATTATTAAATCATTCATGCTCATGCAAGTGTATATAAGGATGTCAAGGGGACGATAATGATGCAGCAATATGATACATTACACAACATGAAATAGTAAATCTAAAACAACAATTCTCTTTTTATATTATTTTAATTAATTCCAATTATAACTGGGTCGAAACCTCAGTACAAGACGGACAAGACAGCAGAAATTATATAGATCCATCACATATGTGTTCATTAAGATGCCAATTAATGTGCTACTACTAATTATGGAACCCATTACAATGTCATATAACGATTAGAATGTCATTTTCTGTGTACAATCCACTTTATGAAGTCATTAATCCAATCACGATTGTCTCATTCAATCAATGTATACTGTAACACCCCGCAAAATTGAAAATTACAATTTTGCCCCTGGGTGTTACGCACGTATATTTTGTAATGTATTTCATTACATATTTTGGATTCGTACTATTTATACATTTTCCGTATTGATTTCAGTCAACTAAAATATAATATTTCAATCCCTGGGATTTACGTGCTTTTTACGTGTTTTTGATGCACGTGTTTCCACCACTATGTATAATATTTTCTATAGGTTTAAATTATTTATTCTTATGTATTTAAATCTATTTTATAAAACGAAAATTTATTTTCCCCTTGTTTTGATTAAAATGCATTTTTCAATTTTTGCACGTATGGTGCACGTGCAAATTTTTATTCTCATTTTGCTACTCTCATTTTACTATTTTTAGCATGCATTAGTTTTATTTAGCATTTCTTTTGATCCATGGACTTAAAGTTAAATTCTAGCCCAATAGACTAATTAAAAAGAGAGCCCACTAGGATAATTAAATTAGTTAAATAAAATGAGCCCATGTAGCAAGCCCACTAGATAATCAAACTAATTAATTAGAAATGAGCCCATGTAGCAAGCCCATTATTAAAATCACAAATTAAGTTATACATGACAAGTTACAATATTAGTACACATTTTTGAGTTATAGAAATGTGTTCATATTTGTTTGTGCATGTATGCATGCACACACAAATGTATTTGGACCATTTTGTGGGCTAGGGGAGGGGATTAATGGAGTGGTTAAGTTCATGGAGAGTGGGGAGATGAGAGGTTGGGAGTTTTAGGGGTTAAAAATGTGAAGAGGTGAAAATTAATTTGAGTAATTTATTAGGTGGGTAATTTTGCAAATTGAACCCTCTACAAACCCTATAAATAGCACTTCTCTTCTTCTCATTTCACACACCAAAAAGAATAGAAAATCAAGAGAAAGAAAAGAAAAAGAGAAGAGAGTGTTGTGCTTGGAGGCCATTGCTAGGAGGAGAAGAGCTAGGAGTCTTGGAGCTAGAAGTGGTGATCATTTTTCCAATTGTTCAAGCTTTAAAAGGTGGGTGATTTCTTACTTTCTAGTTGTAGAAATATCATGCTAAAAATTATAAATTAATCTTATGAGATGATATTGTTATGTAGGTAATTTTTATGCTAAAATACATGCTATGAATAATATGGGATTTTGATGTTTGATACCATGATTCATGTTAAAACTTCATCTTGGGAAAATGTATGTTTTGAATGAGATATGAAAAGTAGATTTAATTTACACTTTTGTATGTGATGAAAAATGAGTAGTAAAACATAAAAGTTGGGGTTCTCTTACTTTCTAAATATAGACATTTGCATGCTAATATTAATAAAATGAGTAGTTTTGATATGACAAAGTAGAACCAAATATATTATGGATGTGGTGAGAATAATAAGGAATCATGTCATGTTTGATGAATTGAAATTTACATCATGTAGTTGATAAATGAGAAAAGAATTTATTTTTGCCATGCACTAGTATACATGAATGTAGAGATTTTTGATCATGTGATTAATTGTTGAGTTTTCCTTTTTGATAAGCAACTATATTTTTGTAATGTAAATTTGATGCTATTAAACTCTTTGATTGCAAAAGATGTAGTGTGCAACTTTGTTTGAATTGAATAAATGCAAATTCATATAAAAATTTGAAAGTTAGTTTTATTTTTATGCATTATAAAATTATGGGTTACTGTGAGAAAGTAAACTCAATATAGATGAACCAATTATAATTACATGAAAGAGGAAAATCGAGTTTTGATGATAATAGTATAATAGAAAGTTTGAACAAAAGATTAGTTTTGTTTCTCATGCCAAGTAGTCACAATGGACTAACTGGCTAGTTGGGGGTCCTTAAGAACGTCACTGTAGCTCGTATGGAATCAGAGGTCCCGAGTTCGAACCATACGTTCCCCTTTTTCTTTTTGTTTTGGTTAAAATTAAACTACAGGCCGAGATTGATATTTCAGAAGTTAAATCCTTCTCTGTGACAACCTAGTCACAGTGGACTATTGGTTAGCGGATTAATACTTGGGCCTTGGCTGTTCAATCACGGGATCAAACCCCACCACCTTTTTCTTTTTATTTAATTTTTTTTGGGTCTGTTGAAACTAAACCTGCAATTTGATAGCGAGTAGGTCAATTTGGTAAATAGTTTCGAAAGTGGGTCGGTTTGGTAAAAACTTCCGTGGGAACTAGATCTGTAATTTTGATAGTAAGTAGGTCAATTTGGTAAATAGTTTCGAGAGTGGGTCAGTTGGGTAAAAACTTTCAAAAGTGTTTCATTTTGGGTAAATTTTAGTATTCATAAAACATAAATGAAGAATTTATTTTTAAAGATTGTTTTTTTTGTAATTGATAAGTTTTAACGAGGATTTGAGATAGGAAGAAATAAAAATGGAAATTGAGATAGGATTATGCGACTTCAAAATTATTAATTGAGAATAAAATTCTCTTTTGTGAAGAAGAGTACAATATAAAATTTTCGTGAAGTGATTACTCTTAAAGAGATTGCATTTGTATTTTGTTAAGGAATATCTCGAAGTGAATCGAGACACCATATGAGCCTGGATTTTTGTGATAAAATTCATGTAATGAAATTGTGTAATTGAAAAGAATTATTTTGCTATGAAAATTATGAATGAATAATTAGATCATGAATTGAGACAAGTTATTGACCATTTGTGAATAAGTTGAAGATGAAAATAACTAGGTTTAAGACAGGATTATTAAGGGGTATATGTACCTTGTACATGAAAGCTTATGACTTTGAGTTAGTAAGACCTCGGTACCGGCATTATTGAAATAAAAGAATGTTGAGTTGTGATTTTGAGATGTGGTTATGGAGCCATCTCGTATTTGTTGACTAAGTCCGGTAGGAGGTAACAACTAATTCTACATGTGGAGATTATTCATGTCTTGAACTTAAGAAAATTTAGGCACATAAGTGGAGATGTAGTAAACTTAGGAAAACGTAAGTGGGGTGCTCTATATAGTCGGCGGTGGACTCCAAGACTATAGACCCAGTTGGTGGACTGAGGTTGCCCTGTGGGAGACGGATTATTATATTTTAATCCGGGACTATGAGGACGGGTCGGCGGTGGACTCCAAGATCTTGAGTAGTCGGACGGATGGATTTTTGTGTTTACCGTCTCCAATGTATATATATATACTGGGCTAGAGGGTCACATACGGGACAGTTCGTACGATGTGGAATCTGTTATAACAGCTGGCGGTGGACTCCAAGGCTGGGATTCACATTCGTGGAATAGTCTGAACTTTGTTTTATTACTGGGTAGTCTCATGGCGAGGGATCGAACCCTTCAATGTGGAGTACGTAGGCGCTTGCCCTCGGACCTATGTAGTATGGGATGCATAGAATCCGAACAAGTGTGCATTAGTGTCATCCTAGGGTAGAATGGTATGCATTAGGCATTAAGACATGACATGCACTTATGTTTAGAATAATCACTTTTGACACTTTATATGTTCATTCAATCTTTTTGTGATTTGTTAAAGTATGAGACCGTTATACTATTCCCGGCATAGAGAGGATAGCCGTGTATAACATTTCGTCAGTTGCAAGTAACTGACGTGCCCACAGATTAACATGCAGGTAAAGGACCATTCATGGAGCTATAAAGTGGATATGCTGATGCTGTTTTATTTTAAAGATGTTGTAAATGTTTTATTGTAAATTTCAGTCTTCCGCTGTGTAAAACCAAGTTGTAATTGAACTCTGATGTATTGTGAATGAAAAGTTTTAAATTCCTTGTAAAATTGTACGAAGTGAAGTAAAGATCCTGTGAAATCTCGAATTTATCCGTATTTGAAATTCGGGGTGTTACATATACAATTACCATTCATTTTCTTTGTACACAATTCTGTTCATTTTATTCATATCGATTATATCTATATAGGCTTAGGTTTGAGTCAATGGACAATTATAGGAGGTCAAGAGTACGTCGGGTTAGCTCGTGTAAACCCTCAATACTCCTAACGAGAAGGGACACAAGGCAATTTAAGATAATTAAAATGGAACTACTTGCAGGAGATCAATAAGCTTGAACTAGAATAAATAAGAGAGTTCAAGTGGACTTGCCTTTTTGTAGTAGTCGATTCAATTAATATAAGAATAACGGGATCAGTATCCCGGGGAACAATCCCAAGAGGCACGTGCAAAGTACGTACGAAGAACTCCAAAAGCAAGCAATAAAGAGCTAATTTCCCCACACTGGATCAGCTACAAAACAGCAAACAGCAGCTGGATTTGGCGCGGGTAGAACAGCAAACAGCGAATGCGCCCAATCAGATCCTTTCTTCACACTCGATCGGATCCAGAACAGGGGACAGCGAATTCGGGATCCCCTACGGCCGAACAGCGAACAGCATCATCGACCAACCAGGCTTCGTCTTCTTCCTTCGATAGGAGAGAGAGGGAGCGCGCGGGAGAGAACAGTCGGCGACGCTCGGTGGCGACTGGCGTCGGCGCAGCACCACAGCGAGGCGGGGCGACGAGCGGCGGCGCTGGTCGGGAAGCGACGCAGTGGCGAGGCTCCGACGAACAGTAAAGCTCTGTTTTGGAAGAAAACAGGGAATGTGTTGTGACGGCGTGCTCGGGTTCCTGTGCGACGACGAAGACGGTGGCGCTCAGGGAAATCGATCGGCGAAGAGGAAGAGGGAAGCTCGGGAACGAGGAGAGGTGGTTCGATGGCAATGGTGGAACGAAACTTCGATCGGGGCAGCCATGGTGGAGCTTCGAAGGGAATGACGACGACGCTGTAGTCGTCGCGGTCGGGAAGTAACGGTGACGAAGTGGTGAGGGTGGAGGGAGTTCGGCAATGGCGGAGGATGCTGCGGCGCTGTCGCTGAGGAGCTCGAACGAGGAAGACGAGCGGCACGGAGGAGGCCATGGCGAGGAGGTAGAGGCGGTTCTCTGCAGTGTGGCTCGCGGTGAGGGGGAGCGGAGTCGAGCGGCGACGGGGCAGGGTCGCGCGACTGGGGCGACGACTGTGGAAGCAGCGGGGAACAGTTCGACTTCGGCAATGGCAGCAATGGAGTGGAATGTTGAAGGTGATGCGGTTGTTGCGAGAGGGAGGCCTGCGGAGACGACTGCGGGAGCTTGAGCGGCAGTAATGGCGGCGGTGGCAGGTGGACGAAGGAGACGATGGGGATGGTGGAGCGGCTCGACGGGGAGATGAAGATGGAGGAGAGGGAGAGTGGGTTCCGTTGTTTTGGTTTCTGTTAGGGAAAAACGGAGAGGGGGAATAGAGGGAGAAGAGTTGGGTTTTGTTTGATCTGTTGTTTTTGTTCGTTTCTCTGTTTGTTAGAGAAACAGGGAGAGAGAGAGATATTGAACGAAACGGGGAGTGTTAATAACGGGAAAGAGAGGTAGTGGGGGAGTGGTTACGGGATTGTGGGAAGAGTGGGGAAAAGGTGGAGAAATTGTATAGGGATGTGTGTATGGATTTGTGGGTTTGGGTTTAGGGTAGAGTTCAATATGAGGTGGGCTTGAATTTGGGCTTCATTTAAATATAATTAAATAATACAACACATATCAAAATCAATGGGCTAATATCCAACAAGAGATGGGCTTCAAACTGAAAAGAGGAGAGACAAGATAAATTTGGGTTTCAATAGTAGATTTAAAAGGCTATAAATGCATCGGAATGATTATACGGAATTTGAAATACAAGAATACATGGAAATCCGTATAATCGGAAACAGGGGTTACAAATCCTACCCACCTTACCATAAATTTCGTCCTCGAAATTCATTTTGGCAGGCGGCAGGACAAAACAGAAGCAATTTAAGAAATAACAAGGCAAGAAATTTAGAAAAGAAAACTCAAGTGATGGGAGTACCAGAATAAGAAAAGGACATAGATAAGATCGATGTCGAATAATAAATCGACAAAAGATGACGAGTGAAAAAAAAACGAACAAGAATTGAATGATGCAAAGAAGAAGGAACAACAAGAGGATCTTGGGACCTATGGGTTATGGGCCCACTATGCTTCCGCTGCGCTACTCTGATGGCGATGTCCCAAGCAACATACATGTCGATGTAGGCTACATGACACCAATCGACAAACCGAGCAGGAAGGCAAGAATGAGGCATCAGGATCAGGGACAGTGTGGGCTCAAGATAGATATAATTAAAAAAATGCAGAATGAATATAAAGTTTGTCTTCAATTTTAAATGATCAAAAGATATGTTATAGATCAAGACTAATGGGTAGGAGAATTGGATTATAAATCAAATAACAAGTTCAAATCCAATAAGGAAATAGGCTATAGGATTTTTAAGATATACAGTAAATCAAATAGTGAAAAGTATATAAAATGGAGCATGTTCGGGCTCAAAACAAAATAATGGTAATAGTAACGACAAGCATAATAATATCAATAATAATAACAAAATATCAACACTGCTCACAATAAAATAACAATGATAATAACAATAATATTAATAATAATAAGAATAAGAATAATAACAATAACAATAAAAATAATGATAATAATAATAATAGCATAAATGGATATAATAATAATATGCACATATGTGTCAAAATGGAAAAGTGAGTTTAATAGATTTACTAAAATAATCCAGACAGTAGTAATATATAATATAAATATTCGATCACATAAAACGTAAAATAAAATTAAAATACACCGTCGTTTGAAATAAATAAAATTTTCAGATAGTCAGATGAAATAACAAGTTTCTTAGAAACCAGAATAATATTTTGTTAAAATCCGATCAATTGAAAATGTAACTTGCCGAAAAGAATTTGAAAGCGAAAGGAAGCTATAAAAATCTTAAATACAGAGAGTACACGGAAAGATACATATGTGCAGGAACAAGGGTTTAGGCTCAAGTTAAATATTAATAAGTAGTGCAATCAAGGGTATATAAGATTTAGACTTCAACAAAATACCCATAATAACACCAATAATGATAAAATATTAAAAATACCGGTAAAAATAATAATGTAAGACAGAATATAATTTGGTTCAACAATTTTTTTTTTGTACGAACGTAATTCATTGTTAATAACAATAATAATAAAATAATGCAAACAACAATATCAATAACAACGGCAATATCAATAATAATAATGATATGAATAATAATAACGAGAAACATAACAAAAATAATAACGTTATAAAACAAGGTAAGAATTTGGTTATCAAGTCTATAAATAAATCAAACAAGAATATATATGGTCGATCAATATAAATGAAAAGCGAAGTCAAAATACACCATTAATTACCAATCGGAAGAAAATAGGAGATTATTCAATAAGAATTCAAACCAAAATATAAAAATGTTGATAATCATACAAACAAGAGAGGAACACAAACTAAAAATAATTTTTGGGGAAAATAACCAGTCAAGATACGTATAAATACGGACAAATTTAACTAAGGAAATATTAATAACAATGAAGGTAAAAGAAATATAATAATTAGTGAATGTTGACATTATAATCGATACCTGAAAAATACATTAAGGGTAACGAGTAAACTAGACTAAAATATATATATGCAAGAAAACTTGAAAAGGAGTCCATTAAATATTACAAAGTAAGCATCAAATCATTAATTAGGACGTGGAAACAAAATTAAGTGAGAATCTAAAGATTAAAGGATTAGAAAATGGTGGCAATAAACAGTAATTTACAAAGAACGAAAACGTAGACCATAGTTGGTGTACTCAATCTTAACATAAATGTAAAAATAAATTTGTAAACACAAAATAGAGTAAAATTAACTATACTAGTTTAAATTGTATGGAAACATGAAGTGTAGTTGTATAAACAAAATATCATAAAGAAAATATTTCTTTACCAATAGCTTCATTATATAAGTAAAAATTGTCTTGAAATATAAATTAGCAAATACTTAGAAAATCTTGCATCCTTAACATCAAGTTGCATGTTTGCCTTCACGACATCAGGTTGCAAGTTGCCGTCCGGATATTCGGCTGCACATTTTGCCTCGCCGATATCCAGTTGCAATTTGCCTTCATTGACATCGAGTTGCATATATGCCATCTCGATATTAGGTTGCGCCGAAATGGTAAAATGGAAAATGTAACCTCCCGTATACACATAGATATAGGACATTAAATTTAAGTATGATGTATGCTTTGAAATTCGTGATGTAAAAATAGTAGAAAAGTAAGAAATGAAGTTAAAAGCCACTCAATAGAATATTAAAACAGATATATAAATTATAAACATCAAACACAATAGTACAAAATAGCAGTAGTGGAAATGATTTATAAAAGTAGGGAGAAACGGAATAAAATACACGCATAGCACCATGCAAATGTGAATGAGAAAATAAATATACAATGTAGCAGATTTACACAATAAATATATCATAAAAATATACAATATCATAGAAGTTAAACGAGCCTCTAACATGTCCTTGAAGATCCACCGATGCCAATCGACGAACCAAGCGGGAAGGAAAGAATGGGCAACACCAGAATCAAAAGAATAAGGGCACAAAAGAATAAAATTATACCCAATGAGGAGTCAATGAAGATGAGGACTACAAGGGACGGAAGGAACCAAGGATTGAAAGACTTGAATAAGAAGAGATCAAAGAGGAATCCAAATGGGAGGAGTATCCAGATAGATGTTGGTTATTCATGTTCATGTGATTAACGTGGTGCGCATATTATTGAGTTAGACTGGCTAGAACCAAACTTGACTGACATATTAGTCAGATATGACTAACACATTAGCCAAACCCAGCTAAACTCCAACATAGTTAGAGCCTAACCTGGGCTCTGATACCACTAAAAACCTGTCATGCCCCGCTTCCCGGAATACAGGAACACAGGCACGTAACTGAGGCCCAGCGAAAGATATAAGTAAGCCAACTCATATCATCCATAAGCTGTACCAGTCTTAGCTCAACAATATAAGAAAAATGAATCACAACCACACAGGAAACATAATCACATAAACGAGAATGAAATTCAATAACCAATTCTGGAAAAATAAAGACTTACCAATTAACTTGAGAGACTCCGGTTCCAATTGTAGAAGATCTGCTCATCAATGCCTCCTAGAAGTTCTCTTTATGCACCTGTGCTTGATTATCTAAAAAGAAGAGAATTTGTCCTTAGAGCAAGTACGGACAGCAAGTAGTGGAAGCAGAGAGTAAAGGAACAGGTTACATGTAGGAATATGAATCAAGATCAAATTTGCAAGGGCAATAATGGCAATAATAAACAACGGTCTTAATAAAATATATATGTCAATTTATGTTCATTAGAGTGTCATTTCTCCTATCTAGTGCACGTACTTCTGTGTCCCATGTGTGCCGTACCACAGGTTCGGTGCACGCAAAACAGTGTACGTTTGAGACATAGTGGTGGGGTCTACAGAGCGTGTACTCGGTTTCAATAACAATCATTTACCATTTTCATTCATTCATTCACATTCATTACTTCTCCTTCCATTTCAATACCATTTCAATATAGGCCCTCGAGTACATTTTCTGAGATTTCCCACTACTAGGTCAACCCTTATAAACCCCGGCTTGTTTAGTATTTTATTATTAAATCATTCATGCTCATGCAAGTGTATATAAGGATGTCAAGGGGACGATAATGATGCAGCAATATGATACATTACACAACATGAAATAGTAAATCTAAAACAACAATTCTCTTTTTATATTATTTTAATTAATTCCAATTATAACTGGGTCGAAACCTCAGTACAAGACGGACAAGACAGCAGAAATTATATAGATCCATCACATATGTGTTCATTAAGATGCCAATTAATGTGCTACTACTAATTATGGAACCCATTACAATGTCATATAACGATTAGAATGTCATTTTCTGTGTACAATCCACTTTATGAAGTCATTAATCCAATCACGATTGTCTCATTCAATCAATGTATACAATTACCATTCATTTCCTTTGTACACAATTCTGTTCATTTTATTCATATCGATTATATCTATATAGGCTTAGGTTTGAGTCAATGGACAATTATAGGAGGTCAAGAGTACGTCGGGTTAGCTCGTGTAAACCCTCAATACTCCTAACGAGAAGGAGAAGGGACACAAGGCAATTTAAGATAATTAAAATGGAACTACTTGCAGGAGATCAATAAGCTTGAACTAGAATAAATAAGAGAGTTCAAGTGGACTTGCCTTTTTGTAGTAGTCGATTCAATTAATATAAGAATAACGGGATCAGTATCCCGGGGAACAATCCCAAGAGGCACGTGCAAAGTACGTACGAAGAACTCCAAAAGCAAGCAATAAAGAGCTAATTTCCCCACACTGGATCAGCTACAAAACAGCAAACAGCAGCTGGATTTGGCGCGGGTAGAACAGCAAACAGCGAATGCGCCCAATCAGATCCTTTCTTCACACTCGATCGGATCCAGAACAGGGGACAGCGAATTCGGGATCCCCTACGGCCGAACAGCGAACAGCATCATCGACCAACCAGGCTTCGTCTTCTTCCTTCGATAGGAGAGAGAGGGAGCGCGCGGGAGAGAATAGTCGGCGACGCTCGGCGGCTACTGGCGTCGGCGCGGCACCACAGCGAGGCGGGGCGACGAGCGGCGGCGCTAGTCGGGAAGCGACGCAGCGGCGAGGCTCCGACGAACAGTAAAGCTCTGTTTTGGAAGAAAACAGGGAATGTGTTGTGACGGCGTGCTCGGGTTCCTGTGCGACGACGAAGACGGTGGCGCTCAGGGAAATCGATCGGCGAAGAGGAAGAGGGAAGCTCGGGAACGAGGAGAGGTGGTTCGATGGCAATGGTGGAACGAAACTTCGATCGGGGCAGCCATGGTGGAGCTTCGAAGGGAATGACGACGACGCTGTAGTCGTCGCGGTCGGGAAGTAACGGTGACGAAGTGGTGAGGGTGGAGGGAGTTCGGCAATGGCGGAGGATGCTGCGGCGCTGTCGATGAGGAGCTCGAACGAGGAAGACGAGCGGCACGGAGGAGGCCATGGCGAGGAGGTAGAGGCGGTTCTCTGCAGTGTGGCTCGCGGTGAGGGGGAGCGGAGTCGAGCGGCGACGGGGCAGGGTCGCGCGACTGGGGCGACGACTGTGGAAGCAGCGGGGAACAGTTCGACTTCGGCAATGGCAGCAATAGAGTGGGATGTTGAAGGTGATGCGGTTGTTGCGAGAGGGAGGCCTGCGGAGACGACTGCGGGAGCTTGAGCGGCAGTAATGGCGGCGGTGGCAGGTGGACGAAGGAGACGATGGGGATGGTGGAGCGGCTCGACGGGGAGATGAAGATGGAGGAGAGGGAGAGTGGGTTCCGTTGTTTTGGTTTCTGTTAGGGAAAAACAGAGAGGGGGAATAGAGGGAGAAGAGTTGGGTTTTGTTTGATCTGTTGTTTTTGTTCGTTTCTCTGTTTGTTAGAGAAACAGGGAGAGAGAGAGATATTGAATGAAACGGGGAGTGTTAATAACGGGAAAGAGAGGTAGTGAGGGAGTGGTTACGGGATTGTGGGAAGAGTGGGGAAAAGGTGGAGAAATTGTATAGGGATGTGTGTATGGATTTGTGGGTTTGGGTTTAGGGTAGAGTTCAATATGAGGTGGGCTTGAATTTGGGCTTCATTTAAATATAATTAAATAATACAATACATATCAAAATCAATGGGCTAAAATCCAACAAGAGATGGGCTTCAAACTGAAAAGAGGAGAGACAAGATAAATTTGGGTTTCAATAGTAGATTTAAAAGGCTATAAATGCATCGGAATGATTATACGGAATTTGAAATACAAGAATACATGGAAATCCGTATAATCGGAAACAGGGGTTACACTTGGTGTCTAAAATACACTCCAAAACTCCTTTATTCTGCTCTTGTAATTAATTGAAAAAAGAAAAATAAACAAAAGTTTTAGGATCCACAGGAGTCAAACCCGAGCCAACTAGAAGGACAGCGCAACACCAGACCGCTAGGCCGAGCGCGCTCATCGATATAAAGGTTCTCTCTAGGTTTTCATTAGAGTTCTCTGTTTTTCAAATTTTTTCCCAAAAGAATTTTTTCGATTCCCATTGATTCTAACTCTCTCATTAAACTGAAATAATCTTATAAAACTGAGATAAAATCTCTAACAGTAACTCATATTTTTTTAATTCATATTTTAGGTGATTGATCTAACTTTCAATATTTCTTCTTATTAGAAAACAGTATTTGCATCTATTCATTTTGATTATTGGAATCAATTTGTTTCTTTTATAACCAAAAGAATGAGTTCATTAGTGAAATATTCAAAATTATTATATTTGCTATCAAGAGAAATATTTCTAACCCTTTTTCATACAATCTATTCTTTTCTTTTGTTCATGCATGGCAAAAATAATCAACTCTTACTTTTTTCATTTCCCATTTTTATGATTTACTACAATTTTTTCACTGCATACAAAAGTATAAATTAAATCTAATTTTTATATCAAGATTTCTATTCAAAAATATATACATTTACCAAACATGAAGTTTTATAAGTACTTTAACATGAATCATGGTATCAACTTTTACATCAAAATCTTCTATTATTTGCTTAATTACACCCATATTATTCATAGCATGTATATTAGCATGAAATTTTACCTACATATGAATATCATTTCATAAAACTAATTCATAATTGCTAGCATGATATTTCTACAACTAGAAAGTAAGAAACCACCCACCTTATTGAAGCTTGATCAAATGGAAGAATGAACACCTCTCCTAGCTCCAAGACTCCTAGTTCCTCTTCTCCTTCTTACAATAGTCTCCAAGCACAAGAGCACTCTTCTCTTACTCTCTTTCTTTTCTTTCTCTCTTTCTTTCTTTCCTTTCTTTCTTTCTTTTCTTTTCTTTTCTTTTGATAATATTTTTAGTGCAATGAGAAAGAGAAAGTAGGGCTATATTTATAGGGTTTTGGGAGGGTTTATTTTGCATATTTTCACCCCTAATAACTCTCTTAATTAATTCTTGCAACCCTTCCAATTCTAGACTCCTAAAACCTACAACTCTCCACCTCCCCACTCCTTCAAACCTTAACTCTTCTCATTCAATCTCTTTCTTTCTCCCTTCAAGAAGAAAACCGCCCCCCTAGTCTCGGAATCCGGCCAAGTACACTTTGTGTGTTTGTGCACACATGCACATACAATTTGGTACAATTTTTTATGACTCTAAATGTGTGCTAATAATAATAACTTGTCATGTGTTAGTGCATGATCAACTTAAAACTAAATTTTAATTATATGGGCTGGATCATGGGCCCTAACTTTATATTTACTATTTTAATGGACTCTTTTTTAATTTAATCTAATGGGCTAAGTTTTATTCTAAATCCATGGATCAAAAGAAGACTAATTCATCTTATGCATGCAAACCAAAAATAGACAAATGAGAATAAAATTTCGAATAAAAATAACACGTGTGTCATATGTGCAATATTTGAAAAATAAATTTTTAATAAAAATAAAAATGTCAGATGTTACAATTACAATTACCACGAAAGTAAAAGTTATTTCTGTCGAGCCATAAATCCCATTTCGTAGCAGCGATGGCGATGCACCATGCCTCTTTCATCTCGTGTCATCTAGAGGCAAATTTGGGGCCAACCATAGGTCTTCATATGTGTTGAGATATTCACTTGTACCCAATGTAACGCCCCAAAACCAATATCAACCATTGCAATAACATAATAATTATATATACAATATTATGATAATATCTTACATCAATAGAAAGTAGCTCAGATGGCTAACAAAAGTATATAATTCATTTTTTTAAGCGATAAGTGTCCTTACAATTTCAATAAAACAGTTTAAACAAACTCCCAAAATATTTAAGCTTGCAGATCTTTTATTCTCTTCAAATACCCGATTTTGATGCTTTAATCTGAAACAATTATAACAACAAAATGAATTGACGCCCAGAAGTAATTGAATAAATATATCAAGTAGCTGGTAATTCATAAAATACCGCATTAACAATTAATCATGTTAATGCACAATCATATAACTACAAGTATTAGAACACGAATACATAGATTATAACTAAAACTTTTATTACATATAAATGCAACAATAATTAAAGTGATCACACAAGCAAACAATGCAGGATACCTAACGCAATACTTGTCTAATAATGTACACATCTCATACTACGTAAATAATCAGATACAAGTAGTCTAGAATGCAAGAAAATTTAGGTACTCCCATCTCTAAATGCGGTCAACGCTTATAGTCCGGTTGACAAGGTAAACGCCACTACATTTGGTAGGAACAAACAGATTGCACAATTAAAATGCCACTACGGTCCGTGGTCAAGATAAATAACACGTGCAATTTGGTCAATATTTATAGTCTAGTTGACAAGGTAAATGTCACTACAGTCCGTGGTAGGAACAAACAAATTGCACAATTAAAACACCACTACGGTCCGTGGTCGGAGACTCGGGACAAATAATACGCGTAATTTGGTCAACATTTATAGTCTGGTTGACAAGGTAAATGTCACTACAGTCCATGGTAAGAACAAACAACACTTATATAGTAGACACATTGAGAGTCAAATGGGTTACATGGATTCTTGGCTCGTATACCGGTGTACAAATATGGATGCTGACACATAAGTAACACAACTATAAATATGGTAATAATTTAAAATAACAATCTCAGTATTCACAACATCATAAAGCCACTCATGTACATACATCCATACTCAAACTATGCAAAATAATGCATACGTTATAGTTTAAATTGACACTCCACGTATATTACTAACCACAATGTACATACAGATGACAACACTCATATATCACAGTTCCATATTTATACAAACACACCACAGTACATTAATCTCAATTTAATAGTTGCACATCGTCACGTCACATAAAATAACATACAAATATGCACAACATAACAACTTACAAAACAATAAGAATTTTATAAAATTATAATGTACGAGATATAGATATATAATTACTTACAGTGGTTGGCGAAATAACGAATTGACTATGGATTCTCCAAATGATTCCTCAATACCAATTATCCTATTAGAAAATAATTATAACCTAATTAACAATGACAGATACTCAAAATCTCAGAGATATATGCATGCATACACACTAATCAACTCTTTATCTCAATACATAACAATAATACAGGTATAGATTAATTATAGATATATTCTACAAATCCAATGTTTAAGAAGAATACTAAATCAAGTAATTGAATGTTTAATCTATTTAATAATAGAAAATATAATACATATTCTTCCACTATTCTCCTTTTCTTCATGTTCTTGGTTTTATTTTATTTTCTTTTCCTTTCAACAATTTCAGGAAGAAAGAGAGAGAGATCACGGGGAAGAGACTTGAGAAAATAAAAGCTTCTTTTGTAAAAATCCATTTTTTATTTTTTTTACAAAATAGTCTTCAATAATTGTCTTTTGTATAAAAATCATATATAATATAAGTATCTCTTATTTCATTCTCTATAACAATAGTATTAAATTATGAATATTTTTTAGCATTACACCTAAGGCCCATAGAATTTCAACCTGTGAAACCTTGTTCCGTCGACAGTCAATGAACAGGTGGTTCAGCGACTCAATAGGACAGTTACAGAACTCACAGTTAGTTACAATGTTCGGTTATCTTCTAAATGTGTTCTCTCTAGTTAGGAAGACAATTGCAAAACCCAACCTAAGAAAATATCTTGACTTTGAGGGGTGCTTGTGGACTACTGTTTAGTCCTTTGGACCGACTCTAATCCATTATCATCTCTAGATCGACGTATAAGACACGTGGAAAGAGGGGTATATATATACTCTTTATCCCGTCATTCATTTATTATTTAGGTACTAGTAATATAGTATTCGTAAAAGCACCATAAAGTGAGCCACAAAGGATCTTAATAGGATCATACAAAGGATATGCCTTTTAGTTTATACCTTCTTCCCTATGTACAAAAATATCAACTTTGGAGAATCACATCATAACACATCATGTTGCTTCTATTTTTTGTTTCCTTGCCTATCTTAATAAAAACAATATTTGATTCTTAATATTAGCATTAATGATTGATTTTCTTGCTGAGGAATATCCAAATTTGTTAGATTTGCATGCCCTTCAAAAAATATGAGATAATATAAAATATCACATGGATGTTGTTGTTATTGGGATTGGGACGTCAACAAACACCTATGGTCGTAGCGGAACTAATAGAGCAATGGAAAAGTCGAAGTAGACGAGATAAATAAATTGAGCAAGCAAGTAGATCCATCAAACTAACACAAACACACCGATGACTTATCCTGGTTAGCTTTTGCTTAATCCGGGAGAAAATATAGGGAGATCTGATATTCAACTAGAAGAGATTACGAGGAGTTATTGATTCACTCAATACAAGGAATTAAACTCACTCACCAAGAACTATCTCTCGAGCCTCTCTTTACAATGGAGAAAAGAATCTATGAAGTACTAATATTGGAGGAGTTTACAATATATATAGAAGAATAGAGAGAAACCTAGGTCTAATCTTGATTCTCAGTCGTCCGATATAACTTGAAAAAAAGTAACTGAATAGGAGCCAGACGATCTAAATTGGAGTTGAAGATTGGGCTGAAACGACCTAACAAATCGAAGCCCAAAAACGAACACAGCGCCACGGTCGGTCGACCGTCCAACAAGACTGGTCGACCGTACCACTCTCTGACATTCCTTGTACTTCGAGCGGTCAGGGGGTGCGGTCGAACGCAACATAGGATAGTCGACCGCAACTATGCCTGCACCTTGCTACTGTTGTTTTCCCTTCTACTCACTTCGACGCTTCGACCTCCGTGCTTCATATTACCTTCTTCTTGTTAGATGATAGATTAGTTTAATCCCACAATGAATAATGTATTGGTTTAGTATCCTCTTCTCTCCTATATATAGGAAACATATTGTACTCGGTTAAATCAATCAATAAAAAGAATATTTCCATATCCCTAATTCTAACATGGTATCAGAGCCAATAATCCTATAAGGCTTATACTAATTTGATCCTCGTTGTTGAGGTGGAGTGATTCTCGTATTCATCGGAATCACTCCACCTCCCAACCTCTCTCTCATCCATCAAGTCCACCAAAAACCCTAGCCGTCATCTTCTATCTCTCAAACTCTAATTCCAAATCTCCAAAAACCCTAGCCGTCATCAACAAGACAACAACAAAATCTCCAAAATCCTAGCCGTCATCAAACAACAATTTTCGAAACCCTAGCCACTTACTCTCTCTCCTCCCGTTCTCCCTCTCCCGTTCGTTTCCCGCCAAAACACCCCCAACCCATTACTGTTCATCTTCTCCACCCCCTTCTCCGGCCATCTCCCGGCGCCACCTCAACCCCGTCGACCTCCCAGTCTCTGGCGCCAACCCCTCCGCCCTCTTCCGTCGACGGCCACCTAGCAGATCCCCATTTCGAAACCCCTCTGTTTCCTCCTCTCTCCCCATGGCGTGGAAGAAGAAGCAGCAGCGATGGAAGATCTGAAGTCGGCGCTAATTGAGCACGTGGATCTCATGTCGGAATTGTTCGAGAAGTTCTCCGGCGAACTCCGCTCCGGCTTCGCCCCCGCGGTCGACACCTTCCTCGGCTTCTTCCATGTCATCAATTGGAAGGAGCCACAGTTGATTTGTCTGGTACTCTTCCATGTTACCTTACTACTAATAGTCATTATCTCAAGGAAAAATGTGAACTTCCAAATTTGCACATCTCTACTAGCATTTTCTGGGGTCTATTTTACTGAGAGGTTAAATAGTTTACTGGCAAAGAACTAGAAGAGCTTTGCAAGCTAGAACTACTTCGACGGTCATGGTCTTTTCATCTCGGCCCTCTGGTCTTGCCCTCTTCTAATAATATCCATGGTCATTGTGGTGAACACTCTTTCATGCTGCTATTTGGTGTTCGGAAGAAGAGGGCATTTGTGTTTGCTGTTGTGTGGAGTTGATCCCTGTTCTCTATTTGTTGTTGCTGTTGGGTGGAATTGTTGTGTGCTGTTTGGGCTTGGACCGCTGATTGCTTTGTTGTTGTTGTTTTTCACACACACAAAAAAAAAAACAAAAAAACAAAAAAACTTGCAGGTTCTTGTGCTTCTACATCCAGATCGTCAACTTACTCTGGTTGATCGATCGTAAGTTTGAGAGAGGGGGTGTTATCAGCATCTAGTTCTCATTTCAGGGATAATATCCTATCATCGTGTAACCCCTGTTTTTCATTTTTGTGTAATTTTTTTTAGTGTATTTTTCGTTTTGGTGTATTTTTCTCTCTTGTATTTTTTTCTGAACCGTATATTGGAGTTGTTTTCAATATATATATCCGTTTTATTTCTTTTCGAGCTCTTTTTTTGATTGAGTGACTCTTTTTTATCATTCTTCTATTAATTGATCTTTCCTTCATTTTGGTCTCGTCTTTTTATTTTATCTTCTTTTTATTATTTTTGTTTGTGGGCATTTGTAGTGGTGGTGATTTGGTTGTCCTATAAATTTCCAATCCTATTTGCATTCCTATTTTAATTGACCCAAACCCAAAACCCTTTGGTACTCTTCTACTACTCCTAATGCCCATTAACCCATTAACCCACAACTAAACCCTATATATATTTCCCTCTCATCTAAACCTTAAACCCTAACCATAATTCCTCTCTTTCTCTCACCCCCACATCCGGCCTCCATCTCTCTCCCTCTCCCCGTTTGTTTGCGCCGCAACCCAGCCCGGCCACCCACCTCAGGCCGACCCACACCCAGGCCGACCCACATTTCCCGGCCTACTCCACTCCGGCACACCCTACAACCCGAACCCCCCCTTCTCCTTTTCCTCTTGCACCTCCTACTCACCACCATAACAACTCTCTTGCACCATATAATCTCTCTACTCTCTCGTGGTGTTCTCTTGTGGCCGCAAGCCACTTTGATCATCTCTCGCTTTTGGAAGTTTCGTTTGTGTGGAGATTCTTGCTTGAGTTGCTTAGATTCGTGGATTAGCGGATTTTTGTTCGTAGGTTTTACTCCTATTCTTGATTTTCATCGTTCATCATCCCCGATTAAGGCAAGTAACTTGTACTCCAATTCATTTGTTTGATACAAGTCAAAAAGTTTACCTATAGTGTAGTTAGGTATAGAGACGACTGTTATTTGTGTTTTGCTTGATGGGTTTCGTCTCTATTGTAAAAATTTGACCATAGATGACTCACGACACAATATGGACATTAATTAACCTAGGATTCACCCGTTCTTGATTTTGATCGTGTATGTGAGACTTTTGTGTGAATTCGTGTTTTGGTTGAGACCCATGTGAAATTCTTGGCATGGACATGTTAGATACCCTAAATCATTATGTTCAGACACTTGGTAGAATCGATTTCATGTTTGGATGTGTTGGGGGTCAATTTTCTTGAATCTATGTTGATTTTGTTTTTAAGGGAAAAATCTGTATTATGTCGTTCTGTTTTGTTTGCTGTTTTGGACTGTGTTAAAATCAGTATCTTAATTTCGGTATAAAACATGAGTTTTATATAATTTCGTCTATTTTCAAACCCCTCTGACCTTGATCGATTTTGATTTCGTATGACTGATTTATGATTGGTTTAATACAGAGGTGTTGATCTTTTCCAGATTCTGTTTTTCGGTAATTTTGATGACAAATTATTTTAAAGAACTATACTACCCATATTATTTTGACCCAAAACTTTGGTTAGTGTTTCTTTATCTAGTTAGGGATTACCCAGAATTTTGATGAATTTTATTGATAAGTTTTATGTGATGTTCCATGCTCGTTTATAAATTCTATACGTCCTATATTTTGCTCGCTATTCTGTAAAAAAATCTTATTTTCACTATGATTCCTTTTACTGTATGAAAAATATTTGTGAAATGTGAAAGTTAGCATATTCTATTTATTTTCATATCCCTTTGGAGGAATTGGATTTCATTTCACTAGTTGCGAGATATCCTAGTTTTCGTACAACAGTGTTGGGAATTCAAGATTTGCCAAACTATGTTTTCTTGATACTTTCTTATTTTTGATGACTGGTCTATTTTTCCTGGAAAATTATGAAACTTTATATTTAGCTACTGGAAATATAGGGGAATATCCCAGATTTTTTGTGGATTTATTTAATGCGTTTTCATGCTATTTTCCTGTTCTTGAATTCATTTTTCTGATTTCTGGCTGAACCTAATTTCTGTATTCAAATCAGTTTTGAGCTGTGTTTTGTGAATTGATATGTGACTTATTTATATTCGCTGGATTCGTGTGGAAGTCTATTTTTCAGATCCTTCGATGGATCCAGATTTTCTTGTTCGTAACACTGGGAATCACTTTTTTATTACAGTATGGTCTTGCTGTCCTGAACTTGAGATGTGTTTATTTTATTCCTTTATAAGATATCTTGCACTCGTACATGTTTAACTTGCAACTTGCACTTGTCACATGATCATGCTATGTTATTCTTGATATATTTTGCACATATACATTGTAATACCCTGATTTTTCAAATATATGAGAAATTATTTATTTCTGCACGTAGTGTGCACGTGTAATATTTTGGCTATTATTTTCAATATGATGAGTAAGAATATTGTTTTCTATAAAACATTTTCCTAAAGCCCAAATGTTAACTTACTTATTTTTCTTTTAAAATAATTATCTTGGCCCAATTAATTTAAGCCCATGAATTTAATCTTTTTCTTATTTTCTACAACTTGTAATGTGTGACATTTCTTTTATATATAAAAAAAAAGATTTGTTATTTTGGGGTACAAATTATTTTAGGGTGGTTTGTGCTTGCACTTGCACTCTGTGTACACGTGCATAAGCACACTATCTTGGCCGGATTTGGGTAGAGGAGTGGGTGTGAGTTGTGGGTGGTTATTTAGGGTGTGGGTGGTTTTTACAACTCCCTAGTGCATCCTAGCCTTTGATCCAATAACCATCTACTGAATCCTAGCCCTCCATCTCACTCCATTCGGTGTATAAATACCCCCCTCTCATCCATTGTTCCTTTACACTAAGATCATTTTGTAAGAGAACTATTATTGGGAGAGAGTTGTGTGTGCTTTTCTGTGGAGACCGGGCATCATCCTCTGGAGATCTTCGGCAAGGAGCAAAGAGCAAGGAGCAAGGAAGGTGCGTTGCATTAAGGAGCTTTTCTGGACTTCGATTACTTCGTCAATAAGGTGGGTGTTTCTCAGGACTTCTAATGTAGAAAATATGCTATGATTATGATGATTGTTGCTATTGCTTATGAGAAGTAAATTCAACGTACTAGAATTTCCTGAGTATGTTTATGATGATAATTGTGGAGGACTAATATTGTAGTAATGGCACTGTAAATAAGGATGAATTGGCTCTGTACAGTCGACTGTCGTTTGGATAAGTCGACTGGTACGAGGCATCTGTTCCATGTTTTATTAGAAAGTTTCGTAATATATATGTGTATTAGTAGAATGAAATAATAAGGCTAAATTCATATCCTTCATGATGTACATGACTGAGAAGACATGAACATGTGGAAAGAAACTAGTGATAATTAATAAACTGAGAATAACACGTGTAGTCGACTGATGCTATGAACAGTCGACCGATGCTTTGATTAAACTATGAATAATCCAGTAATTTCATGAAATGAGGTATTTTCCATTATGTTGTTCTAGTGTAATAAACTGAGATTAATATTTCATCTCTGCAAGAAGGTTATGAACAAGTGTAAATGCATGTTTAACACTTCCTTGAAGAAAAGACAATATTAGTTATTTGAAATTCCATGATGTGATGTTGCTGAACAGTTAAGAAATTTCGTGTCTATGAAACATGAATGTATGTATATTGTGATCTGACACCATGATGCATGTACACACAAGAAAGATAATCCCTTAAGTTGAAATATGAATCTGTTCAGTCGACTTAATGCGAGTAGCAAGTCGACTGAGCTGAACATGAATATGTACTGTTAAGACCCGGGACAGACGACTGATCTATTGACAGTTGACTGTCACGTGAATTACATTTTGAGTATAGAAAGTTGCGGAACAGCCGACTGGCCAGGTGCAGCAGTCGACTCTCCCGAGTGATTATGAAGAACATGAATCGACTGTACAAGTCGACTGGTGTTTTCCAAGTCGACTGTACAGAGTACATTTGATATGTCAGAGATTTCATTTGACTGTTGTTAAAAGTTGTGAACCTTATGATTGATGTTGATAAACTCTATTTGTTGCTGCATGAATATACATGAAATGAATCATAGTTTTGAATTGAGGATTATATGAATATGAAAAGCTAAGATCATGATAAAGAAAGTCTGTGAGACTATTAATTGAATTCATGAGCTGAAAACGCTCAAATTGGAAATTGTGAATTAGAAATTGAAACCACAGAGTAGCTAAGTCTCCCCCGGCATTGGAAATGAAATGAAATGAAATGAGAATTGAAAGACCAAGGTTGGTCATGTATTGAAATGAATGAATAAGTCTGGCTTAGTGGAGAGGCTAACTCTAGAGCTTTGATTTTTGTTCATGATTCTAATAAAAATTAAGGATTAGTGCATAGTGAAGATGTGATGAAAGTGAGAGAAAAATACGAGTATGAGAACTAGGATTTACGGTGCGGGTGTGTGAGCCACAGAATGCATGCTTGATGAGTCAAGACATGGCGTGGGCACAACTCAGAATGATCGGACTCTAGTCACGCTTGTGGGATGTTTGGTGACTGCAAGAGGATCGTGTGCCATGAAGGAGGCTGAATTACCGCAGAATGCATGCTTGATGAGTCAAGACATGGTGCGGGATTCCCCTCCAGGTTTTCTGTACACGAGCTTGTACTCATAGATCATCTAGGATACTCACCATAGTTACAGTAGTAGATTAAGTCATGGCGAGGGATTGAACCCTACAAAGATGAAGAACGAATAAGAGGCTTGCCCTCGGACCTATGTAGTATGGGATGCATAGAATCCGAACAAGTGCGCATTAGTGTCATGTAAATTAAATAATTGCATTAAGGATTAAGTGCACAATCACGACACGACATCATTAAGATTTTCCCCTTTACTTTATTTATCATGTGAACAAGTTTGTGATCTGTTAAGAAATGAGAATCGTTATACTGTTTCTGGCATAGAGAGGATGGCCATGTATAATTATCGTCGGTTGAATAAACTGACGTACCCACAGTTTTGTATGCAGGATAAATGACATGTTAAAGAGGAATGGATGCATAAAGATTTTACCATATTGTTGTACATTTATTTAAATGTAAATTTTTACTTCCGCTGTGCAATGTAAATGTAACATATGATGTAAACTCTGATGTAAAGTGAAAAGTTTAAATTCCTTGTAAAATTGTACTAAAGAAAGTGAAAAGATCCTGTCGAACATCTCGAATTCAGTGTATTTGGGATTCGGGACGTTACAGAGTGGTATCAGAGCCACGCTTTCTACGCTTTCCACACTTGTACAAATTTATAAGGAATGACACCCTAGAAGTGGACATTAGAGTGTGTGTGTGAGTTTAGAGATTTAAATGTAAGTAACTTACATTTGTGTTGCTCTATGACTTATGTTCTTCCTCTCTATTTCTAAGATGGCTGATCACTTCGACCCTGCTGGAGACGACGACTGGCATATCATTGAGAAAGAGTACCATCCCGGACAAGCTGATTCTGACGGAGAAGAATGGCCTGAATCCCGAGAGATTACCCCACCTCCGGATTCATCTGACGATTCTTCTTCTGATGAAAAAGAGGGACAAGTTTTGAGTAGTCTTGTGACTTCTCTTCAGAGGCAGGTAGAAACCCTGCGAGAGAGAGTTGGAGTATTGGAAGCTCAACTGGCAAAACGAAAGGACGACTTTTCTGTTCTCAGTCGCCGGGTATGGGAACTTGAGAAGAGAGAACCTGACAGATGTGCTGAAAGATGAGGTTGATGAACTACGGGGAGAACTTCGAGAAGCGAAGAGGAACCGTAGGAGTTAGATTGTTGTAGCTTCTATTTCTTCCATTCTGATGTTAAGAAATGTCTTTAATTCGAATGTATAAAGTTTGGAATTCAATGAAATGCAAGTTGATTTAAGTTCTTGTCTTATACTTCGAATTTAATGGATCTTTTGCATCAGAATATGTCGAGAAGAGGAGCTAGGAATGGGGAATGTTTGGATCTAGAGGCCGAACTTGCAAGAGTCTACCAGACGCTTAATGCAGTGGCTATGAACCAAGGAAGGGGGCCGGTGAATCCAGTGCCCGAGGTGATTAAACTAGTGGAATCATTCAAGAGAATGAAACCACCAGTATTCGAGGGAAAGTCAGACCCAGATGCGGCTGACAACTGGATCCGTCAAGTGGAGACAATCTTTGAGGTGTTGGAGACCCCGGAAGGCAGCAAGGTCAAGTTGGCGGCTTTGCAATTCGAGAAGGATGCGGCTGTTTGGTGGCAGTCGATGAAGAGGACCATGGGAGGTATAGTGCTGGGCTGGGAGGAATTCCTGGAAGAATTCCGCAGTCACTATTTCCCCTCCGACGTCCAAGAGAAGAAGGCTATGGAGTTTCTGTCGCTACAGCAATGCGGCATGTCAGTGAGGGAGTATGAGACTAAGTTTACTCAGCTCTCTAGGTATGCGCCTGAACTGGTAATGGATGAGGCTAAGAAGGCTCGTAAGTTCGAGCATGGATTGAGTCCGAGCTTGAGGTCCCGGATGATACCTCTTGGTATCAGAAGATTCGACAAGCTGGTCAAGAGGGCGGCAGCGACGGAAGCAGATATGGAGCAGTTCCATGTTGTTCAGAACTGGAGGAACAACTGGCAGTCTGGAAAGAGGCCTGCACATTTTGGGAGTTTCAAAGGGCAACCATCTGTACAAAGGTTCAAACCGATAGGGGCGAACGCTGTTAGTGTGGCTGGAGGACCTGAGAACAATGTGGTGAGACCTCCTGCGGTGACTTGCTTCAACTGTGGTGAAACGGGGCATTACAAATCTCAATGTTCCAAGCCACGGAATAATAATCGCAATGCACCAACGCAGCAGACTGGGAAGAGGCCGTACCAACCAGGGCGAGTATTTGCCTTGACGGAAGCTGATGCTGATGAGGCAGATTAGGTCATCTCTGGTACGAAGGCTGGTGTTTAGAGTTTTTGTCATTTCTTTTCCCGTTCATATTGTGAAACTGTTATGTAATGGTGTGTATTATGTAACAGGTGAACTTTATCTTAATGGAATGAAAGCTGTTGTATTGTTCGATACTGGATCCTCTCATACATTTGTGTCTCCTAAATTTGCTAAAGTGTTGGGAGTTGAACCGAAGATTTTTCCAGGCAAGATCTTAGCAGTAGCTACTCCATCAGGGGAAACTTTAACCACTGATCGGTATTATGCTGATTACGAGATTGTGATTGGAGATCGAATCTTTGGCATTGATCTGATCGAGCTGACTATCTTGGGAGTCGATGTTATCATTGGCATTGATTGGATGTCGGTGTACAGTGCAAGCATCGAGTGCAAGACCAAGACGGTAACAGTGAAGGCTCCAGGTGGACCTGAAGTCACTTTCCAAGGGAAGCAGAAATGTTCTAAGCTGGTGGCAACTATCCGCAAGGAAGAGACTCCTGTGGAAGTGCAAGGGATTCCTGGGGTTCGGGACTATCCGACTGTGTTCTTGGAAGATTTTCCTGGGTTACCCCCGCATCGTGATGTAGAGTTCAGCATCACTGTTCAACCGGGAAGTGCACCCATTTCTAAGGCACCGTATAGGATGGCTCCAGTGGAACAGGATGAGGTGAAACGGCAGATTGAGGAACTGTTGGAGAAAGGCTTTATTCAACCTAGTGCGTCACCTTGGGGAGCACCAGTGCTTTTGGTAAAGAAGAAGGATGAATCGATGAGAATGTGTATCGATTACCGGGAGCTGAATAAAGTCACTGTTCAGAATAAGTATCCTATTCCTCGAATTGATGATTTGTTCGATCGTCTACAAGGAGCAACTGTTTTCTCCAAAATAGATCTTCGATCAGGTTACCACCAAGTTCGAGTGAAAGCTGAAGATGTGCACAAAACTGCATTTAGAACTCGACATGGGCATTACGAATTCTTAGTTATGCCATTCGGAGTGACGAATGCACCCGCAATCTTCATGGATTTGAAGAACAGAGTTCTGAGGCCGTTCATTGATTCTTTCGTCGTGGTGTTTATCGACGATATTCTTGTGTACTCCAAGTCAGAGGAGGAGCACACCGAGCATCTGGCTGCAGTTTTGAAGAAGCTGGAAGAGCAGAAGTTGTATGCCAAGTTATCCAAGTGTGATTTCTGGAAATCTGAAGTGGCATTCCTAGGTCACATCCTTTCTAAGGAGGGAGTGACAACTGACCCTCAGAAGATAGAGGCAGTGAGAGATTGGGCTAGGCCTACTACAGTGAAGGAAGTCAGAAGTTTTCTTGGGATGACTGGATACTACAGGAGATTCATTCAAGGTTATGCTCAGATAGCCGTGCCGCTTACTGGACTGACCAAGAAGAATGTGAGCTTCAAGTGGACTGAGCAATGTGAGGCGAGCTTTCAAGAGTTGAAAGAGAAACTGACTACTGCACTGATTTTGGCTTTACCTAGAGCAGGTGTTGAGTATGATGTTTATAGCGATGCTTCACATCGTGGTCTTGGTTGTGTCTTAATGCAAGAAGGAAGAGTAATCGCTTATGGGTCTAGGCAACTACGACCGCATGAGAAGAATTACCCGACTCATGATCTGGAGTTGGCTGCGATTATCTTTGCCCTGAAGCAATGGAGGCACTACGTGTACGGTGAGAAGTTGAACATGTACACGGACCACAAGAGCTTGAAGTACATATATCAGCAGAAGGATCTGAATCTGAGGCAGCGGAGATGGTTGGAAGTGCTCGAGGACATGCGACCTGAGATCAAGTATCATCCTGGAAAAGCTAATGTTGTTGCTGATGCACTTAGTCGCAAGAGCAGCTTAGCCAGTTTGATTACAACTCAGAAGCATCTGATTGAGGAGCTGGACCGAGCAGGTATTGAAGTTGTCTTGCAAGGATTGGGAGCATCTTTGGCTCAGTTGACGATTCAGCCTACATTGAATGCAAGGATTATTGCAAGTCAGGAGCTTGATGCTGATATCTTGGAGATGAAGGAACAGGTTGGGACTGGCAGGTTGCCCGGATTTCAAATTAGGGATGGAGTGCTGTGGTTCGGAGATAGGCTATGTGTTCCAAATCAAGCGGACCTGAAAGAGAGTATTCTTCAGGAGGCACATGCTACTCTTTTGTCAGTACATCCTGGGAGTACTAAGATGTACAAAGACATCAAACAGCATTTCTGGTGGTCAGGTTTGAAGCGGGATGTGGCTGAATTTGTGGCGAAGTGTGAGGTTTGTCAGCAAGTCAAAGCCGAAAATCAGAGACCCGGAGGTCTATTACAGCCGTTACCTATTCCGGAATGGAAGTGGGATAACATCAGTATGGATTTCATCACGGGATTGCCTAAGAGTCCTAAAGGCAATGATGCGATTTGGGTTATAGTCGATCGACTGACCAAGTCCGCTCACTTTTGGCAATGAAACTCACTGCTTCGATGGACAAGTTGGCTGAGATGTATGTTGGCGAGATTGTCAGGCTTCATGGTGTTCCCTCAACTATTGTGTCTGATCGAGATGCGCGGTTTACTTCGCATTTCTGGAGGAGTCTTCAGACAGCTTTGGGTACCAAGACAGATTTCAGCACTGCTTTTCATCCGCAAACCGATGGGCAGACCGAGAGAGTCAACCGTATTCTTGAGGACATGCTTCGGTGTTGTATACTAGACTTTGGAGGCAGTTGGGAAAGGCATTTACCTTTGGTGGAGTTTGCCTACAACAACAGTTTTCAGGCTAGCATCGGGATGGCGCCGTACGAAGCTTTGTATGGCAGGAAGTGCAGGACTCCTGTTTGTTGGTATGAAGTTGGGGAGCGTCAGTTGTTTGGTCCTGAGCTTGTGCAGCAAACCTTTGAGAAGATTGATCTGATCAGGAAGAGGTTGGTGGAAGCTCAGAGCAGGCAGAAAAGTTATGCAGACAACCGGAGAAGGGACCTTGAGTTTGAGGTTGGTGACTTCGTCTTTCTGAAAGTATCACCCAGTAAAGGTGTGGTTCGATTTGGCAAAGGCGGGAAGTTAGCCCCGAGGTTTATAGGCCCGTATAAGATATTGAAAAGGATCGGGAAAACTGCTTACCGGCTTGAATTACCGGAAGAGTTGTCTCAGGTGCACAATGTCTTTCATGTGTCTATGCTGAGAGGTTATATTCCAGATCCGAGTCATCATTTGCCTGAAGTGCCGGAAGGTTTGCAGTTGGATCTGAACTACATCGAGTCTCCTGTCGAGATTGTTGACCGTAGGGAGAAAGTCTTGAGGAATAAGACGATACCAATGGTCAAGGTAGTCTGGAGAAACCATTTGGTTGAAGAGGCTACTTGGGAATCTGAGGAGAGGATGTTGAGGGACTATCCTGAGCTTTTTGCTTGATTGTATCTTTGTATCTTTTGTTCTTGTGTTATTTTGTATTTGGTTTTTCTCGCTCTTGACGGTAGTTCCGGGGACGGAACTATTCTAAGGAGGGAGTGTTGTAATACCCTGATTTTTCAAATATATGAGAAATTATTTATTTCTGCACGTAGTGTGCACGTGTAATATTTTGGCTATTATTTTCAATATGATGAGTAAGAATATTGTTTTCTATAAAGCATTTTCCTAAAGCCCAAATGTTAACTTACTTATTTTTCTTTTAAAATAATTATCTTGGCCCAATTAATTTAAGCCCATGAATTTAATCTTTTTCTTATTTTCTACAACTTGTAATGTGTGACATTTCTTTTTTAAAAAAAAGATTTGTTATTTTGGGGTACAAATTATTGTAGGGTGGTTTGTGCTTGCACGTGCACTCCGTGTACACGTGCATAAGCACACTATCTTGGCCGGATTTGGGTAGAGGAGTGCGTGTGAGTTGTGGGTGGTTATTTAGGGTGTGGGTGGTTTTTACAACTCCCTAGTGCATCCTAGCCTTTGATCCAATAACCATCTACTGAATCCTAGCCCTCCATCTCACTCCATTTGGTGTATAAATACCCCCCTCTCATCCATTGTTCCTTTACACTAAGATCATTTTGTAAGAGAACTATTATTGGGAGAGAGTTGTGTGTGCTTTTCTGTGGAGACCGGGCATCATCCTCTGGAGATCTTCGGCAAGGAGCAAGGAGCAAGGAGCAAGGAAGGTGCGTTGCATTAAGGAGCTTTTCTGGACTTCGATTACTTCGTCAATAAGGTGGGTGTTTCTCAGGACTTCTAATGTAGAAAATATGCTATGATTATGATGATTGTTGCTATTGCTTATGAGAAGTAAATTCAACGTACTAGAATTTCCTGAGTATGTTTATGGTGATAATTGTGGAGGACTAATATTGTAGTAATGGCACTGTAAATAAGGATGAATTGGGTCTGTACAGTCGACTGTCGTTTGGATAAGTCGACTGGTACGAGGCATCTGTTCCATGTTTTATTAGAAAGTTTCGTAATATATATGTGTATTAGTAGAATGAAATAATAAGGCTAAATTCATATCCTTCATGATGTACATGACTGAGAAGACATGAACATGTGGAAAGAAACTAGTGATAATTAATAAACTGAGAATAACACGTGTATTCGACTGATTCTATGAACAGTCGACCGATGCTTTGATTAAACTATGAATAATCCAGTAATTTCATGAAATGAGGTATTTTCCATTATGTTGTTCTAGTGTAATAAACTGAGATTAATATTTCATCTCTGCAAGAAGCTTATGAACAAGTGTAAATGCATGTTTAACACTTCCTTGAAGAAAAGACAATATTAGTTATTTGAAATTCCATGATGTGATGTTGCTGAACAGTTAAGAAATTTCGTGTCTATGAAACATGAATGTATGTATATTGTGATCTGACACCATGATGCATGTACACACAAGAAAGATAATCCCTTAAGTTGAAATATGAATCTGTTCAGTCGACTTAATGCGAGTAGCAAGTCGACTGAGCTGAACATGAATATGTACTGTTAAGACCCGGGACAGACGACTGATCTATTGACAGTTGACTGTCACGTGAATTACATTTTGAGTATAGAAAGTTGCGGAACAGCCGACTGGCCAGGAGCAGTAGTCGACTCTCCCGAGTGATTATGAAGAACATGAATCGACTGTACAAGTCGACTGGTGTTTTCCAAGTCGACTGTACAGAGTACATTTGATATGTCAGAGATTTCATTTGACTGTTGTTAAAAGTTGTGAACCTTATGATTGATGTTGATAAACTCTATTTGTTGCTGCATGAATGTACATGAAATGAATCATAGTTTTGAATTGAGGATTATATGAATATGAAAAGCTAAGATCATGATAAAGAAAGTCTGTGAGACTATTAATTGAATTCATGAGCTGAAAACGCTCAAATTGGAAATTGTGAATTAGAAATTGAAACCAGAGAGTAGCTAAGTCTCCCCCGACATTGGAAATGAAATGAAATGAAATGAGAATTGAAAGACCAAGGTTGGTCATGTATTGAAATGAATGAATAAGTCCGGCTTAGTGGAGAGGCTAACTCTAGAGCTTTGATTTTTGTTCATGATTCTAATAAAAATTAAGGATTAGTGCATAGTGAAGATGTGATGAAAGTGAGAGAAAAATACGAGTATGAGAACTAGGATTTACGGTGCGGGTGTGTGAGCCACAGAATGCATGCTTGATGAGTCAAGACATGGCGTGGGCACAACTCAGAATGATCGGACTCTAGTCACGTTTGTGGGATGTTTGGTGACTGCAAGAGGATCGTGTGTCATGAAGGAGGCTGAATTACCGCAGAATGCATGCTTGATGAGTCAAGACATGGCGCGGGATTCCCCTCCAGGTTTTCTGTACACGAGCTTGTACTCATAGATCATCTAGGATACTCACCATAGTTACAGTAGTAGATTAAGTCATGGCGAGGGATTGAACCCTACAAAGATGAAGAACGAATAAGAGGCTTGCCCTCGGACCTATGTAGTATGGGATGCATAGAATCCGAACAAGTGCGCATTAGTGTCATGTAAATTAAATAATTGCATTAAGGATTAAGTGCCCAATCACGACACGACATCATTAAGATTTTCCCCTTTACTTTATTTATCATGTGAACAAGTTTGTGATCTGTTAAGAAATGAGAATCGTTATACTGTTTCTGGCATAGAGAGGATGGCCATGTATAATTATCGTCGGTTGAATAAACTGACGTACCCACAGTTTTGTATGCAGGATAAATGACATGTTAAAGAGGAATGGATGCATAAAGATTTTACCATGTTGTTGTACATTTATTTAAATGTTGTAAATTTTTACTTCCGCTGTGCAATGTAAATGTAACATATGATGTAAACTCTGATGTAAAGTGAAAAGTTTAAATTCCTTGTAAAATTGTACTAAAGAAAGCGAAAAGATCCTGTAGAACATCTCGAATTCAGTGTATTTGGGATTCGGGACGTTACATACATGCTTGTTTGACATTAATAATTAATAACCAAACCGGGGTTTAAGGGACAGATCTAATAGTGGATAATTCAGAAATGTGTACTCGGAAGGGGATCCACTGATCCTACGCGATTACTTGAGACTTGATACTTGACACGTGATTACTTGAGACTTGCATGCAAGACACGATACTTACCACTTGCACAACTTGACACATGATTACATGATACATGATACTTGGAGCTTGGAGCTCGATTACTTGACTTGTCCCCGAGTATACTGTCCTCTATGGCCCACTATGAAATCTAAAACGAAACTGTTTGTTGTAGCAACCATGTATGATTGGCTGCATGAAGTGCTACCCAGATAGTAATAACTACAAGACTTGATACATGATACTTGAACATGATACATACTTGCTTGTTACTTGACTACATGATACATATGGCTTGATACATGATAATATGGTACTTGACACTTGATGCATGTTTACAAGACACTTGATTACTTGACACTTGATTTTTGCCATGTATACTTGATCGCATTACCATGCTAGTTGTTTACTTTGACCTCACAACTTATACCATGTTGCTAGTTAGTTTTCCCATGTGCTTGTATCCTACATTATAAGTGGTCCGTAACTTACAATTGACAGGTACTTATGTTTTCTCTTTCTCTCTTTCCTGCTTTCGTTGAATTGCAGATTTTGGAGAGCAGGTTCCAGATGGTATCGGAGACATGAAGTATTAGTGCTACTTTTTATTATATTATTTCTTATATCTTGCTTGAACAATAATTATATTTTGAGACTTGGATTATCTTTTATTTGGGCAATGTGACCCAAAACATGTGTTTTATTCAGATCATGACTATTTGAGATTTATGTTTTTGGTTTCAAGTATTCTTGTTGGTATTTTGACTCATTATGTGCATGTGGTTGATTAATTCGCTTCCGACTGTATGATTCTTGAGAATGTTGTAAAGATTTCTTGAACAACTTATGGATGATGAAAATCATTCTTTGGGCTTTTGTTGCGTATTCGTATTCCGTATTCTTTTGGAAAGCGGGGCGTGACACATCGACTATGTCTCAAGTCAGGGGTGAGATTCCATCATTGAATATGTCTCAAGTCAGTGGTGAGATTCCATCATCGACTATGTCTCAAGTCAGAGGTGAGATCCCATCATCGACTATGTCTCAAGTCAGAGGTGAGATCCCATCATCGACTATGTCTCAAGTCAGGGGTGAGATCCCATTAGTCTATTTCACTGTTCGGGGTGAGATCTCAACAGTGCGCCACCACTACTTTCTTCCGCAACAATCTACTTCTCAGTTTCCATCACATGCGACATCAAGCGTCGTTTCTGCATCACTGTTTACCGTTTCTTCTATATCAACATCGTCAATATTTCCAAACTCTTGTTGCTTGAACCAACTGGAGTTTGAGAGGGAGTGTTAGATGATATATTAGTTTAGTCCCACATTGAATAATGTATTGGTTTAGTATTCTTTTCTCTCCTATATATAGGAGACATATTGTACTCAGTTCAATCAATCAATAAAAAGAATATTTTCATATCCCTAATTCTAACACTTCTAATTTGAACAACGAGTATACAAGACACAATCCTAACAAGTTCCACCTTGGATTGCATACGAGTGCTATCACATGATGTGTTACTCATCTCCAACCTCAAATAAATTCCACTTGCAAAGGAAACTTAGAACAATAGCTTCTTCTTCTAGTTGAACTGATCTCTACCCAATCTCACCAATTCCAGTATACCCCTTCAGGGGTACAACTCCGTAGATGTACTCACGAAGTTTCCAAACTCTGCACGAACTCCACCTACCCTTAGGCATTCTCCACCTCTCGACGATATTCGAACGTCGTGGTCTCGTCTCGATGATTCTAGGTGCGGCAAACTAGTTGAGCTTGCGAGAGTAATGGGAAAAGAATTATCAACCCCTATGCAGGATTTTCGAATCCTCAAAAGCTTGTAGAGATTGTGTTAGCTTGGCCCAACCACTCTCATACCTCTAATCACTTCACGACAACCTTGAAAAACAGACAAAAGTCCACCTCGAGCTGTGTACCTGCAGTCCCGTGCATCCAGAGTTCCCAAGGAAATCAGATTCTGTTTCAACAGAGGAATATGCAAAATATCCCTTAAAGTGGACATATTTAGACCTGATATCTTCAACTCAACTGTCCCCTCACCCACTACTTCACAAATCTCTCCAGTTCCCGTTGTTACACAACGCCCCGTAATAGACATATAAGTAGAAAACAACTTCCTCTCGGAGCAAATATGAGAAGAACTCCCTAAGTCAAGAAACCAACTAGAATCCAATTCTAAAAAATTTGAAACAAGAAGACACGAACCACCTGAATCAAAGGCACTAACCACATTAGCGGCTGAACTCCTGATTCTGCAATTTCCAACAGTCTTTCTTGATATGCCCTGGCCTCTTGCAATATCGGCAACGGATCGAATCCTTTGCAAAGCACTTTGTCTTCCCCCTGAAGGACCATCCACTGCTAGACAACTTGTAGGAATAGACGATGATAATTTATGGGTCTCCTTCCTAAGTTGATTTTCCTTCAATGCTTTGATTACACCATCTACCGAAATACTCTCATTAGCAGGTCTACCTGTAGCATGGTAGTGATCAAAGGCTCGTAAGAATCCGGCAGTAAATATATCAGGTTGAAAGCTTTATCTTCCTCACACACATCTGCGCTGATCGTCTTAAGTTCAGATAATACCTTATTGAACTCTGTAATGTGGTTTTGGAGATCGGTACCTTCCTTCATAGATAAACGAAATAACTTCATCTTCCAATGCATTCGATCTAATAATGAAGAACCAGAGTTGTCAGCTATGAGTTTTTCCCACAAACTCGCCGCATCATTTTCTTCAAGAAATCTGCACTTGACCTCGTCCGCCAAGGATGGTCGGATCAGACTTATGGCTCTTTCACGAATATCTTTCCAACCATCATCCTTCATATCCGTTGGCTTTTCTTTCTTCTTAACGGTTGACTGCAAACATTCTTGAACAAGAACATCATACATGTCAGTCTTCCAAAGATTGAAATTGATATTTCCATCAAACCGCTTGATCTTCAAAATACTGTGACCTGTCATCTTAACCAAGGAACTCGGCAACTTGAAGCTCTGATACCAGTTGTTGGGATTGGGACGTCAACAAACGCCTCTGGTCGCAGAGGAACTAATAGAGCAATGAGGAAGTCGAAGTAGACGAGACGAATAAATTGAGCAAGCAAGTAGTTCCACCAAACTAACACAAACACACCGATGACTTATCCCGGTTAGTTTTTTCTTAATCCGGGGGAAAATATAGGGAGATCTGATATTTAACTAGAAGAGATTACAAGGAGTTATTGACTCACTCAATACAAAGAATTAAACTCACTCAGCAAGAACTATCTCTCTCTCTCGAGCCTCTCTTTGCAATGGAGAAAAGAATCTATGAAGTACTGCCTCTCATATTGGAAGATTTTACAATATATATAGAAGAATATAGAGAAACTTAGGTCTAATCTTGATTCTCAGTCGTCCGATATAACCTGAAAAGAAGTAACTGAATAGGAGCCGCACGATCTAACTTGGAGTTGAAGATTGGGCTGAAATGACCTAACAAATGGAAGCCTAAAAACGAACACAGCGCCGCGATCGGTCGACCGTCCAATAAGACCGGTTGACCGTAACACTCTCTGACATTCCCTGTACTTCGAGCGGTCGGGGGGTGCGGTCGACCGCAACATAAGACAGTCGACCGCAATGCACCTTGTTGCTGCTGTTTTCCCTTCTATTCACTTTGATGCTTCAACATCCGTGCTTCATATTATCTTCTTCTAATCTGAACAACGAGTATACAAGACACAATCCTAACAGTTGTTCGCCCCCATCTCCGTAAGAGTGGGGACAATCTCTAGTTAGAATTTGAAAATATACTAGAATATAATTCGTGCAATTCACGAAAATATATATTATTTTATTTTATTGAATTTTTTTATTGAATCAGCTGTTAAATAAATCTCATTTATTATTTTTTTACGGGAAAAGAAATAAACATTATTGAACAGTATATAGGAAAACATTTAAAAGAATTTAAAAAATTTAAAAACTAAACATTTCATCCTGTCAATAGCACTAGAAAAATATGAAAGACAATTACCATGCTATGTATATAACAAGCGATCCATCTGCCTCTCTTGCAGTGTAATATCAACATATTTGTTAATAACTCTCACAAAAAATAGATCGACGTGAAATGTTGTATTTTTAAAAAATTGTAAGTAACTATTACGTATCTATTATTTATATTATTAATGTTAACATATTTCAAGATTTTAGACATTTATCTCTCAATATAACATCAAATCCTATTACATATGAAAATATTACATTAATAAACAATTATAATCAACACAAAAACATATTAATGTGCAATAAATCTACATCATTAGTTCCTCTTCATGAACCATACATGTATAAAATCTGTATAATTCATATTGTTATTAAATATATACTAATAATAATACATGAAACAAAAAATAATAATTAAACATTTTTGTTTGTAACAGAGAATGAATAATAAATAGATAGCTCATGCATACATAGTGGTTATGCATTTAGTATATACATATTATTTCTTATATCTTGTAAAAATTTACGAACCATAATTATTTTAAAGTTTTTTAAAACAAATATTCAATTAAATTTTATTGTAAAAAAATTAAAATATATGATACAATGGTGATAAAAGAACTTAGGGAGCGTTTGGTACGCAATAATATACAAGAGAATCTATGATGACCATCTGGATTACCTGGTTTGGTTATATATGAGTATAGTTTTTGAATTATTTTTAAATTCATATGGGAATCAAAATCCTTCGTTGGTAAGGATATACATTCATCTTTAAAAAGGTGGGATTTGTGGATTTCTTAACATAAAAAATAACTAAGATTATCGCATTACTAAGTCACCTTCCAGATTTTTGATAATCTTTATGTCTTATCATATTGCTGCTTTTTGTTCACTCCAATAAATTTGTTACTCTGCCTTTATCAGGGAATGATTTGTGCATATTTAGATATAAAAAGGTTCGTCCAATTAGAGACTGAACATAATTAAATAAATATGATATATGTTTCAGTATAATGTATCAATTTTAACAATAATAATCACCATTATTCATAGAAAAATATAAGGAGAAACCTTATGTCTACTAAGTCAATAATAAAATATAGGTTAGATATGATAATTATAATCCATGTATGCCTAAGATCATGTGTTTGTACTACGTGCATTTCATTTTTTATTTCATTTTTTAATGTTTTTTTTATCTACCTTGTTGAAATATATTATAATCATAATATAACTTTTTGAGTCATCTATTTGTTACCGTGCTAAGGTTTTATAAGATATACAATATTGATTTTGCACGTGTCATGCATATGCATTGATTACTAAAGTAGATAACAGTTATATTGATTTTTTTAAAAATAAAGTTAAAAGGGTATTTTCGGTAATATCTACTATAGCAAAGGATTGATGAAAATGAATTGGTTTATGTCAAACATAATCTTAAAATATTTATTGAAATGCAATGTCTTGTACCAAACACATTATTGCAACATTCATGAGAATCATGATTCTTATTCTCACATTCTGAGGAATCTGCAAATTCCAAGAAATTTTCTAATCCGCATACCAAATACCTCCTTAGTTATATATGATCAAAGCATACATTAGTCAAACTACAATTATGATATTATAATGCATTAATATGCGTGCACCATAAGTAAAGGTCAAACCACTCAAGTAGACAGGGCCGACCTTATGGAGAGGCGAGGGAAGCAACAACCTCATGCTTCAGAATTGTAGTGACAGTGCACATTTAATATGTCAACACGAGTGTTTATAACCGATATAAAAGAGTATAAAAAATGGTCATGCCCACTCCCCTTAAACAGTGTGCAATTTTATATTGTGTGTGTGTGTGGGTGGGTGGGTGGGTGAGTGTGGGTAAAAAGGATATGAGCAACTTGCTCATTTAGTAAATGAGCAAGTAATTATGTGGCATGCATGTGATACATTAGACAACTTACATTTTAAAGGATTTTTCAATCACATGCATGTCACATCATCAATTGTTTATTTACTAAATGAGCTAGTTGCTCATACCTTTTTCCATATATATATATATATATATGGAAAAAGGTATGAGCAACTAGCTCATTTAGTAAATGAGCAATTGATGAGGTGGCATGCATGTGATTGGAAAATTCTAAAGTGGTTAGTTGTCCAATGTATCACATGCATGCCACATCATCAATTGCTCATTTACTAAATGAGCAAGTTGTTCATATCCTATATATATATATATATATATCCTATATATATATATATATATATATATATATATATATATATATATATATATATATATATATATATCAGTTTTTGTCAGAATTGTAATGACAGTGCACATTTAATATTTCAACACGAATGTTTATAACCTATATAAAAGAGTATAAAAAATGGTCATGCCTATGCCCCTAAACAGTGTGCGATTTTATATTATGTATTATGGGAACTCTATTTTGAGAGTTTGTCTCGGACCCATGAGCTCGGAGCCAGCCCTGCAAGTAGTAAATGCTGGAGGCCCACCCAAAACCAAGATCTCTATCTAGCTGTGAATTCAGTGATTGCCATTTCTTCTTCCTTTGTTTGTGGACGAAACAAACTTGGAAAAAAATGTTGCATTCATAATTGCCCACTAAGTAACATAGTTTGAATTGATTTGCCTCGAATTGTGTAAGGTAATATGATTAGACTGAAATAAATTTATTTATTTGTAATTTTATTGATAAAGCAATTTTTGATTTATTCACAAATATTGATATTGTGCATCAACAAGATCTATGCTGCATAGTAATTAAGTTTATATACAACGAACACATTCATAGTCTATAATATAACTGGACATTCTATTTGACATGGCAGACTGTAGCATAACAAGTGAGAGTGTTTGTCTCTTGATGGGAAATTTCTAGCATCTGACAATATCTTCTCAAAATTTAGGTTGTAAAAACAAATTATAGACCAGTGACAAATTGTTTTTTCTTTCTCCTGGATTTGTTATTCAATTTTGACATTCACAACTGGAACATGCAAGTTTAGTGGCAATATAAACTTTGACAATTTCACCATATGGAAGCTTAAATCCTTTAAAATGGATAAGTTGATAAATCCTTTAAAATTGGTCAGATCATCAAACCAATACAAGGTCAAGTAGATCAATATCTATGTAGTGAAATTTTAAGAACTCGGGTTTTTTTGTTTTTCCTCAAGTACATACTATGTCCTGGTCTGTGAGACTCTGACGAGTTTCATACTGTTTTAGCATATTATTATTTGTGACTAGTATAAATTATAACCTTATTCTTTATTTAAATTATTAATTATGAAATAATATTTAGGAGTATAAAGTAGGGGATTGTCCACCTTGGAGTATAGTTGAAATATGTTTCTTTTCTTTTTTTGATATATCGGATAGAGCCAAAAGTCTTCAGCCATCAAAAAATATATAAATCAATAAAAACAGTAAAGTTACAAATAGAATTACAATAGTTTTATAAGCTGTAAAACTGAAAGAAGCAAACAACAAGGAAATCAAAAACAAAAGACAGATTAGCACGCAAATACAAGATCTGCGATACAAAAGAAGAAAATACTCCGAAAAAGGTGACTACGCCAGAAGCCAGGATTAGTGAGCATGAAAAGGAGCACCATGCCGCACCCAAGGGGAGTGCAAACTCCCACTAAGGCTGGCTTGCGCAAGGCGCAAGGAACTGTCACGAGCAAGAAGTGTAGTCCTGGAGCACCGACACTTCGACGACATGCGCGAAAGGGTGAAGTCGGGACTAGAAGATAGGTCCATAAAATAGAAGGCTAAACATCCCCACACGGAAACACCAAACTCCACCTGTCACTCCACAAAATAGGGGAAGGCCGAACTAAGAGAGCGGAAATCGATTCAGCAGCTCAAGGGAACTCTAGCAGCATAAAAAAAAAGCCTGATAGCCTACACCGAGGATGGCATAGCGAAGCCGAAACTCAACTGTGCACAATCTGAAGAGCCGACACAAAAGCTGCTTTCCTAGCCAGAATACGAGCACTCATACGATTCTGCAAATTAATAAAGACTTTCTTATTGTATTTCCGCTTAATGATGGGAGGGATGACCTTCACCAATGGGCGCGAATCTGCAGCAGGGTCAGACATGCTAGCTTCGTCTTTGATGATGCAAGAAGAGGGAAAGAGCAGACTGGAATCAATTGATGAGGGTATTGGGATGGAGTTAGTAAGAAAAGAAAAAAAGGGAGAACGAAGAGTTAACAAGAATCGGGGAAAGCTTGAGGGGAAAAGTGTGCAATCTGTGCCAAACTTCCATTAGGAGGTGATTGATCCAAGATTGAACCCCTAAATCTTGATACAACGAGAAGATGCATCCCGGTAAATGAATAGAGAACATCGAAAGATTGGGAGATGAAATCATCATAGAACAAGGAAAATTATAAAGTAAGGAAGGTGCTATAGGTAAAATATCAGCCTTGGTAGTATGCATCTGAGGGCCTGAAATGCGGCGATGCAGAGCGAGCCCTGTCGCACTTCGAGACCAAGAAAGACAAGAAACAAAGGATTTAAACACGACTTCATTTTTTTTCAGACTCAAACTCAACGAAGGCACCACCGAAGAAAAATGGGGACGATCCTTGTAATAACCCAGCCGAGGGAAGGAAACCAGTCTCGTATACACCTTACGATCCTTAAAAAGGTTAGCAATATCAGGAGGCATTCAGCTTAGCAATAGAATCACAATAGGCAATGGAAGAAGTAGTGGAGTACATAGTTGGTAAAGGCACAAACGCCAAGGAGTCGAGATCCTTTCCAGGTTCAAGACTACACTTCCTTGCCAAGCTAGCATGGAGCTTGCGCTTTAAAAGGGGGTAGTTGAGAAAGGAGAGAAGTTTGGCTGGTAGGAGGTGTCCTTTGGGGAAACCAAGAAGTTTTTGAAGGGAAAAGCATCGACTACGCAAGTGACCAAACTTATCACAGAAAATGCACTTCATTTTATTCACGCACTCACGTTTAAAATGCCCATGAAGGAGGCACTTGAAACAAACCAGATGAGGGTCGGTCCTACAAGAAGAGGGGGAAATAGAGAAGATTGGAGAGCACCGAGAAAGATAGGAATTATCAAAAAGCGGAGAAGAAACGTCACTCTTCAATTCTTGAACCGCCACAACATTGTTAGACCTAGCATCATGCTCGGCGCGGTTCATGGCTGAAACCAGACCAAGAAGGCTTAAAAAATACCACCAACAAAGAAAAGGGGCTGTACAATAATACTAGAGCCAGTACAACCCCAAACCCACCAAAGCACCACTGCCGAAGAAACAAAACCAGAGCAACCCAATGGGGGGCAACAACTCCCTCAATATAGAGAGAAAAGGAAAGTAGATAAAATTGAATAAGAGAAGAATAACAGAACTAACAGAACTAACAGAACTTGAGCTAACAGTTGCTCAGGGCACAGCGTAGAGCTGAAAACAACCACTAACGGAACGGAGGCGCGGGGGGAAGGGAAGAACAATTACCGGAAATAACAATAGATACACTAGAATTACTTCGGCACAGGGAAACCGAAACCGCACACACTAGAAACAGCAATGCACTAGCAAAGTCCAACAACACTCTCGAAGGAACACAACCAGAATACTCAGCACCTAATTAAAGCAGAAATACTCACAGTGATGGGCTGAAAAGTTAGTTCCTAGCTAGCTATTGAGGACTCGGCGGCACCACCGGGAAAGAACTCACAGTGAAAGGATGAACTGGAACACCGGCGGAGTAGGGTCGCCACCGGAGGGAGGCGCAAGGAAAGGATGTCAACAGGAAGTGGCGCGCGACGGAGATCTGGGAGGAAGATATCGGGACAAACGTCCAAGCTAGACCACTTGGAACCTTCTCCTTGAAGCAATCGACAATCGAAACAAACGACAACTTGCTAGGAACCTTCCCCTTGAAGCAAAACCTTGTGATGAAAGAGCGCAGTCTCCTCCGGGGAAGGGGGGAGCCACTCCGAGCGCACCGAGGACTGGGAGACGGAGAGGAGAGAAACGGAGGAGGGGCGTGGATGGAATGGGACAACCACCGAAATGACGGATAGAGGAGAAAACAAGCAGATGGGTCGAGAGAGGAGAGAGAGATGATCAAATTTAATGAAGGAGAGGTGGGCCGACAAGAAGAGAAGCAGCCGGATCTGGAGGAAGAGGGACGGAGGAGAGCGGTAAAAGCAGTTTGAAAAATCGCCTTTTTGTATCAATATAAAAAATGAGTTACTTTGTTAATTTTTTCAATAATAATCACATGTTGTTGAATTATGTTTCTTAAAAGCTATCTACCTTATCTTTTACACCCTTTTCTAAAAATAGACAGACAGGTCAATATCAAGGAAGAGTGGAGATAATGATGAAGTGCTTCCCTATTGGGCTATAAAATGAACATCACAGTATGTTGTCTGTCTGAATCCGGTTTAAGAAATAGTCCGATCGTGAACCGTCCAAACTGTTATACGAACCGAACTCGAACAAATTATTATGTTTGAAATTTTACCGACTCCGATCCATCCGAACAAATATAATCTTTTGCTTTTATAACGAACCGAGTCCGGACTAAAAAAAAATTGTCGACCTGAACCAAGCCGGACATAAATCCGCCCGAGTAGAATTTCGATCAGAACTTGAACATATAGTTGTCTAATCCCGTCCAGTTTTACGGCCCTAATTTTCTTGGTACAAGAATATGCCAAAGAATTATCCCAACAATCAACAACTTATATTCTCAAAAAAAAATTTAAAAAAATCAACAACTTGTCCTTAAAATTAGCACTTGTGAGTTGTGAGATCGGTTGGTTAATTTCAGCTGTCCCATAATCAGAACACAAAAAAACTATTTTTTTAGGGGTTTTAACATGTACATCGGTAATAAATATGTAACATGTACATCGGTAATAAATATAATAAATATGATAATATATATATATATATATATATATATATATATATATATATATATATATATATATATATATATATAGAGTAAGTCTATTAAGAGATGGAAAGCTGAGCTCCTTATCTGAGCTGGAAGTGATCAGCCGTCTGATCGAACTTGATCAAGATCGGACGGCTGATCTTTCTTCCGCTTTCTCTTCAGATTTTAAGAGGGGTAAAATTGGTATACCCATTATCTCAAACCCAGATCTGGTATACCCCTTCGATTCCTTATCGACTAAGCCTACGAACTCTTCTCTCTTCTCTCTTCTCTCCCGCTCTCTCTCTCGTTCCAAACCCTAATCCCCCTCTCTCCCGCTCTCGAATCCCGCTCTCGATCTGTGTTTGCTCTCTTTGGATTCCTCTCTTCTCTTCTCACCCTATCTGAAGAGATCGGCACCTTCGAGCACCCTAATCGAAGGTCTCTTCGAAACCCTAATCGGTACCTTCGCTCCTCTCCCGCTATCTTTCTTCCTCACCTGTGACAAACCCTACCCCTACCATGAATCGAGTATACCCCTTCGATTCCTTATCGACTAAGCCTACCTCTCTTCTCTCTTCTCTCCCGCTCTCTCTCGTTCCAAACCCTAATCCCCCTCTCCCCGGCTGAGCTTCCCTCCGCCTTTCTCTTCAGATTTTAAGAGGGTTAAAAGGGGTATACCCCTTATCTCACAGCAGATCGCGTAAACCACTTCGATTCCTTATCGATTAAAGCATCGATTGGAGTAGAGCTTTGCTCTGAATGTCTCATCGATCGGAGGTGGAAGTGATCAGCCGTCTGATCTCTCATATTCCAGAGGGAAGTATTTGACTCTCATAAATGCTTTAATGATATCTGTTTAATTTCTTGCATTTTCTTTCGGTTTTGTTCGTAGGCAATGATGAGAATGATTTGGATATTAGTTGGTTAAAAAAATTTGGGCCATTGAAATTATGGTTTCGAAGAGATTTTTGATTGTGTACCATGATATTTATTCAAAGTTGAGTACACACCTGGGGTTTGAGCGGGAGAGAAGAGATGAAGGCTTGAAAGTATCAATTTTTGAGTTTTAACAATAGCTCAATTCACATAAATTTTGGGCACGGATGACTCACAATGGTTTAGGCAGTGATGCAAAACACTTTATGATCTGAATAATTATTTCAATCCTGTTTTAAGTATTCTTGATTATATATCTATCATATTCTAGTTGGCGTGGCAGTCCAATGCAGCCCTACTTATGATTACTGTTTTCTGAGCCTATAATAAAACCCCCCCGCTCCCGATAAGGCATTCGGTTCCCCAGCTCTTAATAGACTTACTCTATATATGATCTGCACAGTTGATGATAAGCTCCAACCAACATAGACAGAACATGAAGTATCAAATTTTTTCAGCCCAGAACAAACACAAACAGATCATGAAGTATACAAAAACAAACTGTATATTAGGCAGTGATGCTAAACACTTTATGATCTGAATACTTATTTCAATTTGTTGTATATATTGTTGATTATATATCTATCATATCCTAGTTGGCGCGGCACCCCAATTGCAGCCCTAGTTATGGATAGTCTGTTCTGAGCCTATTTGATTGTGGATAGACAGAGCATGAAGTATGCAAAATTTGTAATGCTCCAAACAACAGAAAACTAGATTTTATAGTAACTGACGTTGGATGTGTATGCGTTGGGTACTCATCTAAGCCTTTTGGTTTTTGAGTCTCTCAAATGCACAAGTTGGTGTAGGCCGTGATGCAATACAGTTTATGATCTGAATATTTACTTCAGGATTGTTGTATTTATTCTTGATTGTATATCTATCATATCATAGTTGGCGTGGCACCCCAATGCAGCCCTAGGTATGAATAGTTTGTTCTGAGCCTACTAGTATTATTTCAACCACATTTATAGTTTCTGTTGTTCAGTATGAGCATAACAAATTTTGCATTCTACATGCTCTGTCTGTGTTTGTTCCCAACTTACAAATTTTGCTTGCTTCATGATCTATCTGTGTCTGTACTGGGCTGATAAAATCTTTAAAGAACATGCTCTATACATCATGATCTGTTTGTGCTTGTTCTTGGCTGTTTTAAATTTTTATACTTCATGCTCAATCAGTGTTTGCTCTGGTCTGGAGAAAAAAATGAGACTTTATGTTCAGTCTGTGTTGTTTATGAGCTTTACAAATTTTGCCACTTCATGGTCTGCCTGTGCTTGTTCTTGGCTGTTTAAAATTTTTATACCTCATGCTCCATTTGTGTTTGCTCTGGTCTGCCAAAAATTTGAGATATCATGCTCTATTTGTGTTGTTTATGAGCATTACAAAATTTGTAAACTATATGCTTTGTTTGTCTTAGCTCTAAGCTTATAAATTTTGTCATACTTCTTGATCTTTTTGGTGTTGGTTCTGATCGAGGAGGAAAATTTAACACTACATGATTTTTGAACTTCAGGTTCTACCTCTGTTTTCCTGAGCCTACATTATTTATTTGAAATTTTGTTCTCCCTGGAATCGTCTATCTGTTATTTGTTTGTCTTTGTCCTCTCCATGTTAAATAATTTCAGTTTACTTTTGATTTCAGGTAGATTTCAACATGAAGTGCATTTTGGAGTGATTGAAGACTGCAGTACGGCAAAGTTTTATATTCGGAGCATATTATGTAAATTTTGTCATGTACTTGAAATTTATTAAACAAAGTACTATGCTGTAAATTAATATTTCTTATGCTGTACAAAATTTGTGAACTATCACTTTGCAATTCTATGAAGATCCAATTTTTTGCAAATAATATGTTCATTATTGTCTTAATGTAATGATTGAAATTCTGTGTATTTTTGGGTGTATTACGCAGTATGGCGTGTCCACTTGATTTTCATGCTCAGAGCTTGAAGTAACAAATTTAACAAAATAAGATAAGCTGAGAAGCAACGCAGACATAACATGATGTCTGCAAAATTTGTAAAGCTCATAAACAACACAGACTGAACATGAAGTCTGAAATTTTGGCCAGACAAGAGCAGACACAAAATGCGCATGAAAATAAAAAATTTTAAACAGCCAAGAACAAGCACAGGCAGACCATGAAGCGGCAAAATTTGTGAAGCTCATAAACAACACAGGCTGAACATGAAGTCTCAATTTTTTTGCCAGACCAGAGCAAACACAGATTGAGCATGAAGTAAAAAAATTTTAAACAGCCGAGAACAAGCACAGGCAGACCATTAAGTGAGCAAAATTTGTGAAGCTCATAAACAACACAGACAGAACATGAACTCTCATTTTTTTCCTCCAGACCAGAACTAACACAGATTGAGCATGAAGTATAAAAATTTAAAACAGCCAAGAACAAGCACAGGCAGACCATGAATTGAGCAAAATTTGTAAAGCACATAAACAACACAGACAGAACATAAAGTCTCATTTTTTCCTCCAGACCAGAGCTAACACAGATTGAGCATGAAGTATAAAAATATAAAACAGCCAAGAACAAGCACAGGCAGACCATGAATTGGGCAAAATTTGTAAAGCTCATAAACTACACAGTTTGTACATGAAGTCTCATTTTTTGGCCAGACCAGAACAAACACAGTTTGAGCCTGAAGTATAAACATTTTAAACAGCCAAGAACTAACACCAACATATCATGATGTATAGATCATGAAGTATAAAAAATTGATATTCGGGGTACAGACACAGACAGATCAAGAATTAAAATTTTTAACAGCCCAGTACAGATACAGACAGACACAGACAGAGCATGTAGCATGCAAACTTTGTATCATTCATCAAATATTCATCATGTGTTCGGCGCTAACGATCATCTCGTTCTTTCTCTTCGATTCCTGCACCAAAATATTCATCAAATAGAAGAAAATTCAAGTACGTATGATACACGTTCATGGTTAAAACTTGTAGGCTCAGAATAAGTGCAACAAAAAACATTATCTCATTCACTCAAACTTTAAAAATTCATGGCGGCTCAGAAAAACAACAATTACCACTTTAATATCCCGTAAAAACTTACAATGGTGCATTGTTAATGGAGCAGAGCTCCCGAAAAAGCATTCAGCTTCTGAGCTCTTAATAGACTTATCGGAGCTGGAGAAGATCAGCCGTCTGATCAAAGTTGATCACGATCGGACGGCTGAGCTTCACCCTGCCTTTCTCTTCAGATTTTAAGAGGGGTAAAAAGGGTATACCCCTTATCTCAAATCAGATCACGTATACTACTTCGATTCCTTATCAATTAACCCTTCCTCTCTTTTCGGCTCAAAACAAAACCAAAATGAACATGAAGTTCAGCACCATCAAATAATCATGAAACATGAAATCATGCATAAACTTTTCATCACTGCCGCATTGAAGTTAAATCAGGTTGCATATGGAGTCAAATTTGGAATTTTGAATTTGACACTAGGGCCGCTTTATTAAGGCACACCGGCTAGTGTTCAGGAACAAAATTCAAATTGCATATATTTTTCATCATTGCCTACTAAATAGAGAATATATGAACTTCAAATTAGAATTTTTTTACCAACTTTTCATGTACTAAATGATGCTTATCGAGCATCATTTTTTTTCTGAGAATGATTTACCTGCAAACAAACAAAAAAAGTTGGTTAAGTTAACAAATGTGTTATAATGTAATAAACTAATATAACGGCAGATATATATGACACTTACCTTGCAAAAGACACAGAAATAACTCAACAAAGTTCATGCTATATTCGGAGGATCCTCTGTTATAGGTTGCATTGTTGAAACTGTAGTAGAAGCTTGTGACTCATTTATAGTAGAGCTACACGTTTAATTTTCACAAAACCAAATTAAAATTAAACTAACTACAAAAAAAATAAAGTATAAACTTTGTATTTAATTACTAACCTTTGCTTTAAAGGACAAGTACGACTGTCATGATTAACCATTTTATTGCACAAGCGACACTTTCTCAATGGTTTCGCAGCCATCTCCAATGCTTTCTCCCTACCCCCTTTGATGCGCTTCCCACTACCCTTGGTTTTTGCAATATCGGGTACTTGAATATGGACTGTTCTGGGTAGTGAACTAGTTGTTGGTTGTTGTGATTCTTGGGTCATATCTTGTTGCAATTCTGCAACAACACCAACTAGTAATGTTTTCGCCTTTTGGCGCATCTCCTTTGATGAGCGAGCAATCCTCATCACTTTGTTGAATTCATTGGACAATTCCACCATGTCCAAATCTTGTGGACTACCGTAACTACCGATTATTTCAGCACCAGCATCATCATATACAATCTCGGTAGTTACAGAGCCGGTCCACCTCTTTAAAATATAACATTGAGGCAGGGAATCAACAAACTCATTCCTCAATACCACAAGGATGTGTCTACAAGGAATGCCCTCAACTTCAAATTTACTACATGTGCAAGTCCCAGCAATATCCATCCCCTTGTAGACCACATCTCTTGTTCTATCATGCTGTACCGACTTAGCCATTCTCCTGACAATATAGTGTCGCACACTACCATCGTCAGCTTTCATTAAAGATGCATAATTCAAGCTTTCAACTAGTTCAGCCTGAAATATATGAAATTTCGATCTAGTGTACTGTTCAGACATTTGGGACTCAATTTCAAAACCTGTTTGCAGCTTTGGTTTGGTATGCAGAGTAGTGTAGTCAGCTGCTAACTGATTCTGTCGTTGTTTCCTTATTGCCCTTTCAAATCTGGTCATAAATTCATGTAGAGAATTTTTACTGCTAACATACTTATCAACAAAAGCATTCATGCTTTCTGATCTCTGAGTTGTGCGAATACCAGCAGTAAAAATATGCTTGGCATAAGCCGGTATCCACTTCTCACGAAGCAAATAAATGTCAGAAAGCCAAGGACTACCTGTTATTGGGATATGTATCAAGTACTAATAAAAAAGAAAAAAAAAGTTCAAACATAAGAATAATTTATTGAAACAAGTAATACCTGCAATTTGCACATTAGCGTGCATTACGTCATTCCATCTCATCTCAAACTCTTTTGGGGTCTCAGATTCCCAGATGCAACTATGGAATGGAATGCTAAAATCATTATTCAAACCCGGGCCACCAAGCTTATCAGGAAGCTTTTTAAGAATGTGCCACATGCAAAGCCTGTGGCTCGAACCAGGAAAACACATCCGAATTGCATTATCCATTGCAGGATCTTGGTCCGTGATGATCACTTTTGGTGGAGACCCACCCATTATTTCACCCCATTTTTGAAACAACCAAACAAAAGAATCGGTGGTCTCCTTATTTATAAATGCCGCACCAAAATTTACAGATTGGCCATGATGATTAACTCCGGTGAACGGCGCAAAAACCAACTTGTATTCGTTGGTATCATATGTGGTGTCAAAAATTAGCACTTCACCAAAATGTTTGAAAGCCTTCCTGGCAATAGCATCAACCCATAATACATGAGTTAATTTGTTGTCTTCATCAACCTTGTAATGAAAACAGAAAGAAGGATTCATCTCTTTTTCCTCTTGGAAGTGTTCCAACAATATATCAACATCATAAGGTCTCATACCATCCCTCTCTCTTTGCAAGGAATTTCTAATATCTTTTTCAGTACAATTAATGTTACTGAAACCTTCATTTTCTATTTCCATGAAGGACATAAACTCTGAAGTTCGTATATTAGCCTCTTTGAAAGTACTGAGTAAGCTTTTTTGCGCTTCAGATACATTTCTATTACATCTTAGAAATTGTTGCTTTCGAGGTGTGACACAAATATGACTGTGCTCCTCAACAAACCTACGGACTGACCATCTCCCGTCAACATCCCTTTGGATTCGTATTTGAGCCATACAGTCTTCTTTCGTTATTGCCCGTTTCCTTCTCTTGATCAAAATTGAAGAAGATTCTTCATTATCACCGGTTGTATCAACCGGCTTGCCTTGCTTTGAGCAAACAAATTGTTGTGAATATCTCTCCTTTGTGGTAGTATCAACCATCGTTGCAGACTTTCGTACTGAAAAACCGCATAATTTTGCATATGTTTTATAAAATTCAAATCCATCTTCTAAGGTTGCAAATACTAAACCAACAAATGGTTTAGATGCATCATCAACATCCCTCCAACTGGACTGAACATCCTGGCTTAGTAATTCCTCATTTTCAATCTCCATCCTTCATAGGAGAATGAGACAACAAAAATTAAAAATAAATAAACAATATAATCTTTAACTGTAAAATAGAGTAATTGTGGCTCCAAAAAAGGTACAAAAAAAAACTACATCTTAACACAATCTACTCTATTCACCAAACCCTAAACGACCTTTTGTGGAAATGATCACAACCACCTTAGTGGTATTTTATCGCACACCCTGTGTTCGAGCATAAAAAAAAATCGACTATAGTCTCCCCTGTATTTGGCTTTCCCTTCAAGGAGATGATGATGGTAAAGGGTATTTTGCTGATGAAGAGGAATCGGCCGAATAATGAGCGCGTCGTGCTGTAACTACGGTAACAAGAAGATCTGATGACTCATGAACTATTCTGTTCATGACTACTAATAATCACTTATCTCATCATAATAATAATAATAATAATAATAATAATAATAATAATACTAAACAAAAGAAACAGTAAAAGAAAAATAAAAATGTCCAGTATGTAAGCATATATTTTTCAGAGTGAACCAATTGTTGTACATAGCCGGAGGATTTTGGCATAGAGCTATAGCATCCTCAGTTCACAGTGAACCCATTTTGGTCAAACATGCCAAGATGACAATCAGATGCATGAAAATAAGCTTCACTAACAACAAAAAAAAGAAAATGGGGATGCTAGCAGCATACTTAGATTGGAAGTTAACCCATGTTGGTATAAAAAACCATGTCAAAGATTGACAATCAGGTTACTTTAACATTTCAAGGGAAAACAACCGACAGCTTCTTACATGGTAACTACGTAGAATTAGGGTGCTTATATGCATGTGTCATGTCCTATTAGCAGTGATTGAAGCAAGTCTCGAAATAAACAAAAACTAGACTGCATATTACATGGATTTTGTGTCCTTATATGCATGTGTGATGTCCACATCTAAAAATTCCATATACCAGTACGAATATTATTTGCTAATCTAAATGTACTAGTCCGAATATTAGTGCGAATATTAACAGAGCATAATTTAAGCGCTAAGAATATAACAACAACCTACAAGCATTTATAAAGGAAATATAATTTGAATTCAAGGTGAGAAATTGAAACCCTTGTCGCAGTATGGGTTCTCCGTCAGGAAGAAGAGAACGAACTCTCAAGTGCACTGTTAAGGTGCAGCTCACGACAGCCCAACAAATCGATCTGAAGATGAGCGAAGCACAGTTACTTCGATCGGTGGTAGGGGTAGGGTTTGTCACAGGTGAGGAAGAAAGATAGCGGGAGAGGAGCGAAGGTGCCGATTAGGGTTTCGAAGAGACCTTCGATTAGGGTTTCGAAGGTGCCGATCTCTTCACATAGGGTGAGAAGAGAAGAGAGGAATCCAAAGAGAGCAAACACAGATCGAGAGCGGGATTCGAGAGCGGGAGATCGAGAGCGGGATTCGAGAGCGGGAGATCGAGAGCGGGATTCGAGAGCGGGAGAGAGGGGGATTAGGGTTTGGAACGAGAGAGAGAGAGAGAGGGAGAGAAGAGAGAAGAGTTCGTAGGCTTAGTCGATAAGGAATCGAAGGGGTATACCAGATCTGGGTTTGAGATAAGGGGTATACCAATTTTACCCCTCTTAAAATCTGAAGAGAAAGCGGAGGAAAGATCAGCCGTCCGATCTTGATCAAGTTCGATCAGACGGCTGATCACTTCCAGCTCAGATAAGGAGCTCAGCTTTCCATCTCTTAATAGACTTACTATATATATATATATATATATATATATATATATATATATATATATATATATATATATACTCATCACAAATAGTAATAAATATGATAATATCATATATACTCATCACAAATATGTATTTTCATATATGACTTTATTTCATATTTACCCTTTTATTAGATATCACTAACTTAGCCTTAAGTTTACGCTTCCGTGACAAATATAAATTAAATTAGAAGATCAAACTAGACAATCAAATGAGAAAAAATTTAACAATTTTAAGAAAATTAAATGAGGAAGTTTATAATATATCATTAAAAGAATTGATTGATGGCAAATTTAGAGAAGTAACTTGAGTAAAAATATGTAGTTCTCAAAGATACACTATTAGTTTATTCATTGCCAAGAAATTTTGAGAAGAGTTAAAAGAGTACCGGTTGGATTAACAATTGTCCAGATTTACAAGGATAAATAAGATAATGTTTGAGTGGTAGAGAAAATAATATTTTAGTCATTTTTCATCAAGTCTAATTAAAAAAACTGAAAATTCTCCGCTTTTGAGTTTTTTGAAGTAGAAGGGTAATTAAGAGAATTGACATATATTATTGTGGACAAATATGAAAATATATATTTGTGAGGGATATACATAATATTAATATATTTGTTAGGGACATATATGTTAAAAACCTTTGTTTTTATCTCTATGGAAAAGCCCGCATAAAACTTTTGTCATCTATTTTTTTTTTCTTTTGATTTTTGTTCATTGGAAACAAGTTTAACAACCACCGAACAGAGACGAACATGAATCTCAAAGCAAAAGCAATCAATCCTCATAGGATCCTCTGCGGCGGTAATAATCACAGACCAAAAGTCATAATAGCAACAATAGTTAACAGAATAGCAGAACGTCCCCACCTCCTCAAAAAAAAACCCTAAATCTAAATAAACCCTAGGGGCGGCAGCGGGGCCACCCTCCACGCCGCCGCCCCACCCGTCGTCCCCTCCCAGCCATCTCCTCCCCCTTCCTTGATCTCAAAACCCTAGATCTACATTCGCGTTCTGTTGGGTGGTGGTTCGTCGTAGATGGAGGCCGATCGTCGAAGCCGTTCGTCGCGGCCGTTCGTCGAAGCCGGCCGTTCGTCGAAGCCGGCCGTTCCTGATCTCCAGTCTCCAGTCGAGTTGGACGGCGGCCGTTCACCTCTGTCCCCTCCCCCCTTGTACTGTTGTACTGTGTGTCGTCCTTGATCGCCTCTGTTGTACGGTGTGTCTTCACCTCTGTTCACCTCGTCAAAGCCGTGCGTCGTCCCCGATCGACGACGGCCACCATTGCGTCTCCCAAGACAACCCACTCACCTTTATCCCCTCCCCCCTTGTTCCTTCAGCATCCCCTTCCCCCTTCCAGATCTGAGATCTCGAACGCCGGCGGCGAGATCTGTGCTTTTGGAGTATCCATCACTGCTGGTGTGATTGGGACCTGCCTTTGCGTCGGAGGATTGACGAGTTCATCCACCCCCACTGTGTCTAATTGCTGTCCCTTTCTTCGGCGCTAGTTGCGGCGCCATCGCTACCGCCACCATGTTCGCGCACTCAACACCAACCGCGGTGATCTGCAGCTGCGATTTGGATGTTGAGTTGCTGGTTGTATATGCGAGGAAGAAAGTGTACGTGTGATGGTAATACCGGAGTTAGAGACGGCAGCGGGAAGATCTGGTTATAGTTTGTGTGGGGGGAGTAGAGGAGGTGCTTGGGATCGATGTTGCACGATTACGGGGCTAGGGCCTGAAGACGGGGTCCCCCCATAGGTGCGCACCTTTACAGCACTAGGTGGGGCTTGGGCCCGCAGACGGGGTCCCCCCATGAGGTGTCCTGTAGAAATTGTTGAGGTGAAGATGTATCTATTTTTGTTCGGTAGTGGGGTAGTCGCATCCTGAACTCGACACCCGTTAATCAACGGCTACAGGTTTCGCAATAGCACCGCTACTACGCTCTCATCAATAAACCTGCAATTTACAACGTCCACCACCCGTAGGGGCGAGAGGGGAAGGTGATGCTTCTGTTAGTTGTGATTGTTTCGGGTTTTGCGTGAGAGAGAGAGAGTGAAAGAGTGAGAGAGTAAAGATGTTGCTTCTCTCTACTCTGTGCTGATGTCTGTTAGTGTTTGTGAGAAATTACTAGAGAGAGTAGATGCGTGTGAGAGGCGAAGGTATCCTCTTCATGGCTCTCTCCTTGTCGGTGTTCGTGGTTAGGGTGATCGAGTATTTTGTTTTGAGAGAAACTTCTGATGAGAGCTGTAGCGTGACAGAGGTGAGTACCCTCTCCACGACTGTCCTTTTGGGTGCGACTCCGATTGGGCCATGTGTGAAGTTGCGTTGGTGAGGTAGAAGGATGGGAGCGGCAAATTTTCAAAATCCCACATGATTCGCTTCAGGTGGGTGGGCGCATGCCGTGGAGGTGGGTGCTCGAAGCTTACTTGACGGACATACAATGAGTTGGTCTTCGTAGTTTAGAGTGAGAGCTGATTATATGTACTGGTCATGTAGTACCCCGTATTTTTAAATACTATTTTTGAGATCTGAAAATGAATTAAAATGATTTTCGGGAGATTTAATAAATATTTTCTGAGGATTTATCTTTTTACACGTGCGAAACACGTACAAATATTTTGGTGTAAATATCCAATTTTATATTTTTAATAAATTCTCCTACTTATAATGGAGTATATTCTAAATTTTGGGATTTTTCTGAGTAGAGAAACTATTTTTTATAAATATCACGAAAGAGAGGGGCTTTTATGTAAAAAGCCGTTTGGATCTGAAATAAATTATGAAAATTTGTTTTTACTGATTTTTGGGCTTTCCATGGTCATCACTGAAATTTAAATATATTTAGATTTTATTTAGAGTCGATTTGGTGAAGATTTATACAAATATGGTGTTTTTGCAAATATGGAATTTATGTAGAATCTTGTGAAAATGTTTTTCTGGAAAGTAAAGGTCAGATATTTTATTGAAAAATATCATATGCATTATTAGATATTATTTCTGATTTTTCTGGATTTTTACGAATATTTTATGATGTATTTGTAAATATTACAAAAAGAAGGGCTTTTGTGCAAAATTGCCACCCTGAGTGTGAATCCAAATTTTTCTTATTTACTGGGCTGTGCTGGATTGCTGGACAGCTCAGTGATAAAAGGATTTGATTTGGTTTTGATTTAGTTAACTTATTTTAACTAAGAGAGGTTTATATATGTAAAGTCATATTTTGGAAGGATTATTTTGCAAAAGTGTTTGAAACCCTAATCTTTCAATCCCGGCCTGTATAAAAGGTGGAGTGCAGCCGTCATTCGCTGCACAACACAAGTTTTATTATTTTTATTTTTGGTGATTGAAAGAGCAGATCTTGGATTCTTAGCAAATGGGGGGATTCTTCATCTTGCTTCGTGATATTCAATTGATCTCTCCAACAATGTGAGTGACTTGTTTTGTTTTCTTTTTATTTTGTGAACGTTGTATGTCAGTGACATAATTGTTTTGTTGTTTTGTTTGTTTTTCTTTGATTTGTGTATGTCGTATGAGAATGATATGAAAGTTTAGATTGATTTGGATGTTGAATATGTATGTTGGATGGATGAATGAAAAATGGGATCTTTGAGAAGAACCCTAGATATTCGTATGTGAATGATTTTGGATTGTTGGAAACCTAATAAAAATTGTGAGTAGGTTATTTATTTGGATTATTGCTAATTTGATTGAGTTTGATGGAGGTTATGCATTTATTAATTAAAGATGAGATTTTTGGACTATTGGTGAGTTGGATGAAAACAACTTGGCCATGTTAAGGATAAATTTAGTTTGTTTATGAATCAACTATAGAGAATAGTTGAGATCGAGTTGAGGAACTTTGAGAATGATTAATGGTTTAGAGGACCATGTTTTGAGGATTTGAGTTATGAGGATTTAAATTGGGGATTTGTGATTTTTGTGAAAGATATTGTTTGAATTTGGATTTCTCAAATGCTAAGTTTAAATCTAATTATTTTGGTATTGATATGTTTTGGAATGTAAAACAAAGTTACTTTTGACGTATGATTTACTCTTAAAAACTCTAGTTTTGACATATGCACAACCTAAATTCTTCAGATTATAGGCCGACAGTCGACTGACATGACCTTTCAGTCGACTGATACGACCCGGCTGCTATGTTCTTTAGTTTTCTTGAAAATCCGTTCTGGACAGTCGACTTAGGACTTTTTCAGTCGACTGGTACACTTAGAATTATTTTTCAAAGTTATTGTAGTTTCCTCTTTGGACAGTCGACTTATTCCCCTTTTTCAGTCGACTGCTATACTTAGAATATTTTCTTAAAGAAATATTAGAAATTTTCTCTGGACAGTCGACTGGTGAGTTTTGCAGTCGACTGTAAACACTTAGAATATTTTCTTAAAGATTACTGGAATTTCTCTCTGGTAAGTCGACCTGTGACTTTTATAAGTCGACTTAAAATACTTAGAATATTTTCTTAAAACCATGGAATTTTCTTTCTGGACAGTCGACTTATGCTTTCCATAGTCGACTGATACTGATGTATCCCTATATCTATGAATGTTCTTTCAAATGATTTACACTCTAAATGCTTTAATCTATAACTTATTATCTTACACTTTACCATCTATTGGACATATGTTTTCAAGATGTTAAGTTGAGCAATTTGTGTTGGAAGGTTGGTTTGGATATTTGAGTTTGAGTCTCTAGAGGGTGTGTGTGACCCTAGTATACTGGCAGTTGAGTTGTTTATGTTTGGGCGTGTTGAGGCATTTAGTTGTTCAGATGTTGAGTTAAGTCCGGTAGGGTACACCAACTCTAAGAGATTTGCTGAGTAATTATATAACCCAAAAATGATAAGGACATGCACTAGTGGTGATATGATGAACGAGAACATGAGTTAGGGACCTTAGTATGACTTACGGTGTGAGATAATCCCCGGAATTATCCAAGTATGAGTGAAATAGTCTCCGGAATTACCTGTGGTGTGGGATTGATCTCAGGATTATCGGGGTCGAGGCGACGTACATGTGATATTCGTGTGATGAGGTGTCATTGCTTGCGGTGTGAGATAATCCCTGGAATTATCCAGGTGTGAGTGAAATAGTCTCCGGAATTACCTGTGGTGTGGGATTGATCTCCAGAATTATCGGGGCATGGGCTAATACTCACAGTTTATCGTTATCTCGTAGTAGTCATCGTGTTAGGATTAGTTACATAGAGGGGGATTAAACCCTATAAAGTGGAGATCGTTAAGGGCTTGCACCGGACCTATGTACTATGGAATGCATAGAATCCGACAAGTATGCATTAGAGAGTCATCATATAGAGATTGTGTTTTCTTGACTTGGTTTTATGCTTGTGTTTTCCAGTTTTCCTACACTTGACACTTAGTCTAGTTTCACTTGTTGTTTTCATTCCATGATGTTTTCATGCTTTACTTCTTCGTTATTTCTCATTCATTTATTCATGTTGTTACTACATACTGTTGATGACTTTATATTTTATGATTTAATTATATTGTTTGTTTTATGTCACTCACACCTTTATGGCTGACCTCTTTAGTTTTGGGGGTTAGGGATCATCTCTAGCCTCATGTGTTACAGGTTGTTGCTTAGAATTTGAAGGTTTGGATGTTTGAGATAGTTTTGAGATAAACTGATGTAATAGAGCTTTTGTATAAAAATTTGTAAAGAAGTGTTGTAAAAAGAAAGCTTGTAATTCAAGGTGTTTTGTATTCCGCTGTGTTTGTAAAGATTATTGTAATAAAAGTTTGAAATACAATTTTCTGTGTTTTTGGGCTATGTGTACTATTACATTGAAGTTGATGCTGGGAATTGTGCCACGTATTTTCTAAGATATTATATTAGAAATTTGGGACGCTACAGGTCATGTTGCTTCATGTTTTTTTTAATGTCTGTAGGTTGTAACCTGCCCCAGTATGCTGGGGTTGTTTTGTTAATTTCTTATTAATGAAATATGGTGACCTTATTCCACCTTTTCAAAAAAAAAAAAAAAAAACAATAGTTAACAGAGTTTACACTTAAATGCCCCTCACAAAAATATTAAAACTTTATAACAATATCAAACAAATCACTAATTTATGTTTAGTCACTCGATCCACACCAAAAGTGATGAATCGGAGAAAATTCTAATCCATTGAAAAATTACAAGTGGAAGGATTCTGTTCTCTTAAGAGCATCCAAAGTTGTTAAAGTTAAAAAATAGCAAAATTGATAAATAGAAATGGCAACATGTGGTTTCGCTCCAATCGTGAAATGGTAAACAAATAACAAAGTTAATGAAAAATTGATCAGACGAACCGAGAAAACAAATTATTATTATATTTTGTCTGAATAATATATATATATATATTTTGCGTAGACGAAACACAGAGTTTCGTCAGAGAGATTTTTTCCCGATAGTCTATCGTTTTTTTATTTGGTTTTTTCTCTATAGTTTAGTGACCCACAGAAAATCATATGAGCCAATTAATAATCCATAGAAAATTCAATGGTCCAAATCAATAAACCATGAAAAATCATATGCAATCCAACTCATAGAATAAAAAAATTTTGCAATCCAGGCTCCGGCGAGTTTTGTTTTTGTTTTTTGAGGCTTTTTTAATTATAAAAAAATTGTAATTACATCTGACGGAATATCATCCCAAAAAATTATTCAAACAAAACATGATGTTTCGTCCGTTATAATATGCATATTGTTATGTCTTCCATCAAATATAGCTTTCTACTGTAGCTAAAATGCTAAAAAATGACATAATACCTTAAGACTGCAATGCTCTCATTGCTATAATATGAATTTTATGCATATATACCACACAAATGTTGATGCTCTAAAATTTTTTTTCTCTTGTAATATAATTATCTTCTAAATCATCTAGTTTAAGATGTTTTCTCAAACTAATAGCTCATAGATTCTATGATTCTCCAATAAAAAACTTAAAAACTAAATACAATTCTCAGTACATAATTGATGTTGCTTGTTTTTAGTGAGGGCGCAACATGTGTGGGTTCTTGTAATTTGTAAAGTGGTCGGGATAGATCTCAACCGCAAATCTAGTATGTTTCTTGAGGTCGGCTTAGAAAAGTAGCTGGTGGCTGACCGACCGGAACACCTGCAAAGCGCCTAGAAACACCGTGAGAAATTCTGGCAACAGGCCCTCCAACTATCTAGTCAGTCACAGGAAAAGGGAAGGAACTAGGGTTCAGTTGAGAATTTTGAGATTACCTTCCTTAAAGATGACGGGGCCTGGTATTTATAGGCAGAGTAAACGGGTATCTAATCCTAATGGGCTGGGTTAGACCCGTTTGTCCGTGGGTCTGAAGTTGCAGAAGATCCGTTGGACCTTTTGACCTGATGATCTAAGATGAGTGAATACAGAGGAGATCCGATGGTCCTGAGTGGACCACGTCACTTATACTCGCATCAATAATCAAAGGCAAGATCAGACAAATATCAAGAATTTCTCCAAAAACAAGCACAGTAAAAAACAAAACCAAAAAGGAACAATGATATATCTCAAACTAATCAGCTCCGTAATACAAACCACATGAAATCACAAAGGATCATAACTTTCATTACATTACTTTTCCCTCTCCAATTAACCACTTCTCATCACTTTTACAGTGACTAAGAGCATATGTAGTCGATGAGACACAAAAATTTTATATTTGGAGTTTGAAAATAGGAATTTTGAGTTGGACGTTTAGTCGTTGAAATCCAAAATTTAAACGAACGGTGAATGATAACCAATATCTTCAATCTCAGCCATTGATTTTTAAAAAAAAATTGAGTCCAACACATACGGGATTTAAATAAATATTGTATGCAAGTTACACATAACAATTCCTATAGGTAGATTTCATCTCAACCCTTGATCAAACAATTTGGACCAATCTCAAACTTATTCATATGCATAATAATCCTATGCATAACTTTCCATAGAAAAAAATAAAAGTGGAAGCGAAAAGTTTATGGATGGAATATAATCGATTCCCTTTTCTCATCTTTTTTTATTTTAAATTTTGACTCGGACGAAATAAACGAAATATTTTATTTCGTTTGATCACTGTTTGGAATTTTTTTATTTAAAATTTTGGACGGACGCAAGATACGCTTGCGTCCACCGTCTAATTTTTTTTAATAATAATAGAATGGACGCAAGATCATCTTGTGACTGACACCTTTTATTTATTTACTATTATTATTTTAATCAAACAAAAGATCATCCTTTGTTCGTTCAAAAAAATTTAGAAAGGTCGATAGATGATCTTTCGATTCCTATATCTGGAGATTTATCAAATCGCTTCTCAAATATAGGGCAATCCCCCCCCCCCCCCCCCCCCCCCCCCCCCCCAAAAAAAAAAAAAATATATATATATTTCCAAAATTTCCCAATTTAGACAACACGACTACATATGCTTTAATACAATAACAACAATTAGTGAAATCCTTACATAAAATTTTAATAATTGTAGTGGATTTTTGTCGAAAACACCAAAGATATAATAAGGATAATGCTACACCTACTATCAATTTTACTACGTTTTTCTTTACTATCTTAAGTAGCACACTATTATTGGATGTTTTTATCATACACTCTACAATAACTCCACTAATAGTGTGTCAACTAAGATAGTAAAAAAAAAAAATAGTAGAATTAGTACCCTAAGAGCATCTGTAGTCGTTGTAGGTGAAAAAATGGATAAATGGATAAATGGAAATAAGAATCGAACTTTTGCTGCACTCGTTTAAAAGCTATTTTTTTTGCAATCTATCGTAAAATAAGAAGCGACGACACTTGAAGTGCCGTCGGAGAGGAAAAAAAAAACGCTTAATTTTGTGGGACGGCACTCGAAGTGCCGTCCGATCGCAATATATATATATATATATATATAAGGAGCGGACGGCACATGAAGTGCCGTCGTAGAAGGAAAAAAAAAAAAAACAAGGACCAAAGCATGGACGGCACATGAAGTGCCGTCCAAGAGGTTTGGTGTCATTTTCCACTTTTCCGGAAATTACAAAAACATTTCAGTAATTACAAAAAATTACAAAAACATTTCAGAAATTGCAAAAAAATTAAAAAAATTGCAAAAACATTTTCAAAAATTGCAAAAAAAAAAATCAAAAATTACAAAACCCTCCAGACGGCACTTCCGAGGATTTCGGCCTGCTGGGATTTTTTTAATTGAAAAAAAAAATTAAAAAATCAAAGGACGGCACATGAAGTGCCGTCCGACGGTGCAATTTTTTTTTTGTGTGCGACGGCACTCGAAGTGCCGTCGCTCAAATATGGATAATTCTCAAATCGATTCTCATTTATACGACTGTAGCGATTTATCGATAAAATGGATATTTGGCAAACGAGTGCAGCACGTTTGTTTGCCAAATATCCATTTTATCGATATTTGACAAACGACTACAGATGCTCTAAGCGGCACACTAGTACTAGATGTTTTTACCATATACTCTGTAATAATCTCCACTAATAGTGTGTGATCTAAAGTAGTAACGCGAAAATTAATAGAATTGGCAGTACGTGAATTACTCACAAAATAATCGACTTTCAGACAACGGAATAAAACCCGAAATATTCCCTCGCACCGCCCGAATATTCACTGAATATTCTTTCCCTCTCATTATATCTCTCCCCTTTCTCCTTCTTCTCCGATCAAAATTTCCCCAACCCCCCCTTAAAAAACCACCCCTAAAAATCCGATTTTGAGATGAAATTCGGCAAGAGCTTGAGCAACCAGATCGAGGAGACGCTCCCGGAATGGCGGGAAAAGTTCCTCTCCTACAAGGAGCTGAAGAAGCGCCTCAAACTCATCGACTCCGCCACCAAACGCCGCAGAGTCACCGCCGGCGCGGCGACGGAGGAGGAGGAGGACTTTCTGAAGCTTCTGGAAGCCGAGCTCGACAAGTTCAACGCGTTCTTCGTCGAGAAGGAGGAGGAGTACATAATCCGCCAAAAAGTAAGAAATTTGATTAGGGTTTGATTTTGTGCGAATTCATTATGCTGACGTGGCGGACTGTAATTGGTTTTGGCAGGAGCTGCAGGATCAGGCCGCGGCGGCGGAGGGGAGGGAGGAGCTGATGAGGGTGAGGAAGGAGATTGTGGATTTTCATGGCGAAATGGTGCTTCTTGAAAATTACAGCGCGTTGAATTACACTGGTAATACTTTTAATTTCTTTTTCATTTATAATTAAATTTGATTATCGAACATATAAGGTATTGTGAAGACACTCGTATATATATTGATGCAAGCATGACTCGAACTACCACCCAGACTACGAGACTCATCACTATAGTGGCACTTGCATTTAGTTACGTGACCGACTTGCAAATTCTTTACATATTGGAAGAGAGTTGAAAAAAATTTGTATGTTGGTGTGTGTTGGAGTTTGTGTTTTGTTCGGTCGATTCCATGGTTATTATGTGTTTTGATGTGAATTTGTGTGTTTTGTTTACCTCGAATGACAAGAATAAGGAAATTGTCCTAGGATTTCGCAGGGTATTGGATTGTAAGGTAGCTTGTCTTAGAAGAGATCTAGATACTCATGACTATAGTTAGACAAAAAACGAAAGATCTAAAATCTCACTTGAGAATGTCTGCATGGTCAACCATGATCAGTATGAGGACTCTCTATCGTCGATGGGATTAGTGTAGGGACTCTCTCATTGACGGGAGCTAGAAATGATGTAAGTAGTTTTTTTTATTTGAATAATTTTTCCGCTTTGTGGTGCACATGAGGAGTCAAGTGAGGGATTTTGGGTTTAAGGAACGTTTCTTTCTTTGTGTCATGCACACGCACGCACGTGAGAAATAACTCGCCAAAGAATATTCTGGTTAGTCTGCTGTGGTCCTGTTTTGAGTCAAGAGGAAGCTACCCGAAAAGAATATTTGGGTTATTCTGTTGCGGTCTTGTTTTATGTCCGAAGAAGCCATACACGTAAAGAATATTCGGGTTGGTTTGTTGTGGTCTTGTTTTGAGTTAGAAGAAGGCATAAGTTAATTTTGAATTTTGAATTTCAAGCGGTTGATGTTGTTTATAAATATTCGGGCTAGTCGGTTGCGGTCTTTGTCTATGTCAGAAGAAGCCCTACGTAAAGAATATTTGGGTTGGTCGCACGTGGTCTTGTTTTGAGTCATAAGATGGTCTAAGTTAATTTCTGAGTCTTGAATTTCGAGGGGTTAATGAATAAACAAATATACGGGTTATTCTGTTGCGGTATTGTTTTATGTCTCGAACTCAGAAGAAGCCCTATGTATAATATTCGGGCTAGTCTGTCGTGGTTTTGTTTGGAATCAGCATAAGCCATACATTAATTTCCGTATTTTAAATTTCGAGGAGTTGATGTTAATAAATAGATATTAATATAACGGCAACATTGGGCATAGACTCAAGTAAATGTTGTTTCACTTTAACGCAAATCAATTGTTAACCGGCTATGATGATCAGCCTTGTTACCAACAGGCAATGTCCTGATTGGTATTGGGTGGGGTGGGTAATTGAGTGGCGGCTCGAATCCAGAGTCCCTGGTTCGAGCCAAGACTTTTCCATAAAAAAAAAAAATAAAAAATTCAGCCTTGTTGGATCTAGTAAAGGGTCAACTGTTTCGTATCAACATCTTACATACTCAACCAAAAGGGTCTCAATTGTTTCAAAGAAAATGATTGGTAAAAGTGGATTTATGCTGTACAATGTATTTCCTTTCGATTGAATCCGTGAAAACCCCATTTTCCTTGTTTATTTCACAGTATATCCATTAAAAAAAAACAAAGCCTTAAAAAAATGTCTTTTTTATTTGATATCCACTTATTGTCATCTCTTAAAACTGTATAGTTCATTAGTTTGAGAAATTTTTATATCAAAGTTCCACTAATGGTCGGTCTAGGTGCACAAGTATGGATGCTTAAAATTGTGTTTTATCCTATATCCCTTTGAATATCATATGCTTGTGTTGTTGGGAGGATTTGCAGCATGGGGGTTGCTGTACAAAAATAGCTTGCTCAGCTTTACATTTTTTCACTTGCACTTATCCTTTCAAGTTATAATAGTACAGAGTATACTATAGTCTTTTATTTTTGAGACTTGCGTTTTCATTTTCAATAGTGCTACCTTTGTCTACTCACTCTTGTTCACTAACTAATGCACACAATCTCCTACTGCGCAACAGAAATTTCTGAAATCACACGGAGAAAAGGAGACAATTCCACATCAATTTGTGTACTTCAGTCTATAAATTGAGGCAGAAATACAGGACAACATTCTTGGTTTGCTAATTTCGTGGTGACTGCTCTGATATAAATAGAAAGATTTGGCCCTGAACAGGATGGTGTGCCATATTGTTATAATGTAATTTGTGTGTTTTACATTATTCTGGATATGGTTTAAACTGTAATTATCAGGCTTTCACACACTGATAGCCTTTGCTATTTCTTCCGCTAAGTTCTACTCATGTCCATATGTAAATTACTCAATTATGATGGAAATACTTGTGCTTACTATCTTGTCGTTCTTGTAGGTCTTGTGAAAATTCTTAAAAAGTACGACAAAAGAACCGGAGCTCTTATCCGTCTACCCTTCATCCAAAAGGTCCTCCTGGAGCCTTTCTTCACCACCGATCTTCTCTACAAGCTTGTAAAGGAATGTGAAGCCATGCTTGACCGCCTCTTCCCAATGAGTGAACCTTCTATCAACAATGACAATGAAAGAGATGACAATGGTGATGATGAGAACCAACAAAGGCCGACTGGGCCCTCAACCTCAAGACCCTCCTCTTTGGCCGGTGGCGAGGTTGCGGATGAGATCGGGTACATGGAAAGCTCGTACATGAAGAGCACGGTGGCAGCTTTGCGAGTTTTGAAAGAGATAAGGAGCGGGAGTTCTACTGTCAGCGTGTTCTCCTTGCCTCCTATTCAGACAAATGGGGCTGAAGAGAGAATATGGGACAAAGTTCCAGTTTTAGAACAACTTTCTAAGTAATTGATACCTGTGGAAATTCTGCTGGAATTGGCAATAGATTTTCTTCTTCTTGTTTTAATTTCAATGTTTCTAACATGGATGTACAATTTATACTTCTAAATGTACAGTACAGCCACGAGTTTTTTACTTTCACATAGCTAATTATGCTCTTTACTTGTGTTTACAATGTATGTTTACTGTATCATGCAAGAGAAAATATAATCAGATTGATTTTTGCTCTTTGCTCACTCTTCGTGATTATTGTTACTTATTTACAAAGAGAATCTCTGTGAATGCTAGTAGCTTTACAGTCTATTTTCTCTTTTCATAATGATTGACGACGAATTGTTGTGACGAATTGTTGTTATGAATTAGTGCATAGGTTGGTTGGCACTTGATGCATACTTCGTTATAAACTTATAATAGTTTTTGGTATATATATATATATATATATATATATATATATATATATTTAAATAAACGCTGGGTCCTAAGACTCTCCGCACTTCATTAAAAAGATTTTAATAAAACATACAACCAAAGTAAGGAAAATAATGTTCATGAATCTCCACACGTGGTCCATGAACCTCATTCCCCATCCGAAGAGAGAACCCATCCCATACAAAATAGTTCTCGCCCTCAAAAATAATAATTACAAGTAATTACAAAAATTGTTGTTCCACTCAAACAACAACAAGATCCAAAAAAGTGGCCCTGCCACCGGTCCACACAAAAGGCGCCCACCATCCCGCTTCCGCATGCCAATCACTCTTCCTCAGTGGTTCCCCCCTTCCCTTGTTCTTTGCCTCATAGGTCGTCGTGTTGGCCTCGGTGTACATTTTCTTGACTCTCTTTGTTGAATCCCCACCTGCCGTAATAGACTAGAAGATGATATTAGCATTAATCTTGAATAGCAGTTGATGATGCATGGTGTGTCTGTACTGTGGCCTAAAAATTCTACAATTTCTCTCTAACCAAATTCCCCCGCAAATTGCCATCACCCCAACCCCCCAAATGTCAAAGTCTCCTTGCCGTAGGTGAAATTTACGCTAATTTCCCCACAAGTCTTGCACCGTCTCAGGGCACGATCCGGATATGCCTAATCTGTTAAAAAAAACCCCATATAGGCGTAACAAATCGACATTTATCGAAAAGGTGATTTACTGTTTCATTACCCAGGTTGCACATAATACAGTCTTCCGGACTTAGCCACTTGCGTCTTGCCAAGTTATCCCTGGTAAGAACAACATTTTTACACACAAGACAATTGAATGCCCTGATCTTAAGAGGCACCATAACCTTCCAAACCGGATCATTGGTCTGAACTCCCCCATCGTTAAGCCACTTATACACCGATTTTACCAAGAATACCCCTCCCTTCCCTATTTCCCAAGTTATTTTGTCAGTATTTTCCTCACCAGAAGGCTTCCAGCTTTGTAAAAATTGGATAAGATCCTGCTTTTGTTTCCTAGCCTCGACGCTAAGCCTGCCAGATAATCTTGGTCTCCATTCTTCGTTTCTCCAGTTTCGTGAAACCCATTCGTTTTTGTCAGTTGCGCATTCGTAAGCATCTGGAAATGTTCTCTTCAGGCTAATTGGTCCGCACCATTTATCCTTTCAGAAGAAAATTGTTTCCCCGCTCCCAATGGAGAAAGTGGCTCCTGTCAGAAAAATGTCTTTGGTATGCGTTACCCACTGCCAAAACCCTGACATAGACGACTTATTTTTCTCTTTTCGGTGCATGCATCCATTCCTTATGTAAGTTTCCTTGATAAGTATAGCTCATTTTGCCTTAGGCTTTGTCTTCAGTTTCCACCACCACTTACAAAGAAGAGCTTGGTTCATTTGTCGTATATTGACAACTCCTAGCCCACCGAACTACATATGATTTGTTAGATGTTTTTTATTGTTAGGATTTTCCAGTCTTAAGTTTTTGATTGTCAGCAGTTCTTGTGAGGCTATGATCTTCCATTATGTATACCACATGCGCTAAACATTGATTTTTGAATACTACAACTAGGGCTGGTATTGGGTCCTCCACTACCTGGACCCGGACCCGATTCTTCATGGGTTCAAAAATTTGATCATGGACCCGGACTTGCGAGAACCGGGTCATAGTTAAAAAACCTACCTGTCGGATCCGGTAGCAGGGAATAAATTATATGCACTTAAGTATTTTGCATCCATACCCTACAATTTCAACAATTTGTGCACTTAAGTATATAAATAAATATTATATTTATACATCTATCTTCAACAATTACTATTTAGTATTTACATGTATATATTCCTATAACCCTATTATTCAAATTCCATATTTTTGAGGTGTTTCTAACGGGTCTGGGTCCAGATCCGGGTCGGCTCTATTTTGAACGGACTCAGACCCGGACCCGGACCCGAAAGTGCATCGGGTCTTATTTTTAGGACCCGGACTCGGACCCGTATAGATTGGGTCTGATCGATTCCGGTCCAATGTCAGGTCTGGGTCGGGTCCGGATCCAGGTCCAGGTATCAGTTGTTTATACCAATGCTAACTACAACCTTATACACTTTTATATAGCTTGCCTATATACATGGGCCAAGATGCTGACTCAAAATATTTTCTGCCTTTTTACAAATGCACTGAGGCTGCTCACCATATTTGTCGTGAAATATGGTGAGAAACACGATCTCATTATCGGTTGCGAAACACGAATACTGTTGAGAGCTGGATTTGATGCAATCGAAAGAAGGCATCGCGGTGGGGTTGGTTTGGCGGGTTCACGATGACATCATTGTGGAGAGGGGCGTAAGTATGCCAGCAAGAGATGGTGGATGTGGTTGTTGTCTGGTGAGCGTTTGGGGGATGGTCAAGGAGTTTTCGGGGTGGAAAGCTAGGTCGATGAAGTTTGAATTCCAAATTTGATTGTTGTTGGAATTTAAATATATCTAGGAGGTTTTGGTGGGAGAACAAGATCTAAATGCTAAGTTTACGTGTTTAGTTAGGGGATGGACTAGTTAGAGATGTATACCGTGCTTTGTAATTGTTCTTCACTGTTTCGTTTGGAACAGATAGATGTTATTATTTGTACTACTTATTTCGTTAATTCTTGATTAATGAAGCGGTGACGAGGTCACTTTTTTATCAAAAAAAAAAAATATTGGTCGTGAAAGAAATGTGGGACGCTACTGGTGACGAAACCAGGCAGACGTGCAGTTCAAATGCATATTCTATTTCTCATTATGCCCCAGTTTTATGAAAGGCTCTTGTGTCTGACGAGGCCGAATTGTGAATTGTATTTTGTAGGTCTATACATTATATTTGCACATGAATTGAAATGTTTTGCATCCATATTACCTTTTTTTTCTTATACTTACTAATTACTCGTTTGGGAACCCAAAAAACTAGGGAACGGAATGGAATACTGCGGATAGGCCCATCTTATCCTATGTCACAGCTTGTTTGTTTTGAAAAAGAAAACAAAGGAAACAACTAAATTTCATTCTCTAGAGAAAGATTTCAGCCAATTTCTATTCCAGCTCCACCCCCTCGGAAAGCTGCGTAAAGGAATGGAATGAAGAATCAAGAGACCTGAGTTCACATTCTTCTTTAATAGCGCGTGAACTACTTCAAAACGCGGGCGATCAAATTCCATTCCAAATTGGGGAATTAGGGTTTCGCAGATGACGAGATGTTTTGTACGAACTTCACAGTCCAATTTCTGAGTTGGATTTCTACCCAAAGAGCGCTCCAAATTTAATTATTCTTCAAAGTAGGCATGATGTAGCCTCAAAACAAGCTACTTCCAGAAGAAGAAAGATTGAGTCCACTCATCTATTTACATGAAGCTAACTCCTTAACGTGACATTACTCTACATCTACCCCTATTCTGTATCCAAACCGAACATGCTGTCAACTTTAGGTTGGCGATTGTCTATTCAATCACTTCACGAAGAGAGGGAACTCCCGTTCTCCAAAAGTCTTCTTCGGCCAAACCTATTTAGAGCCTCCAAACTTGCAAAGTGGCAAACTGGCAAATGAGAAATAACAATTTGATAATTCCGTTACAATGATTCTTTGCTATAATTTTCTTAAAAAGAATTTTTTTTTTAGCATACGGGACAACATGTTCCGTCTCACTTAATTTTTTTTTTATGTTAACAAGTGATTAGATTAAGTTAGTTATTAAATTAGTATTAGATTTAGTTATTAAATTACCAAGTAAGTAATTAATTAGATTAATTAGTAATTACTTAATTAAAAAAGGGAATTAAGTTCAGAAAAATGGGGCTGGATTCATGGACGAGGTGGTCGGAGATTATCTCTTCTTCGAAAGGGAGGACCATTTTTGGGGTTTGCGGTGGTTCAAGACTTGAGTTTGGAAGATAATGTCATAATCCATAGTATTTCATTGTTTGCCAAACAAGACTAGGAAATGGAAATTAAAAAAAAAAGTCAATTCCATTCCCCGAGTTGCCAAACACACACACCTTATAAAGTTAATTCATCAATTTCCCTTTCTTTCCACTCCTCTCCATTCATTTTCATTCCATTACTTTCCATTCCCCAACTTAAATGTTTCCAAACACCTCATAAGTATAATTGAAAATTGATGACTAGCATAAGTATAAATACCCGGAACCCGGATCCGACCCGGACCCGATCTGAACCTGGCATTGGACTGGAATCGACCCAGCTTATCCGGGTCCGGATCCTAAAATGGAACCCGTTGTACTTTCGGGTCCGGGCCTGGGTCCGCTCAAAAGAGACCCGCCCGGACCAGTTAAAAAAAACTCAAAAAATCAACATAAAAATAAATATTCTATCCTCACCCCTCCTCTTCCAAACTCAAAACTAATGTCTTTTTCTTCTCTCCTCTATTCCAAATTCTCCACTTGTCGCCTCCGCTCGCCGCTCAATATTTTAATAGGACCCGGACTTGGAACCAGACCCAGTCCTCACGGGTCCGGGTCCGGGTTCGGGTAGTGAAGGATCCGACCCGGCCCGATACCAATGCTATTGATGACAATAACAAAAGAAAAGGAAAGAAAAACAAAAAGGTTTTTTTTTAAAAAAAAAAAAAAAGAAAGAGAGAGAGAGAGAATTGAAGAGTGTGCACTGCCCGTGCCAATGATCCAAGTTATAAATACCAAAGCGAATTAACACAGAGCCTGCCTCTTTCGTTCTCAAACCACATCAAAAATCCCCCCCCCCCCCTCTTAAATCCATCACCAATTTCCATAATTCACGAATCTCAAAGATGGCTTCGAAGTCAGCTAGTCTTGTTCTGAAGCGGGCTGTTTCAACATCGCCTCTTCTCTTTGAGAGATTAAAGCAAACTGGTAATGTGCATTGCCTCAGATTCTTGTCCATCATCAAAATGCCTTTAAAAGCGATTTTGATTCTTGGGTTTTGTTCAATTTAGTGATATTTTGGTTAAAATTAGGAAAAATTTCTTGCCCAGTTTGTAATTTTAAGTTGAAGAAGAGAAGAAATAGGTGTTGTTAGTTCCTTTCAGTTATGTACACGTGCATTGCACATGTTAGATTCCATGCTATCGTAATGTGTACATGTATTGCGGTAAAGATGATGGATTTATGTGTGAATTGGAATGAACAAGTTTAAAAATTGAGGCATGGGTAATATCTTGGGTATATTGTTGCTAGTCTACTGCATTTTCATCGGTGTATCTGATTATTTAAACACTGTTCAATTTTGTAGAGAGAGAGATTGTTCAAATGTTCAAACTTCCAAACCTTCGAAATGAGTCACTAGAGTCACCATCAAGTCCGAAGGCACACAACCGATCCATTCGCACATTGGATGAGAGGTTCTTGAGGATATTGAAGATCTTTAAGTGGGGCCCAGATGCGGAGAAAGCATTAGAGGTGCTTATGTTGAAGGTAGACCATCGTCTTGTTCGCGAGGTTCTGAAGACAAATGTTGAAATCACTGTGAAAATTCAATTCTTTAAGTGGGTTGGGAAAAAGAGGAACTTCGAGCATGATTCGACCACATACATGGCGTTGATACATTGCCTAGAGTCGGAAGGACTATTTGGTGAGATGTGGAAAGCAATCCAAGACATGGTGAGAAGCACATGCATAATAACGCCGGTAGAGTTATCAGATATCATCAGGACCTTGGGGAAGGCCAAGATGGTGAATAAAGCTTGTTCCATCTTTTACCAAATAAAGGCTCGGAAATGCCAGCCCACATCAAGTGCTTATAATAATATGATCATTATGCTTATGCAAGAGGGTCACCATGAGAAGGTGCACGAGCTTTATAACGAAATGTGCAATGAGGGACATTGTCTCCCTGATACCACGACTTATATTGCACTCATTGTTACTTTTTGCAAATTGGTTCGGGGGGATTCTGCAATTAGGCTCTTTGAGGAAATGAAGGAGAATAAGTTGCAGCCTACAGCAAAGATCTATACTACTTTGATGGGAATGTTCTTTAAGTCTGGAAAAATTGAAGATGCTCTTGCTTTGTTCCGTGAAATGAAAGATCAATGTTGTATCCCTAATGTCTTCACTTACACCGAGTTAATAAAGGGGCTAGGTAAAGCCGGTAGAATTGAAGACGCCTATCGTATCTTCCATGAGATGCAAAAAGAAGGGTGTAAGCCCGATACAGTGCTCATGAACAACCTCCTAAACATATTAAGTAAGGCTAGGCGTTTAGATGATGTCATGAAGGTGTTCGATGGAATGGAAGCTTTGAAATGTGTGCCAAATGTTGTTACCTATAACACCATCATCAAAGCACTCTTTGACTCTAAATCTCATTCGACAGAAGTAGCTTCCTGGTTTGAGAAGATGAAAGAGAAGGGAATTGTTCCGAGTGAATATACTTACTCAATTCTAATTGACGGATTTTGTAAAACTAATCGATTGGAAAAGGCAGTGATGCTTTTAGAAGAGATGGATGAGAAGGGATTTCCTCCTTGCCCTTCAGCCTATTGTAGCCTAATTGATGCTCTAGGTAAAGCCAAGCGTTATGAAGCTGCCAGTGAATTGTTCCAGGAATTAAAAGAAAATTGTGGGTCTTCCACTTCACGGGTATATGCTGTTATGATTAAGCATTTTGGTAAATGTGGTCGTCTTAATGATGCTATAAACCTTTTTGATGAAATGAAGAAACTTGGATGCACTCCCGATGTGTTTGCTTACAATGCTCTTATGTCTGGAATGGTCAGAGCAGGAATGATGGATGAAGCTCATTCCTTGCTCAGGACAATGCAAGAACATGGGCTTGTTCCTGATTTAAATTCTTATAATATTATATTGAACGGGCTGGCAAGGGTGGGTGGGCCTATACGGGCAATGGAAATGCTCTCGAATATGAAAACATCTAGAGAGAAACCAGATGCTGTTTCGTATAATACAGTACTTGGTGCTCTTAGTCGAGCTGGAATGTTTGAGGAGGCAGCTAAATTGATGAAAGAAATGAACTCTATGGGATTTGAATATGATCTCATTACTTACTCATCAATACTTGAGGCCATTGGAAAAATTGATGATGAACCTACAACCTCCCCTTGTCTCTAAGGAATCTGGTAGGCTTGTTGTTTCCACTGGTATTTGTTTTAACTGTAAGTTTATTACCTATTAGTGTAGTTGTTTTAACTAAAAAAAGAAGAGCACACTTGTTCTTTTAGATATTTGTATTGATGTGTTTCGTTGTCTACTGGAAATTCTATTTTATACTAAAGTAATGCAACTGATAAGATTTCTAGCATGTTTTTTTTTTTGGGAAGGATTTTTTCATTTTGGTATTTTCCATAGCTCTGAGTCATCTTTCTGGGACTGGACATCTCATAGATGGCTATTACTATCTTAATATGGATAATGTGAATAAAACTGGAATTAATGGAGACCAATGGTTTTATTTAATTATTTACTGCATATTTAACCACTTGTCATATTAAATGATTTATATTCATTCAAAAATCATTAAGACACTCACTCTTCGACAATCTGTTTTCTCTATGAGGTCATTCTTATATATGAATACTTAATGGCGTCCTTATATATTTCGGAGTGATGGGATTTTGTTCACTTCTGCATTAAGCATACATTCCTCAGCTATGTGTCTAAAGGCATGGTATGCTATTGATTTATGTATTGGGAATGTTGATCTACTTACTTCATTATATCTGAAAGGTTAAGTTTAGTTTCTGGACAAAAATGCTTAGTAGTACTTTTTCTTATTCTTTTTAGTAGTAGAACATTCTGATGAAATTGAACAACAGTGTAGCAGGATTTCATCAACACCATTTAGAGGAAATTTGAAAATGAACAGTAGGATTTCATCACTGGTAATTGAATATAATTCAGCTTCGGACAAAAAAATGGACTGCGGACAAAAAAATGAACCGCAGAGGATGCTTTTGTTTGGATATGATATATTAGTATGAAGGTACAAGATAGTGAGGATGCTCATTCACACCTTTCACTAAAGAGTTGCAAGAAGCAGCAAAGATTTATTGGTAACAGTTTTACAGTCATTATTTTACTCTATTTATTCTTGTCATTATTACACTTAATCCTGGTTATTCCTCACAGAGTTATCTCAAAGGAGTCGTACAAATTTCATGTAATAACATTTTTGACACGTGTCGGAAGTGCTGGACCTGTTCAAAGAGTGTCCATGAAGTGTTGGTGTTTGACACTGGCTCCATGAGAGAAGCATTTGTGCTACATGCAGTTACATGTACAGATATTTTCACATGCATGCAATCCTAATTTTGTTGCTATTCAACATTTAAATCCCTTCTAGTATATTTTTCCGTTGCTAAAGCTTTTGTGGAACAGGAACAAAAATCTGGGTGTCTACAACAACTGCTTCAATTACTACTACTTCTATTACATAAGAAATCCACATCAGTTGCTCATCGTTATTTCTTTTCAGATAAATTTGATGGCCTTTTATTTCTTAATCTTAGTTCTCTTGCTATAAATTCGTTTGAGGTAAGTCTTGTTTATGAATTTTAGTATTATCAATGTAATGGATCAATATGAGGTGAATTCAGTTTGCTAGTCAGGGCAGTCATTTTGAACATTATGTATTTATATGTATATGCATGCCTGTATTTATTTATGTTCACACCTATGTATTCTTTTGTAAGTGATGCTTATTTGTAGATGCACACCATTATTGTGTCATGCGGCACTAGTTCTATAATTCTGCCATTACTTAAATTTTCAATTATTATTTTGCTTATGGAGTGGCCACTATGCAAAGGGCTTATAGCTTATCTTCTTCTGAATTTATGCATGAGGATTATGTTGCCCTCTATAACAACTCATTATAGTACTGTACAATATTCAGCCCATATATCAGATTTGTATGTTTGAGCTTTGTTTATTTGAATGTATTCACCCTTTGCTATGTTTGACCATAATTATATTATATCACGATATGATATAATTTTCTGAATAATTTCACAGATATATGGCTACTTTACTGTTAATAAAATTATAATCATCTTTTTATTATCTGATATTGGTATTTTTGTCCTTTGTGAAGCTACCATCTTGTTTACTCTCGTTGCTGATATCACATCACGTGTTAGGTTGATGTTTTTGTTATTCATATCATCGGTCACGTCCATAATTTGAAAGCAGAACTGTATGTGGTCTATATGTGGAGGGCACTTGCAAAAGTAGCATCCCACTTCCTTCCTCTGTTTACACACATTTTTCTCACAACACATATAACTATATTCTGTACTTAGTGTTCTAGTCATTTTCGTCGTTCTTAATTTGATTCCTCTTTCCCTTTTGCGTGCATGTGTGTTTTGGGAGTTGGGGGCTTTCTATTGGTTTGCCTTAGACCGTGAAGTGTTTATTTTGAACTGATGAATTCAACTTCTAATGATCTTCCTTCTGTTTTCTCACTTACAGTAGGGCAAAAATTCATCCAGATTCCAGTTTAAGCTGTAAAAGTAGTGTGGATGCAACTTTGAAGATCATCAGATTATTGAGGCAGCAGGGAATAAAGGTAATCTGTAGAAAATTTATGAAAGCTGATCTGGACTTTCATGCACCTTCACCACTCAATGTTAGGGGTCGCAATTTTATGGGATAATCTGACAACTCGATATGAATATGACCCTAATTTTTCGGGTATGGAAATTTTTCGGTTATGGATCCCCAAACAAACTGCTAGTTTATTGCATCAGTTATAGGTCTAGATTTTGAACCAATAATTCAATAACCAAAGAATGTATACTGTGTTAAGATTTAACTCTTGAACCCATATAACCACTTATCCAGTTTCCTTCCCAAACACGACGGTAAGGAATTTGTATGATCTGGCACTGCATAGAGATGAAGATACTATACAACAATTGTTATAACATAAAATCAATTTTCATTTTGGAAAACGTTTTGTTCTTGACTATTGAATAAATGAATCTTTTTAGCAAAATTTCTGAAATTGTACTGGATCGTTTTTGTATTAATTGTCTTTGAAGTATTCGTTTAATTCCCATGGTCATATAAAGATTAGATTGTTTAATGTGCAAGAAAAAATTGTCGAAGTTGGATATCCAAAACCCTATTAGAATCTATAGCTGGTGGGTTTGGACCGGTAAGTGGAGTTCATTCCCAACCCGTTACTCCGGTTAATGTTCTGTAATCCACAATCCCCAACATCTTGAAAGGAGAAACAAGAATGTAAAGGGGGAAGCATCAGGCTCAATGTCCCCACACGCAATTACAAAGTGTTTGCTCCACTATCACAATGAGCTAAGAATATACAAGAGGAAGCTAGTCAAAAGAAATTCCCACTTGTGCCCTATATAAACACCAACCTTAATGAGTATGAGTTTGAGGTACAAGTACAAGGAACAGAAACAAAAAGAAAAGGATGGCAGCCTTTCTGTTGATTTCACTTGGGATGATCCTCATGAGCTTCTCTGCTCACGCTCAAAGTGGTTTGCAGAACGGTTTCTATTCATCGGCCTGTCCCAACGCTGAATCCATTGTTAGGTCGACTGTCACGAATCACTTCAACAAAGACTCAACCATAGCTCCTGGATTGCTCAGACTTCATTTCCACGACTGTTTTGTTGAGGTTATTCAAATGTTTTCTAGCATGTTTCTGTTATTCTTCTGTATCGTTGAATAGAAGATAGAATATCGCCCTTTAAAATATGTCTCTAATGTTGCAGGGTTGCGATGCATCCATCTTGATATCAGGAGCTTCTGCTGAGAGGAGTGCGTTGCAAAATCTCGGGCTCAGAGGATTTGAGGTTGTGGATGATGCAAAATCGCAGTTAGAGGCTGCATGCCCTGGGGTTGTATCCTGCGCCGATATCCTTGCATTGGCTGCTCGTGACTCTGTTGTCCTCACCAGTGGGCCTAGTTGGTCAGTCCCACTTGGAAGGCGTGATGGTATGACCTCGTCAGCATCGGAGGCCACGAGTTTACCATCACCTGCTGATTCTGTTGCAGTTCAACGGCAGAAATTTGCTGACAAGGGACTTAATGATCAAGATCTTGTTACCCTAGTCGGTATGCTCTTATACTAATGCTATCTGATAGAAGAAATCAAATACAAATCAGTATCTAATGCATTCATGTGCTTATTATGTATTCAGGTGCCCATACCATTGGCCAAACCGACTGCCTGTTCTTCCGATACCGCCTCTACAACTTCACCACCACGGGCAACCCAGATCCCACCATCAGCCAATCCTTCCTGGGCCAACTCCAGTCCATCTGCCCCTCCAATGGCGACGCATCGAAGCGTGTGCCTCTCGACACTGGCAGTGTAGGCCAGTTCGATGTGAGCTACTTCAAGAACGTGAGAAACGGACAGGGAGTGCTGGAGTCCGACCAGAGGCTGTGGGACGATTCTACGACGCAAGGTATTGTGCGCAACTATGCAGGGACCTTGCGTGGGTTGCTCGGTTTAAGATTCGACTACGAGTTCCCGAAGTCTATGGTAAAGATGAGTAGCATAGGAGTCAAGACTGGGAACCAAGGGGAGATTCGAAAGATCTGTTCCAGTATTAACTGATGTGTGTGTATTCAGATTGTAAGGATATTTAGTCGTTTTAGTTTGGTTGTGTTACGACATATGAATGCAGTATGAGAAGCATTTTGAACAAAATACCTACAATCCGTATACCTGTATTGTTGATTTTTAATGTATTTATCTTAATTATAAAATATAATAAAACTGTGAAGAAATTAAACAACGATGGGCATTTGGTCTAGTGGTATGATTCTCGCTTAATCGCTTCATTGCAAATCTGAACCTTTGATGGGCATTTGGTCTAGTAGTATGATTCTCGCTTAATCGCTACTCTGCCAATCTGAACATTTAAATCTGAATCTGAGCTCTCCCAGCTTCGGCCTCTTCAATTTCTTCTCTTTCTTGATTTTATTTATTTTCCTAAATTAGGGTTTCATGTTAATTTCTCCTGAATTGTACGTGCATTTTGCTGAAGTAATTTGTTGATGTAATTTACCATTAAATACATTTTTTTTTGAATTTATCAAGAGCCAAAAGTTGCAATACTTTGATAATACGAACACAAACACAGAGTTCACGTGCGCAATTTTGTTAGTCGTTCGTTTGTAGTGCTAGTTTGATTGTAGTGCAACTAGCATGCCTCGAACTTCTTTTGAGTGTGTTTGTGGGTGGTCACCTTGACCACCTAGGCAGAGGCGCCTACCAAGCGTTTTTGTGCTCGAACTAAATGAGTGTATAAATGAGTGTATTGAAATTTTAATACATTCAAAAGTCTTCCATTATTTGTTGTTCATGATAATTCTTTTGTATTAACATGATTCTTTTTTCTTTTTTTTTTTTAATTTTCTTATGATTTTTTTTCAACATAACAAAGTAAAATATAACGTTAATATTAATTACAAATTAAAACTAGTCAACTGCTTAGGTGGCGCTAGGCAGGGCCGGCCCCCACCTTGAGGCAGGTGAGGCGGCCGGCTCAGGCCCCAATTTTTTTTGCAATTTTAGGGACCTCAAATTTGTATTTTCCTTGTAATATAGGCACGTATCTTGCGCGTAGAATAGATTATATTGTAATTAGAGGCCCCTAAAAATAATTATCTGGGTTTCTCGCCTTGGGCCTGGAACTCAGGGCCGGCCCTGGACCTAGGCACCACCTTCCTGCCCCGGTTCACCTACAGCCTGCAAAAACACTTGTTTCATTATATCATATATGATGATGATTCAAAGTCTAAATAAGCTCTTAGAATTCTTCCACTACAACACACAATGGGTTTGGTAGCGTTTTTTCTGAGATTCACCGGCATTTTAGAATGCCGGTGGTAATGCCGCCGAAGAAGGCATCGCAGAAAAGGGGGAGTCTACACCGGCGTTTTTTACGAATGCCGGTATTTCTGTAAGATACACTGGCGGTCGCAAAAACGCAGGTGTATGGCTTATTCAAGACTACCCTCTTCTTCCCTTATAATCATTCTACACCGGCGTTTTTACAAACGCCGGTGTAGGTATATAAATTTTTTTTAAAAAAAATTTAAAAAAAACATGCAGCACTTTTACAATCAAAACCAGAATATGGAGTTCAAATTTTTGAATTACAAAGAGTGGAAAAGAATACTTTCACTGTCAAATTCAGGTAAAAATGCTACTAACTGAAATGAAACTTATACTTTTATAATACTCATGAGATAAGTCAATTGAAACCACAACATAACTTCAAACAGGATTATTTCATCACTAGTCACTCCTCTGTAAATCATAGTATGCAACTTTAGTTACATAATCCATCTCATCATCACTTAAAACCATACGTCAAAGAACAGTCTCATTTTCAAACCCAAGCAACAAGCATGAACATTACGTTAGAAACTGATACTCATGTAGACATCATGATTTAATTGTATATAAAGTTTAGATAAAAAAATTCCATCACTAGTCGCTCCTCAAAAAATCATAGTGTGCAACTTCGGATACATGATCCATCTCATCTCCAAATTCAGACAAAAAAGCAACTAACCCATCTCCAAATGCATAATAATTTCAGTTTACTCTGAACCAAACTAAAACTCAAATGCATAATAATCCATCTCCAAAAGCAACTAACCCATCTCCAAATGCATAAGAAAGCAAACTCAAACTGAAGAATGAAAAAAATGAACCTGCATGGTCCCAATTTTTGTTTTAATCATGATAAGCTTCAAGTATTGAACAGTGACAAAAATAAAGCACTTACTATACAAAGAACCCAAACTAAAGACCCCTTTCTTCAAAACAAACCTGAATATGAAGATCAAAGCTGGAAGCCACCAAAAGCAAAATCATTTGCTATTATATATCCTGATTCCCCCCCCATCATTCATATACCCTAACATTACCTTTTGCATAACATCATAATAAAATGAGCAATAAAGCACTTCTCTCGCAAGACAATAAAGCACTTCATCTTTGTAATACCCCGATTTTTCAATAAATGAAAAATTATTTATTTTGCACGTGTTGTGCACGTGCAATATATTATTGGATTATTTTATCATGATGAGTATGTTTAAATATATTTTTCTCAAATTATTTTAGTACAAAAAGCCTTCTTTAAAAGCCTTATTTGAATTAATTAAAAAGCCTTTTCTTAAAAAGCCCAAAAGCATTTTTATTTTAATTATTTTTATAAATTATCTTTGGCCCAAAAAGAAAGCCCATGAATTAATTTATTTTAATTAAACTTGTCATGTAGAAGACTTTTTCTTAACAAAATTATTTTTATACAATTTTGAAATGTACAAATTTGGCCTAGTTGCATGCACGTGCACTACACGTACACGTGCATTGCCCATTTCTTATGCTTGGCCGGGTATCCTTCTTTTGGGAGGGAAAGTTGAAATTTTGGTGTGGAGAACATGGGGGTAGTTTCAAGGAGGTGGGTAGTTTTCCTAACTCCTACTTGAATCTAAGCCTTTCATTTTGCAACCACCAAGATGATCTTAGCCCTCCATTTCCCTCATTTTTTTGTATAAATACCCCCCCTTTCTCATGGCTAATTTTCATATGCAAAGTGTAAATTCTAAAGCAAATAGTATTATAATTGTGAGTTATAAAAGATAAGAGAGTGTGTGGTTTTTTTTTGGTTGCTTGGAGCTTTCGGCCAAGAGAAGGAGCATTCGGCTAGGAGCATTTCGGTGGGGAGCTTGAGGAAGCATTCGGCATTTGGTTGGAGGCTTGGAGTGGTGCATTCTTTTGGCTAGGAGGAGGTGTTCTCATCTACTTGATTGCTTTTGTTGTGTTTCTCTCCAATTGAGGTGGGTAAAACAATTCATGTTTCTAATATAGGGTTCATGCTAGTATATTGATGACACTATACATGGAAAATACTAATAAGAGACCACTCTAATTAAGAAGTTAGTATGTGAATGGCTTAGAATGGTGTGATAAATTGTGTATGTAAATTGCTTGCATGAAATTATACCATATGAAGCACTTACTATGATTATTTAGTTTAATTGAACAATGATGCAATGTGACTAGCATGATGTGTGAAAGCCTTTTATTAATTACTTGCAAATTGTGTGGTTGAGACATGACAATTGAAAAAGACATTAACACTAGGGGAATTGAATAGAAAAGTATATTAAATACTTCGAATCCATGTGTAGAAGTGGCATGAATGAACCAAAGAATTGCTTGTTGTCATCAAATTAGAAATGTACCAAAATTAGTAATTGTTGAGTTTCACCTATTCATGTGCTATATGAATTCTTTTGCTAGTCTGAGTATGGGAAAATCCAAAGTTGTATTGTGTTGTGAATGTAGATTAATAACCAGTAAATCATCATGGAAATTTTGGGATAAAAGAGGAATTAGATGAGCAATCGATTATTTTCAATGTCGAAAATAAAGGATTTGCTAGTTTTAATTAAATTAATTAATTTTGGGTGGAGAAAAATGTGTTTTTAGTACAAAAATTTATTTTACACTTACTGTTTTGAAGATGGAATAAAGAAGATTAAATCTGGAATTTTTCAGTGGTTTATATGAAGGCAATATGAATCAATTGTTGAACATCGAGTTAATTTCAAAACAAACAGTGTGAATATGAGTCAAAAGGGTTTTAAGTCCACACTGTGACAACCTGAGCCAGTGGCTCAGGCGGTCGGTGGCGCTGTTCGGTTTCCCCGAGCGGTGTGGTTCGAATCCGGGTCTCACCATTTTTTTTAAAACACTGTGTGTATATATATATGACAGCGAAGGAATGGCACATATACTTAGTGCACTCTCTTCTATTCGCTAGCACCGATCGGCCTATCGGCGGGTGCTCTGGCCTTCTTCTCTACTGTGCTGGGTTCGAATCTTTCCCCTAGCACTTAGGGAAAAATATTTTTTTTGTGAGATTTTGATGTCCAAAAATTATGAGAAAAATATGGTAATTTTCATAAAAATACAAGGAATTTTATGGGATTGGTTTGGATATTAATTGAAGAAAATATAATGTAGTTTGTGAACAAATGGTATATTAAAGCTATGGTTCTAAGACATACTCATGGGAATTTGCAAATTTATAAAGAGTTATTGAAATGAATTATTAGAAAGTATTTGACACAAAAGAATTTGTGGTGTGACATGATATTATAATTTTTACTTGAAGATATGGTGTAAAATATGAAGTACGAGTGTATGTTTGTAAAGTGCATGAGTCCATTGTATGATGATGGAGTTTAGAAACTTTGTTGATGAAATTGTTGGACTTGAATATGAAACTTGAGTTATAAGTATTCACCATGGATTTGTGAACAAATGAAATTATGAATAAGAAAGAGTATGAAATTGTGACATGAAAGTGGTCATGACTTAAAGATTGTGAAATGAAATTTGAAATAGAGTAGCTAAGTCTCCCCGGCATTGAGAAATGAAATAAATTGAAATTAGACCAAGGTTGGTCATGTTGAACTAAAGGAATAAGTCCGGTTGATGGAGAGGCTAACTCTAGTGATTATTTTGTTCATGATTTTTATTGAAACTAAGGACTAGTGCATAGTGAAGACGTGATGAAAGTAAGAGAAAAACACTGAGTATGAGGGCCCTGGGTAGCGGCGAGAGCGTATCCCAGGAATTCCCATGACGAGTCTGGGTGAGGATACTGCTCCAGAGTACCGTCCCAGTGGCGACGCTCGTGGGATGTTTGAAGACTACGGGTGGTGTCATGTTTCAGGTGAGAGCGTATCCCAGGAATTCCCATGATGCGTCTGGGTGAGGATACTACTCCAGAGTGCCTAAACATGAGTTCGTAGGTCAGATAACATCTAGGATACTTACCGTAATTACAGTAGTAGATTAAATCATAACGGGGGATTGAACCCTATAAAGATGAAGAACGAATAAGGGCTTGCCCTCGGACCTATGTAGTATGGGATGCATAGAATCCGAACAAGTGCGCATTAGTGTCATGTAACTTAAGTAACTGCATTAAGGACTAAGTGCACAATCACAACACGACATCAATAGGGTAGTCCCTTTAGTTGAAATGTGACAAGTTTGTGTTTGCTAAATATGAAATGTTAAGTTATACTATTTCCGGCAAGCGAGGACGGCCGTGTATAATGATCGTCGGTTGAATAAACTGACGTACCCACAGTCTAACATGCAGGTAATTGTTATGCTAAAGATTAAAGAGGATTTGGATGCTTAAAGATTATATCAAGCTGTTGTACTTGTATTTAATTGTTGTATTTTACTTCCGCTGTGCAAAAGAAAGATGTAATTATGATGTAATCTCTGATGTATGATGAAAAGTTTTAATTTCCCTGTAAAAGTGTACTAAGAAAGTGAAAAGATCCTGTAGAACATCTCGAATTCAGTATATTTGGGATTCGGGGCGTTACAGAGTGGTATCAGAGCCACGCTTTCTACACTTTCACACTTGTACAAATTTATAGGGAACGACACCCTAGAAGTGGACATTAGAGTGTGTGTTTGAATCTAGAGATTTAAATGTAAGTGACTTACATTTGTGTTGCTCTAAGATTTGTGATTTCTCCTCCCTATTTCTAAGATGGCTGATCACTTCGACCCTGCTGGAGGCGACGACTGGCACATCATTGAGGAAGAGTACCATCCTGGACAGGCTGATTCCGATGACGAGTACTACCCTGGACAAGCTGATTCTGATGATGAGGAGTACCCTGAATCCCGAGAGATCACCCCACCTCCGGATTCATCTGATGATTCTTCTTCCGACGAAGAGGAAGTACCAGTTCCCAGTGGTCTAGTGGCTTCTCTTCAGAGGCAAGTGGAAACCCTGAAGGAGAGAGTTGGATTGTTGGAGGCTCAGCTGGAGAAGCGGAAGGCTGACTATTCTGTTCTTAGCCATCGGATTTGGGAACTTGAGAAGAAAAAGAACCTAACTGATGTGCTGAAGGATGAGGTTGATGAACTGCGGGAAGAACTTCGAGCAGCGAAGAGGACCCGTAGGAGTTAGAGTGTTGTGGCTTCTGTTTTCTTTCATTCTGATGTTTAGAGATGTTTTTAAATTCGAATGTATAAACTTTTGGAATTCAATGAAATGGAAGTTGGTTTAAATTCTTGTTATATACTTCGAATTTGACGGATCTTTTGCATCAGAATATGTCGAGAAGAGGAGCAAGGAATGGGGAAGGATTGGATTTGGAGACTGAGCTTGCTAGGGTCTACCAGACGTTGAATGCTGTGGCTCAGAACCAAGCTAGGGGGCCGGCAAATCCAGTGCCCGAGGCAATAAAGCTGGTGGAATCGTTCAAGAGAATGAAACCACCCGTGTTTGAGGGAAAGTCAGATCCAGATTCGGCTGACAACTGGATACGGCAAGTGGAGACCATCTTCGAGGTGTTGGAGACACCGGAGGGTAGCAAGGTCAAGTTGGCAACCTTGCAGCTGGAGAAGGATGCAGCGGTTTGGTGGCAATCTGTGAAGAGGACCATGGGAGGTCTGTTGTTTGGCTGGGAGGAATTTTTGGAGGAGTTCCGCAGCCATTATTTCCCCTCCGACGTCCAGGAGAAGAAGGCGATGGAGTTCCTGTCGCTTCAGCAAGGCAGCATGTCAGTGAGAGCCTATGAGACCAAGTTCACTCAGCTCTCCAGGTATGCTCCAGAACTGGTGGCGGATGAGGCCAAGAAAGCTCGCAAGTTCGAGCATGGTCTGAGGCCTAGCTTGAGATCTCGTATGATACCCCTTGGTATCAGGAGATTCGATAAGCTGGTCAAGAGGGCGGCAGCGACGGAGGCAGATATGGAGCAGTTCCATGTTGTTCAGAACAGGAGGAACAACTGGCAGTCTGGTAAGAGGCCTGCACATTCGGGGAGTTTCAGGGGGCAACCATCTGCACAGAGGTTCAAACCGACAGGGGCGAACGCTGTGAGTGTGGCTGGGAGGCCTGGAGACAATGTGGTGAGACCTTCTGCGGTGACTTGCTACAACTGTGGGGAAGCGGGACACTACCGATCTCATTGTCCCAAACTTCAGCGCAGTAATAGCGGCGCACCAACGCAGCAGGCTGGGAAGAGGCCGTATCAATCAGGGCGAGTATTTGCCTTGACAGAAGCTGATGCTGAGGAGGCGGATCAGGTCATCTCTGGTACGAGGGCTGGTGTTTAGAGTCTTTGTCATTTCCTTTCCCTTTGTTTAGTGAGGCTGTTATGTAATGGTGTATATTATGTAACAGGCGAACTCTATCTTAATGGAATTAAAGCTGTCGTATTGTTTGATACTGGATCCTCTCATACTTTTGTGTCTCCAAAGTTTGCTAAAGTGTTGGGAGTTGAACCGAAGATTTTCCCAGGCAAGATCTTATCAGTAGCTACTCCGTCAGGGGAAACTTTAACCACTGATCGGTATTATGCTGATTGCGAGATTGTGATTGGGGATAGAACCTTTGGCATTGATCTGATCGAACTGACTATCTTGGGAGTCGATGTTATCATTGGCATTGATTGGATGTCGGTGTACAGTGCAAGCATCGAGTGTAAGGCCAAGACGGTGACAGTGAAGGCTCCAGGTGGACCTGAAGTCGTGTTCCAAGGGAAGCGGAAATGTTCTAAGCTGGTGGCTACTATCCGCAAGGAAGAGACTCCTGTGGAAGTGCAAGGGATTCCTGTGGTTCGGGACTATCCGACTGTGTTCTTGGAAGATTTTCCTGGGTTACCTCCGCAACGTGATGTAGAGTTCAGCATCACTGTTCAACCGGGAAGTGCACCCATTTCTAAGGCACCTTATAGGATGGCTCCAGTGGAACAGGATGAGGTGAAACGGCAGATTGAGGAACTGTTGGGAAAAGGCTTTATTCAACCTAGTGCGTCACCTTGGGGAGCACCAGTGCTTTTGGTAAAGAAGAAGGATGGATCGATGAGAATGTGCATCGATTACCGAGAGCTGAATAAGGTCACTGTTCAGAATAAGTATCCGATTCCTCGAATTGATGACTTGTTCGATCGTCTGCAAGGAGCAGCTGTATTCTCCAAAATAGATCTTCGATCGGGTTACCACCAAGTTCGAGTGAAAGCTGAAGATGTGCATAAGACTGCATTTAGAACTCGGCATGGGCATTACGAATTCTTAGTTATGCCATTCGGAGTGACGAATGCACCTGCAATCTTCATGGACTTGATGAACAGAGTTCTGAGGCCGTTTATTGATTCTTTCGTCGTGGTGTTTATCGACGATATTCTCGTGTACTCCAAGTCAGAGGAGGAGCACACTGAGCATCTGGCAGCAGTGTTGCAGAAGTTGGAAGAGCAACAGTTGTATGCCAAGTTATCCAAGTGTGATTTCTGGAAATCTGAAGTGGCATTCCTGGGTCACATCCTTTCTAAGGAGGGAGTGGCAACTGATCCTCAGAAGATAGAGGCAGTGAGAGATTGGGCAAGGCCGACTACAGTGAAGGAAGTCAGAAGTTTCCTTGGGATGACTGGATATTATCGGAGATTCATTCAAGGTTATGCTCAGATAGCTGTACCGCTTACAGGGCTGACCAAGAAGAATGTGAGCTTCAAGTGGACCGAGCAATGTGAGGCGAGTTTTCAGGAGTTGAAAGATAGACTGACTACTGCACCTATTTTGGCTTTGCCTAGAGCTGGTGTTGAGTATGACGTTTATAGCGATGCTTCACATCGGGGGCTTGGTTGTGTCTTAATGCAAGAAGGAAGAGTAATCGCTTATGGGTCTAGGCAACTACGACCACATGAGAAAAATTATCCGACTCATGATCTAGAGTTGGCTGCGATTATTTTTGCTTTGAAGCAATGGAGGCACTACGTGTACGGTGAGAAGCTGAATATGTACACGGATCACAAGAGCTTGAAGTATATATATCAGCAGAGGGATCTCAATTTGAGGCAGCGGAGATGGTTGGAAGTGCTCGAGGATATGCGACCTGAGATCAAGTATCATCCTGGAAAAGCTAATGTTGTGGCTGATGCACTTAGCCGCAAGAGCAGTTTGGCCTGTTTGATTACGACTCAGAGGCATCTGATTGAGGAGCTGGACCGAGCTGGTATTGAGGTTGTCTTGCAAGGATTGGGAGCATCTTTGGCTCAGTTGAGGCTTCAGCCTACTCTGAATACAAGGATTATTGCAAGTCAGGAAGTTGATGCTGATATTCTGGAGATGAAGGAGCAGGTTGGTGCTGGCAGGTTGCCCGGTTTTCAGATCAGGGATGGAGTGCTGTGGTTCGGAGACAGGCTGTGCGTTCCAAATCAGGCGGACCTGAAAGGGAGTATTCTTCAGGAGGCGCATGCTACTCTTTTGTCTGTACATCCTGGGAGTACTAAGATGTACAAGGACATCAAGCAGCATTTCTGGTGGTCAGGTTTGAAGCGGGATGTGGCTGAATTTGTCGCGAAGTGTGAGGTTTGTCAGCAAGTCAAAGCCGAAAATCAGAGACCCGGAGGTCTATTACAGCCGTTACCTATTCCGGAATGGAAGTGGGATAACATCAGTATGGATTTCATCACGGGATTGCCTAAGAGTCCTAAAGGCAATGATGCAATTTGGGTTATAGTCGATCGACTTACCAAGTCCGCTCACTTTTTGGCGATGAAACTCACTGCTTCAATGGACAAGTTGGCTGAGATGTATGTTGGTGAGATTGTCCGACTTCATGGCGTTCCTTCGACCATTGTGTCTGATCGAGATGCGCGGTTTACTTCGCATTTCTGGAGGAGTCTTCAGGCAGCTTTGGGTACCAAGACGGATTTCAGCACTGCTTTTCATCCGCAAACCGATGGGCAGACCGAGAGAGTCAATCGTATTCTTGAGGATATGCTTCGGTGTTGTATACTAGACTTTGGAGGCAGTTGGGAAAGGCATTTACCTTTGGTGGAATTTGCTTACAACAACAGTTTTCAGGCTAGCATTGGGATGGCGCCGTACGAAGCTCTGTATGGCAGGAAGTGCAGGACTCCTGTGTGTTGGTATGAAGTAGGGGAGCGTCAGTTGTTTGGTCCTGAGCTTGTGCAACTGACTTCTGAGAAGATTGATCTGATCAGGAAAAGGTTGGTGGAAGCTCAGAGCAGGCAGAAAAGCTATGCAGACAACCGGAGAAGGGACCTTGAGTTTGAGGTTGGTGATTTCGTCTTTCTGAAGGTATCACCCAGCAAAGGTGTGGTTCGTTTTGGCAAAGGCGGGAAGTTAGCCCCGAGGTTTATAGGCCCGTAAAAGATATTGAAAAGGATCGGGAAAACTGCTTACCGGCTTGAATTACCGGAAGAGTTGTCTCAGGTGCACAATGTCTTTCATGTGTCTATGCTGAGAGGTTATATTCCGGACCCGAGTCATCATTTACCTGAAGTGCCGGAAGGTTTGCAGTTAGACCTGAATTACATCGAGTCTCCTGTTGAGATTGTTGACCGTAGGGAGAAAGTCTTGAGGAATAAGACGATACCGATGGTCAAGGTAGTCTGGAGAAACCACTTGGTTGAAGAGGCTACTTGGGAATCTGAGGAGAGGATGTTGAAGGACTATCCTGAGCTTTTTGCTTGATTGTATTTTTGTATCTTTTGTTTTGTTGTGTGTGTTGTATTTTGTTTGTTTTCCTCGCTCTTGATTGTAGTTCCGGGGACGGAACTATTCTAAGGAGGGAGTGCTGTAATACCCCGATTTTTCAATAAATGAAAAATTATTTATTTTGCACGTGTTGTGCACGTGCAATATATTATTGGATTATTTTATCATGATGAGTATGTTTAAATATATTTTTCTCAAATTATTTTAGTACAAAAAGCCTTCTTTAAAAGCCTTATTTGAATTAATTAAAAAGCCTTTTCTTAAAAAGCCCAAAAGCATTTTTATTTTAATTATTTTTATAAATTATCTTTGGCCCAAAAAGAAAGCCCATGAATTAATTTATTTTAATTAAACTTGTCATGTAGAAGACTTTTTCTTAACAAAATTATTTTTATACAATTTTGAAATGTACAAATTTGGCCTAGTTGCATGCACGTGCACTACACGTACACGTGCATTGCCCATTTCTTATGCTTGGCCGGGTATCCTTCTTTTGGGAGGGAAAGTTGAAATTTTGGTGTGGAGAACATGGGGGTAGTTTCAAGGAGGTGGGTAGTTTTCCTAACTCCTACTTGAATCTAAGCCTTTCATTTTGCAACCACCAAGATGATCTTAGCCCTCCATTTCCCTCATTTTTTTGTATAAATACCCCCCCTTTCTCATGGCTAATTTTCATATGCAAAGTGTAAATTCTAAAGCAAATAGTATTATAATTGTGAGTTATAAAAGATAAGAGAGTGTGTGGTTTTTTTTTGGTTGCTTGGAGCTTTCGGCCAAGAGAAGGAGCATTCGGCTAGGAGCATTTCGGTGGGGAGCTTGAGGAAGCATTCGGCATTTGGTTGGAGGCTTGGAGTGGTGCATTCTTTTGGCTAGGAGGAGGTGTTCTCATCTACTTGATTGCTTTTGTTGTGTTTCTCTCCAATTGAGGTGGGTAAAACAATTCATGTTTCTAATATAGGGTTCATGCTAGTATATTGATGACACTATACATGGAAAATACTAATAAGAGACCACTCTAATTAAGAAGTTAGTATGTGAATGGCTTAGAATGGTGTGATAAATTGTGTATGTAAATTGCTTGCATGAAATTATACCATATGAAGCACTTACTATGATTATTTAGTTTAATTGAACAATGATGCAATGTGACTAGCATGATGTGTGAAAGCCTTTTATTAATTACTTGCAAATTGTGTGGTTGAGACATGACAATTGAAAAAGACATTAACACTAGGGGAATTGAATAGAAAAGTATATTAAATACTTCGAATCCATGTGTAGAAGTGGCATGAATGAACCAAAGAATTGCTTGTTGTCATCAAATTAGAAATGTACCAAAATTAGTAATTGTTGAGTTTCACCTATTCATGTGCTATATGAATTCTTTTGCTAGTCTGAGTATGGGAAAATCCAAAGTTGTATTGTGTTGTGAATGTAGATTAATAACCAGTAAATCATCATGGAAATTTTGGGATAAAAGAGGAATTAGATGAGCAATCGATTATTTTCAATGTCGAAAATAAAGGATTTGCTAGTTTTAATTAAATTAATTAATTTTGGGTGGAGAAAAATGTGTTTTTAGTACAAAAATTTATTTTACACTTACTGTTTTGAAGATGGAATAAAGAAGATTAAATCTGGAATTTTTCAGTGGTTTATATGAAGGCAATATGAATCAATTGTTGAACATCGAGTTAATTTCAAAACAAACAGTGTGAATATGAGTCAAAAGGGTTTTAAGTCCACACTGTGACAACCTGAGCCAGTGGCTCAGGCGGTCGGTGGCGCTGTTCGGTTTCCCCGAGCGGTGTGGTTCGAATCCGGGTCTCACCATTTTTTTAAAACACTGTGTGTATATATATATGACAGCGAAGGAATGGCACATATACTTAGTGCACTCTCTTCTATTCGCTAGCACCGATCGGCCTATCGGCGGGTGCTCTGGCCTTCTTCTCTACTGTGCTGGGTTCGAATCTTTCCCCTAGCACTTAGGGAAAAATATTTTTTTTGTGAGATTTTGATGTCCAAAAATTATGAGAAAAATATGGTAATTTTCATAAAAATACAAGGAATTTTATGGGATTGGTTTGGATATTAATTGAAGAAAATATAATGTAGTTTGTGAACAAATGGTATATTAAAGCTATGGTTCTAAGACACATACTCATGGGAATTTGCAAATTTATAAAGAGTTATTGAAATGAATTATTAGAAAGTATTTGACACAAAAGAATTTGTGGTGTGACATGATATTATAATTTTTACTTGAAGATATGGTGTAAAATATGAAGTACGAGTGTATGTTTGTAAAGTGCATGAGTCCATTGTATGATGATGGAGTTTAGAAACTTTGTTGATGAAATTGTTGGACTTGAATATGAAACTTGAGTTATAAGTATTCACCATGGATTTGTGAACAAATGAAATTATGAATAAGAAAGAGTATGAAATTGTGACATGAAAGTGGTCATGACTTAAAGATTGTGAAATGAAATTTGAAATAGAGTAGCTAAGTCTCCCCGGCATTGAGAAATGAAATAAATTGAAATTAGACCAAGGTTGGTCATGTTGAACTAAAGGAATAAGTCCGGTTGATGGAGAGGCTAACTCTAGTGATTATTTTGTTCATGATTTTTATTGAAACTAAGGACTAGTGCATAGTGAAGACGTGATGAAAGTAAGAGAAAAACACTGAGTATGAGGGCCCTGGGTAGCGGCGAGAGCGTATCCCAGGAATTCCCATGACGAGTCTGGGTGAGGATACTGCTCCAGAGTACCGTCCCAGTGGCGACGCTCGTGGGATGTTTGAAGACTACGGGTGGTGTCATGTTTCAGGTGAGAGCGTATCCCAGGAATTCCCATGATGCGTCTGGGTGAGGATACTACTCCAGAGTGCCTAAACATGAGTTCGTAGGTCAGATAACATCTAGGATACTTACCGTAATTACAGTAGTAGATTAAATCATAACGGGGGATTGAACCCTATAAAGATGAAGAACGAATAAGGGCTTGCCCTCGGACCTATGTAGTATGGGATGCATAGAATCCGAACAAGTGCGCATTAGTGTCATGTAACTTAAGTAACTGCATTAAGGACTAAGTGCACAATCACAACACGACATCAATAGGGTAGTCCCTTTAGTTGAAATGTGACAAGTTTGTGTTTGCTAAATATGAAATGTTAAGTTATACTATTTCCGGCAAGCGAGGACGGCCGTGTATAATGATCGTCGGTTGAATAAACTGACGTACCCACAGTCTAACATGCAGGTAATTGTTATGCTAAAGATTAAAGAGGATTTGGATGCTTAAAGATTATATCAAGCTGTTGTACTTGTATTTAATTGTTGTATTTTACTTCCGCTGTGCAAAAGAAAGATGTAATTATGATGTAATCTCTGATGTATGATGAAAAGTTTTAATTTCCCTGTAAAAGTGTACTAAGAAAGTGAAAAGATCCTGTAGAACATCTCGAATTCAGTATATTTGGGATTCGGGGCGTTACAATCTTAGAATCTCTCTCAAGACAATCCTAGATACTCTCTCAAGACAATAAAGCACTTCATCTTGTCATTCAATGTTACCTCAGTTCTCACTTAGTCTATACTTATCAATTAGATCAAAACAAACATTAGATTGCTATACATGCCATGACATTAAACCAAGCAGCTAAGTTTCCTGCTCTAATTGCAGCAAATATAACATACATATATAAGCTTGAAACTACATCAAACTAGAAAAGGACCTCAATTTAATCATGACACATTGACACACTTCACTAAGAATCCAATTGTAACATAACAAAATGGTTACACAAGAGTCTTAAACAGATGCTTAAATAAGGTTCCAAACTCTCAATATCCTTTTCCAAATTAAGGAAATTTCATAAACACAAAGCACCACCACCATATGTAATAAGAACAACATCAACAACAACAAACAACAACTATAATATTAACCTATTGATATATCTATATAGATCTACGTCAAGGAGCTGTTGATAACCCCATTCCAATAAGCACCTGCAGCTCCATTAACATCACTCCAATAGTTGTATCCATAATCCCTCGCATTGCCATTCTCCACAGCTACATTCAAATTCCTCCCTAAAATTGAGTATATTGCCACATTTTTGGCAAAACTCCAAATCTGAGTATATTGCCACATTTTTGGAAAATTGGGTTTCAAATCTCCCCTAAATTACTCCTTACAAAAACAATGAACCAAAAATGCCGAAGCAAAAATAGATCCAATCACAGAGTAAACAGAGATTTGAGATCTCCCCTAAATTGAGTTTCAAACCATTACTACCCAAAATTCCATTCACAGAGTAACACATTGAAACCTAGATCCAATCACAGAATAACATAGTGAAGCAAAAATAGAGATGAGATTCGAGATCGCATGAGTTCTTGAGCATCGCCCCCAAAACAAAATCAAGAAGTAGAGAGAGAAAGAGAGAGAGAGAGAGAGAGAGAGAGAGAGGGAGAGAGTACTTGCGATGAGAGAGAAATGAGTGAGAGGGATAGAGAGTGCGTGGACGTTGACGTGGGCACAGCGACGGCGGCCTGAAGGGAAAATTGACGTGGAACCCACTCCGATGGCGCGTGAAAAAATTAGGGTTGGGGAAAAAAACCAAGCGAAATGTAAGGGTTTCGCGGTAGGATTGGGGATTTATCCCAGTAAATTCACCGGCATTTTTATTAATAAACGCCGGTGAATGGGAGAGGATTTGTGGGGTGTATTGTCGCTTTCTATTCCCCAGCGTGTTTTTATAAAAACACCGGTGAATATTATAATTCATCGGTGTTTTGTAGAGGCCGTCGGTGCATAACTATACAATTTTGCGACCCAATCCTGGTCTTATCCTACCCCGGCGCGATTGGTAAAACGTCGGGGAATATATGCCGGTGTAGTTCGCGAATCTTGTAGTGTTCTATTATTCAAAGGATAACTAATGAACGGAAACCATTAATTAGCTTTTTCGTAGAAGATCAGACCCTGCAATCGCTGCACTTGAGACAGACAGACAGAGAGAGAGAGAGAGAGAGAGAGAGAGAGAGAGTCCAACGTAAATTTAGCATTTCTGAGAAATTAATAATTAGAGCATTCGTAGAAGGAACTGAAAGCAGTTTGGGTTTCCCTGCAGCATGATGATCTATTTGTTCCTTGATTTGAATAATAGATTTCGTGATATATAGATTTGAATAATATATTTCATGCATCCTCTTCATCGGCTCTAGCTTTTCCTTGATTGGATATTTTGGTCGACTTCATCGTGAGCAAGCCTCAGTTCGAGTAAACCCTTATATTGAGGGTGTCAACATTGTCTCTACATTAATCATATAGGGTTAAATGATTAGACAGAAATAAATTTTTTATTTTTTTGATAACAGGATGGAATCCTAAGGGATTCTAGCCACCCAAAAAGTATATATATAAACCAACCAAAACAAAAATACAACCACCAGAAAAGCACTAACTGATGCAACAGAAGCTGAAAGCTTCATAACAAAATAGCACCAGTAGGCAATGAGTTTAGAATAGAGTATCTCCAAGTAGTACAAAACATAAAAGAGAGAACAAACATAACCAAAAGACTTAGGGGTCTAAAATGACGACAGGACTATCCTGGCTAGCACCCCTTTCATACGCAGCCTGGTACGAAGAAACCAGAAGGATCCCTGTAATATATTCTTGCTCATGAGCTGACATGGCAGAGATGGACTCCATAGTAGCAGAGATTGGATCAACATCCATGTTGGCATCATCATGATCAGGTATCTCCACAGGAGCATCAGGGATAGCAGAAGAGGGGTAGCCACCATAGGAGGAGTAGCCACCCCCTGAGATCCAGAAGAAGCAGAACCCATGTTTGTAGAAGCACCTGCCATAGAATCATCATGAATAAAATTTTGAATAGCAAGATTGATCGGGGTAAAATAAACAAAATGTTTTTTAGATTGAGGGAGAATATCCGACCAAAGAGAGCAAAAATAGAGAAGGGAGTGAAGAATAGAAATAATATCAGAGCTCTTATTGAGGAAAATCATATTATTACGTTATTTCCAAATAACCCAAATCAAAGCCATCATAAGAATGTCCCAAAGAAGATGCAGTCTAGGTTTGATTCTTTTCTTTCTCCAAGTGCTCCACCAAGATTTGATCGAAGGGGGATAACCTTTAATATTCCAGGCTTTTTTTAAAATCAACCAAATATTCCTCACAAAAGGACATTTGACGAAAAGATGGAATGCATTTTCAGAGCCATGAGAGCAAAGAAAACACTTTTGGCCCAGAGCTAAATTCCTTTTGTTGAGATTGTTCACAGTAAGTAGCTTATTATTAATTGTCACGCCCTGCTTCCCAGAATACGGGAACACAGACACGTAACTGAGGCCCAGCGAATGATATAAGTACGCCAACTCATATCATCCATAAGCTGTACCAGTCTTAACTCAACAATATAAGAAAAATGAATCACAACCACGCAGAAATTATAATCACATAAACGAGAATGAAATTCAATAACGAAATCTGGAATATAAGAACTTACTAAATAACTCGAGAGGCTCCTGCTCCAATCCTAGAAGAGCTGCTCATCAATGCCTTCTGGGAATTCTCCTTGTATACCTGTACTTGTTCATCTAAAAAGAAAGAACAATTTGTCCTTAGAGCAAGTACAGACAGCAAGTAGTGAAAAGCAGAGTAAAGGACAAGGTACGTGAAGGAATATAAATCAAGATCAAATTGCAAAGACAATAATGGTACTAATAACAATGGTCATAGTCAAGTATATACGTGTCAACTTATGTCTATTAGCATGTTGTTTTCCTATCTAGTGCACGTACTATTGCGTCCCATACCACAGGTTCGGTGCACGTAAAATAGTGTACGTTTTAGACATAGTGGTGGGACCTACAGAGCATGTACTCGGTGTCAATAACAATCATTTACAATTAACATTCAATAATTCACAATCAATACTCTTTCTTCCATGACAATACGATATAACGATTAGGCCTTACCGAGTACATTTTCTGAGACTATCCACTACTAAGTCAATCCTTATTAACCCCGACTTGTTTAGTATTTTATTAAGTCATTTATGTCCATGCAAGTGTGTATAAGGATGTCAAAGGGATGATAGATTGTAGCAACATGATGCATTCCACAATAATAAACATGAAGTAGTAAACCTAAAACAACAATTCTCTTTATATTATTCTAACTGATTCCTAATGTAACTGGGTCGAAACCTCAGTACAAGACAGACAAGGTAGCAGGAATTCATAAAAAGCCATCACATATATGTTCATTCAAGTGGGTAATTAACATGCTATTGAATCATGAAATGCATTACACTAATGTACAGCAATTAGAGTGTTTTTTACAGTGTACGAGTCAATTTACAATGTCATTAATCAAGTCACAATATCTCAATCAATCATTGTATTCAATCACCATTCATTTTTCTTATATGCAGTTTCTAGTCATTATATTTATGTCAATTGTGTATATAGACTTGGGTTTGAGTCAATAGATACTAATAAGATGTCAAGAGTACGCCCGGTTAGCTTGTGTAAACCCTCGATACTCCCAACAAAAGGGACACAATGCAAATTAGAATAATTGAAATGGAACTACTTGCTTAGAGATCAAAAATATTGAACTAGAATAATAAAAGAGTTCAAGTGGACTTGCCTTTTTGGGGACGATTCAATAATATAATATTAAGGAATAACAGGATCAGAATTCCGGGGAGCAATCCCAAGAGCACGTGCAAAGAAAGCCAAAACAGGAACAGCAAGTAGCAATTCAGCAAAAAACCTACACTGGATCCCCTGAACAGCAAATGGTGAAACTGGATTTGGTGCGGCCGAACACAAAACAGCAAAAGCGGCCAATCAGATCACAACCTCGCACCGGATCCATGCTGAACAGCAAACAGCCACTCTCTGATCCCAGCCCACACAACATCAAACATCGAAAGCCACCATTCACTCACCTTCTTCTTCCTCAGCGTCGACAAAGGGAGAGGGAGAGAGAGAGAGAGAGAGAGAGAGATGGCGGGAAAGGACTCGGCAGCTGCGACGGCGAGGGCGAGGGCGGCTGGTGGTGGCTGACGGCGAGCGGCGGTTGTGGAAGGTCAAAGTCGCAGAGGTGCTCTGTTTCCGGAATTGAAACAGGGGAGGTGGACAGCGGCGGCGAGGGGAGAGGCATTGGGGAGGCTGCCGAAGGCGAGGCGCTCGACTGGGTGGTCGCACGGGGATGACGACGGGGTTTCGGGAGGATGACGATGGAGTCAATGGCGGGAGGCCATTGCAAGGGGTAGGAGCGAGCGGGGTCGAAGATGACAAGCCGCCGTAGTGGCTGACTGCGTCGCTGTTGCTGGGGTTGGCGTAGTCAAGCGGAGATGGGGGCGATGGCAATGCCGGGGACGAGCGGAATGGGGCGGCGAGCGGTGAGCGCTCTGTTTGAATTTAAACTCAAATTTAGAATAAGTCATCAGTTCCTTTTTTTTTTTTTTTTGCTTTTGAACTAGTAAACTTTCTGTTGAGAGTTGTTCCTTTTCTTTAGGATTGAACTAGTAAACTCTCTGTTGAGAGTTGTCCCTTTCTTTAGGAGAAATAATCTGAGGGAATGGTTGTAGTTGGCTGGCCTATATATAAAGGCATTTGAGCTCATAACAATGACACCCCATTAAGAAGTTATATAAACATTTTTTTTCTTTCCTCTAAATAATTCTTTGATCTGTAGTGCATTGCAGTTTGTTTTTCTTCAATTGGTATCAGAGCTAAGGATGAACGGATCAATTCAACCTCAACTTTCGAAGTTCAGCGGGAAGAACTTTGATCAATGGAGCATCCAGATCAAGGCACTATTCGGTTTCCAGGAGCTATGGGAAATCGTCGAGCATGGGTACGTTGAACCGGCCAATCAAAGAGCACATGAAGCCCTCACTCAAGTCCAGAAGGATTGTTTGAGAGAAAATAGAAAGAAGGACAAGAAGGCGTTATTATTTCTCTATCAAGCTGTAGACGAGATGGTGTTTGAAAGAATCTCAAGTGCAACGACGGCTAAGGAAGCGTGGGATCTTCAGCAGAAATCCTACAAAGGTGATGCGAAGGTGAAGAGTGTAAAACTGCAAACTCTACGAGGTGAATTCGAAACTATTCATATGAAAAATTCTGAAAGCATTTCCAATTATTTTGATCAAATTCAATGTCTTGTGAATCAAATGCGGGTTAATGGTGAAAAATTGGATGATTTACGAATTGTTGAAAAAATCATGAGATCATTAACAGACCGTTTTGATTATGTTGTTGCTGCAATAGAAGAGGGAAAAGATCTCTCGACATTGTCAGTTGAAGGGCTGATGGGTTCTTTGAGTTCTCATGAACATAGGATGAACCAAAAGGCTGCATCCAGTTTAGAACATGCCATTGAGTGCTTTCAAACTAAGGTGGCGATGAACAACAAAAGTGGTTCCAACAATGAAGAAGGTTCAAGTCAAGGAAAGAGTGAAAAAATGAATGGCCAATACAGCAGTGCCTCAACAAAGGATCGAAACTCTAAGCAGCAAGCTACTGAAGGAAAAAGGTATGACAAATCCACAGTACAATGCTTTCGTTGTAAGAAATTTGGTCATTACAAATCAGAGTGTAGAACTAAGTTTTATAGAAACAAAACTCATCATGTTAATTATGCTACTGACAATTTGGAAGAGAAGGAAACTCTATTGTTGGCCTGCAATGCCAGTGAAGAAGATCATATCAACAAATGGTATTTAGATACCGGGTGCAGTAATCACGTGTGGAAAGAAGGAGCTATTCTCCCACTTATATGAATCTGCACGTGGGGAAGTAAACTTTGGAAACAAATCCAAAGTTTCAATTATGGGAAAAGGTAAAATTCTTATACGCTTGAAAAATGGTTCTCAAGATTATATATCTGATGTCTATTATGTTCCTAGTTTACATTGGAATTTATTGAGTATGGGTCAGCTTTCTGAAAAGGGACATAAAATTATTATTGATAATGGGGTGTGCACAATTGTGAATCGGCAAAACGAGTTAGTTGCTATAGTAAAGATGACAAAAAATCGCATGTTTCCGCTGTCAATGAAAACTGAATCAGTTAATTCTTTTAATGCGATTGTTCAAGACAAAAATTGGTTATGGCATTTTCGGTTTGGTCATCTTAACTTCAATGGATTAAAATTGTTGTCTCAGAAGTATATGGTTACTGGCCTACTTTGCTTGAATGTACTAATCAACTATGTGAAGGTTGTATTCTTGGAAAGCAACACAGGAATTCTTTTCCAGTTGGAAAGTCACGAAGGGCTACAAATAAGTTGGAGCTTGTGCACTCGGATATATGCGGGCCAATGGAGGCTGTATCACATGGAGGTAATAGGTATTTTATTACTTTCATAGATGATTACAGTAGAAAATTTTGGATTTATTTTCAAAGCAAAAATTTGAAGCTTTCGAAGTGTTTAAAGAGTTCAGAGTTTATGTTGAAAAACAAAGTGGTTGTTCTTTAAAGACACTAAAAAGGATAGAGGCAGAGAATATACCTCTAATTCGTTCGTTAATTTTTGCAAAGAAAATGGAATTAAACACCAAGTTACAGCTAGCTATTCGCCTCAACAGAATGGAGTCTCTGAAAGGAAGAATAGAACCATTGTTGAAATGGCTCGAAGCATGTTGAAAGGTAAGAATTTACCTAAAGATTTTTGGGCGGAAGCTGTTGCATGTTCTGTTTATCTTTTGAACAGGTATCCTACAAAAAGTGTGCAAAATATGACACCTGAGGAAGCTTGGATTGGTTATAAACCAAATGTAAAGAGCCTTCGGGTATTTGGGTGTGTCGCATATGCCCATGTACCAAAAGAGAAAAGGAGAAAATTTGATGATAAAGGTGAGAAATGCATTTTCATTGGTTACAGTGATAAAACCAAGGGATATAAATTGTTTAATCCAAAAAACAAGTTCAGTTGTCGTGAGCAGGGATGTAGAGTTCAACGAAGACGCATCTTGGCAGTGGACTACTGAAGAGAAGAAACAGATGGGAATACATATAGAGGAATTACAACCAGTTGATGTTATTAAAATAGCACCACAGATTCGTAGCACAACAACATCGCCTGTTCCTTCTTCGGTTCATGTTGAACGGACTCGTACTTCGAATCGTAATCGTGTTATGCCAGCACGGTTACAGGATTATGTTGTAACAAATGATAATCATGTTTCCGATGAAGAAATTATAAATTTTGCACTGTATGCAGATTGTGATCCTCTCACTTTTGAAGAAGTAGCACAAGATGAAGGATGGCTTCAAGCTATGGATGAAGAAATTTGGTCGATAGAGAAGAATGATACTTGGGAGCTAACTTCTCTTCTTGAAGGAAAAAAGTCGATCGGAGTCAAATGGGTGTTCAAAACAAAATACAAGCCAGATGGTCAGGTGGATCGTTTGAAGGCCAGGCTAGTCGTGAAAGGCTACAAGCAAAAGCCAGGTATTGGTTATTATGAAGTTTTTGCACCCGTTGCTAGACTTGATACCATTCGTATGATGATTGCTTTAGCTGCAAAAAATAAATGGAAAATACATCAGATGGATGTTAAGTCTGCATTCTTGAATGGCTTTCTCGAAGAAGAAGTCTATGTTGAACATCCCACAGGATATGTCACTGAAGGACACGAAGACAAGGTTCTCAAGTTGAAAAAAGCCTTGTATGGCTTAAAACAAGCACCAAGGGCGTGGTACACACGCATCGACTCATATTTCCAAGAAAATGGTTTTCTTAAGTGTTCGTACGAACATACTTTGTATATCAAATCTAACTCACAAGGAGATATGCTTATTGCCTGCCTATATGTCGATGATTTGATCTTCACAGGAAATAACCCAATTATGTTTGATGAATTCAGGAAGGCTATGAGTTGCAAGTTTGAGATGACTGATATGGGTTTTATGTCTTATTTTCTTGGAATTGAGGTTATGCAGACAGATGAAGGGATATTCATCTCACAGAAGAAATATGCAGCGGACATTTTGAAGCATTTCAAGATGGCATCTTGCAATCCAATCAAGACTCTAGTTGAAGCAAGGTTATCTTTGGATAAGATTGGGAATGGTGAGTTTGTTAATTCTACTTACTATCGAAGTTTGGTTGGTTGTCTACGTTATTTGACCTCCACAAGACCTGATATTGTTTATGGAGTCGGACTCATTAGTAGATTTATGGAGACACCAAGCCAAAGCCATTTGCAAGCTGCAAGAAGGATTTTGAGATACATCAAAGGTACTCAAAGTCATGGTATTTTTATTCATGTGCTGACAATTGTGATCTTGTTGGATATACAGATAGTGATTGGGCAGGTGAAATGGAGGAAAGGAAAAGCACTTCCGGTTACGTGTTTCACATGGGCTCAGGGGTGTTCTCTTGGTCATCAAAGAAGCAGCAAGTTGTGGCATTATCAACTGCGGAAGCAGAATATATGGCAGTAGCCTCTAGTGCATGCCAAGCTGTTTGGTTGCGGCGGTTACTTGAAGAGTTGAACCAGAAGCAAGAATCTTCTACAAAAATCTACTGTGATAATAAGTCAGCAATTGCACTAGCAAAGAATCCAGTGTTTCATGGTAGAAGCAAGCACATCGACATTAAGTATCACTACATTCGGGAGCTTGTTGAAGACAAGGAGATCGAGCTGGAATTTTGCAAATCTGAAGATCAAGTTGCGGATATCCTCACAAAGCCTTTGAAAGCTGAAGCATTTTACAGACTGAAGAAGATGATGGGCATGAGTTATTTTGATAAATTTGAGTTTAAGGGAGGCTGTTTGAATTTAAACTCAAATTTAGAATAAGTCATAGAATAAGTCATCAGTTCCTTTTTTTTTTTAATTGAACTAGTAAACTTTCTGTTGAGAGTTGTTCCTTTTCTTTAGGATTGAACTAGTAAACTCTCTGTTGAGAGTTGTCCCTTTCTTTAGGAGAAATAATCTGAGGGAATGGTTGTAGTTGGCTGGCCTATATATAAAGGCATTTGAGCTCATAACAATGACACCCCATTAAGAAGTTATATAAACATTTTTTTCTTTCCTTTAAATAATTCTTTGATCTGTAGTGCATTGCAGTTTGTTTTTCTTCAACCAGTGGAGACGGAGGCGGAGGTCGACTGGAGGGGTTCAACGACTAGCGGAATCCACGGAGCTCGAGGGAGGCTCGAGAACTCCGACGGCAATGGCGGAGCGGCGGCACTGGTTGACGCGATGGCTTGAGCGAGGTTGAAGGCGAGCAAAATGGCGGGGAGTGGTGGAGGCGAATGGAGGAAGGAGGAGAGTGGGTTCGGGGTATGGGTTTTCGTTTCTGTTGGGGAAAAGAAACAGAGAGGACGAGAGATAGAAACAGGGGAGAGTTAATAACGGAGAAAGAGAGAGTGGGGGGGTTTTAGAATAAAATAATATTAATTAGGGGTAGTTACTAGATAGTGGGATGTAGTTACGGGGATGTGGGAAGAGTGGAGAAAAGGTGAAGAAATTGTATACGGATGAGTATACATAATTGATGTGTGCAATATAGGTGGATACTGGATGTGGATCCAACAATATGCGGGTTTGTGGGTTTGGGTTTAGGGTTAGAGTCCAATAGAAGATGGGCTTGGGTTTGGGCCTCAATTAGATACAATAAATTCAGTAATAATTGTTGAGCTCCTCATGAGTTTAAAATAATTAATAAAACAATAGTATGAATTACTTGGCCTTCAAGGTAAATAAATAAAAGAAGGGAGATAGAATTTTAGTTGGAATATAAATTTGGGTTTCAATAGGAAATTCAAGATGATTTAAATGCATTGGAAAGAATTTATACAGAAATTGAAATATAAGAATACATGGAGAGAAAGAAAGAACTGGAAATCCATATAGTCGGAAACATGGATTACATTAATAGCTAACCAAACAAGGATCCTAACCTTTAAAGGAGCAACATTTTGCGAGATAACTTTAAAAAAAGGACAAATAACCCCACCAAAATTAAGAAAATTGTAGAAAGATTTAACAGTAAAGGAACCAGAAGAGGACCATCTCCATTTAAAAGAATTTCTAGTCGACCAATCATAATTGCTGATGAGATGGATCAGTTCTTCAAATTCATGTGATTGAGAAGTAGAGAGAGATCTTCTAAAAGTGATGTTCCAAATTTTGCCATAAGAATTAGTGCTATAAAGAGAAAAAATAGTTGCATTTGGATTGGAGGCAATTTTAAAAAGAGACGGAAAAGAAGAAGTAAGAGAGCAATTCTCAATCCAAAGATCAGTCCAAAATCTTACAGTTCTACCATCCCCACAATTTTTTTGAATATCACACTTAAACATTTCAGCAGTTTTCCAAATACCTTTCCAAAAAGAGGATAAGATAGAAGGGGGTTTCCCAGTGAAGTCCCATAAATGTCTGCGTCTAAAATATTTCTGATTGATGATTCTAATCCAAGTAAGATTCTCCTAAGAAATAATTTTCCAGAGCCACTTGCCAAGCAAGGCCAAATTGTGGTTGCGCAAGTTTATAATCCCTAAACCTCCTTCCTTTTTAGCTTTTCAAACTCTCTTCCAATTCATCAAACATTTTCCATTATCAGAGGTGGAAGAACCAGTCCAAAAGAATTTTCTTCTAATAGAATCAATTTTCTTAATAACCCAACAAGGAACATATAAATAAGAAAGAAGATAAAAAGGAATGCTAGAAAGGACAGAATTAATAAGATCAATTCTAAGAGGGATACTCAGATAAGAAAGAGGAAATTTACTTCTAGGGCAATTGAAAAAAACAGAGATTTCCAACTGTCTACAATAATCACCTCCCAACCACATAGTAGAAGATTTGGAGAAATTGATTTTCATGCCAGAAATACTCTCAAAACAATAAAGAATAAGCTTCAGATTTCTTAATTTAATGCCTTCGCAGCAAGAAAACAAAATAGTATCATCAGCATATTGTAAGTTAAGAATACCTCTAAAAGAAGGGAAACTACCCGGCCCTTTAATGAGACCACTGTCCCAAGCTAAAGTGAGCATTCTATTGAACACATCAGCAATGAGAACAAAAAGAAGGGGAGAGATAGGGTCCTTTTGGCGTAAACCGCGCTTACAAGAGAACTTTCTACCTTCAATATTATTAACAATAACAGAAGAAATACCAGAAGAAAGGCTAGACATAATCCAGTTGATCCATTTGTTACGAAAATCTCTGGCTTTAAGCACCATAAAAAGAAAGTTACAATTCACTCTATCATAGGCTTTTTCAAAATCAAGCTTCAATAATATACCTTCTTTTTTTTCTAGTATGAATAGAGTGAATAACTTCTTGTGCCGCAGCCACACTATCTAGGATAAATCTATCTTTAAGAAGCCAGACTGAGAGATGTCAACAAGATTACCAATCACAGAGGCAAGTCTATTGGCGAGAACTTTCATAATAATTTTAAATATAACAAAAGAATGAACGTAAATAAATTTATTTATTTGTTATTTTATTTATAGAGAAATTTTTGGTTTATTCACAAATATTGATATTGTGCATCAACAAGATCCATGTTGCATAGTAATTAAGTCTTTGCACAAAGAACACATTCACAGTCTATAATAGAACTGAACATTCTATTTGGCAAACTGTAGCACAACCAGTGAGAGGGTCGACTCGAACTTGTTGTGCTAGTTCGTTTAGCACGAATTGATGGAACAAAGAATGATTACACTTATAAATAACCACAAGACAGTGTTATCGTTAAAGGCAATATAAACATGACCTCTAAATTCTGAGCATATAGTGAACTCGTTTTTTAATATCGCGCATTTCGATAAATCAAAGAGTGAGACATTCTAGACCAATACCTCGATGTATTGGATGTGTTTTATTAGAAATATGAGAACATGTATTTGCAATACGGAATCATATCTCTAAAAGATAAGATATTCCCTTGTTCATTTAACGAATGTTATAATCTGACAATTAAATCCCACGGGTATATTTTATAGAAAAAATAGTTTATTATATACAATTTTTTATTTTTTTGAGTTACTGTCAGATTGTATAAAAGGTTAAATGTGAAAATAAGGTTTAAGTTACAAATTGATCCATGGAGGTGGTATCAAGAATTCCAAGGGTGCGTTTGTGAATATCGGTAAAGGAGTCTTGTAGGATTATATTGTGACAGAGGTCTAATAATAATTTAGATTTTAGTTAGAAAGCAAAATCTAAATACATAGTGGACAGTATTGTAATTTTATCCCTATTAGATTTCCTAAAGTTCCTAACCCTAGGCTTTCATATCCTCTATAAATACTAGTATTATACACGTGCTGTGCACGTGGAGAAAAATTGGGAGGAATGAAAGGGGCAAAAAAAAATTTACCTACACGTGCGTTGCACGGGTTGGGTTAAGGACAAAGGCCTTCTCCCATTATAGTAGTAGAGATGAAAGTAAAACCTAGCAGGCTCTCTTGTGCCTCCCACCAGGATATAGAAGAAAAGATGAAGAAGAACTAGAGTTAGAATTAAAGGAGAAAAAGAAACAAAAATTCAAAGCTTGAAAATAAAACTTATTAATTTCTATTCTTATTATTTTATTTGAGATTAGACTAAATATTAGATCATTGTGATCTTGGAAATATGGTAGAACAAATCCCAACAGACCAAGCATTCTATCTCTTTGACCGCCGGACTCCATGGACAGCAGATTGCGTTGATGGCGGTATACATCGTGGAAAGAGCAACTGTAGAGAGAGAGAGAGAAATGAAAGTTATAATGTTCGAAATTTTCACTACTTGGATGCATGAATGCATGAATGAATGAATGAATGAACAAACAAAAAAAAAATGTCACAGAAGTGAATTAATTATCCGCAAAGATATTATCAACATAATTAACATTCAAATAAAGATATATGTACTTGTTTTTTTTGTAATCTCTTTTTTCAAGTGAATGAAAAATCCTAGGAATATGATGATCAATCTTACTCCATGTATAATTTCAACGAATCTCTTAAGCAAGTTGCTGCAATGCTTTTATGATGTTGTCTGATCCTCAATGAATGATTGGACGACTGTGATGTTGTGATCCTTTATTCAATTAATAATCCAGCTCAATATCGTTTTCTCACTGAATGCGCATTTGGTGTAAAAATATTGCAGAATTTTACGTGTATGGTATGGATTCATTCTTGTGCAGTTTCAGCAGCAAACTTGTGGCGTCTGGTAATGTAATAGTAATATACGGAAAGTAATACAACTTAGCATTTTCCTAATCAATTGTATTGATGACTGTAATTATATATGCTCATTGAACTGAATTTTACTTGAGAAAAGCCAAAGCCAAAGCCAAAGCTTTTCAGGTGGGTTAATGAACAAGAAGCACTTGTAGCTCAGTCTGATTAGTTTGAATGAACAAGTAGGTCACTGAGCTTATGCTTGTTGTCATGTACTGATTGATTTTTAACTAAATTATGCGTTCGTAAAATTATGAGTACTAATCTCTCCTTTGAACCGACGACCATTTATAACTTTCTTGATGAATCTTAACAAACTAAACTACAATGCTAACTTTTAATACACTAGTTATTTTATTACTTTTTATATGATATACTGAATTTCGGGGGCTCTGCGCGCTTGCACCGGTCGCCCACCCCCGGGCCGACCCTGATTGTCGTGCACGTCTAGTTATGTACCACAATCTTCATTTCTCAGAGATTCAAGAATCTGTGTATGGGTGAAAATTATGAGAAATTAAATTGTGGAGAACGTAATGCACGGGCTGTTATCTTCTTATTCAATATAAAAATACAAACGAATATTAAATATCTTGTTAAAATCAAAACAAGAAGCACCTGTAGCTCAGTGGATAGAGCGTCTGTTTCCTAAGCAGAAGGTCATAGGTTCGACCCCTATCTGGCGCGAATTATCCTTTTTTCTACTCATTTTTTCCTAATGGCACGTGCTCTACATGTGCGTGGAAACCGATGAAAATACATTCGTTTAGAGCATCCACAGTCGTAATAGTTAGAAAATGCATATTTACATATAGCATTTTGAAAGTTTACCGCAGTCATCAAATGGTATATTATAACAATTTAATATATAATAATATCAGACAGAGCTCGAAGTTGCGTTGGAGGAATTTAATAATTTTTTAAAATGCCAGACGGAGCTTCTTTCTGCGTCCAAAGAAGAAGAAAAAAAAAACAGGAAAAAAAAATTCCCTCCGACATTTACGGAAGTGAAGTGAGGGACACAAACTTCTCTTTGCGTCGGAGGGGTTCGGATTTTTTTATTACGAAAAATTGTATTTTTGCCTATCTGAAGCGAATTATCCTTTTTTTGTGTGCAAATGGCACGTGCTCTACACATGCGTAGAAACCGATTAAAATACATTCGTTTAGAAACTGCTGCTAGCAGAATTTCTGAAGGAGTGGAAATTGAAATGGTAAGGTCCGAAACCAGCTACATTGATATTTCTCAGAAGAAATAAACATGACAATAAAAATGATTGAACTGTTTCAAACTTTCGCACATTTGAGTAAAATCTTGACAAACTTTAGAAGGTGACAGTAGTAAATATGAAGGTTTGATGCCACCTATATCTCTTACAGAAACAACTTATAATAAACACACAGAAAATAGAGTGCAAGGCACAGTACGATACAAAATTCGTTGAAATCAAAAGTGCATTTGTAACTAAACAATCACTGAAAGCTTTGAACTAATCTTCAAAAGCGTTCATGAACCCGCCCAAGAATCCAGCTCCGTTGCAGTTCCCACATAGGATATCTCGTTTACCCCTGCATGAATTATAAACTTGGAGATAAGAATACGAGTATGCAAGATGTAATAAAGCTAGCAAGATTAATGAAAAATATTGGCTAGAGATAGATCATCAGTAGAAAGGTTAACTTATACAGGCAGTCTGGCACAATAAAAACCGATATAATTATAGATAAAAATCCACCATGTAACATTGCTTTTGCTAGAGACAAGGTAGAATTGTAGAAATATGCCAGTTAACAACGGATACTTCAATTTGGAGCCGTGTCGTGTCAGACACAATAATTCCTATGTTGTTCTTTCACATAACAGACAGAGTTCTAAAGAACTCCAGCCTAAATATGTATATAACAAAATATGTTCCAGTACAAAAAAATAAGACCCCAGTGACAAACATCAGTAGGCGTCTTACAAAGAAAATGATTCTTATGTTGATATAGTTTTAGAATTTGTCAAGCGGTAGTGTGTCATCATTTGCTTCTTAGATTACAGTTCTTGATAGTCTCATTTATTATTCACAAAAATGAAATATGATAAAGGTTATTTTTAGGAAGATATATGCGGAAGCTTTGCTTCATTTCAGAGTGACGACATTGAGACTTACGGTGTAGTAAGCATATGCATCTTGTAACAAAAATTGTAAAAAAGGCACGAGAAGATGGAAATCAAGGAACTATGTAACTGATTGGCCTGAGATGCATATACAACAACAAAGCCAGCAATTTCTGTATAATGTGGTTCACATTACTATAAGCTACAAATAAGAAAGTTCATTGGGTAGACTTCGACACGAACGGTGTGGACACAACCCGAAAATCTGTGGGTTTTCTACTTTTAAAAATTCACTTCTGGAGAACTGGGAAGTACCTTTTCACCGTCAGCCTTTAAAGAGGATTCAAAACTATCAGGCTGACATGTTTGACGATAAAAACACAAAACAGGGAAAAGGAAAAAAAAACAAAACAATGTATATTAGTTTCCTCCACAAATTAGTCCTCCATACCTCGGCTATTAGCTTCCTCAACAAATTAGTCCCATATAACTCGGAGCAGTCCCCAAAAATTTGGGGCTTATAAGTTATAACTTGTAAGTAGTTTCTTTAGTTAATAATCATCTAGAGAAGATGAAATATTATACTGTCACTTAAAAATGTCGGATTGTTTTTACCAAACCACCCGTACCTTCTGTCAGTGACTCAATTACCCACAACTCTTTTCCCCGCTTTTAAATCTAAGATGGGTTGTTCAAAACATTCAATTAATTAGTGGGTTAAATAGTGCTATCAATTGTTTTTAAGTGCTTAACTCTCCGTAATATCAAGAACCCTTAGATTAAGTGTGTTTATGACAAGCAAAATGCAATATATGGAGAAAATATTTCATAAAATATTGACTTGCTTACCTGCAAAGCCAACATAGTGCTCCAGCTTTGAATTGACCATTAAAATGATCCTTAGAATTCACCCCTGTGCCTTCGCATTGGGTGCATGCTATTGCCCCTGTTTATATTGAAAAAATAATTTCAACTCTTCATATCTTTGATAATTGTAATGACATATATAATGACACTTGTAACAATAATTCTCTTCTTGTATAGTTGGATTAAATAGTAAAGATATTTAATGCTCGTAACGACAATTCTTTTCCATACAATTTTAGAGAAGCTGGGGGCCAAGGCCAGAAAGATATTTGATATTATGCGCAGGACATCATTCAATCTTGATATCTTAAATTCAAGTATAATTTGTATAGAACCGGCCATTATCTTTTGTAATTTCTAGCAATGAACATGATGACAGAGCCCAAGTACTCAGAACTGTGATCCTTTCTAGCTTAAGAAGCCTGAAAATAACTACGAAGGAACATTCAACACCAGGTGCACGTAAAAAGAATCATTCCCTATAAGATACGTATCACTTTTAATTGATGCAATTCGCATTAGAAGGGGAAGTTACACTACATATGATCCAATTAGGATTAGAAAGGGAAGCTTTCTTTTTAGTACATTTTTAATAGGAAAGCGCAAAGCACAGAATTATATAGCCCAGAAAAAGAAACCAACTATAACAATTTTTTTATTTAAATAATTTTAAAATAATCCAAGAAATATGCTGCAGATCTTGTTCCTTTTCGATGCTTAATAATTGCCATTTGCGGAAGTTCTCATTCTAATATCATGTTCCATATATATATTCATAATTCACAGAAATTAAATGTGCAATTTCTATCAGTTCGGCCTTTTCATGAAATCAATTGAAATAGCTATATGTATGGTTAAACAAGCGTCCGCCAATGACAAAAATGCTTATCATCACATACAATTCCATCTCCTTATATACAAAGATTAAAATATGAGTTGATCTGAAAGAAGAACATCGAAAAAGACAAAGGGGAACAATTAAAGATAAATACAAAATGCTTTTATGGACGGTATAGTTATTCCCATGTGATAAAAAGTGGAGAACAAAATGATTTAGATGGTTTGGGTCAGTGCAAATGACTAAGAGTAATAAGTTAGTATCTAATCAAACTAGAAGGATGAAGGGTAAACCTACATAAACTCACAACAACAACAACAAGAAACTTTATCCCAAATTTTTGGGGTTGGCTACATAAATCCTTCTCCTCCACTCAACTCTATTGATAGCCACCTCCTTCGTCAAGTTAACACTTATCAAATTCTTTAAACCTAAATAAACTCAACTGAGGAAATCCAAGAGGGTAAGATAGTTTTAACATGGCATAGAAGCTATGCACAAACATTACTATTTGGAAGTCATGCCAGACACACCAATCTGACACAACACTAGTTATTTAAACATATATTAAAAAAAAAATCCTTGCGTCGGTGTGTCCTATTGCGTAGTGTCCGTATTCATGCCTCTCGGCACGGAAGTATAAACATCCATTTAGACATATTCTAAAACAAACTTAGAATACCTATAAATCTCTTCTCAGTGGAGGTAAATGGTCAAAACATATTGAGAACATGCCTCTACCTTCACCTAAAAGATAGAAACCATAGGTACCAAAACAAAGGTATATTAATACTGTTTCGGGGTAGGAAAATTACTAGTGGGTAGTGGCGCATCTCAAGTTTCCATATTGTACCTTCTAAGTTGTAACACAATTTCAACACTAACTGTCATTACAATTACCTAACAATAAAACCAGTTAAAAACATTCAAAAAATTCTGAGTTTCTCACCATTTCCATCACAATCACTGCACAAGATGCTGTTTATCTTAGTCTTCGTCTGATTACCATCATGGGCATCATCCTCCTGCAAAAAAAACAAAAAACCCATATCAAAAAAGCTCCCACCTTTCTCCATGAACCTACTCTCTAACACTAAAAAAATGCTAATTTGAACAAAAAGCTCCCTCCTTTCTTCACAAAACTACTTTCTAACACTACAAATATGCTAATTTTAGCCAAAAAAATCTCACCTTTGCTTTGAGAGGACGAATCAAACGGGGACTGGGTATCAAACTGAGATTGGGATTTGGGTTTTTTGGGAAGGAGATGTTGGATTTGGGGATGGGGACAGAGGGGGAATTTGATGAAGGGTTAGGGGTAACGGCGGAATTCACACAGGTGAAGCACACTAAGCTCGCCATTGAATTTTTTTGGCTGTTGTAGGTTTGAGGTGGGAGGATTTAGATGAGGCTGGTGTATTTTGTTTGGACATAAATGCCCGATTTTTTTTTATTATCAAACTATCACTTTTTGTAAGCATGTACCAAACTGTCCCTGTTCGTGAATTTAATACTAAAAAGTCCATGTCGCTAACTGTGTTAGCACCTCTAGTAATTTTCTTCGTGTTATTTCAGTTAGCTGTGCTAGGGGATACCACTTATCATCCCCTCTCTAGTGGGGATGTGCAAAAAACTCACCAAATATAGACACGCTAACTCTAGCGTGCCTATTTAAATCACTCGCGCTAACGGAATTAGCATGATAGGTGGACAATAGGGGGACACTACTCCTCAAATAGGGGTGTAGGCCAAAAAATCCCAAGTATAGACACGCTAACCCCGTTAGTGTGCCTCTTTATACCAGGCGCGCTAACCGGGTTAGCGTGCTATGTTGTTTGGGACCCTATTAAATCACAATCGCTGACGTTGTCACCTTATATTTATAGTGTCTCTCTCTTCTCTTTCTCCTCCAATTTCGAAAACCAACTCCAAAACCCTAGCATCCCAATTATAGATCTTACTCCAAAAAAAATCTACAAAATCTTAAAGGATCTTCTTCTTCTCTCACATTCATATCTCTCCCATTTTGAAAACCCTAAATCCATGTTTGGGCTTTTCTTTGTTTGGGGATTTATATAGCAGATTTGTTATCAACCCATTCACTATATCGTCTTCTCGAAGCTTGAAATTGCTCATCTTTTCTGATCATTAATTTCAATGTATGATTTGTATATCATTTTAGCGAATATATTTTGTTTAGTAGATAATGATTTTTTTAAATAAATATGTATAGGTATGGATTACAGTATTCCTATTTGGCTTTATTTTGGTGGCAAAATTATCCGTGACCCAAAAATAGGTTGTTGTTATAGTGTCGTTGATCCCGAAATAATTTGGCTACCCCGTACAATCACAATGGAAGAACTTGTTGAGAAAGTTTATGAGGTTACTAATTGGGATAGAGAACGATGGAATTTTAAAATTTTAGCACGTTATGCAGCGAGAAAAGGTGATGGTCAATATTTTATGACTGTGCTCGTAGGAAACAAAAACTCTCTGAAGTCCATGATTGGTAGAACACTTGATCCGAATTTTAGTTGATCTACATTAGAGCTATATATTCAACAAACCGAAAATATTAATGCCCAACCACATGCTAACCCTCGTTCAAGCTCCGCATGTGAACTACCAATCCATAAGATCATTTCGAATCCAGTTCAATCATCCCATGCAATCCCACCATCCTCACAAGAAGACACGTTTACAAATACTACAAGCCCGGATCCTACTGAATTTAAATTGCCACGTCAACTAAGTTTGGTTAATGATTACATTCTGAATACCAATGTTTATGTTCCGAATAATGATTTAGTCGATGATGATGAAGAAGACGAAGAAACAGACGATGAACTTGAAGAGGGATTACAAAACAAAGACGAGGAAGAAGAAGATGAATATGTAAATATTAATATAAATGATAGTAATGATGTCGATGTGAACCTTACTGATGGCTTCAATAATGTCAACGTTCATGTTACCGAGGAAATGACACAAAGTGTGAGAGTAAATCATGGTCCACAAGAATCGTCCGGTTCATCCACCGTATATGAGTTTAACATTGGACAAGAGTTTCAAAGTAAAGAATCAATTCAATATGCGGTAAAGCTATACTCTATCAACAAACATCGGAAATTTATCACAATGAAATCTTAACCGACGATCTTTGTTGTAAAATATAAATTGGCTCCGAAAAAACGTTCACTTGAGGAGATGGTGCAAATCCCACCGGTTGCAAGTGAGGATGGTTGTCTGTGGAGATTACGTGCAATCGTTCCGAAGGTCCGAAAAAATTTAGTGGTTAAAAAACTAGCAGGGCCGCATGCATGTGTGATCCCGCATTGAATCAAGACCACTGCAAAGTTGACGCTAAACTTTTATGCAATTTGATTATGAATGTTGTGAAGGCTAAGATAGGAATTACACCGCAGGCCATTATTGAGATAGTCAAACTACAATTGAATTATCAGATATCTTATAGGAAAGCTTGGATTGCAAAACAAAAATCTATTGAGAAGTTGTACGGATCATTTGAAGGTGCGTATAATAAGTTGCCTTTACTTCTATCAGCAATACAAGCAGCAAATCCAGGAACCGTTGTCCATTGGGATAAGTATTATTTCAGTCCTGGCGAAGAAACATTCAGGGGAGTGTTTTGGGCATTTGGTGCTTCAATTGAAGGGTTCAAGTCATGCAGACCTGTTATAAGTGTTGATGGGACACACTTGTATGGAAAATATAAGGGTTGTTTGTTAATAGCCGTATTATCGGATGCGAATGATTGTCTGTTTCTATTTGCCTTCGCAATAGTTGATGGAGAGAGTGTTTATACATGGCATGTTTTATAAGATGCATTCGTATTTATATCACCGATCGGTTTGGTTTATGTGTTATCTCTGATCGCCATGCCGGTATTCTGGCCGCTATGGACTCACAGAACGGAGCGTGGAACGAACCAAATGCATATCAATTCAAACAGCCATCACATCTCTACATATCAATCTCATCATCGCATCCACAACACATCTCCACACAATTCAAATAGCCAACACACCTCCCAAATTAAAGCAACACATTAAACATTACAGGCAATCATAACAGTTGAACATAAACTACAACAACTTCTCTAAAAAATAACATTAACTACCACGACTTCTTTCAAAATTATAAAAAAACATAACAAAAACAAAAATTTACCTACGAAGGGGTGAATAGATTTGGACAATTTCTTGCACGTTTGGGACACTTCGGGCTTGCCTGAGTTAAGCTGGAGAGGGAAATATTATCTTCATCAAGTTGTTCTTCTTCCTCTTCTTGGATTTCATTAACCGGTGGCGATGAATCCCTTCTTCTTCATTGTCTTTCTTCTTGTATTATTGGACGAGGACGAGATTTTGTAGCCATTGTCTTCCGACAGCCTGTTTGGTGCACGGGACCAGACAATATCGCATCTATTCTGTTGCCTTTGCCGACGAGATCTGCTTGTGCTCGACATGCCTCAATAATTTTACGCGCGAATACCTTCAATGGTTCGGCTACATTACTCTTCAATAGTTTCGCGCATTCTTTCGCTTGAATCCATGTTTGGGCCATCTACACAAAAACAAATGAAACCTAATAATAAATTCAATAAATAAACTTTTTGGTAGCAATGTAAATATGGACATGTAACTTACAACACTCCGAAGCAATGGTGTCTTCAGTTGGAACATTGGTAGATTAACGGAGTACGTGTCTGCTGGATCAGCGACATGTCACCGTGTCAGTACTTGGACCCCTGCTGGAAGTTGGCTTGTTGGAGAAATGTAAAGGCGAGTCATTCTCTTATACCACGTCACGTAAGAGACATGGGAAGATGCATCGAACGGTGAAATATTCGCAAGTACGTGATTGAGATGATGATTATTGCAAATATCCACGTGTACGTGCAATGAAGCTGCCCAATCGTGAGTTGCTTGTCGACCCATACCGGTGACACTATGTAAATCGGCATTGTACGGTTGATGGACCAGAATATTCTGAAGCAACCTAAACTGACGGAGTACTCTATCTAGAAAATATCCCTCAATTGTACCAAAGTGGATAAGCGGTGCTTTTGTCAACTACAGTTGAGAAGCCGAGGTACAAACTGGAGGCAATATCGCTAAATGTGCCTCGGTATATGGTTGTCACTTAACACAATCGTCTGCCAAGTGGTCAAGCTCGTCTCGGTAATATGAGAGACATCTATTCGGGCTAGCCTTCCACGTCAATGAACCCGTCTAATACACACCTTGCGGTGGCCTCATGTTCTCGTCTTCGGGAAGATTCGCCCACTTTGGTGATTGCTTTGCGACAATGGATTGGCCAATGTATAGTCGTTCCCAACTCCAAACCTGTAGCATCAACATTGGTCCGTTTATCGGCATGGCACCGAGAGAGCAATTGCACAAGGCTCTATACATTGTGGCCAATGCAGCACTTCCTCAACTGTACGCCCCAAATCCACCAAGATTGGCGATTAGTGGTGGGTACATTAACGACACGGAATCTCCGAAGGAATTTGAGAACATCACACCTCCGAATAGTATCATTATGTAGGTCGGGCAGTAACAATGTACTTGCAACTCAGTGGAGGCATTAGTCAACGTACCGGAGAATGTGTCCTTCAGCCATTTCAGTCTCACCGATTTGCCTACAAGGGCTGATCGATCCACCTCTACACCGAGATACTCATGGATAATGAACTTTGGTTCAAAGTCCATTGTGCCAGTTACGACTTGTCCATTAATTGGCAGACCCATTATTACAACAACATCTTGCAGTGTCACTATTATCTCGCCGATCGGCAAGTGAAAACTATGTGTCTCGGGACGCCATCTCCCGAGAAGGGTTGTTAATAAGGGTTGGTCGGCCTTAATGGAGCTCATCAACCCGATGCCGTATAAGCCACATTGCTATAATATCTCATGTATACGGGGATGCATCTCTAACATGTCGTGCCCCCTAAAACTACACTCCGAAGAATTTCCTTCCCAAACGGCTTTAGAGCGATGCTAACCTTGTAAAGTCAAAAGCTTTATATCGATCGGACGGGAACCACCGGAGGAACATACGAGGAAGAAGATGGTCCCAGCTGACTAGATGGAGAGGAAGGGTCAGGTTGAGTTGGAGGAGGATGAGACGGGCCCATTTGAGTTGCTGGAGAAGAAGAAGGACCGGCCTCATCCTATACCAAAAAAAGTTGAAATTCAACATATAAATTTATAATTTTCTTGATGTTAAAATTAAACGTATGAAATTAATGTCAAATCATCGTACATTGGTACGTCTCTGTCCACCACGGTGCATTTTTTTGGAAGGTTGTCCATGACATGTCCGTGGACCTTTCCGGGTTGTTGGTGGTCTACTACTACTTCCTTCTTTGGGATTACCCATTGTCCGTGCCATATGTTATATCAAATTGAATCCTACATGTTTGATAATATATGTTAACAAATTTAACTTAAAATCTCTATAAATTAATTATACAATTAACAATGTCTAATTTCCAAAATTTAAATATCAAACAATATTACTCAAAAGGTCACATTGGCACTAAACTACTCGATGTATAGACAATGCTACCCTCAATTACTCGATGTATCGAATTATATGACAATGTTACTATCATCGCATATCTCACTCATGCATTGTGAACTATAGGTTAATTTCACAAACACAGTTAGTACGACGTAGACTTAGTTAATATTGGTTTAATTTTTATTAATTACACAACCTAAATTTCATACATGCATTGCCCGTTTTTATGAATTTTACACGTACATACAAAAATGAACCCAACATTGCAAATCCAACCCTACGCCCAAAATCACAAAAATTATATAGCATAAGTTACGAACGCTTACAAACGATTGTAGGATAGAAGGTCGAAGTCAACTGCTCCGCTACCGATCCTCTTCTTTCGAAAATTTGGGGAAAAGGGGTTATGGGTTAAATAGGCATTTTTTGGAGAAATTGTTGTTTCAGATGAGCGTTTTGGGAGTGATGAAGAGATTTCCCCAAAAATTTCGAGAGATTGGTATGGGTAGAGGGCAAAATCGGAGACTAAGGTTTGGGGGTTTGGGTTTAAAATCGTCTGATTTTGTTTTGGGGGGAGAGAAGAAGTGAGATGAGAGTGAGATAGCGAGCTTTATTTAATATGATCCCAATCGACACTCGCTAATCCGGTTAGCGCACCTGGTATGAAGAGGCGCGCTAACGAGGTTAGCGTGTCTATACTTGGAATTTTTTGGCCAACACCCCTACTTGAGGAGTAGTGTCCCCTATTGTCCACCTATCATGCTAATCCCGTTAACGCGAGTGGTTTAAATAGGCACGCTAACGAAATTAGTGTCTATATTTGGTGAGTTTTTTGCACACCCCCACTTGAGGGGATAAGTGGTATCCTCTAGCACACGCTAACTGAGATAGCGCAAAGAAAATTACTAGGGGTGCTAACTCAGTTAGCGACAGGGACTTTTTGGTATTAAATTTACGAACAGGGACAGTTTGGTACACACTTACAAAAAGTGGGATAGTTTGGTAAAAAATTCTACATGCCGTTGGATTTGAAGAACTTTTTGCCGTACTAGGCCACTTTTTGAAAATATTTGCGTTGAAGAGCCAGTTTCCAAACTATTAGCGCTCGTGGGCTACTCCGTGCCACATCAGTAGCGGCCGCTATTCCCAATAGCAGCCTCTTCATTTTCTTTGTCGCTAATGGAAATAATGGCCTCTGTTATAAATTTTATGGGATTTTTTTTTATATGTCGCTATTCCCATGTGCGACCTTAGCTTAAATTCAGTCGCTAATGGGAATAGCGACCACTAATGCATTGTGTTCTCCACACTTAGCGAAATTTAGAGACCCTCTCTCTTCTATGTAATTTTTAAAATTAATAATTTAACTGAGGTCGCTATTGGGATTAACGACCTAGTATAATGCAGTGTGTTCTCCACACTTAGCAAAATTTGGAGACCTTCTCTCTTCTATATAAAATTTAAAAATATACACTTAACTGAGGCCGCTATTGGGAATAACGACCTAGTATAACTGTGGTCGCTATTCCCAATAGCGACCACTAGTGGGACCCGACCGCTAATAAGGTCGCTATTTCCACTGTCTCTCTCTCTACACTTCACTTCGATTTCCCCTCTTCTTCGTTCCCAAAACCCAAAACCCAAAACCCTAATAACCCTAATCCCCAATACCTCCCCCAAATCATCAAACACTTTCAAAACCCCCAAAAATTCCAAGAATTCTCTATCACTATGACTCATCCTCCCCCTCCTCCAAAATAAGTAGTTTGTGAAACCCTCGGTTAAATTGCATAACCTTAGCCCCTCCCTATTTGAACCATACATTCTCTCTCGTTGCTCTCGAAGGTTCCCTCCATCACAATTGGTCATCATCTCAGGTATCATCTACTCCACCTTTCCGATATGTGAAAATAATATAGTTTTTTTTTTCATTATGAGAATAAAAGTATATCAGGGCTTATATTTGTGTATTTTGGTGTATAAATTGTATGTGGATAGATAGATAGAGATAGATGGTTATATTGGATTTGGTTTTTTTTTCTGGTGAGAATATGTATGAACTAAAATAGGTAAGGTGTTTTGAACGTTTGATTCTGAAGAAAATAACATAGGTTTTCTTAATTGTGAATAGATCGTAGCTTAATAGATATGTAATTATGTTTTGGTCATGATTGTATATTGAACCGCAAATTCTTCTATTAATGTATAGGTGTGGACTTTAAAATTCCTATTTGGTTGTATTAAGGGGGAGAAATAGTTAGAGACCCAAAGGTGGGAGTTTGTTATATAGGTGTTGAACCGGAAATACTTTGGGTATATCGTAATATCCAAAAGCAAGAACTAGTAGAGAAGGTCTACGAATTAACTAAATCAGATAGAGGTGAATGGAGTGTGAAAATCTTAGCTAGGTATGCAGCTGGAAAAGGTGAAGGACAATTTTTCATGGCGGTCCCTATAGTTGATGATGATTCTCTTATTGCTATGATTGCAAGATCACTTGATCCGAACTCAAGTTGGTCTGCATTGGAGTTATATATACAAAAAATCAAGATTGTTATAGGTCATCCACATGTTAGTCGTGTGTCATCTCCCGTACCCGAAGTACCAGTCCCGGAGCTGAGTCCCAATCATCCTATTCAGTCACATGTGGATTTGTCTCCGGCAGATGGTAACATATTCCCAATTCCAACACCAACAAATCCTCTACAACATATCCTGTCACCTCCTTCCAATTTGATTCGTCATCTTGTTGATAATGAAAACCTAAATCAATCATTCGAAAATGCTGTTGTTAACAATGAATTGTTAGAAGATGAAGAAGTTGGGGAAGATAAGGAATATGTAGAAGATGGTGAAGATGAAGAAAATTTGCATGTACAAATGATAACCCTAATGACATTAATGATGTTCACTAGTTGGAACGAAATGTGGAATCGGCGGTCCCATTGAATCAAAGGCGACCTACCACTTTTCCTGAATTTGAATCAGTGGACTGCGTTAACAATTCTAGAGTATATCACTTCGGTGAAGAGTCATCTGGCTCATCTGACACACACCAATTGTACACTGGACAGAAATTTTCAACCAAAGATGAAGTGGTACATGCCGTGAAAATATTTTCCATCAAGGAACATCAAGATTTCGTCATTGTTAAGTCAAACAAAACCATATTTTCTGTAAAATGTAAAATGACACCAAATGTACATACTGTTAAGGAGGAAGCATCAATTCCCGATGTTGCAGAGTCGGGTTGTATGTGGAGATTTCGTGCTATCATTCCAACAGAGCAAACAGATTTTAATGTAAAGAAACTGGAAGGACATCATACATGTATCAATCCCACATTGACTCAAGATCACAGGAGAGTAGATTCTACACTAGTAGCAAACTTGATTTTGAATGTTGTGAAGGCACATATAGGAATAACTGCGAAGGCAATTATTGAGGTAGTTTTGCTTGAATGCAATTACAAGATATCTTACAACATGGCTTGGCGAGAAAAACAACGATCTATTGAGCGATTGTTCGGTGGGTTTGAGGAAGCGTATACGAAGCTGCCTTCACTTTTATCGGCAGTATAAGAATCAAATCCTGGCACTTATGTCAAATGGGACAAGGTTCCGTCCGGTCCTGGTGAGGAGACATTCAACAGAGTTTTTTGGGCATTTGTGCCATCTATTGAAGGATTTAAGTCTTGCAGATCTGTTATAAGTATTGATGGTACCCATCTGTATAGAAAATTTAAGGGTTGTTTATTGATAGCAGTTGCACCCGACGCTAGTGATCGTCTATTTCCGTTTGCGTTTGCAATAGTAGATGGAGAGATTATTGAAAGTTGGACTTGGTTCATGAGTTGCATTCGATACTATGTCACAGACCGCCAAGGGTTATGCGGTATATCCGATCGTCACGCTGAGATTTTGTCTTACATGGAGCTCGAGAACGGATCATGGAATGAGCCACATGCTTATCACTGGTATTGCATGCGGCATTTTGCTACAAATTTTTATACCAAATTTGGTAATAAGGAGTTGAGGTAGAAGTTGAAGGTGGTAGCATGTCAAAATCAGCTTAAAAAGCTAGCCAAAGGAATGACAAATATTGAGTCAGTTAAACTAGATGCATCAAATTGGCTCAAGGAGAAACCTATTGAGAAGTGGGCCCTTGCGGAAAATGGCGGACATCGATATGGGATGATGACTACAAATATTAGTGAAGTTTTTAATTTGGTATTGAAGGGAGTTCGTAGCTTACCCGTTACCGCTATTGTGGAGATGATCTTCTATCATATTAATAGCTACTTCACTGAACGTCGTCAAGGGGAACAAAGGCTTATAAGTGATGGTAAAATCTGGACATCACGTGTACAACTAATTCTTGATTAATGATGTGAGAGAGCTAGCTTGCATGAGGCTATAATATTTCACCATAATCCAGGTGCATTTCAAGTTCGAACTGGTATTAGAGTTGAAAACAATCAGCAAAAAGGTGGAAATTTGCATACAATTAATTTGGGAGCGAGGGCATGTACTTGTCAGAAGTTTCAACTTTACAATATTCCATGTTCTCATGCATTGCGGCTTGTGCATCTCGGGTAGTGGATTACCGTCCTTATGTCAGTCCATTCTATTCTACCGAGTTGTTATTACTCACTTGGAGGCCCACATTCACTCCAATTAAAGACCAAGCATATTGGCACACCCAATTGGGACCATCACTCAAGGCTGATGATACACTTAGAAGATGTGGGAAAGGTCAGCATAGAACTACACGCATTCCGAATGACATGGATGTTAGAGATGGGTTGGGCACGAGGATAACTTGTTCGCAATGTAATCAAATAGGCCATAACAATCTTCGTTTTCCTAGTAAACAAACCTCCAACACCAGTGGTGCTAACTCATCGCAGGTATTTTAATTTTGCATACGATTTATTCTATTAATGTTTATTCTTAAATTGACTTGGTGCGATGTAATAAATGCAGAACGAGGTGAACCAAGCAGCAAGTACACGAGGTCGAGAACGGCGTGCACCCACACGTGGTGCACGACCTCCTAGAAGCACCAGAAGCATGAGTACCGAAGGTGAAGGGGTGTCCAGATACACACATTCGTGAATATATTGGTACTTCATGTTGTATTCACTTGTATATCTGATGTCATAGTTTTTTGCTATACCAATTTGTATCAAAGATGTCATTTATTTTTTTTCTATATAATGTTGTATCAATGATGTCATAGTTTTTTGGTATATAATGTTGTATAAATGATGTCATAGTTTTTTTCTATATAATGTTATATTTTGGCTTATTTGTGAATATGTTGGAAATGAATGAATTCCAAGTTTGGTGGAGTATTTATGTAATCATAGTATATATAATGTTATACAATGTTAAATTTATGCTATATAATGTTGTATCAGTTGAAGGTGATACGAGAAGCTGCTATGTTCATGTTATATAATGTTGTGTATATGTGGTTGTAATCAGGGAAGCCGCTATGTTAAATTTTCATAAATGGAACTATAACAGAGGTCGCTATTGGGATTAACGACCCTTCTATATATGTAGTCATTATTACCAATAGCGATTAAACTGATAAAACCTTTTAAGAAAATTCCAGAGAGCAAGCCAATTTCGACTACAACTGAGGTTGCTTTTGGGAACAGCGAACCTAGTTATAGTCGAATTTGAGAGGAAATTCCAGAGAGGAAGCCCATCTCGACTACAACTAAGGTTTTCCTTGGGAATAGCGACCCTAGTTATAGTCAAATTTGAGAGGAAATCTCAGAGAGGAAGCCAATTTTGACTACAACTGAGGGAGCTTTTGGGAATAGCGGCCCTAGTTATAGTCGAATTTCAGAAGAAATTCCAGAGAGGAAGCTAATTTCGACTACAACTGAGGTCGCTTTTGGGATTAGCATCCCCAATTATAGTCAAATTTGAGAGGAAATTCCAGAGAGTAGGCCAATTTTGACGACAACTGAGGTCGCTTTTGGGAATAGCGACCGTAGTTATAGTTGAATTTGAGAGGAAATTCCAGAGAGGAAGTCTATTTCGACTGTAACTGAGGTCGCCTTTGGGAATAGCGACCCTAGTTATAATCGAATTTGAGAGGAAATTCCAGAGAGCAAGCCAATTTCGACTACAACTGAGATCGCTTTTGGGAATAGCGACCCTAGTTATAGTCGAATTTGAAAGGAAATTCCAGAGAGGAAGCCTATTTTGACTGTAACTGAGGTCACCTTTGGAAATAGCGACCCTAGTTATAGTTGAATTTGAGAGGAAATCTCAGAGAGGATGCCAATTTCGACTACAGTTGATGTCACGCCCCGCTTCCCAAAAATACGGAATACGAGCACGTAACAAAAGCCCAGCGAATGATTAATATCATCCTTAAGCTGTTCAGGAAAATCTTTACAACATATCACAGTATAATCAGAGTCGGAAGCCAGAAAAATCAACCACATGCACATATAAACCAAATACCAACAGGAATACTTGAAATAAAATGTATTAACCTCAAATAATCATGATCTGAAAATACACAAATATTCCTGGGTCATATTGCCCAAATACCAGAAATAAATACAAGTAACAGATACAATGTTCAAAATGAGCAACAGGAAATAAATATAGATAGCAAAGCTTCAGCCAACTAGAACTTCATCTCGCCAATACCTTCAGGAATCCTGTCCTCCAAAATCTGCCATTCATAGAATGCAGGAAAAAGGAAAAGAGAAAACATAGTACCCGTCAATGGCAAGTCCGGGTCACAAATAGAATAGGATACAAGCACATGGACACTATCTAACCACAGGATATACTAACAGGTAAGGGTAACATATGTCAAATGTAAAGTCAACAGGTAAACAGGTAACATGTAGGTTTATCAGGTATTCAGGTAATCACGTAATCATGTATCAAGTATCAGGAAAACAAGTAACAGGTAATCAGGTAAACAGGATCATCAGGATAATCAGGTTATGTTAATCTAATCTTTTTATTAACTATCTAGGTAGCACGACATGTGCCCCAAATTATATCACATGGTTGCTACAACAAAACAGTTTCGCTTTAGATTTCGTAGGGGATATTATAGGGCAGTGTACTTAGGTATCAGTAACAGTAACAGGAACAGTTCGAACCTAGTGGTCCGCCTCTGAGTACACCTTCCTATAGGGAAGTGTGCAGTCAGGTAATCAGTAACAGTAACAGTTCGAACCCAGTGGTCCGCCTCCGAGTACACCTTCCTATAGGGAAGCATGTAGTCAGGTAATTAGTAACAGAACAGTTCGAACCCATTGGTCCGCCTCCAAGTACACGTTTCTATGCTTTCCCTCTACTAGATCTGTCCCATAAACCCCGGCTTGATTACTTTTAGTATTTATATTATCCACAGGCATGAGAGTGTGCTAAATAATATCAACTAACAGGTCATAATCAGGTTTAGTCTCAGGGAATTAGATCAGCAAGTATAGGTGCAAAACATTCACAAATACGAGCAAAATGGTATACGTTTATAATCAGGACAGCAAGACCAGTCTGTACAAAAACAGTGATCCAAAGATCTACAGGCATGCAACTTATAATCCGTCAAAAGATCTGAAAACTAGACTCCCACACGCTTCTAACGAGTATAATAAAGATACACACTAGTTCATAACATCCCAGCGTAAAACGCATTCCAACACAGTTTTCAAGTACAGCCAGAAAACAGGGGAATAACTTAAACCACATGAAAATAGCATACAATGTCATTAATTAAATCCATGAAAATTCTGGGGTAATCCCCTATAAGTATAGTCTCAAAATATAGATTTTCATATTTTTTCAGAAAGTATAGATTTGTTTTCAAAAAATAGAAAATAACACATAACACAGTTTTGATGGATCTGGAATTCTTTAACACCGCTGTACAAAATGGAACACATCTTGCAAACAGCGCATCAAAATCCACTTCCACCAAAACGGGATGAAAATAGATAAAATTACCCAACTTTCATATCTCACATGAAATATTCATACAGTAATTAGAAATAAGGTGAACACGACATTCAACATATAATCACACGCAGTTTACAGCAAAAGCGATCTATAGAAAAGGATGTAAGACATCACTCAAAACTCATCTTTTAATTATCACAAAAATCATAGAACTACCTAACATCATGGTGAAACACTGGACAAAATCTTGTGGCATGAAATTATGTCTAACTTGGATCTTGAAAATAAATTGGTGATAAAATCTACCCCGAAATGAATCTGGGAACTACCGGCATACAGTTACTAAAATAATCATAACTAATTCATACGAACTCCAAACAGGATGAAATCAGTGGGATTAGAAAATAGATTCAGTTATCTACAAATTTCTCAGAAATAGTCATGTTGAAATTCGGACTCTAATCCAGGTAAAAACAGCAATCAATCCAGTTACATCCAAATTTCCAGATTTCTCAACTAAACTTCAAAACGTCATAACTTTCTCAAAAATCATCCAAACTCTTCCAAATTCAAAACGCTGCCTACCCATTGTCTAAATATCATTTCTAAAGGTTTCTAACCTGTCAAAATCCAATATTTCTCATATAGGTGTTCAAACATGCATCGGTTATACCATATGTCACATACGCGATAAAAATCGCGTTTGGGTGATTCCTAAGGCACAATCCTATCAAACTCCATGTCCTAAGTCGTCTATGGCCTGTTTTGAACATTAGAGACGAAATCCATAATTAAAAATATGATCTTTGTCCGTCTCTAGTCTCAACCTATCCTATGTGTGAACTTTCTACTTGTATCAACCTAAGAAATTTAAGTACAAGTTACTTGCCTGAATTTGAAGATGAAGAACGATGCAAATCAAAAGTGGGATCAGTTCCCATGACGAAAATCCTCGGACTCACGAACGATCCACACGCGCACTCGAGCACGCGCAAGAAAAATCCCAAGAGAGAGAGTGCGCGACGGCGGATGGAGAGAAAGCGGGAAAGATGAAGTACGGAAAATAGGGTGCAATTGTTACGGGAAAAAGAAGATGCAGTTTACGGATTGAAAACAAATATATAAGGGATATGAATTAGTGTTAGGGTTAGGAGAAAAGGAGATGGTGCGATGACGGCTACAGGAAATAAAGTGGGTCGGGTGCATTAGGTGGATCCGGGTGGTGGTGTAGGGGAATATGAGTTCACGGTTGCATTGGTTTTAAATACCCAGGGAAGTGATTAGGAGAAGGTAATAATGGTTAGGTTTTAAAGGTAGGATAGGTGATCTGATGGTATATTGGTAGGATTAGGAATTAATTAGGAAGGTAAGTATAGAATAGATTGATATTAGGATAGTTTCTTATGGTAAAAAAAACAATTTGGATGGATACATATAAGGTAATAGGATTTAGAAAATAAATAAATAAATATCTAAGGTAAATAAATAAATAAAATAACAAATAAAAATATTGTCTTTAATAAAATGCAATTTGCATTACAAAATATAATTTATACAATTAATAGATAAAAAAATGGATGTTTAATAACTAGTCAAAAATAACAATAATTACAATAATAAAAATGAGGTTTTTATTACAATATAAAATCACTGGAAAATAGTTAAAGATAAATTCATTTGATCGAAAACATATTTAAAATAGAAGATCAAAAAAATACATTTGACAAAAGAATTTGAAAAACGGAAAAATAATTTGCGAATATTTTTAAAATACAGAAGATACACAAAAATATATTTTTGGAAAAACATGGGTTACAGTTGAGGGCGCTTTTGGGAATAGCGGTCCTAGTTATAGTCGAATTTGAGAGGAAATTCCAGAGAGGAAGCCAATTTCGACTACAATTGAGGTCGCTGTTGGGAATAGCGACCCTAGTTATAGTCGAATTTGATAGGAAATCTTAGAGAGTATTAGTATCAGTATCAGTTCGATCACTATTACGATCAACGACCTATGTCAACCGAGGTCGCTAATGCCAATAACGACATCTTTATAAAACACAGATATGACAAATTTATACACACCAGCTTCCCTGTGTACATTCACAACATCTTTGTTTACCACATTATGCCACAAACAATCATTTATCACATACATTTCATCAAAGTATAAAACAACGACTAATATCACAAACAAGCATGTTTACAACATATTACAAAAGCTTGCATCAAAATCTATATTTACGGTAGCGTGCAGTGATTATAAAACAACGACTAATATCTATGATGAAACAACAACTAAAGAAACAACATAAGAATAAGTACGCCTAAAATGAGACGACTACGATAGGGTGTACATTTCGAGTTTCCTTCTTTTTCGAATAGCTTTCTGCCTCAGGCCAACTTGTGCAACTTGTGTAACTTGTGATATGAGCATTTCATCGAGGATTTCTTCAATTTCATTACTAGGTTGCACCGCTACTTGTTGTAGAAAATTCTCTTCTTGTTGTGCATTTTCTTCATTGCCTTCATCTTGTGCTTGCTCTTCATCAGCTTGCTCATCCACTGTTGGCTCAACTCATTATCATTGCCGTGTTAGACTCTTTACGATCTTCCTACGCCCAGATGTTCCGTAAGTCGGGGATGTTATCAATGCGTCAAATCTTGCCACCTCACCCACCTCCTCTATTTGCAAATGGCATGGTGCGAGAATCTCACGTGTGAGATCCTTTGCAGCTTGAACCACATTGCTTTGGGCGATGACCCATACTTGGTCCATCTGCATATATCACAAACAAATAACATATCATATACATCGCAATGACGAGCAAATGTATTAATATAAATATTTAAAATATAATCAAAATTTCAAAATCACAAATGATATAATAACATACGATTTTTCGAGTGAATGCCGCTCTTGGTTGATAAGTGGGTAGCATAGAGGAATAGGCGGGATTGGGTTCGACCTTAGCACTCGGAACTGGTAGGCGGACCCCTGCTGGCATGGAAGTACGAGGAGCTACATATAAATATGTAATCTACTGGTACCATGACATGTATATAGCGTGCAGTGATCCATCATATGGAGGAATACTGGTAACAATAGTATCGTATCTCCGCTCATTCCACGCGGTCACATGAGCTTGGTGATGGGAAGCCCAATTATGATCAGGCACACGTCCAGCCCCTTTGACCTTGTGTAAAAGAATGTCATACGTCTGTGGGGCAGGGATGGTTTGTTGAACACCGAATTGACGAAGCACTCGATCCGGATAGTACATCTCGACAACACTGAAGTTCACGAGTGTGGCTCTCGTCAACCATAACTGGCTATGTGTGGTACAAATAGGTGGTAGTCTCTCCAATCGATTTGGTGAGTACGGTGCCCATATGACGAACTCCTCTCTCAACATATCTAGCTCTTCCCTGTAGTAAGCAACCACCCCACGTGGATTATCTCTCCACGTGTGCCTCCCTGCCCAGTACACACTGATGGAAGCTAACACTGCAGCATTCACTGCATCTATCAACCACCCCTGTGACTGCCGACTTATACAGGACATCCAATATGTAAGTGTTCCGAACACCATATTTGTAGGATTAACATCGAACTTGTCACATCCTTCGCATTCAACGCTCCATTGCACAAACTCCTGTACAAAGAGGCTAATGCAGCACTACCGCAGCTATATTGACTAACTCTTGTCAAGTCACCGATCAATGGTAAGTACATGAGAGGCATGACATCTCCTGTCGAGTTGGGAAAAAAGACACCTCCAAATACATTCATCAAGTAGGCTCGGGTGTAGCACTCTACATGATACTTCGTCGATTCGTTGTTTAAGAAATTCTTAAATGTATTCTTCAGCCAACTTAATCGGATAGACACACCATAAAATATAGTCTCATATGTCTCGACACTAAGAAAATCTGCCACAAGCACCTCCTTATTAAATTCCATTGTACCTGTAAAGGCGAGACCATCAATTGGAAATCCAGAGATAACCGCGATATTTTGAAGCGTCACGGTCATCTCTCCAACAGTGAAATGGAACGAATGAGTATCCAGCCTCCAATGCTCGAGTACAGCTGTAAGTAGATGAAGATCGAGTTTCATCTTCCCTATCAATCCGAGTCTGTAGAAACCGGTCTCCACTAACAGCACGTGTAACGCTCCGAATTCCAAATAAGACCGAATTCGAGATTTCACAAGATCTTTACTTTCTTCGAACAATTTTACAAGGAAATTAAAACTTTTCAACAACATCAGAGTTCTTTAAAATTTGTTTACACAGCGGAAAAATAAAAAAAATACAACAATGAAATAAAATACAACTTATACAACTTTATCAATGTAAGTCATCAACTGCATCATAACATCTTTACTTCTTCATAAAGAGTCCATTACCTGCATATTAAGCTGTGGGCACGCCAGTCACTTACAACTGACGAAAATGTTATACTCGGCTATCCTCTCTATGCCGTACATATAACGATCTCAATACTTTAACAAATCACAAACTTGGATGAATAATAAAGTGTCAAAAGTGATTATTCTAAACATGTAAGTGTATGCGATGCCTTAATGCCTAATGCACACATTTTTATACTAAGATGACACTAATGCATACTTGTTCGGATTCTATGCATCCCATACTATATAGGTCCGAGGGCAAGTACCTACATATTCCACAATAACGGGTTCGATCCCTCGCCATGAAAAACTACCCAGTAGTAAGACAAGATTTAGATCATTTCACGAATATGGATCCCAACCCCGAAGTCCACCGCCGACTGTTATAACCGATCCCTCATCGTGCGAATCATTCCACAAGTGCCCCTCTAGCCTCGACATACGTATATACATTGGAGTATAACAAACCATTTGCCCGACTACGTAAAGTCCCGGATTTAAAAATAAAAGCCCATCTTCCACGGAGCAACCACAGTCTGCCGACTGGGTCTATAGCCACGGAGATCCACCGCCGACTATATAGAGGCAACCCACTTACGTTTGCCCAGGTTTACTACATCTTCACTTATGTGCCTAATTATTTAGTTCAAGACATGAATAAATTTCCAAGCCTAGAATTAGTTTTACCTCCTACCGGACTTTACCAACAAATACGAGATAACTCAATGGCAATATCTCAGAATATATCTCAATTCTTTTCAAATCAAATAGTGTCGGTACCCGAGGTCTCACTAACTCTAAATCAAAACTTTTTCATGTATAAGAATTCATGGGTACACATACCCGTCAATAAACATGTCTTAAACTTAGATATTTTTATTTTCAACTTATTCACAAAGTAATCATAGTCTTGTCATTATTAATGATCTATTTATCCATTCATAATCTTTTTTAGCAAAAATAATTCCTTTAAATAAAACACAATTTCATCACATGAAAATCTTGTGAACAATTCAAGCTCATACAATGTCTCAACTCACTCCAAAATATTCTTTAAGCAAAATAAGAGTGTAATTTCTTCAAGAGAAATAACTTCACAAAATTTAATATTTTACTCTTCTTCAGAAAAGAAAGTTCTATTCTCAAATAATTTTGAAGTCACATAATTAATTTTCGTATCTTAATTTTCCAATTTTTTATTTCTCAAAAATCCATGAAATTTTCTGGAGTTATTCCTAATAAATTTCATGATAGCCATAATATCATACTTCAAAATGTCCCAAAACTGTCTATAGAAAAATATAGGAAACCCATCCGGCCCTGGTGCCTTGTCCTGTCCCATCCCCCACACTGCTGCCTTCACCTCATCCATTGTGAATCGGTCTTGCAGAGCCTCAACTCTGTGTCTTGTTTCTCCTGGCAATCCTCCCATAAATTATCATTTGACTCGCACTGTCCATCCCTGTTATGTCCGATTAATTCCTTAAAATTAGTATCCACATGGTTGACAATCTGTCTCTCATCTACCACTGAAATGCCATCGATATCCAATGAATGTATGTAGTTGTTTCTACGTTGCATACTGGCGACCTTGTGGAAGTATTTGGTGTTCGCATCACCTTCTTTGAGCCATTTGATCCTCGATCTCTGTCGCCACATAATTTCCTCATCGATGTAATTTTGTTGGATCTCTTGCCTGCATGTCGTTAGTCTTTGGAACTGAATATCCTCCAGGGTACCAACTTCTTCCTTTTTTTCTAGTTCCTCGATCTCGAGAAGGATATCCTTTTTCCTTTTGAAGATATTCCCGAACGTGTCCTTATTCCACTTTCTTAGCCTCCTTCTGAGAGTAGCTAGTTTTTTGTTAAGTCTGGTGGCTGGCTCTGTCTGCCCCTGTTCCTCTTCCCAGCACTTCCTCACCATTTCTTGACAGTCCTTGTTGGTCAACCACATTTTTTCGAACCGAAAGATTCTTTCTTCTTCTTCCCTGTTCACCCGTATTAATCATGATAGGAACATGATCCGATGTATTTCGTAAACATGACTTTGCCATTGCCAGTGGGAACTTATTTTCCCAGTCTGTAGAGACTAGAATTCTGTTTAGCTTAGCAAGTATTGGCTCCCTACGTCGGTTGGACCACGTGAAGCACCTGTCATTAATAGGGATGTCCATCAACCTCAATCTTGATATGACCATATTGAATTTCCTCATATCGTGGCCATTCCCTAGCCCTCCACTCCTCTCGAAAGTGTGCCTGACGATATTGAAATCCCCCCCCCACCACCCACGGTAGACTCCACCTTCCCCTTATAAGTTGTAGCTCATCCCAAAACTGTTGTCTAAGATTTCTTTCATTTGGGCCGTAGACCGCCGTGATGGTTTGCTTCCACCCGTCCTGTCTTCTTTGTAACACAACCGAAACCGTGTATTCCCCAACCCAGTCATCCAGTAACTCAAATTTACTGGTATTGACCCCCACCATGACCCCCCCTGACGCCCCAATGGCATCCCTAACCCTCCATTCCTGTAAATGGTCTGTCTTTAGACCCCTTAGAACCATGCTCGTTGGTTGAGCTAATTTAGTTTCTTCCAAGCAAGCAATATCTATGCGATTATTTCTAATAACCTTTCCTACCATTCTACGCTTGGCAGCCCCGCCAAGCCCTCGAACATTCCAAAAGAGGATGTTACACATTATGAATGTTCCCCCCTCCCCCCTTGTACCTGTAGAGTTGAATCCAACTCTATCAGGTTTCGGGACACACAATCCATGCTTATCCCCCCTTGTAGACCACTTTGAGCATTAGCAATATTAGCTAATTCTCTACCCCGAATATCGTCAATAATACCAGTGTGTGTATTATGATGCAAGTTTAACCCATAGACATTTGCAAGCTGTATTAACATATAATCAGGAATAGAACCAAAAACGGAAATATTCGATTTTGTACCTGCAATGTTTTCATAGGCTTTTCGTTTTCCAACCCTCTGGTAGATTTCTTTGACGGTCATCGACTTTTCCCTTTTACACCTCTGTCTGACGCTGCGTCTGAATCCCTCCTTTGTCTTAAACACCTTTTTCTGCTTACCAGTTTCGACTGCCGCTGTTCCCACCTCTATGTTAAGTATTTCTCTCTCATCTCCCGAGTTGGGCTGTTCTGATTTGTAAGACTCCGTATCTGAATCTGATGAAACCTCTGCTCGTTGTTTATTGATCGAAGCCCAATTTCCCAGCATTGCCTTCATTCTTTTTTGAACTTCGCGCTCCACTCTTTTTTCAACTTCCTGATTTAACATCTCTTCAATCTTTGGTTCCTCCTCTTCGATAGTGTCCTCCACATGCAACATATCTGCCACCTTCCTAATATTATGCACCTCGGAGATTTGCATATTTGCTTTGGACGTCTCTATACCATCCTGCACACTTGCTTCCTCCTCCCGTCCTATATTCTGTTTCCTATTACCCCTGGCCATACCCAACTCCATACCCAAGCTAAAATCTTGCTCCACTAAATTCAAAATCCCCTGATTTGCACCCTACTGAGTACTCTCGAGCCCAGCGAGACAAGCCCATCTGATGTCGTACCCATCCTCTTTCACACCATGCTTGACATGTACATCCACAGTACTATTGTGACTCAGCTTAGATGCTCCCTCAGAGTTGAAAGCCTTGGGCCCCACGTAATGTGTCATGTTGCTGTCGAAGTTGATGCTCTTGGGCCCCACATCTTGTACCGTGTTTTGCAACTCTTCGAGGAACAGTGGCGTAGCACCTACTGACCTGTCGCCTTGGCCCCCCCTCTAAAACATGATAGGATTTACCCCTCCCATGCGTTCCAGCTGGCAGAGTGCATGCTTTGATAATGGACTTACCCTTACCGAATGAGAATTCCCCAACCATTGGATCCATTTTCGTTTTGATTGATGATGAGTGGACGATCTTTAGCTACATGAACCCTGACCTGAGCCGAATCTGGTTCAGTCCTGTGTGAACCGTCGTCTTCAACCTCCTTGCTAATCTTTCCCGCTACGACATCTTCCCATTGCCTCGCCTTATGCTCGCTGCTCTCTTCTCCGAAAAGCCTTTTTGACACCGTCCCGCCTTCATAGCGTATCCCGAGGGCACACCCTCCACCATAATCTCAACCATGAAAGTTATATTCTCCACCATAACTTTAATAATGTAATGCCCCGCCCTAATACTCAGACAATTTTAATATTTTTAGAAGACAAATTAGATACTATGTAGTACAACTGCCCACCACAGGCTGCCTCTCAAAAGGTGGTTAACCAATTAGGTGACTCTTGATCATAGACAATTATATTTATACTCAAATTATTTTTTGTATATTTCCCATGTGGGACTATATTTCTCAAATCCTTTTACAAATCTCCTCAAATCCCGTGTACATAGTGTACACGTTATATAGTAGCAGTCGACTGCTAGATTTACCAGTCGACTGTTCGTGGAAATACGGGGTATTACATACACCCCACCTTAGAAATCAGCGTCCTCGCTGAGTACAGGACACACATCTAGTGTAGGATCTGTCTTTCTAGTCGGTGTAGCGTCGTCCTTTGATCCCACGAAATGTGCAGATCATAGGCCCTCTTCTACACTCGGTGTCGAAAGTTGGCTCTGATACCATTCTGTAATGCCCCGCCCCAATACTCAGACAATTTTAATATTTTTAGAAGACAAATTAGATACTATGTAGTACAACTGCCCACCACAGGTTGCCTCTCAAAAGGTGGTTAACCAATTAGGTGACTCTTGATCATAGGCAATTATATTTATACTCAAATTATTTTTTGTATATTTCCCATGTGGGACTATATTTCTCAAATCCTTTCACAAATCTCCTCAAATCCCGTGTACATAGCGTACACGTTATATAGTAGCAGTCGACTGCTAGATGTACCAGTCGAATGTTCGTGGAAATACGGGGTATTACAAGTAACGCTTGGTAGTTCGATATGACCATGACGTGCGACTCTAACCCATGCGACACCGCCTCTCTTCATCGTCGTCGCTACATCCATCTCCAGGACGTTACCAAAATGCCTCAAGACATCTTGGAACCCCCCTAGCTCCCAACAGTGGAGCGGTAAACCCATCAGAGCGACCCAAGTGCCTATCTCGTCTTCATTGCGAATAGCTCCCTCATCGTCCATCCACTGTCTGATACCAATTCCATATCGTCCACCGCTGATCTTTAACTCAGTGCGTCTCACAAGTGCCGCAATGCCTTCAACAGATGGGAACTCAGCAAGCCAGAAGTTCTTAACTTGATGGAGCTCCCATATTCAACGATTGAAAGACTCCGACATATGTCTCAGTCCTGTGATGATTTCATCTGCGGAGGGGCGTCCTCTGACCGCTGTAATAACCCCCATCTTGGACCTGAGGACATCTTTGTTCATTCTCATCACACCCGTAACCAACACGACAACGCAATGCACTTCGACCCCCCTAACCTTTGCCTTAATTTCCGCCCCCTGCCGAACCCTCCTCTTCTCCCCTCTCACCGCACATGTATTTACCTTGTGCCCTGGGAGCTTACATTCGAAGCACACAAACATTCCTATGGAGCACTCCTCCTTGCGATGTGGGTCGCCGCAGAATAGACATTGAGTCTCCCTCGCCTTAGCGATAGCAGCCTCATGCTTTTTAGTCGATTTGGAGCGGAATATCTCCCAGTCTTTGTTGTCGTTAGCCAGTCGTGCCTCCTCTTTCCTTCTCCGCACTTCCCGCAATGCCGACATGAGTTCCTGCTCAGAGAAGTCTGTCGGGGATAAAGGGGACCTCGTCTTAGCCACAACAATACTGTTAGAAGGCGATGGAATGTTGCACTGCTTTCTTGTAGGGGATCGAAGTATAGGATCAGGGACTGGAGACCGTTGTATAGGTGATCTCACCGTAACCCTGGGGCTATCCACCTGCCGGACCTCCTTACAGGCGGGTTTGATGATATCCTGGGGGCTCTTGGACTCTCTCATCCCCTCCGCTGCTCTCTTGCCCCGCTTATCAACTTGGTGACGATGGAACACTGGCGATCTAGAGCGCGTACGCCGTTGACCTCCACCATCTTTCCTCAAGGTTGGTCGATCTGCACCCCTCCTCGGAGACCTGGCACAGCGACTCTCCCTTCGGCCGTCACGCTGGACATGCCAACCACGTGGGTTGCGACGCTCCTCGTCGCTACTGTGGTCACGAGCAACCCACACACGCTCCCTCCCCCAGTCGACCCTAGAATCTCCCCGCATCGAAGAGATAACAAGAGGAGAGAAGTGTAGGGAGGTTAGTCATGGGTAGATTTAGAGGTGGTGATGTTAGGGAATATGGTGAAGGCTTGACCAATGTTGGTGAGGAAAGGAGGATGGTTGGCAGTAGGTGGAAGTTAACTGTGAAGGGTCAAGGTTTTTGCTAGTAGGGAACTGGTGGGAGGGAGAAGCAGCAGGAATAGGTGGTGGGAGAGTCGTAGGAATAACAGTAGGTTGTTTAAAGAGTTATAGGTTGGGTGGTTTGGGCTGGGAAGGACGAAGAGGGAGAGGAAGAGAGGAGGGGGGGAGGGGAGAGGAAGAAGCGATTAAGGGGTGGTGGAGGTGGTGGAGGAGGACGGAGAAGATGAGGGTAGGGTTAGGTTTTGTTTTTTGGTAGAGGAGAGAGGGGTTTCGGAAAAACGGGAGCCCATTTTGGTTTTTTTTTTTTTTGAATATTTTTAAACTTTATTTATACTTTTGAGAAAAAAAGAAGAATTAGTGGTGTTGACCGGGCTAAGATACTCAAAAGGAGAATTGAGAAAGGATGATGAATGAAAAATGAGAGAAAAATTGGGTTGAGTAGGAGAGTTTTAGTTGGGAAGATGAAAGAGAAAGGATAGTTTAAGTACTAAAATAAATGTATTTGACGTTTTTTGGGATTTTTGAAGTAACTTAATATTTTGTTGTGAGTTTTATCGAATTACTTAGTTTGTTGGTGGTTATAGAGTAATACCAATGTTTGATGGGGATAATTTCGAGAAAACCATTTCTTTATTAATAAAATATAGTAACCAAATTCTACTTTTTCCTATAAAAAGAAGGAAGATTTTTTTTTGCTTTACTTGTTATGCAATTTTTAAATTTTTTTTTTTTTTTTTATAGAGATGAACGAAATTAATGGAGTATAAGTATAGAAGTAGAAGTTCCTCAAATTGTTGATTCTAAAATGTATAGTTATTAATTTTAAGTGTAAAACCCTCACCCCTTTCTTACTATGACTTCACACTTTTGGGGTAGTAACAACTAACAACTCCTATTGTACTTATCATCAATTTTAACACTGTACAAGAAGCACTTTTCAACACAAATTCAGTTTAGAATGGAATAGGTTATGTTGTAATGAAGGGTACCTTTTGTTTTCGTTAATCAATCATTAATGAAACCGGTGACCTAGGTCACTTTTATTTTCAAAAAAACACAAATTCAGTTTAACTGACATATAGATACATGAATCACTTTACATATAGATACATGAATCACTTTTGTGCGCAGATGACAATTTCTAAACGAATCCAAGTTTAATTACAAAGTAAGCATATACACATACACATACAAATACAGATGCTCAAATCAACTAAGAAGTATATAGTATGGACTATGGAGTTCACATTGGAAATTACAGACTAGGTTTGAATTAGGCATTATTCAAAGCCCGGACAAACTATATTTGATAATTCTGCTCTGCTTACTACTTGCTTAGACGTATTGCTATTTACCAGTGCCAGCCAGCGACAAACACGAAGTTCCCGTACCTAACATAAACATAGGGGTGAGAAATAATTTCCCAAAAACACGAGAAAGAGAGTGAAATTGATGTATTGTAATGCCTTGTGTCTATTTCAAAAAAAACAACAAAGATAAAGTACTTACTTGTTTGCATCGCGGTTCATCATTCACGAATTGTGTGATTACCGAAGGGAGTTAAATCCAGCAATGGGCATTTACTGATACAGAGAAACTTGAGGGAATTGAAGCTAATTCTACGAGAAGAGAAGGAACTTAATTTTGGAAGATTTCTCAGTACCAAATATTTGAGATCAACAAGGATGTGCATTATTTCTTCTTCATCTTCTTCTTCTTCTTCTATTATTTCTTCACCATCACTAATAACTTGCTCAATTTGTCTACACGAATCTAACTCAAATCGCTGAAGACATGGGAGTTGTCCGACCCATGTAACATTCTTCAAACGTGGACATTTTTTGATATGCAACATAGTGACATTCCGAAATACAACTCCAGGCACAACCCCTCCTACCCATTTGATCCTCTGCAGGTTGAGAAGTCGAGCAAAAGTGACGATTTGTAAATTAGTAAATTCCTCCTCTTTACGCTGCTCACCGGTCATTACTACCTCCTCCAAATCCTTGCATTTTAAAAAAAATTAATTCCTGGAGGATATCCCTGTCTAGAATGAAATTTAAAAGTGGGAGGGTAGTCACTCCTTTTAATTCAAATAAGCACGCGCGCAAAAGGGTCACTCTTGGATTACTAGTTATTTGTTCCAGCATTGACACTGTATATATATCGAGTCCTAGAGCTTTCAACCCAAACACGGAGCATCCTAACTCTTCAAGACTAGCCTCGCCTGCCATATTCCATCCTTGATAACCAAATATCTCAAAATTTTCCAGTTTCTTTAACTTTGATATCAGTCCACAAGGAATGCTAATGCTTTCAAACGCACCCAAACGCAAATACTTCAGTTCAGTGAGATTCAGTAGCTCAATAGGTAGTGAAAAAAATAGCTCGTTTAAGAAAAGATAGCGCAATGCAACAAGACAACCAATGCTTGATGGAAGTTCATGGACATTGCAGAATTCAATAATGAGGGTATTGAGGGTTGGCATGTTTTGAAAAAAGTCATCGGTGAGTTTAGGCAACTTACAGTAGAAAAAAAATAAGACCGAGATGTTATTATAGACAAGATGTTGCGGAAGGATTTTTATCGCACAGGAGGACAACGATATCATTTCAGCATCTCCACATTTTGTTAGATCACCCCCTACTTCTCCCGACTCAACTATCCATTTATTCCTGTTGGTCTCGCAATCTGTTGCAATCCACAAAGCCATTCCCCGTACTACATAATGCATCTTCACCGAATTAAACATTGCGTCTTCCACTTCTTCTAGAAGGCCAACTGCTTTGAGGTCTTGGATGATTCTGATCCCCCTGTTGTAAGCCTGTCTGTAAGTATTGAAGTCTTTGATGAGGTTCCAGCCCAACCAACCACTTATGAGATCCCTTTCATCGATGTGTGCATCTTCTGGCCACAAAGCACAGAACAAAAAACAGTTTCTTACTGTATCATTACGGAGACGGTCATAACTGTGTTTTAGGAGGGGAAACGGATCGGTTTCTTTGCTCCACATCTCATCCATGTCAATTGCATTAAGGGAATCGAGTGCAACCTCCCACTCATGCCAGGTAATTTTAGAAGACATGTTGCGGGCAGTAACAATGAGAGCAAGTGGCAGTCCCCCGCATTTGTTAGCAATTTTCTTTGCATATTCATGCACCTTCTTATTAGAATCGATGATTTTTTTGGCTTCACCAACATTCTCTAGGAACAATTGCCATGCTTCATTTTTATCCATGCACTCTACCTTGACCTTGCGACCCTTCACTCCTTTTTGGTAGGAGATCATCTGGTTATAAACATTGTCGGATCGTGTTGTGAACACCACCTTGTGGCGAGTTACATCGTTGTTGTTGTTGGTAGGAAAGTGTATACCTAACTTTTCAAGTTCAAAGGGCTCCCAAATGTCATCGAGCAACAATAAAATCTTCTTGGTCTTTATGAAGCGACCGAGTGACTCACCTCGTTCTTCAATTGCATCAGTGTTAAGTTGAAACCCTACATTCTCAGCAATGGCTTTTTGAAGGTTGTAAAGGTTGAGATTCTGTGAAACGACGACAAATATGACATGATCGAATGTAGCTTCTGCAACTGCAACTGCGTGGTGGTTGTTGGTCCTCTTTAGAAGGGAGGTCTTGCCGACCCCTCCCATCCCATAAATACCAACCATCCCCACTCCGACATCTTCAATATAACCACACACGACGTCCAAGTCTACGTTGGACCGGTCAGTTGTTGAAGGTTCAGGCACTGTTGACATCTTTCTCAAAGCTGCAGGGATATTTAATAATCTCTCGGTCACGACTTCCATTTTCTCTTCTTTACAAATTATGAGTTCTTTAATCTGGAGTGTCATGTTGGTTGCTTTCTTGCTAATTTTGTAACTCTGCCAGTAGTTGAGCGAGCATCCATATCGAAGGCAAGTCTTTCTGCGGTTAATGTATTTGGCTTCCACAAGTAAATTTACCTCGGCCACAACATCTTGGACATCTTTCAGCCACTTGTTTGCTCTGTCTGTGGGCTCATGTTGGTCGGTTCTAGCTTTGCCCGATTGGATCTTCCGGTTGACTTCAGCTTGAGCAAGCTTCAGCTCGTCTAGTGCTGAAATGAGAGCCTTGACATTGCGGTCTGCTTTTCCGATGAGTTTTGCCTTCTGGACGACGGGACTCCATAGAAGAGAGACTATGGTGCTGATGGTGGAATCCATGGATCAGGAAATTAAGGCAACTACACAGAGAAATTAAGAAAGTCATGAGAGGTTACTGCAATTGGATGAATTAATGATAAAAGAAGATATTTGTCAAACTAGTGAATTAATTAATCATGCACAAATTAAGCGTATTATCCACAAAATTTATGAAGACCATGATTTATTAAATTTAAAAATAAAAAAAAAAAATAGTACCTGTGCCTATTTTGATCAATACTCTACTACTCTCCATGTATAATTTCAACTTAAGCTCTCAAGAAATGAATAGATTTTGTGAAGAGCTGAGGAGCTAGCTAGGCTAGCATGGGGTAACATCTTGATTTCTTTTGACTGTATATATATATCTAACTTTTTTATCATTTCATGAAACAAGAGAGAGAGAGAGAGAGAGAGAGAGAGAGAGAGATGGAGAGATGAAAGGAGCAGCATTGGAATGTTATCGTCGTCCTTCCACAGTGGCAACGACTTTGATTCAGTCTTAGTTGGCCTCAGTGGTGGAGCCAGCCAATATTTAGTCATATATGGCAGGCACTGGCAGCTACATTAAAATTTTATTTAGCCCAATAGAGAACTTTGCTAATAAACTAGTGATTCTAAAGGTTCTTGACTTGAAAATAATGCAGATTACTTCAGTATAATTGGTACAAACAATACTTTTTTATTTATTTATTTAAGTAGATGTAGAGTATAGCATAGCCATCATTATTTTATTAAAGAGAAAATAATGAAATAAACCGTACCAAATTAGAAAAAAATGTCTCAAACATCACAAGAGACTAGGAACAAACTGAAAAACAAAAGATAAAATTTAGCAACAAGTGATCCTCCCAACTCTAGCACCCCCACACTCTCAAACCAGTGTCCACCAAACGCTTTAAAAATTTTGCATCTATTGAACAAAATTTGGTGAAAAAATATTAAGTAGAATGGTATATGAAAAGAATAAGATTGCAGCAATAGAAATACTATTTAAAAAAATAAAAAAGAATGAAAGCCTTCTATAGTTACAATTATGGATTTTCTTGAAGATGTGTTCAGTGGATCAAAATTTTTACAGTGATAAAATTGAGGCTTTAACTGATACTAGTAACCTGCATGTATGATACACGTTCTGATCAATTTTTTATTTATTTTATAAATTAAATAATAAGACGTAATCTGGCCTCGAACCTAAGACCTTCCTTTACGCATACATACTTTTAACAAATTACCTTAGTGACACAAACTTTTATTTTATATGAGTGGTACTTTTGGAAATAGTTATGTTGTAAAAAAATTTGAAATTTGCGGGTATTATGGTAACTAACAACAGTTAAACGAATGGTTAATATAACCCCCACTTAAAAATGAGTGGTTGAGATTAGATGGTTGAATGCATACAAATGATAATCCCAACTCTCCCATTATCTCTAACTAGTAATTTACACGTGTGATGCACGTCTTAATAAATATAGTTTTTTAAAATAAAAATTTACACATAATCTGGATTTGAACTTAGAACCTCCTTTATAATAGGTATGCACGTGTATTGCACGGGTTGGTATATTGACAAAATATTTACAAATGACACTAAGGCCTTCTCCCATTATAATATTAGAGATTAGAGATAGGAGTATTTCTTAGTTTTTAAAAATAGTGGGGGTATATGCTAGTTTTCATATTTTAAATAGGGGCGTTTGCTAAAATATTCTTTTTTGGGGGCTGCACGTGCATCACACGGGTATGTTTGGTGGATTTAGTTTGGCCGTATATTGCATGAGCTTGCTCAGTTACAAAATTAGGGTTTGTTTGTTTACAACCCCAACTCTCCTATTAAAATAGTAGAGATATTATAATGGGAGAAGGCCTTAGTGTCATTTGTAAATATTTTGTCAATCTACCAACCCGTACAATATACGTGCATAACTATTATAAATGAGGTTCTAAGTTCAGATCCAGACTATGTCTAAATTTTTATTTTACAAAACTATATTTATTAAGACTTGTATCACAAGTGTAAATTACTAGTAATATTAGATTAGAAATTTTTTTAGTCATTAAGAGAACAATTTTGAAATAGCAATTTATAGAAGACTTACATTAATTGTGGGGACTTGTGTGAAACAAAAAATTCATACAGATTTGGGGAGATAATATAACGAAAAGAACTAGAAGCTACAAAGAAGTCAAAGAGGAAATTTCTCGGTATGTTCTAAGGATTTTTGGTGACTGCATTCATTATCCATACAACCAACAACTCTTGATTTAAGTGATATTTTAGCAAATGCACATATTCAAAATATGAGATGTATCCGTCGCAGCTACTAGTTGGTGTCTTTGGCTAGATCGAATAATTTTTGTTTTCGTAATTAAAACTCTAAATTTTATATAATGAAGCATAAGATTTTTGCATTCATTTATGATTAGCAGGGCATGCTGGATCAAAGAAATAGTTGTGTTTAGAGGAAGAGTAGGGCATTACCAACAAAGGAACGAGCAGTGGGTTGAGATGAGTTACATGTTTGTTTCATCCCACCAGTAGTATATGTATCTGCACTAGCTTTGGAGTACATGTTGTTTCTAGGTATGAGTAATTGTAGTTGTAGAACTTTGTTATATCTCGTATATTATTGTTGTAACATGATCAATTTGTTTCGTTAATCTCTAATCTCTAATATTATAATGGGAGAGTTGGGATTGTCATTTGTTAACATACAAATCCGTGCGTTGCACATGTAACTCCAACTCACCCATTAATTACAAAAAAAAACAAACAAATAAAAAAAATTCACCTATTTAAAACGTGCAATGCACGTGCAAAGCAATTTTATAATATTTTTAAACACTAAACATACACATATGTTGCACGTACAACTCAAATTCTACTTATAAGCATGTGCATTGCACGTACAAATTGTATATTTTTCTTCAAAATATTTTTTCTAATTACGTGCAACGCTCATCCAACTCCAAAACTATTCCTTGACACGTACATCGCACGTGAAAATCCTCCCACTCTTATCAAAACGTGCATCGCACGTGAAAAATACTTGTTATCATTAATGAAGCGGTAATGTGGTCACCTTTATTTAAATAAAAAAAACTAGCATATACCCCCACTATTTTTAAAAAATAAGATATACCATCAGTTTTGGACGAAACTGTTAAAATTCTGTTAAGTTAACTTATGTGCATCACATGTGATACGGTAAAATAACCTAAATAGCCACGATAAAAAGTATTTTACACTACAAAAGATACTCGATTTACCGGCGAATATTCCCCGGCGTTTTACTAGTAGCGTCGGGGTAGGGAGCGAATAGGAATGGGGCGCCAGATGGGAAGGTTATACACTGGCGGTCGCTCTAAACCGTTGGGCAATCTTCGTATTCACCGGCGTTTTATTTAAAAACGCCGGTGAAGTGTATTATTCACCGGCGTTTTAATAATAAACGCCGGTGAATATACCGACACATTCACCGTTGTGTCTAATTGAAACACCGGTGAATAAGCTGCGATAAATCCCGCGAACCCTAATCTTTCGCTCGCCATTTTCCCAAACCCCAAAAAAAAGGGGGGGGGGGAGCGCTTCGTTTTCCCTCCTTCCTCGCTCTACTTCCCGCGCGTTTGCCTCCGCCGCTTCGTCCTCTTCGACAGCCTTCGACCTTTCGTTGTCGTCCCTTCTTCCCTTCGTCATTTTCGATTTCCCTCCTCCCTCTCTCTATTTGGAGGTGAATCGGTGATCGGAAACCACCGTGTCGCCCCGCTCTCTCTCTCTATCTCCTACGCCCCCGCGCTCGTCGCCCCGCTCTCTCTGTCTCTCTTCGGTATCATCTCTTGATTTCCCTTATTTTTCAAACATAGCATGTTTTTTCAGATTATGCATCTTGATTTCCTTAACATGAATGGTTTAGTTGGGATGAAGAATGAATAGAAAAATATATGCTTAGATACTGGAAATTTTCATCTTCTTTTACTGTTAATGAAGCTTATTTCATGCATCTGATTGTCATCTTGGCATGTTTTTTTGACCAAAATGGGTTCACTGTGAACTGAGGATGCTATAGCTGTATGCCAAAATCCTCCGGATATGCACAACAATTGGGTTTTAGATTTAGTTGGGCTAAAGAATTAGTAGAGCAACATATATGCTCAGATAATGGAAATTTTCATTTTCAGATACTGTTAGAGAACCCGATTGCCATCTTAGGCATGATTTTTTAACATAAAATGGGTTCACTTCCAAACTAAGTATGCTGCTAGCATCCTCTTCTTCTTTTACTGTTAATGAAGCTTATTTCATGCATCTGATTGTCAGCTTGGTATGTTTTTTTGACCAAAATGGGTTCACTGTGAACTGATGATGGTATAGCTGTAAGCCAAAATCCTCCGGATATGTACAACAATTGGGTTTTAGATTTAGTTGGGCTAAAGAATTAGTAGAGCAACATATATGCTCAGATAATGGATATTTTCATTTTCAGATACTGTTAGAGAACCTGATTGCCATCTTAGGCATGATTTTTTAACAAAAAATGGGTACACTTCCAAACTAAGTATGCTGCTAGCATCCCAATCTTCTTTTACTGTCAATGAAGCTTATTTCATGCATCTGATTGTCATCTTGGCATGTTTTTTTGACCAAAATGGGTTCACTGTGAACTGAGGATGCTATAGCTGTATGCCAAAATCCTCCGGATATGTACAACAATTGGGTTTTTGATTTAGTTGGGCTAAAGAATTAGTAGAGCAACATATATGCTCAGATAATGGAAATTTTCATTTTCAGATACTGTTAATGAAGCTGATTGCCATCTTTAGCATGATTTTTTAACAAAAAAATGGGTACACTTCCAAACTAAGTATGCTGCTAGCACCCTAATTTTCTTTTACTGTTAATAAAGCTTATTTCATGCATCTGATTGTCAGCTTGGCATGTTTTTTTGACCAAAATGGGTTCACTGTGAACTGAGGATGCTATAGGTACGTATGCCAAAATCCTCCGGATATGTACAGCAATTGGGTTTTAGATTTAGTTGGGCTAAAGATTTAGTAGAGCAACATATATGCTCAGATAATGGATATTTTTATTTTCAGATACTGTTAGAGAACCTGATTGCCATCCTAGGCATGATTTTTTAACATAAAATGGGTACACTTCCAAACAAAGTATGCTGCTAGCATTCTCATTTTCTTTTACTGTTAATGAAGCTTATCCCATGCATCTGATTGTCATCTTGGCATGTTTTTTTGACCAAAATGGGTTCACTGTGAACTGAGGATGGTATAGCTGTATGCCAAAATCCTCCGGATATGTACAACAATTGGGTTTTAGATTTGGTTGGGCTAAAGAATTAGTAGAGCAACATATATGCTCAGATAATGGATATTTTCATTTTCAGATACTGTTAGAGAACCTGATTGCCATCTTTGGCAAGATTTTTTTAACATAAAATGGGTTCACTTCCTAACTAAGTATGCTGCTAGCATCCCCATCTTCTTTTACTGTTAATGAAGCTTATTTCATGCATCTGATTGTCATCTTGGCATGTTTTTTTGACCAAAATGGGTTCACTGTGAACTGAGGATGCTATAGCTGTATGCCAAAACCCTCCGGATATGTACAACAATTGGGTTTTAGATTTAGTTGGGCTAAATAATTAGTAGAACAACATATATGCTCAGATAATGGATATTTTCATTTTCAGAAGCTGATTTAGAGAACCTGATTGCCATCTTTGGCATGATTTTTTAACATAAAATGGGTTCACTTCCAAACTAAGTATGCTGCTAGCATCCCAATCTTCTTTTACTGTTAATGAAGCTTATTTCATGCATCTGATTGTCATCTTGGCATGTTTTTTTGACCAAAATGGGTTCACTGTGAACTGAGGATGCTATAGCTGTATGCCAAAATCCTCCGGATACGTACAACAATTGGGTTTTAGATTTAGTTGGGCTAAAGAATTAGTAGAGCAACATATATGCTCAGATAATGGATATTTTCATTTTCAGATACTGTTAGAGAACCTGATTGCCATCTTTGGCATGATTTTTTAACATAAAATGGGTTCACTTCCAAACTAAGTATGCTGCTAGCATCCCCATCTTCTTTTACTGTTAATGAAGCTTATTTCATGCATCTGATTGTCATCTTGGCATGTTTTTTTGACCAAAATGGGTTCACTGTGAACTGAGGATGCTATAGCTGTATGCCAAAATCCTCCGGATATGTACAACAATTGGGTTTTAGATTTAGTTGGGCTAAAGAATTAGTAGAGCAACATATATGCTCAGATAATGGATATTTTCATTTTCAGATACTGTTAATGAAGCTGATTGCCATCTTAGGCATGATTTTTTAACAAAAAATGGGTACACTTCCAAACTAAGTATGCTGCTAGCATCCCAATCTTCTTTTACTGTTAATGAAGCTTATTTCATGCATCTGATTGTCAGCTTGGCATGTTTTTTTGACCAAAATGGGTTCACTGTGAACTGAGGATGGTATAGCTGTATGCCAAAATCCTCCGGAAATGTACAACAATTGGGTTTTAGATTTAGTTGGGCTAAAGAATTAGTAGAGCAACATATATGCTCAGATAATGGAAAATTTAATTTTCAGATACTGTTAGAGAAGCTGATTGCCATCTTTGGCATGATTTTTTAACAAAAAATGGGTTCACTTCCAAACTAAGTATGCTGCTAGCATCCTCATCTTCTTTTACTGTTAATGAAGCTTATTTCATGCATCTGATTGTCATCTTGGCATGTTTTTTTTGACCAAAATGGGTTCACTGTGAACTGAGGATGCTATAGGTACGTATGCCAAAATCCTCCGGATATGTACAACAATTGGGTTTTGGATTTAGTTGGGCTAAAGAATTAGTAGAGCAACATATATGCTCAGATAATGGATATTTTCATTTTCAGATACTGTTAGAGAACCTGATTGCCATCCTAGGCATGATTTTTTAACATAAAATGGGTACACTTTCAAACTAAGTATGCTGCTAGCATCCTCATTTTCTTTTACTGTTAATGAAGCTTATCCCATGCATCTGATTGTCATCTTGGCATGTTTTTTGACCAAAATGGGTTCACTGTGAACTGAGGATGGTATAGCTGTATGCCAAAATCCTCCGGATATGTACAACAATTGGGTTTTAGATTTGGTTGGGCTAAGGAATTAGTAGAGCAACATATATGCTCAGATAATGGATATTTTCATTTTCAGATGCTGTTAGAGAACCTGATTGCCATCTTTGGCATAATTTTTTAACATAAAATGGGTTCACTTCCAAACTAAGTATGCTGCTAGCATCCCCATCTTCTTTTACTGTTAATGAAGCTTATTTCATGCATCTGATTGTCATCTTGGCATTTTTTTTGACCAAAATGGGTTCACTGTGAACTGAGGATGCTATAGCTGTATGCCAAAACCCTCCGGATATGTACAACAATTGGGTTTTAGATTTAGTTGGGCTAAAGAATTAGTGGAGCAACATATATGCTCAGATAATGGATATTTTCATTTTCAGAAGCTGATTTAGAGAACCTGATTGTCATTTTTGGCATGATTTTTTAACATAAAATGGGTTCACTTCCAAACTAAGTATGCTGCTAGCATCCCAATCTTCTTTTACTGTTAATGAAGCTTATTTCATGCATCTAATTGTCATCTTGGCATGTTTTTTTGACCAAAATGGGTTCACTGTGAACTGAGGATGCTATAGCTGTATGACAAAATCCTCCGGATACGTACAACAATTGGGTTTTAGATTTAGTTGGGCTAAAGAATTAGTAGAGCAACATATATGCTCAGATAATGGATATTTTCATTTTCAGATACTGTTAGAAAACCTGATTGCCATCTTTGGCATGATTTTTTAACATAAAATGGGTTCACTTCCAAACTAAGTATGCTGCTAGTATCCCCATCTTCTTTTACTGTTAATGAAGCTTATTTCATGTATCTGATTGTCATCTTGGCATGTTTTTTTGACCAAAATGGGTTCACTGTGAACTGAGGATGCTATAGCTGTATGCCAAAATCCTCCGGATATGTACAACAATTGGGTTTTAGATTTAGTTGGGCTAAAGAATTAGTAGAGCAACATATATGCTCAGATAATGGATATTTTCATTTTCAGATACTGTTAATGAAGCTGATTGCCATCTTAGGCATGATTTTTTAACAAAAAATGGGTACACTTCCAAACTAAGTATGCTGCTAGCATCCTCATATTCTTTTACTGTTAATGAAGCTTATTTCATGCATCTGATTGTCAGCTTGGCATGTTTTTTGACCAAAATGGGTTCACTGTGAACTGAGGATGGTATAGCTGTTTGCCAAAATCCTCCGGATATGTACAACAATTGGGTTTTAGATTTAGTTGGGCTAAAGAATTAGTGGAGCAACATATATGCTCAGATAATGGAAATTTTCATTTTCAGATACTGTTAGAGAAGCTGATTGCCATCTTTGGCATGATTTTTTAACAAAAAATGGGTTCACTTCCAAACTAAGTATGCTGCTAGCATCCTCATCTTCTTTTACTGTTAATGAAGCTTATTTCATGCATATGATTGTCATCTTGGCATGTTTTTTTGACCAAAATGGGTTCACTGTGAACTGAGGATGCTATAGGTACGTATGCCAAAATCCTCCGGATATGTACAACAATTGGGTTCTGGATTTAGTTGGGCTAAAGAATTAGTAGAGCAACATATATGCTCAGATAATGGATATTTTCATTTTCAGATACTGTTAATGAAGCTGATTGCCATCTTTGGCATGATTTTTTAACAAAAAATGGGTACACTTCCAAACTATGTATGCTGTTAAAGAAGCTGAATGTTTCCATTATCTGAGCATATATGTTTCTTTATCATTTTTCTTTTACTGTTAAAGAAGCTGAATTCATGCATCTGAAGATTTAAGATCCAGGATGGCAAATTTTGATTGGGCTGTGATTGGATTGTTTAGTGGTTGTTGTCTATGTTCTTAATTGGGCTGTGATTAGAAAGAGAGGGCTCGAGTGGAGATCTGGAAACCCATATAGAGACATCTTGTTCATAATAATTTATTATTATTGTTGTTCTTGTCGCTCTTGCTGTTGTTGCTGATGTCTCTTTGTGTTCGTGTGCTGAAGGGAAACAAGGGATGAGCAAGAGATGAGGAAAATGCCGCTATGTTAGCCTGGTGTATCCAAAGTCTCTACCATTCCTCTTTCTATTTCCATTTCTGGCTTCTATATTTGGTTTCCTTCCACGATGACAGTTCCCTAAAAATACACTTGATATGAGCCCTATCTTATTTTTCTTATTTTTCTTATATTTGGTTTCCTTCCACGATGACAGTTTCATGGATTGTCTGAACAATCCATGAAAGACATGCTTAGATACTGAATTTTCATTTGTTTTACTGTTTTAGATAGTGGATATTCCCAATCAGAGGAGAATATAAAGGTTTCAAGTTAGATACTGAATTTTCATTTGTTTTGTTGTTTTAGATATATTTAAAAACAAAATTAAGTACTAGATTTTTAGCATTGCAATGTAATTATTTTACCTCTCTATATATCATTAACAATTCCATTTGCTATTGGCACTTTGATCTTATAATTTAAGATACAGGTAGATCTTTTTGCAAGTTCAAAAAATATGTATATTCTGTATTGTGGTCTACTGTTGAATTAAACTATTGTTTTTTTTTCACAGAGCGGTCGCCCAGATGAAGGAAATTCTGATGATCAGAACTGAAGCTACTCGAGGGGTATGAATCTGTGGTCCTCCGTGCTGTTCTTATGTCCTCCTTGCTGTATGGTTGTTGTTCTTATGTCCTCCTTGCTGTTGTTATGTCAGACTGTTTTTTTTATGAGAGTTATGTCAGACTGTTAATTTGGGATATTTGGGATATTTGTCAGACTGGTTTGTTGGGATATTTGGGATGTTCGTCGCTATATTAATTTGTTAATTATGACACTGTTAATTTTGCGGTGAATTTGGACGTTGATATGACACGTGTGAAACTTTATTATCTTTAATTATTCTTGTGTTTGGTTGTGATTTGCGCATTAAAATGCAACGAAATTGGTTGAATCAGTTGCGAATTAGTTTACGGGTTTTGTAAATGAAACTGTGAATTGAAATCGAACGGAAAACCGGAGCATGAAAAACAAACGGGCATAGATAGAACGGCGTTTTATAAAACGCCGGTCTATCTAATGAATTAGTTGCAGTGTGCGATATACCAGCGTTCCCACACACGCCGGTGTATGCCGCTAGTTGTAACGGCACCAAGAAACACCGGCATTTTATAAAATGCCGGTGAACCTAACTACACCGGCATTTTTTGGTCACGCCGGTGCTTGTAAGTAGGAAAAACCGGGCACTCATAAACGCACATACACCGGCGGTCAATGACCGTCGGTATACTTTCATTCTACACCGGCGTTTATATAAACGCCGGTGAATTGATAAATACCGGTGGTTTATGGCCGCCGGTGAATGTATATTGGGGGTAAAAGAACGGCACTCAGAGACCCCCATACACCGGCATTTTTCTGACCGCCGGTGTAGTTATAATATTTACCGGCGTCTAGTAGAACCGCCGGTGTAGACCCCTTTCTTTCCGCGACGCTCGCTTCGGCGACATTTGGACTGGCGCTATTATAAACGCCGGTGTAGGTTTCACCAGCGTAAAAAAACGCCGGCAAAGACGTAAAAAAATGCCGGTAAATCGAGTCTGTTTTGTAGTGTTAGCAAATGCCCCATGCATAATCTGGAAACTAGCATATACCCCAACTATTTTAAAAAACTAAGATATACCCTCAGTTTGGACAATTTTTTTTGTATGTATCGATGGAACTTAATTGCAAAAGACAACTAAAAATTTCCCAAGCCAATTTCAGTATCTCCCCAAATAAATTGCTTTTACATGTAACTAAGTGATGCATATCAATAGTTGTCTTACTCCATAAAAACTTATTCATGTAATCAACATGCAGTAAATGGAACACTGGAAGTAAACAAATTGAGAATATCAGATGTCAGACCAACAGTAAAGTATGAAAATAACAAAACACAGATTAAACTGCAATATTCTATACTCAATGTTTAGATTCAAACAAAAAACTATCTAAATATAAAACTAAGTCAGATCTTGACCCAAAAAAACACATAAACCATAGCTATCATAAGTAAGAAACTAACAAGCAAGATCTAAGATTCAAGTAGCCCCACATTGGTTGGAATTGGTCTGTGTAAACCTTCCTCTAGTTTTGGATCTTCTCCTAGGTTGTGTACTTGTAGATCCAAACTGCCTTGTACAATTTGCTTTATTGTGGCCCAAAGTTCTACAGGAACCACACCTGTTCTGCATTCTTGGTACAACAACAGTCTCACTTGGGTCCCTTCTCCGAGCTGTCCTTGGTCTACCTAGTGGTCTCTTCAATATAAGAGAAATAATGTCAGAGTGTGGCTGCATACAAAAAACCACAAGAATGAAAACCCTAAATAATTTAATGCATTTATAATAAAGGTTGGGTTGTTTCCCATAAAGTTAAGTATTTAAGAATATTTGCATAAACAAACAACATACTAATAATTCATTTATAAGACATGTAGGGTTGTTTCCATAAAGTAAAGTGTTAAAAAATAACATCATAAACAAACCACAACTTATTAAACCACATATTAATAATGCATTTTTATTGTAATTGTCACGCTCCGCTTTCCAGAATACGAGAACACAGGCACGTAACTGAGGTCCAGCGAATGATATAAGCACGCCAACTCATATCATCCATAAGCTGTACCAATCTTAACTCAACAACATGACAAGAAAATAATTACAACCACACATAAATACATAATCACATAAACAAATACTTAGACTAAACATGCAATAGTCTAATTTAATAACCAACAACTGGAAATAAACAACAAATACCTTCTGGCAAGGTCCTACTCCAATCGTAGAAGAACTTCTCACCAATACCTTCTGGTAATTCTCCTTGTGCACCTGTACTAGTTCATCTAAAAAGAAAGAATAATTTATCCTTAGAGCAAGTACGGATAGCAAGTAGTGAAAAACAGAGAGTAAGGGAACAAGATTCATCAAGGAATATGACTCTAGATCAAATTACAAAAGCAATAACGGTATCAATAAACAATGGTCATGATCAAGTATATACGTGTCAACTTAGGTTTATTAGCATGTTGTTTTCCTATCTAGTGCGCGTACTACTGCGTCCCATACCACAGGTTCGGAGCACACAAAACAGTGTACGTTTTAGACTTCATGGTGAGATCTACAGAGCAGTACTCGGTGTCGATAACAATCATTTACAATTAATATTCAATAATTCACAATCGATACTCCTTCTTCCACGACAATACGATATAACGATAAAGCCTTACCGAGTATATTTTTTGAGATTATCCACTACTAAGTCAACCCTTATTAACCCCGACTTGTTTAGTATTTTATTAAGTCATTCATGTTCATGCAAGTGTGTATACGAATGTCAAGGGGGGTGATAAGAATACAGCAACATGATACAATGCATAATAATATACATGAAGTAGTGAGTCTGAAAACAACCGACACAGTAACACTAAAACAACAATAACTTATAGATTACAATTCGGAATTTGAAAATTCTGGATGTTATTGGCAACTAGACACTTAGGGATACAATTCATATTGATATAACTTGTGTTAATTCTTATGGTAACAGGGTCGAAACCTCTGTGCAAAACAGAACAGGCAGCAGGAATTCATAAAATGTCATCACATATATGTTCATCAAAGTGGATAATCAACATGTTATTCTATCATGAAGTGTATTAACACTAATATACAGCAATTAGAATGTATTTTTACAGTGCACAAGTCAATTTATCATGTCATATTTCAATTCACAAGATCTCAATCAATCAACATGTATTCGATCACAATATATTTTCCTCATATGCAAGTTCTAGCCTTTTGTTCATGTCGTGTGTGTATATAGGTTTGGGTTTGAGTCAATGGATAATAGCACGATGTCAAGAGTACGTCGGGTTAGCTCGTGTAAATCCTTGATACCCCCAACGGACGTACACAAAGCAGTATTACAATAATTGAATGGAACTACTTGTGGGAGATCGATAAACTTGAACTAGAAAATTAAATGAGGTCAAGTGGACTTGCCTTTTGTAGACGATTAGATTAGTCCGAATATGCGAGAATAACGTGATCAGAATCCTGGGCGATGCTCCAAAATACATGCGAGACACGTACAAAATACCAAACGGCAAAACTCGAAGTCCGAACAGCAACAGCAACACAAGCACACACACAGCGGGTCCCACAGCAACAACACACTGAAACCCAAGCACACACGGAATAGAAAGATCAAATCCTCCATACGCCGAACACCAAACAGCAACCACAGTCACTCAAATAGAACAACATGCCAAGCACTTGGATCCCCTATACCCAGAACACTAAACACCGAACTAACCCAATCCCTTCTCTTCTTCTTTACAAACAGCAAACACCATTGAACCACTCATGTTCTTCTTCTTCTTTATGTCAACAGAGAGAGAGAGAGATGGCAGGAGAATGGAGGGAGACTGCGACGGCGACTAGCGAGGCGTAGGGCTCAACTACGGCAAGGCACGGCGGTGGTTGAGTCGATGGCGGAGAGCAGGGGCGATTGTGACTGCAGTTGGAGCGACGAGAATGGAAGCGGAGGTCAACCAATGTGACAAGGCAGGGAATGGCGATGGTGGAGACGTCGAGGGGAGTAGCGGTGGTCGCAACAGAGGAGGTGACGTCGACTGCGGAGTTCAAGGTGGTAGTGGCGGTGCGACTGGGGAAGCTTCGAAGTCGGGTGCTCTATTTTGGGAGCGAAACAGAGGAGGGGAGGAGCGCAGTTGTGGAGGAGATGGTGGTCGACGCTTCAATGAGGTGATGGGGCGCTTGAGCGGGAGGCACGACGAGGGGCGTGGAGGACTTCGGGGTGGTGCAGATGGAGTAGGTTCGGACCTGGCACAGTCGAGCGAAAAACTCGAGCGGAAGGAGGTGACGATGGATGAGGAGAGCGTAGGAAGAGGGCGACGGAGATGAGCAGTGGCAGCGGTGGGTACTGGGGTGATGAGCGGGAAGCACTCGAAGGATGGAGACGAGGAGCACAGAAGCAGTGGCTATGGGTTTCGGTTTGGGGAGGAGGAAGAAGAAGTCGCAGGGGAAGGGTGAGATTCTGTGTTTCAGTTTGGGAAGTTAGAGCAGAGAGAGGGAGACGTGGTGAGATAAGAGAGTGGGGTTTTGTTTAATAAAAAATAATAATAATATAATATAATAGTGGGTAGTTGGAGATAGTGGGGAATTGGGAGATACGGGGAATGCATTTAAGGAGAATGTGAACAAATTTGTATACGGGTGAGTGTATAGGATTGATCTACAATATAGATGGGTACTGGGTTTGGATCCAACAATATGCAGGTTTGGGTTTAGGGTTAGAGTCCAATAGGAGATGGGCTTGGATTTGGGCTTCAATTAAATATAATAAATTCAATAATAATTGTTGGTCTTCTCATGAATTCAAAATAATCAATAAAATGATAGTATGGATTAACTTGGGCTTCAAAGTGGATAAATAAAAAGAAGAGCGACAAAATTCTAGTTTGGAATATAAATTAATTTGGGTTTCAATAGGAGATTCAAAAGGATTTAAATGCATCGGAAAGAATTTATACGGAATTTGAAATACAAGAATATATGGAGAATAAAAAAAAGATATGGAAATCCGTATAATCGGAAATATGGGTTACAGTAATAAACCACTTACAACACCCCAGTCATCTTTGTCTGCCAGTGGGAGTATAGCCTCTGCATAACTCCTCCTATATGCCCTCACAGTGTAGTATTCATGGCAGTAACTACAAAACATAAAAAAAATGATTTACTTTGTTAAAATTATTTGTCTATAATATTATTAAAATGAAATAAGTATAACTGAGGGTATATGCTAGTTTCCAGATTTTGCATGGGGCATTTGCTAAAATATTTTTTATTGTGGGTATTTAGGTCATTTTACTATGTCACGTGTGATCACGTAAGTTTACTTAACGGAATTTTAATAGTTCCGACCAAACCAAACCGAAGGTATATCTTAGTTTTTAAAAATAGTGGAGGTATTTGCTAGTTTCTATATTTTTAAATTAGTTCATTTGCTAACATATTCCTTGATTTAATTATTAGATTAACTTATGCTTATTTCCGCTGGATGATTTGGAACAGCAGGTAAATTTTGTTCTGATAAATGGGCTTCGGGTAATTGTAAGATTGCAATATTATTAATGAAATGGTGAAAGGTCATCTTTATTATAATTTTTTATTTTTTGTAAGATTGGTATGCATGAGCAGATCTCTCAATCATTTAACCTACAACAATGGCTCCGCAGGCATCATCTTCTATAAATGGCTCATGCACGGGCTATTTTTTTTTCTTTCTTTTTCATTGTACATCACATTGTAGCATATCCTTTTTTACTTTTCTTGTATCTATATTGGGCGTAATGTTTTTTTTATATTTTTTAAATTTTTTTTTAAAAGAACCTTCAAAATAAAATGCACTTATGAGTGAGAACAAGGAGTAATGATCACAACATGTTGAGTTTTGATCTTCCTTTCCCATGCTATCGGAGCTCGAACTCAGTGGGTGTGGGCCTAATGAGAGGGCCCGTCACCCACCCGCACCAGCACCAACACCAACACTAACAGAAACAACAACTCTGCCTCCCCCTCAGCAGCCCTCTCCACCACCCTCAACCGTCACCACAACACTCAACCCTTCTCCCATTCCCTCTGCACGGGCTCCACCCACAGCACCATCGCTATCCACCCTACACCTGAACCCCTCCCCTAAAAAGAGGGTAGTTCAGGGGCTCAGACGAGCTCACTCCCCGACGCGTGCACACCAAAGTGCGCATCAACGCCGTGAGAGGAGGAGCTATAGTCATCATCGCCATGGAGAGGAGTCTCACAGGGGCTATAGTCATCATCGCCGAAAAGAGAAGACCTACGGGGGACAGGCCCAAAGATGGGGTCCTCCTATCGGCCACAATGGGCATAAGAAACCACCCTCCCTCAGGCCAGCGTCACCAGGGGTTACGACCATGATCCACATCGGCAGTACCACCCACCAACCCAGTACAAACCTCAGTACCAACACAAACATTCAGAGCCACATCCCAAGGGTGCAGAATCTTCCCACCACCACAACAACTACAGAGCTCACCAAGAAGCTCTACATATCTGTCCGACCAAGGCTCCCCACCCCACCACCTACCACCACTCCAGTCCACCACCCCAGAAGGATTCTAGGCTTAAATCCTGCGTCAAGCGAGCCCACGAGGGGGCTCAGCAAGACGGGATTACAGCGGCGGAGGACTCTAGAAGTGGGGAACGGGGGGAACAGTGGGTTCAAGTGCTTGGAAAAAAGAAACAAGAGACAACATTTCCCCTAACCCTCAAATCGAACACCTCCAACACAAAAAGAAACAAAGGAAGGGGAGACGTAAGCCTGTACCGTGCTTCAACTGTGGCGACTTGGGCCATTATAGGAGCGAATGCGCAAAAGAAGTCTGTTGTCTCAAATGTATGAAGTGGGGGGCACCTCTCATACTTTTTTACCAAAGTGATCGAGACTCACAATGACGACGAACGGCCGGTGAGCCGAGGCAGGTCTCCCGATAACCCTACATTGATTCGGCTTGCAAAGAGTTTAGATATGATCAAGAACGAAGAGAGATGGCTTCGTCAATGGTGTGCAATCGCCAGAGTTAGATCGGGGAGCCCTTCGGAGGTGCATCTCCTTCAAGCTCTTAACGAAAAATGGCCAATGAGAGCCCATAGAGACTGGGTCGCAAAGAAAATGTGTCACTTACAATTCCTTATTTCATTCCTGTCGCCGGAAAAGGTGAATGAAGTTATTGGTATGGGGATTGTCAACTTTGGGCACTTCAGAGTGGAATTCTTTGCGTGGACGCCTAGTTTCGGAGCGGAGCTCCCTCAAGGAGACAGGTACTGGATATGGATCCACAATGCCCCCCTTCACTTTTGGAAGAGAGAGGCACTCCAAGAGATTGTCGCTGACTTTGGGTCCATTGAAGAGATAGACGAGAAGATGGTGCAACGCTCAGAGATCGTCTCGGCTAGAATCCTCATAAGGAGTGCTGATATATCATTGATGCCCCGTTTCGCCAAAGTCTTCTCCTTCGAAGAATCATACCTCATCCGGTTCGTGCTCGACAAGCGAACGGAACCAGAGATAGTGCAGTTGGCCATCATCTCCCCCACTCCTGCATCAGCACTCAGAGACAACAGATCGTACAAGCAAGTGGTTTTGCCACAGTGGGACATGACAATTGATGGGGCACACGAAGTGGAAAGGACTCACCGGGAGCTCATCAAAACGGCGAGAGGGCAGGAGCAACGCCAAGGACACACGGTGGAGGGATCAGAACCAGGGAGAGGCTCTCCGTACAAAGATGGTCGAGGAAGAGGCTTGACCATCAGATCCAACAATCCAAAACCTTCAGGGACAACTATCTCAACAGATCCAACGATGGATCTGCTCAAGATACCAGATTTGGAAGGTATCGCTGTTCAAAAAAGAAATCCTCGAAGGGAGGACCAAAGTAAAGCTCAAAGTGGCAGTCAACACATTGGAGTTGGTGGTGGAAAGGCCGGAGAGGACCAGAGAGTGGAGGCATGCCGTGCTAAAGAGGAAAAGGGCAAAAGTTCCCTAGAAAACGACATGCAAGACCTGCAGAGCCGTTTCCAAAAGGGGCGAGAGTTGGTAGCTTTGGGTCGAGAGTCGACAGGGAAGGCTCCCATTTTGGGGAAGACGACGAATATAGGAAGACCCTTTGACAGAGTACCCACCCAAAAGGAGAGAGACCCTAGGGTTGGGGCTTTAGCTCTGGAAAAGGGGAAAGCTCAAAGTGGTAAGGGGGTGGGTAAATGTCACGCCCCGCTTCCCAAAAAGGAATACGGAATACGGATACGCGACAAAAGCCCAGAGAACGATTTTCATCATCCATAAGCCGTTCAAGAATCTTTACAACATATCACAGAAATAATCAGAGTCGGAAGCAAAAGTATCAACCAACATGCATAATTGAAACAAGATACCAACAGGAATTACTTGAAACCAAATATAATAATCTCAAATAATCAAATTCTGAACGAGTCAAATATCTTGGATCACATCTTCCAAATACAAATAAATATCCAAGTAATCAAGTACACTTTATTCACGTTCAAGCAACAAATAATAATAATAATAATAAAGCAGAAAATCCAGCACTAATACATCATCTCGCCAATACCATCTGGCAGCTGACCATCCTGATCTGCAATTTGTAAATTTGTGGGAGAAGGAAAAAGAAAATAAGTACCCATCAATTCTAAGTTACAGGCCACTTATAATGTAGGATACAAATACATTGGAAAACTAAACAAATCTAATTAATAGCAGAAACAGATCTAGCATGGTATACTAACATTTGTCAAGTGTCAAGTGTCAGATAGTATGCAAACAGATATATAGATGGTGTCAAGTGATAATGTCAGACAGATAACAGGTAATCAGATGATTAGATAACAGATAGCCAGATGTATATAACAGATTCAGATTCAGATTTCAGATATAGATTTTTATAAGTCTTGTATTAATTACTAACTAGGTAGCACTTCATGTGCCATCCTTTTATCACATGGTTGCTACATTCAAAACAGTTATTTGTAGATTTCGTAAGGGATCATATAGGACCATGTACTCAAGGTTCAGACAGATAACAGACGATCATGCAACAGACAGAACTAAGTCCCCTCCAAGTACACCCTCTCGTAAGAAGTATTTAGTTGGATAACAGATGGGATCACGGGTCCCCTTCTGAGTACACCCTCTCATAAGGAAGTATGTAGTCAGGAATCAGATAATCAAAATCTTGCATGATCTCATAACAGATAACAGATAATCAGATGGAAAACACGGGCCCCCTTCTAAGTACACATTTCTATGTTTTCCCACTACTGGATCTTTCCCTTAACTCCGGCTTGGTTACTTTTATTATGGTGATCAAACAGGAATGAATGTGTACGAAATAGTGTCAAACTAACATGGTATAATCAGTATTAGGTTCAGGGAAACAAATAATCATGCACAGAGGATATATAGTTACATAAACGAGCAAAACAGTGTATGTTCATATTCAGGACAAGAAGACAGTACAGTACTAAAAAAGTGAATCTCGTCGCTACAGAAATGCAAATATGGATCCATTGAAGAATCTAGAAACTAGACATCCACACGAATCCAGAGAATATAAATAAGTTATATAGTATTTCAGAAAATTATAACTCAAAACTGATTCAAAAACTGGAAAACACGTCCAGCCAGGAATCAGGAAAACGAATTCAAAGTCAAGAAAACAGCATCGAAACTCATTAAATAAATCCACGAAAAATCTGAGGTATTCCCCTATATGTCTAGAATCAAAATATAAGTTTCATAATATTCCCGTAAAATTAGTTTAGCCAAAAAAAATAAGAAAATATCAAGAAACAGTAGTTTGGCAAATATGGAGTTCCCAACACTGCTGTACGAAAACTGAATTATCCCGCAACCAGTGAACCGAAATCCAAATCCGCCAAAGGGAGATGAAAATAAACAAAATATATTCACTTTCATATTTCACGAACATTTTTCATTCAGTAAAAGAAATCATAGTGAAAATAAGGTTTTTTACAGATCAACGAACAAAATACAGCAAGTACAGATTTCATAAGCGAGCATGAAGCAACACATAAAACTCATCAATAAAATTCACCAAAATTCTGGATAATTCCTAACTAGGTAAAGAAATACTGAACAAATTTTTGGATCAAAACAATATGTGTAGCATAGTTCTTTAAAATGATTTATCATCAAAATTACTGAAAAACAGAATCTTGAAAAGATCGACACCTCTGTAGTAAAACAGTCATAACTCACTCATACGAAAACAAAATCAATCAAGGTTAGAGGGGTTTGAAAATAGACGAAATTCTCTAAAACTCAAGTTTTATATCGAAATTAAGATACTGACTTTAAAATAGTCCAAAACAGCAACCAAAACAGATCATCATCAAACTACAGATTTTTCCCTTAAAAACAAAATCGGCATAGATTCAAGAAAATTGATCCAAACACACCCAAACAAGAAATCGAGTCTAACAAGTGTCTAAACATCATGAATTAGGGTTATTAGCATTTTCACACCAAATATATCATATGGGTCTCAACCAAAACACGAATTCTCACAAAAGTCTCACATACATGATCAAAATCAAGAACGGGCAAATCCTAAGTTAATTCATGTCAAGATTGTATCGTGAGGCAACTATGATCAAGTTTTAACAATCGAGACAAAACCATCAATCAAAACACAAACAAGAGTCGTCTTTAGACCCAACTACACTATAGGTGGTATTTTTTACTTGTATCAAATAAATGAATTGGAGTATAAGTTACTTGCCTTAATCGAGATGAATAACAAAGAAATCCAAGAGTAGGAGCAAAACCAACGAACGAAAATCCGCGAGTGAAAGAATCCAAGCAAACACGAGCCAAGAATTTCCACACGAACAAAACTCCGCAATGAGAGAGTAATGGTGGCTGGTGGCCACAAAAGAACACTACGAAAAGGAGTCGAGTGATTGAGTGGTGCAAGAGGGTCGATGATGGTGGTGTAGAAGATGATCGGGAGTAGGTGAAGAGGGCTCGGGTGTGGGTAGTTCCGGGATGAGATGGTGGCCGGGAGAGGGGTGATGAGGGCTGTCGGTTGGGGGAGTTGTCGGGTGTGCACAGGCCGGGAAGGAGGTGGTCGGGTGCTGGCCGAGGCTATGTGCGGGTCGCAAGCAAGGAGAGGGAGAGAGAGAGGGAGGCCGGGATAGCTAGGAGTTACGTTTAGGGTTTGAGAGGGGGTATAAGAGAGTATATATATATACAAGTTGGGTTAATGGGTATTTGGGTTGTGTGTAATTAGGAGTAGTAATAGGATTTGATTAAATGGGGCTTCAATTATGATACAAATGTATAAGATATCGAACAGGATTGGGGATTTTAATTTGGTTTTGGTAATCTTATTAGGGATCAACAATAGGTTTGGAAAAAATAGGACAACCAAATCACCACCACCACACACACACCCAACAATATATAAAATAAAGAGAATGAGACAAAAAAGAAGAAAGAACAAAATAATGAAGAACGAAACAAAAGAGATGACCAATCAATCACAAAGAGCTCAAAATGAAAGAAAACGCATATATATATTGAAAACAACTTCAATACACGGTTCAAAAAAATACGAGAGAGAAATACACCAAAACGAAAAATACACTCCAAAAATACATAAAATGAAAAACAGAGGTTACAATTCTACCCACCTAACAAGAAGAATTTTTTTCCTCGAAATTCAAAAAAAGATACATAGGGTAACCCCCAAAACAACCAAAAGAACAAAACAAAGACTACTCAAATAAATAAGGAAACTTCTGCTGAATCTCCTCCTCCAGCTCCTAAGTCGACTCCCTGGGTGAGTGAGGATTCCAAGCAACACGAACCAATTTGATGATCTTGTTCTTAAGCACTTTCTCCCGCCGATCCACAATGGCAACTGACGGAATCTCACAAGTCAAATCCGGCCAAACGATCAATTCAGAATAGTCGATCACGTGGCTCTCATCTCGGATATATCTTCTGAGCTATGAGACATGGAAAACATCATGCACTCCTGATAAAGTTGGCGGTAATGCAAGACGATAGGCCACCTTGCCCACTCGCTCTAAAATCTCAAACGGTCCAATAAACCTCGGGCTAAGCTTGCCCCCGCCACCAAACCGAATGACACCGCGCCAAGGCGATACCTTAAGGAAAACATGGTCACCAACAACAAACTCCAAAGCCCTACGATGGACATCAGCCCATCGCTTCTGCTTATCCTGATCTGAACCACTGTATCCACTGTCTTGGTGATCAACTCCGGACCCAACAACTTCCTCTTACCAATGTCATCCCAGCACACTGGTGATTTGCAATTCCGTCCATAGAGTGCCTTGAACGGAGCAGCTTTAATACTGCCTTGAAAGCTACTATTGTACGAGAACTCTACGAGATGCAAATGATCTTCCCAAGACCCACCAAACTGAAGCATACAAGCCTCAACATGTCCCCAAGAATCTGAATAGTTCTCTCTGACTGTCCATTAGTCTAGGAATGAAAAGTTGTACTGTACTTTAATTTACTCCCTAAACTGGCCTGAAGACTCTCCTAGAACTGAGATCTGAATCTTGTATTCCTGTTGGACACAATACTGACTGGAACCCCATGAAGTCTAACAATCTCTTGCATATACCTCTCAGCTAGGCTCTCAGTAGACTGACCGACACGAAAAGGAATGAAGTGAGCACTCTTCGTCAAACGGTCGACAATCACCCAAATGGCATTATGACCCTTAGGAATCCTCGGCAAAGCGGTCAAAAAATCCATAGTGATATGTTCCCACTTCCACTCTGGAATAGGAAGCGGTTGAAGAAGTCCAGCGATCCTCTGATGCTCTGCCTTAACCTGCTGTCAGACCAAATACTGAGAAACAAACCGAGCCACAGCACTCTTCATACCATGCCACCAGAAATGAAGCTTCAAATCCCGATATATCTTAGTGCCGCCGGGATGGATAAAATACGAAGACTGATGAGCTTCTTCAAGAAACCTCTGACGAACTTCACCCTTAGGGACACATAATCGGGAACCAAAGCGAAGCGAACCATCTGCATGAATAACCATGTCCGTTCTGGACCTAGACTTAACCTCAGCTTGAAAACCCTACAACTGCGCATCACCAGGTTGCGCCTCTTTAATCTGCTCAGCAAGAGATGACTGCAGCTGGAGCGCCAAACAACTCCGACCAGAACTCGACAACACAACATCCAGCTCCAACCTCCTCATCTGCTTAATGAGATCACTCTGCTGAGTGAGAAACATAACTGCTGGTCACTTGCTCAAAGCATCAGGCACCAAGTTTACTTTACCAGGATGGTATTGCAAACTGATGTCTTCCAACCAACGCATTTGCCTCATGTTCAACTCCTTCTGGGTGAAGACATACTTGAGACTTTTGTGGTCTGTAAAGATCTCCACTCGGTCTCCAAGTAAATAATGTCTCCACAGCTTCAAAGCATGAATCGGATAGTTCAAGTCATAAGTAGGATAGTTCTTCTCATGCGGCCTCAACTGCCTCGATGGATACGCAACGATTCGGCCTTTCTACATCAAAATTGCTCCAAGACCCTTACCAGAAGCATCACAGTGAACTACAAATCCGCCTAAACCATCTGGAATAGTCAACACAGGCACTAACGTCAACCTGTTCTTCAACTCAACAAAAGCCTCATTGCACTCATCAGACCAACAAAACTTCTGATCCCTTCCATTCAATTTAGTCAACGGTCCTGCTATCTTCGAAAAATCATGGACGAACCTCCGATAATAGCCAGCTAAACCAAGAAAACTCCTAACCTCTGAAACTGACTTGGGAATAGGCCAATCCTTCACAACCTCGATCTTGGCTGGATCCACAGAAATACCATCGCTAGAAATAATGTGCCCCAAGAAAGAAATCCTGTTGAGCTAAAACTCGCACTTGCTGAGTTTCCCATAGAGTTGATTCTCTCTCAAGGTCTGCAGAACCACTCTAAGATGCTCAGCATGATCTTCCCGATTCCGAGAATATACCAAAATATCATCAATGAAGACCACCACAAATCTATCCAAATATTAAGAGAAAACCCAGTTCATAAGACTCATGAATACAGTCGGCGTGTTCGTAACTCCGAACGACATCACAAGATACTCATAATGCCCGTATCTAGTTCTGAAAGCAGTCTTCTGTATATCTGCAGCCTTCACTTTGACTAGGTGATATCCAGAACGAAGATCCAACTTCGAGAAAACAGCAGCCCCCACTCAACTGATCAAACAAATCATCGATCCTGGGCAATGGATACCGATTCTTCACAGTAACTCTGTTCAGTTCCCGATAATCCATGCACAATCGATGACTACCATCCTTCTTGTCAACAAAAAGGACCGGAGCACCCCAAGGCGAAATACTAGGTCTGATGAAATCCAAATCAAGCAACTACTGAATCTTCCCCTTAAGCTCTGCCATCTCAACCGGTGCCATCCTATAGGGACTCTTCGATATCAGTGCGGTTCCAGGCTGAACATCAATACTGAATTCCACTTCCCTATCAGGGGGTAAGCCAGGCAACTCATCTGGATAAACATCCAAGAAATCCCGAACTACTAGAGGCGCAGCCTCACAGCCTGAGTGCAATTCCATCACACAATTTACATGTTCAACGGAAGTCTTTGCCCGGCCAAGAGAAGACTCCCCGGCATGGAACTTGAATTCTACTCGATCTGGAATTCTGAAGACAACTTTCTTAGTACGGCAATCAATAATGGCATGGGCTTCACCCAACAAATCCATACCGAGAAAGACGTTGAATCCTAAATTCATCATGTTGGATTTGAAATTTGCGTCCCCAATTACAATAGGACATTTCCTAAACTCCCAAAAACAAGTGACAACTCCACTACCTGTCACAATGTTCCAAGCCTCTGACATGTTGCTGCACTCCTACTGATGGCGAGCGAAAAATCGAGAAGAGACAAAAGAATGGGTTGCCCCAAAATAAAAAAGAACATAGGCAGGAAAAAATAAAACAAGGATGATACCTGCCACAACTCCTTCAGCGGTCTCAGCATCTGCAACAGTCAAGTTGAAAGCCTGGCCTCTCCTCGGAACAGTGGTCCTCTGACCGAAAATCTGGCGCTGAGGAGGAAGCGGTGGCCTAACGGGACCACGAGCTGGAGCTGCCTGCTGAACAGGACCCCTGGCTGGAAGAGCCAACTGCTACAGCGGTTTTGGACAATCTCGCATTGTATGATCAGTAGAGCCACACCTAAAGCATCGGCGAGAGGCATGGAAATAGTTCTTGTGTTCATACCCAGGGATCTGGCAAAAGTCGCAGAAACTGCCCCTCGAAAATCGAACAGAAGGATACAGAGCTGCCCTGACAGGATAGGCATGCCCAGACCTCCGAACAGGACCAACGGAAGGCCTAGCCACAGCAGCGGGAATAGTCCGCTGAGAAGAAGACGAACCACCACGAGCCTGCTCCAGAGCGCGTGCTGCCTCAAGAACCTCAGCATAAGTACGCAAACGAAGAGAGACAAGATGCCTCTTGATATCCTGCTGAAGCCCATTTTTGAATCTACGAGCCCTATCCTTTTCGGTTGCCACAAGAATGGCAGCGAAGTAGCTAAGCCTAGTAAACTCAGCTGCGTACTCATCCACTGACCCGGAACCATATTGCAAGAAAGTCCATGTTACAACATTGCATGAACAATTATGTAACAAATCTCAAAATAGAATGATGACTTAACCTGTTTTAGGGTCATGAATTGTTGTTCCATTTCAACTTGAGTACTATTGGGGAAGAACTTCTCCAAGAATCTCGAGTAAAAGTAGCCCAAGCAATAGGCCTCTCAAGACGCTCAGACTCGGCCATCCACCAGATATGAGCCAAATCCACCAGCTGGATGGAAACCACGTCCACCCGATAAGCCTCGGCAACACGAGCCGCTAACAACAAGCGCTCAGTCCGGATCAACCACTGTGCAGCCTCCAAAGGTGCCTCAGTGCAGGAAAAACGGTCGGAATGCAGCCTCATAAAATTCGTAATTGTTCCTGGACGAGGCAGAAGATTTGCCTGCACAGGCACAACAGGAGGCAGAACCCGGGCAACTTCAAGAGTAGGCATCACAAGATCATTGTGGTTTTGCTGCTGATTAATCAGCCGCTCAAGCACAGTAGTGACAGCCTCAATCAGATCAACCTGCAACTGAGAATTAGAACCTCTGCGAGCCATAGTCTGCACAAAACTAAAAACAAATAGCATCCAGAATTAGAGTTGGTATAATTTCACTTATGTATGCATGGTTGGTGAAATATTGTGCAGATCCCAGTTCGAGCCAAACTTGTCTAATATATTAGGAAACTAATACATTAGAAAAACCTGGTGCTCTGATACCACTAAAAACCCTGTCACGCTCTGCTTTCCAAAAAAGAATACGGAATACGGATACGCGACAAAAGCTCAGCAAATAATTTTCATCATCCATAAGCTGTTCAAGAATATTTACAACATATTACAGAAATAATCAGAGTCATAAGCAAAAGTATCAACCAACATGCATAATTGAAACAAGATACCAACAGAAATTACTTGAAACCAAATATAATAATCTCAAATAATCAAATTCTGAACGAGTCAAATATCACGGGTCACATCGCTCAAATACAAATAAATATCCAAGTAATCAAGTACACCTTATTCAAGTTCAAGCAACAAATAATAATAATAATAAAGCAGAAAATCCAGCACTAATACACCATCTCTTCAATACCATCTGACAGCTGACCATCTTGATCTGCAATTCGTAAATTTGCAAGAGAAGGAAAAAGAAAACAAGTACCCGTCAATTGCAAGTTACGAACCACTTATAATGTAGGATACAAGTACATGGGGGAACTAAATAAATCTAATTAATAGCAGAAACAGATCTAGCATGGTATACTAACATGTGTCAAGTGTCAGATAGTATGCAAATAGATATACAGATAGTGTCAAATGATCATATCGGACAGATAACAGGTAATCAGATGATTAGATAACAGATAGCCAGATGTATATAACAGATTCAGATTCAGATTTCAGATTTCAGATACAAATTTTTATAAGTCCTTTATTAATTACTAACTAGGTAGTACTTCATGTGTCATCCTTTTATCACATGGTTGTTACATTCAAAACAGTTAAGTTTGTAGATTTCGTAGGGGATCATATAGGATCGTGTACTCAGGGTTCAGACAGATATCAGATAACAGATCCAGACAGACAGATAACAGACGATTATGCAACAGATAGGATTAAGTCCCCTCCAAGTACACCATTTCGTAAGAAGTATGTAGTTGGGTAACAGATGGGATCACAGGCCCCCTTCTGAGTACACCCTCTCATAAGAAAGTATTTAGTCAGGAATCAGATAATCAAAATCTTGCATGATCTCATAACAGATAACAGGTAATCAGATGGAAAACACAGGCCCCCTTCTAAGTACACATTTCTATGTTTTCCCACTACTAGATCTTTTCCTTAACCCCGGCTTGGTTACTTTTATTATGGTGATCAAACAGGCATGAATGTGTACGAAATAGTTTCAAACTAACATGGTATAATCATTATTAGGTTCATGGAAACAAATAATCATGCATAGAGGATACATAGTCACATAAACGAGCAAAACAGTGTATGTTCATATTCAGGATAGCAAGACAGTACAGTACTAAAATAGTGAATCTCGTCGCTAAAGAAATGCAAATATGGATCCGTCGAAGAATCTAGAAACTAGACATCCACACAAATCCAGAGAATATAAATAAGTCATGTAGTGTTTCAGAAAATCATAACTCAAAACTGATTCGAAAACAGAAAATACGTCCAGCCAGGAATCAGGAAAACGAATTCAAAGTCAAGAAAACAGCATCGAAACTCATCAAATAAATCCACGAAAAATATGGGGTATTCCCCTATATCTATAGAATCAAAATATAAGTTTCATAATATTCCAGTAAAATTATTTTAGCCAACAAAAATAAGAAAACATCAAGAAACAGTAGTTTGGCAAATCTAAAGTTCCTAACACTGCTGTACGAAAACTAAATTATCCCGCAACCAGTGAAACGAAATCCAAATCCGCCAAAGGGAGATGAAAATAGACAAAATATATTATCTTTAATATTTCACGAACATTTTTCATTCAGTAAAAGGAATCTTAGTGAAAATAGGGTTCTTTACAGATCAACGAACAAAATACAGCAAGTATAGATTTCATAAGCGAGCATGAAGTAACACATAAAACTCATTAATAAAATTCACCAAAATTCTGGGTAATCCCTAACTAGGTAAAGAAATACTGACCAAAGTTTTGGATCAAAATAATGTATGTAGCATAGTTCTTTAAAATAATTTGTCATCAAAATTACCAAAAAACAGAATCTGGAAAAGATCGACATCTCTGTAGTAAAATAGTCATAACTCATTCATACGAAAAAAAAATCAAGCAAGGTTAGAGGGATTTAAAAATAGACGAAATTCTCTAAAACTCATGTTTTATACCGAAATTAAGATACTAACTTTAAAAGAGTCCAAAACAGCAACCAAAACAGATCAGCGTCAAACTACAGATTTTTTCCTTAAAAACAAAATCGGCATAGATTCAAGAAAATTGATCCAAACATACCCAAACATGAAATCGAGTCTACCAAGTGTCTAAACATTATGAATTAGGGTTATTAGCATGTCCACACCAAATATATCACATGGGTCTCAACCAAAACACGAATTCTCACAAAAGTCTCACATACATGATCAAAATCAAGAACGGGCAAATCTTAAGTTAATTCATGTCAATATTGTGTCGTGAGGGAAATATGGTCAAGTTTTCACAATAGAGACAAACTCATCAAGCAAAACACAAACAAGAGTCGTCTCTAGACCCAACTACACTATGGTGGTATTTTTTACTTGTATCACACAAATAAATTGGAGTACAAGTTACTTGCCTTAATCGGGATAAAAAACAATGAAATCCAAGAGTAGGAGCAAAACCCAAGAACGAAAATTCGCGAGTGAAAGAATCCAAGCAAAGTCAAGCCAAGAATCTCCACACGAACAAAACTCCGCAAGGCGAGAGTAATGATGGCTTGCGGCCACAAAAGAACACCACGAAAAGGAGTCGAGGGATTGAGTGGTGCGAGGGGGTCGATGATGGTGGTGTAGGAGATGATCGGGAGTAGGTGAAGAGGACTCGGGTGTGGGTTTTGCCGGGATGAGATGGTGGCCGGGAGAGGGGAGATAAGGGTTGTCAATTGGCAGAGTTCCCGGGTGTGCACAAGCCGGGAAAGGGGTGGTCGGGTGCTGGCCGGAGCTGTGTGCGGGTTGCAAGCAAGGAGAGGGAGAGAGAGAGAGGGGGGAGGCCGGGATAGCTAGGAGTTAGGGCTAGGGTTTGAGAGGGGGTATAAGAGAGTATATATATATATATATGGGGATTAGGGTTTAGAATACAAGTTGGGTTAATGGGTATTTGGGTTGTGGGTAATTAGGAGTAGTAACAGGATTTGATTAAATGGGACTTCAATTAGGATACAAATGTATAAGATATCGAATAGGATTGGGAATTTTAATTTGGCTTTGGTAATCTTATTAGGGATCAACAATAGGTTTGGGAAAAATAGGACAACCAAATCACCACCACCACACACACACCCAACAATAAATAAAATAAAGAGAATGAGACCAAAAAAAAGAAAGAACAAAATAATGAAGAACGAAACAAAAGAGACGATCAATCAATCACAAAGAGCTCAAAATGAAATAAAACGAATATATATATTGAAAACAACTCCAATATACGGTTCAGAAAAAATACGAGAGGGAAAATATACCAAAACGAAAAATACACTCCAAAAATACACAAAATAAAAAATAGGGTTATAGTAATGGCAGTGAAGAAGATAGCTCAAAGAGGAAGGATTTGAAGGTAAAGGGAGTAGGTGAATACAACACCTTTGAAATGGGAAGTAAAGCCTCGGAAGTGTCGCCCTCGTACGTGACGCCCCCCAGTTAAAGTGAGACGTGTGGCGAAGGCGACAGAACCGAAGCATCACACAGGCCACGTGTCCCACTGAAGATAGCGGAAGCCTCGTTTAGCGAGAAAGAGGTTCTGCTCCATCGCGAAGGAGAGAAGCTCTTAAACGCTTCTGGCAGTAAGGAAGGGGAGTTATGGGGGGGGTATTTATAAGAGTGTTTGTGGGCCCAAAGAGGGGCTCAAACACAATGAGGTACGACTTTCGACGAGTAGTGGGCCCATTGAGGGGTCCACGAAAGGTAGCCCCGCTATTCTGGTAGAATCGTCATCAATTTGTGGGCTCAGAGTCCGTGATGAGAGAGTCTACTCTACAACTGGAAATTCAGTACGATGAAGACGATCAGGAAGGCAGGCTGAATCTTGAAGATGATTTTGTTTACTTTGAGGGAGAGTCAGAGGACTATGATTTTGATGTTGATTTCCACGTCACCTCCCTTGAGTTTGTTCCGTCCACTTACCCATCTTTCCAGTAGGACACAAGTTTCACAGTTCAGAAAGTGGCAAAGAGGACTAATGAGGAGTCCCTAGATGATTAATTATCTGGAAATCGCGGTGGCCGCTAAATCTGCAAAGACTGGCGATGGAGGTACGCGATCTTTCCTTGCTTCTATTTTTAATTTCATGACAGATAATGAAAGTTTTAGTCTAGCCACTACTTGCGGTCTAGCGGCAGGCGATACAGATAGGAACACATTTCTCCTCAATAAGATTAGGGGGTGGGAAACTGATAGGGCTAACATTAACTTGCACTCGAAACCCAATCCGAGTCACGATCCCGAGTCTATCAGTAATTAATGGAAGCATTATTCTGGAACGTTAGAGGCCTCGGTAGGCGGGGCAAACGTGAAATGGTTAAGGAAGTCATAGCCAGGTCAAATGCTAATATTGTTGGTCTCCAAGAGACCAAACTATCACACATGCATAGGCTTAATAGAGTAGGGGGCTCTCGTGTATCTGAATGGAGAATGACGCCTTCAGTTGGAGCATCTGGGGGCATCGCTCTGGGCTTTAACCCCAACCTTTTCAACTACCTCGATGAGATCCATGGGCAATTTTCTTTGTCGGTTGTGCTAAAGCGTAAATTCGACGGGTGGACGCAGTCCATCACGGTAGTCTATGGACCGCATACCTCTGCATCTAGAACGGCCTTTTGGGAGGAACTAAGAGCGATTCAAACACAATGGCCACACCCCTGGGTGGTGGGGGAGACTTTAACATCACTAGATTTGCCTCTAAACACAGAGGCAGAGGATCTAGTGCCCCAGATAGGGAAGCCTTTAATGAAGTCATCGCGGACCTGGATCTGGTAGACATCCCCATCACTGATAGGCTCTTCACCTGGTCGAATATGCAAGCAACGCCCATTTTGGCCAAGCTGGACAGGATTCTGGTCTCCGCGGACTGGGAGACCAAATTCCCATTGACATCGGCTAAATCTCTACCTAAACCAAATTCAGATCACGTGCCTATTTTCTTATCTTCCAGGGAAGGCCATCCCAGAAGACCGTCAAAATTTCGGTTCGAGAAAGCTTGGTTAGAAATCCAGGGCTTCCACCATATGGTTAACGAGAGTTGGTCCCGCCCAACCAAGGGTAGGGAGGCATCCGCTATATGGTGTGAAAAACTTAGCAGACTTAGAGTCAAGCTTAGGAAATGGAACCGGACCCAATTTGCACTAATTTGGAGAGCAAATGAATCGCTTCTGGAAGGTATTGAGGAACTCGAAAAGACCAAAGAGACTAGGGATCTACTGCATGACGAGCGGAATCGCCTGCAACAATACAGACAGGAGATTGACCAACTATATAGGAATGAGGAAATTAAGTGGCAACAGCGGTCCAGAATCTCGTGGCTCAAAAGGAAGACACGAATGCTGCATTCTTCCACCGGGTTGCCAGTGCCAGACGTAGGTATAACCTCATTCACTCGATCCACTCAAACTCCGGATTGGTTCAAGGCGACATTGCTATCAAGATGGCTTTCCAATCCCACTTCAAGCGCCTTTTTGGGCAAAAAACAGACTTCAGAATCCCTCTCCAACATGACTTCTGGCATGACCATGCAGCCTACCCCAACCCTAGACTGCAATCCCTCGAAGCCCCCTTCTCTGAGGAAGAGGTCTAGAAGACGATCCAACAACTTGGTAAAGATAAAGCTCCAGGTCCAGATGGTTTCCCGATTATGTTTTATCAGATTTTTTGGGAGGAAATCAAAGGTGACTTGCTGAAGGTGTTCGCAGATTTTCACGATCATTAGCTGAAACTAGGGAGATTATACGCAGAGGTTGTGCTGATTCCTAAGAAGGAGGTTTCTCGACGAGTTGGAGATTTCTGTCCCATTAGCCTCCTAAACTGTTCCGTAAAGATCATTACCAAGACTCTTGCTAACAGAATGGGTAAGGTCATGGATGGTCTCATTAGTCACAACCAGACGGGATTCATCAAAGGACGATGTATACAGCAAAGTATAGCAACGGCTGAGGAGACTATCTATCATTGCCACACCTCGAACTCTAAGAGCTACCTCCTAAAGCTAGATTTCGAGAAAGCCTATGAATCTGTTGAATGGGACTGTATGTTGGAAGCACTTGCTAGAAGAGGGTTCGAGGACAGATGGATCAGATGGATTCACGTCTGTCTTACTACCAGCAGAATGGTGATTTTGGTAAATGGGATATCAGGCCACCCTTTCTCTTGCAAACGGGGGCTTAGGCAGGGCGATCCTCTCTCACCCATTCTCTTTACCATAGTGGCAGATGTGCTTAGATCCATGATGGCTAAGTGCAGTACAGCAGGTTGGATCACACCAGTGGCTAAAGGGGCCAATCGTCAAGGCTGCTCTATACTACAATACGCAGACGATACTCTTCTATTTGGCAATGGCAACCTTGGGAAAACCACCGTATTCAACAGAATTCTGTATTGCTTTGAAGCCTGGTCTGGCCTCAGGATTAACTTCCACAAGAGTGCTCTCACCCCCATTGCCCTGACCCCGGCAGAGGCTCTTCAACACGCCACAGCCCTAAACTTCTCCACAAAGAGCTTTCCCATTCAATACCTTGGATTACCACTTAGACCCAGGAAGCTAAAAAAGGCAGATTGGATGCCCATTATTGACAGGGTTGAGAAACATCTAGCAAATTGGAAAGGCAAAGACCTATCTTTGGGAGGGAGAGTCACGCTTATAACACGGTATTCTCGAATCTCTCGACCTATTATCTCTCCTTCTTTGAAATTCCGCGATGGGTAATCCAAAAAATTGATCAGATGCGGAAACGCTTCTTATGGAAAGGGGCTGACCCAGACCGAGGAGGTTATCACCTCATTAGATGGGAGAAGACGTGTATGAAAAAGATACATGGGGGCCTAGGTATTATTGATCTGCAAGACATGAATCTGGCACTTCTGGGCAAATGGTGGTGGAAAATGTTCCACCCTAATGGGGAAGGGTGGCAGTAATTTGTCCAAGGCTATATGCAAGGAAATGGGACAAGAAACCTGAGCTTCAGGATAGGCCCCCGGGTGTCCTGGTTCTGGAAAGGCATCACCAAGGCATACGAACCCTTCACTAGCTGCGTCAAGTTAGTTATCGGTAACGGAAGACTCACCAGGTTCTGGTGGGACAAGTGGTGTGTTGATCACACGCTCAGAACCCTGTTCCCCGATCTATACGAACAGGCATCACAACTACATTGCACAGTGGCCGCAACATGGAAAAGAGGCACTTGGAGTCCATCTTTCAAACAGCCGCTTGACATAGGCTCCCGCCTCAGACTTACGGAGCTTCAGGCCTACATCTCTAACGTTGGTATTTGCTGCTCCCAGGGTCCAGACAAAAAACTCTGGGGATTGGAGAAGAACGGCAATTTCACAGTTCGCTCCTTGTACAAGCGCATCCATTTTAGGGGGTGTTCCCCAAAGTGGGCTACCGTCATCTGGAGGACGAAAGCTTCACTTAAAATCAAAGCCTTCTTATGGTTGGTACTGAATGACGCGATCCTGACTAGAGAAAACCTCGCTAAGTGACAACCGAATGCGGACCCTCAATGCGGTTTCTGCCGCGCCGCCCTCAAGACCAGAGACCATCTTTTTCTTCAATGTCCTAGAAGTAAAGCGGTACTCGTAGAGGTACTCAGCGCCCTAGGGCAACTCAATATTCTAGCACTTACGAGGACCTATGGGTAGGCCCAGAGTTCGCAACGGAGAGGGGGGCCACCGGAGAAGCGTGGTATTTAGCTATCGCCGCAATGACCTGGGTTTTATGGCTAGACAGAAATGATTTTTACTTTCGTAGAACCTACAATAGTATTTCTGACAATTTGACTCACATTATGCATTTTATCTCCTTTTGGGCTAATGTGGCAACAGCAGATCCCAGGGATAGGATCGCGAGCATTTTCCAGGTAGAGAAGTTTGATGACAAGGAGATCGAGATCAGGCCGACGATCGACTGACAGCCAGCACAGCAGGATCCACTAGATTTTGATGCCCACCACCCCAGGGTTTGTTGGGGGAATCTGATGTATTACCTTTCTATTTAGCTATGTTTTTTTTCCCACCCCCCATATTTGGGGTGGAGTTTATATACTTTTGTTCTGTTTTAGGTTTTTGTAGTAGGCTCAGTTTTCTGAGTATGTTTTATCAATCTCTTATTAATGAAACAGGGTAGCCAGATTCCACCTTTCCTTCAACAAAAAAACATGTTTTTGACACTTACCAATTTTTTGTCGATGATTTGTAACTTATTGCGGGATGTAGTGGGCAGATTGTTTTATTTTTAGGTTTGATTGGCTTGTGGATTGTTCCGTTTTTAACTCATTTCACATTTCCTTCAAAAAAAGGGCGATATTTATTATTATGAGATGATGAGAGGAGGCTCTTAATCAAAAAGAAAAAATATTAGGCCTAGCTTTTTTTGGGCTTTAAAGCTACTTCAGAAGGAGAAGCTAGAAAGTAGAGCTTTGCAATTAAAAGCTGGAGCTGTTTGGATAGTCACCTTTTTTTTTAACTTTAAAGCTACTTTTATGCTAGAAGTTGTTTGGCATAAGATATCAATTGTAAGCTACTTTTATACTCAATTTAAACTTTTGATTTTATTTAAGAATAAAATATAAGTTATCAAATTACAAAAAAAAAATCTTTATATTACTAATAAATGAAAGGAAAACAGAATGTTTCTAAATTTCCCCCCTATATTACTAAAAAATCTTGCTCACCAGCAAATAGGCTTACCATTGAGTCACAATAATAGGAAAACAGACTATGTTCAGCATTATTTTTGAAAGGTGCTTTTGAATGTGAAAACTTTTTAAGGTACAAAATAGGTATTTGACAAACTTTTATAAAAAGTGTGTTTATCAAAAGCATTTTTTTAAACTATTGTTTTTATCATTTTTTCCATAGCGCATAAATTGTGCATTTAGCTTTTCAAAAAATAATTTTATTGACTAGAAAAATAATTAATATTAAACATAATTCCTTCTAACAGTACTTTTAGTACCAATACTTTTTAGCGAAACATTTTTCATTCACAGCAATATCAAACAGAGCTTTAGAAACATTCTTTACCTTTTTGGTATGTATTTATTTTATTTTTTTAGAACAAGGGCATAGTCAAAACCGCTCTTTCATCTAATTATAATAATTATTCTTTATTATGCAATCTTCTTTAGTGTGTAAAACAAATCATTATTCTTTATTGTTTTATAACTTAAAGAATTTATTTCTTACAGCTTGTGTGAAAGTTATTATAATTGAAAGAGCTTAGTATTTATTAAGTTTGCATAAATATAGTTTTACCAGTATTTGATCAAAAAAAAATATAGTTTTACCAGTATCGGCAGTGTTTTAATCTTTATACTGATACGAGGCGAATGCTTGATAATACAGTTGTAAAAAAAATTACTAATAAAGGGGGAAAATTTTTGTTGTTAGGGTTTGATATGTGGGAATGGCCAAAAAAAGAGAAAATGTAAATAAAAAAAAAGGAGAAGCCAGAAGTTGCTCTTGAGGGCTTTTTTTGAAGCTTCTTTTCTTCATTAAAAATAAGCTACTTCTCCTTCTGTAGAGCTTTTCAAAATATGTGTTTGGCCCAGCTTCTCATTCTAAAGAAGAAGAGAAGCTAATTTTAAGCTGGGCCAAATGCTACCTAAGAAGATCAACCAACCATTAATAGTTAAGACTATGTCTTTAGCATAGTCTAAACTATTAAGACCTCCTAAAAAACAAGGCTTTTTTTTTTAAATATAAAAAGATGACCCTGTCATCGCATTACTCTGATCATAATAAGGATTCTTAGATCCTCATATATATATATATATATATATATATATATATATATATATATATATATATATATATATATATATATATTAGTAATGTGAGCCTCATATTTGTATAAGGAAATTTTCCTTATACAAAGTGATTATATTCACTTGGTGGGGCCCTCATGAAAAATTCACTATGTTCATCATGTTTATCATGCCAATTGATATATGTAGAAAAAACCAAGTGGTTTGGAGGTCATTCATCCATGCATCATGTGGGTCCAATTTGTGGTTCGATTTGTATTACTGTTGAAGTCGTTCATATTTCAACCACATGATGCATAGATGAATATCTTCAAAACCACTTGATTTTTTCTAGAAATACATCCATTAGCTTGATAATCATGATGGACGAAGTGGATCTTCCATACGGGCCCCACCAAGTGAATATAATCACTTTATATGAGAAAAATTTCTCCATATTCTATATGAGGCTCACTTTTCTCATCTATCTCTCTCTCTCTCTCTCTCTCTCTCTCTATATATATATATATATATATATATAAGTGAGCCTCATATTTATATGAGGAAATTTTAATGATAGTATTGCGCAATCAAATCACACCCAGCCCGCCCGTCTGCCAAACTCTTATCACTCAAATAATATATGGATATATCTATCACCCTGTATTTCTATCTATGATCAGTTTGTGTGAACTTGGTGATTGGTGATAAATATGTTTGTTTAAGTTATCATCATGAATAAAACCTGACATTCTTTTGTGTGGTATCCTGGATCTGGACTCATTACACATGCAGCACACGAACTAGACTGTAGACCATTTTGGTATACCACACAAAAGAATATACCAGATGTTATTCTTAAGCATAAGTCAACAAACACATGCATGTCTCTGTCAATCAAATTCTTGTTATCATGTTTCACGGCCGTGTACCATTCTCTTTTGTCAGGGAAGAATGAAAATTTTAGATTCATATTTTGGAAAGAAATTATATTTGACTTCTTTTTGAAATTTAGAAATGGCATCTACTTATTTTAGAATTTCTGCCGTGTAATCAACAAACCAGTTCTAAGAACTTCATTTGAACACAGGGTCGGCTTATCTTTCATAACAATCCGATTGATTCTGTGCAATCGTTATCAGTATCAGAGCTCAAAGTTGTCGGCTATTACTAGAGCAAAGCCAGATGAAAACCTCAGAGCATATGTAGTCGTTCTAACCCTTTTTTGGGTATTTGGCAATTGGAAATAGAAAATATGGCTGCGCACTGTAGTGGTTGAAAGTTAAAATATCGCCAGACGATCGATTATCTCGTCTAAATTTTTTTTTAAATTTTGGGCAAAAAAAACAAACAAAAAAGGAATTAAAAAAAAAAAAAAAAAAAACCTTCCCAACCTGTGGGACGGTGGATAATACATTCAGAATTGTTGGGACGGTGTATTAAACACCGTCCGACAATTTTTTTTTTTACTTTTTTTTTATTGAATAGGACGATCGATTATTTATCGTCCGGGAAAAAAAAAGTAAAGCAACGGGATATTATCTTTTGTCTCTTTTCAGGGACGAAAGAAAATTTTCCATGAGCTATATATATTTTGGCTTTTGCCAAATCTTCTGCTATATTTGGCAGTAGTCCACTATTCATCGTACATCTAAAATTTGAGTATTTGGAAGACGACTACAACGATTTTATTCTCATTTTTTCCAAATTTTGGGTATTTAGCCCACCGACTACAGATGCTCTCACAAGAGTCATTGTAAAGTGTAGGAGTGTGCATGACTATATTACTCCATGAACTGAAGTCATCCCCAGAAGATAATATATCAGCTTGCCAGGGAATTGTTCACAAAGATTTTCTCCAAATTTGTGTTACATTCTTTCTCGAGATCAAATGCCAAATTTGTGTTACATTCTTTCTTGAGATCAAATGTGGAAATATTCGAGAAGATTGTTATTTTTTTTTTGCCGAATGATTGTAAGGAATGTTTCTTGTTTCAGTCAAAGATCCTCATCAGTCTCTATACTTCATCTTCCCTTGGTCTATTATCAGATTTATTATTACAAAATGAAACGTGAGAAAGAGGAAGAGCGGATTTGGGAAAATCACCATCAGTTAATTAAGAAAATTAACAAATAATTGTCAATTGAATTTTGCAAATGAACCCTTTGATTAAAACTATGATCTAAAGACTCTTATTTTGACACCTCACTTTGTATGAGGAAAGTTCCTCGTACAAATATGAGGCTCACTTCTCTCTCACTTCTCTCTCTCTCTCTCTCTCTCTATATATATATATATATACTAGATTTGCCAGTGGGCACGTGCCTACGGAACGTCTTCGGAACAATACAACATATGAAAATCTTGTAAACAATAAAACAACAATTATGTAGCTCAAGTTTGAATAGTAAAATAATAATTAGTTGTAAATAAAAGTTCATGTTTCCATTTGTATATGTTGAAAAATAATTATAAATAGGGTGTAAAATTCAACTTCTTAGAACTTTGAGTGTGTAAAATAATGAAATTTAACTGTTGATGAGATATTTGCTATTTTCAATGTAACATGAGCAACAAAAAAATGCATAAAAAATCTAAAAATTTACAAATCTGAAATATTAAAATATAAATTTCTGAGTAAATAGAGAGAATGAGAGAGGGGAGGGGGGGGGGAGAAATAAATAAATAAATAAATAAAGGAGTTGTTTTGGGGATTTGATTTTCAGTTTTGGGGGGAAACTTTTGGGCGAAAAAATATATTTTGTGAAGTTAAATCTGGACCATTGATTTCAACCATATTGAATGAGAGCCACTTGATAGCTTTATTTTGTGTTTTATTGTATGTGTTTTATTGTATAGATACTTGGTTTGCCCATTGACACGTGTCTACGGCACGTCTTCGAAACAGTGCACCGTCTTTGATTATATAAAATAGTTTTGGAGGTCCAACAAATTAATTGAAGTAGCAAACATAGATCAAAAAACATATTATATGATTTTTTGATTTTTTTTAAAAAATTATTTTTAAAGTTTTAAAATTTTTAAATTTTTTAGTTTTTTAATTTTCTAAAATTTCTAAAATTTGTATTTTCTTAATTTTTTTGAATAGAAGAGAGAGGGAGAGAGAGAGAAAAAATAATAAATAAATAAATATAGGAGTTTTTTTTGGGTGGGAGATTTGAATTCGAGTTTTGGGGGAACTTTTGGGAGGAAAATATGTTTTGTAAGATTAGATCTCGGCCTTTGATTTTTGGGGAGATTGAAGGAGAGCCACTCGATAGCTTTCTTTGTGTTTTATCATATAGATATATATATATGAAGCAAAGATGGCACATAGTTCATCCAAATTAATGAAGTGTTGGATATATTGGTATATTCTCTCTATATTGGAACGTGGGTTTGTGGGCTTATAACCCAATACCCAAACCAGTATTTAGAGATAAATACTGGCTTGTGTAGCAGTCTAGGTATTCCAATCTTGATACCTAGGGTGAATATCTTAAGCAACTTAGATCTAGAGATAAATCCTAATTCCCAATTGTTAATTTCTCACAAAACCTAACAATCTTGAGATATTATTAATCAATTCGTGAGATTAATCAAGAGGGAAAACTGGGCTTTTGTTGGATCTCGTCAAATCCATGTTCACGTTCGTCGGAATACACAGTTGCGCCGCTGGGCGCAACCGCCCCTGACATCTGCTGCGCCGGTGGCTGTCGCTGACTGCCGCCGCCACATCCGCACGTCAGATCAAGTGAAGGCGTCTGCATTCGGATCTCAGTGACGCCAGTGGAGGCATCGCTGCCGTCGCGGGGGCACGAGCCGCCGCCGCCCCTGCCGTCGCTGGGCGCGAGCCGCCGGAGGTCGCCGAATCCAGCCGTCTGGTCTATGCTGCCTCATTATCCCCTTCATATCCATTGATCTTTGTGTGAGATAGAAGGAGAAGAAGGAGACAACTCAGATCCAAAAAAAATTGATTTTTCGATTGGTGGATTTTGGTGTTTGGTATTCGGGTGGTTGGAGCAGAGCCAGACCCAGATCTAGTCCAACGACTGCTCTATTTGTTGGAGATTGTTGTTTGGTGTTTGGACTGTTGGAGTAGATCCAGATTCAAAACTGGAACTAACCAAATGAGACAATCCATTGGGTATTGTTTTGTATTCCGTGTTTGGGGAGAAGACTGGATCTACTGCAGTGTGCCTCCAATTCAGATCTAAATTAAAGATATGTTCTTTACTTTCCTCGTATTAAATTTTCGTTAAATATTTTGCTATGTGCTTGAAGTTCAAAACATTCGTTAATAAGTTAATGTTTTGAGTTATAGAATTACTATGATGCTAAGTGGTTAAGTTCAAGACTGTATCAATCATTTGTTTAATTAAATACAAGTTGAACAATTATTTTGGCTATGTGCTAAAACCAAATATCTATTTTTGATAAGTGATATGGCTAAAAATAGGGTTAAATCGGAGCCGTCCAAACCGGGCACGAATCTTAAAGTCTGGTGGTAAAATGGTAATTTCACCTACAAGCGGGTCTGAAATGGGTACTGGGTCTCCTCCCCCAAAGACCCAATAACCCACAAACAGATCCATCTCAACTGGGTGCGGGTCCTAACCCGCAACGAACCCGGTCCAGCAGGATAGAATTAGGGTTTCCGATTAATCCTAATCAGCGGCCCTGATTCACATCTATCTTTTCACTGGAGATTAGGGATTACATTCCTAAATCTAATCACTGGGAATTACATTCCTAATCTGATCCCTAAGGCGACTATAAATACCCCCCATCCACCACCATTAAGAGGTAATCAATCTTTTGCCAATTTACGCTCTCTCATAATCTTCCTGATTACTGACTTGAGCATCGGAGGGTGCGTCGCCGGGATCAACCCCGGTGTCTCGCACTTTTTGTAGGTGAACGGCCGGAGTCAGCGGTCAAACTCCGGTGGAAAAGGTTAAGTGTTGTTATTCAGTTTTTCCTAAGAATCCACAAATACTATCTGTTTGCCCCCACACCAGATTTAGCAGTAACAGATTGGCGTCGTCTATAAGAAACAAACGAGTAGCAGCCTTTTCTCATCCCGTTGGTCAGATCTTACCCAGCCATGCCTCCAAAGAAACTTAGATCTCGGGGTCCAACCGTGCACCTCAACAAGAGAACCCCCTCGAGACGGCCCAGCTACCGGGACTCCCTCCTCAGCCTGACCAGGCCCCGCAGCAGACCAGCTCCCTCCTCAGAACCTTCCGCCCCCTCGCAGTCAAACCGGCCCCCAAATTGCCGGTGCGAGGGGCTCTCGTCCCGATCCTCAGAAACAACCTCTCCAACGTGATCGCATCTCCGTGCACAACCCCTCTACCGATTCCATGACATCTCACCATCCCTGAGCCTCCGATGACCTTCGCAATACCATCCTCAATCGGCAGAAAGAAAATGATCTTCGCCGCCGTTTGGATGAAAGGCAGGCCCGAGAGGGAGCCTCCCGCCAACGACGTCCAAATGAGCGATATCCTCATCGCCGAGACTACAGAAGGTCCCCTCCTCGCAGAGGACGGAGAGAATCCCCTGGGCATCATGGGAGAAGATCTCATTCCCCTGCTGATCGGCAACCTCCTAGGAACAATGACGCACCCATCACCCGTGCCGAGTTCTAGCAGTTCCAAGCCACTATCTTGCAGGCCCTTAATCGCCGACCCAACAATAACAATGCTCAAAGGGTCCCCTCTCCTCCTCCAGTCCGAAGTCCTAGCCATCGGTCCCTGACTCCTCCCCCGGCTCTTAGCAACCACCAGCACATTCCTAGCCCTCGTCACTCCCGGAGCTACCATCGTCGTAGTCCCCGCCCCCCTTCATATGAAGACGAGTCCAGAGGCTCGTTCGACTACCAACGAAGGGATGATGTCGTCTACCGTCGTCTCCACGAGAGGGAGAGGCGCTTGGGTCAGCTATACCGGCAAGAAGAGCTTAGAGGAAGGACCCTCCGTCCAAGCCGACCTCCTTTCTCTCGAACAATCGTGGAGGCGCCTGTTCCGATAGGCTTCAAGCCCCCACAGTTCAAAACTTATTTCAGGGAGTCTGACCCCGTTGACCACATCGAAAGCTTTAAGACCCTCATGCTCATCCACCAAGCTTCCGATGCCCTGCTCTGCAAAACCTTCCCCGCAACTCTCAAGGGTCCGGCTCGCGAATGGTACTCTCGCCTGGCCCCATCCTCAATATTCTCCTTCGAGCAATTTGAGACCCTCTTCGTCACCCACTTCGTGAGTAGCCGCCGAACTGAGAAAACCAGCATTTCGCTACTCTACCTCAATCAGAAGAAGGGTGAGAAGCTGAGAGATTATGTGAAAAGGTTCACGGCGGAAGCTAGGTCCATCGCTTCCATCGACCAGTCGGTCGCTGCAGCAACATTCCAATCAAATGTTCTCAACTCTAGCCTTCGGTCCTCTCTTGCTAAGAAACCCCCGCAGAACTTCTCCGAAGCGAGAAGTATATCCGGGCCAAGGAAGCTGAACATCTCCCAAACTTCGAGGGGTCTTCCTCCGGGACCAAGAGAAAGGCAATAGAAGAAGGAGTGAAGAAGATCCAGAAAGACAATGGCGGCAAGCGCCGCCCTCCCCCCAGATTTGAAAAGTTCACCCCTCTTAACGCCAACATCTCCACCACTCTTATGGAGGTTGAGAAGGAAGGGGTTATACCTCCTGCCCCGAGAATGAACACCCCCGGCAAGAAGAAGGACAAAGAGAAGTGGTGCCGCTATCACCGGGACCATGGCCACGACACCAATGATTGTCGGGCCTTGAAGAACGAGATTGAGGCCCTTATCCAAAGGGGGCAGCTGGCTAAATTTGTGAGAAAAGACCGAACCGATCTTCCTCCTCCCCCTCGGGGGGCTAACAAGCATCCTGAACAACGCGATGAAACTCCTGAATTCGTAGAAGAGAGTATCCTGCACCTCATTCACGGAGGCCCCATGGGAAGCACCTCCAACTCTTCTCGAAAGGCCTTCATAAGAGAAGTGAATTTGGTTCACGACACACCTCCTCCAAAAGGCCTCGAAGTACCAGTCACGTTCTCAGATGCAGACCTCGAGTGCGTCCGAACCCCCCATTGCAACGCACTTGTGATCAACCTCCATATGGCAAATTTTAAAGTGGAGAGGATCCTAGTGGACAATGAAAGCTCCGTTAACATTCTCTTCCTTGCAGCTTTCCAAGGACTCAAGTGGTCCCGGGACAGGCTCAAGCCGGCCGGCTACACGCTCCATAGGTTCACGGGAGTGCCAGTGACTATTGAAGGGGTAATCACTCTCGACGTAACTGCTGGCAAAACTCCTACTACCCGGACGGAGCCGATGGACTTTATGGTCGTAGACGTCCCTGCTGCTTACAATGTCATCCTAGGCCGATCCGGCCTAGCTGCTCTCGAAGCTGTCCCTTCAGCTTATCACCTCAAGATGAAGTTCCCCACCCAGGCAGGAGTGGGGGAAGTAAGAGGCAGTCAAGAAATAGCACGCAAATGCTACATGACCTCTACTGGGGGTCCAGTCCTCTCCCTCGAAACTCTTGAAATCTCCGAAGAGAGTGTCCGGCCAACGTCCGAGCCGGTAGATGAATTGGAGGAAGTGCCCTTCTCTGAGCAGGATCCAAGCCAAAATTTTTTTATTAGCAAGACCCTCCCATCTGTCCTATGCTCCGACATAGTCCAGTGCATTAGAAAGAACTGCAACCTCTTTGCATGGTCGGCTGCCGACATGCTGGGTATCTCCGAGGAGCTCCTAGTCCACCACCTCAGCGTTGCTCCGGGGTCCAAACCGGTCCAACAGAAGAGGTGCAAATTTTCTCCTGAGCGCCAACAAGCTATCAAAGAAGCGGTAGACAAACTCCTTAAGGCTCGGTTCATACAAGAGGTCAACTACCCTGAATGGCTCTCCAATGTAGTCATGGTAAAAAAGTCCAACGGGGCCTGGAGAATATGCATCAACTTCACCGACCTGAACAAGGCATGTCCCAAAGATCCATTCGCTCTCCCAAGTATTGACACCCTGATCGACGCCACTTCGGGCCATGAACTCCTCAGCTTCATGGACGCATTCTCCGGTTACAATCAGATTCGTATGTTTCCCCCGGATATCCCGAAGACCTCCTTTTTTACCGATTAGGGCCTCTACTGCTACAGGGTAATGCCTTTTGGGTTGAAGAATGTAGGAGCCACCTATCAATGCCTCATCAACAAAGTCTTCCAAAATCAGATCGGCTGAAATATGGAGGTATATGTCAAGAGCATCCATGGGGCCAATCATGTAACCGATCTACAAGAGGCGTTCGATGTGCTCAGGAAGCATGATATGAGACTCAACCCGAACAAGTGTGTGTTCGGAGTCTCGTCGGGGAAATTCCTAGGCTTTATGGTCAGCCAAAGAGGAATCGAAGCTAACCCCAAGAAGATCAAAGCCATATTGGACATGGCTCCTTTAAAGAACGTGAAAGAGGTTCAGAAGCTAACAGGGCGCCTCGCAGCCATTGGGCGTTTCCTCTCTAAGTCAGGGGAAAAGAGTCTCCCCTTCTTCAAGGCTCTCAGGGGGGCTAAGGGCTTCGAATGAGGTCGGCAGCAACAGGAGTCATTCGACCAGCTAAAGGCTTATCTAGTCAACCACTCTCTCCTCAGCAAGCCCGTTCCCAGGGAAACCCTCTACCTCTACTTAGCTACCTCCGAACAGACCCTCAGTGCTGTCTTGGTGAGGGAAGAAGACAGGGCTCAGAAGCCCATCTACTACGTGAGCAAGGTATTTCGGGATGCCAAGCTCTGCTACCCAAGACTTGAGAAGATGGCTTACGCCTTAGTTATGGTAGCCAGGAAGCTTCGCCCGTACTTTCAGTCCCACTCGGTGGTCGTTCTTACCAACCAACTACTGAAGCAAGTTATTCACAAGCCGGAGACCTCAGGTCGCCTCATGAAGTGGTCGATCGAGCTGAGCCAGCATGATATATCATACCAGCCTCGGACCGCGATCAAGGCTCAGGCCTTAGCTGAGTTCATTGTTGAAAGCACCATCCCCGAGGTCAGCCAAGCAACAAACGGGCCCCCTATCTGGTCGGTGTATGTAGATGGATCCTCTTGCAATGAGGGAAGTGGAGCCGGGGTCATTCTGGCGGGCCAGATGACTTCGTTCTCCAATACTCCCTCCACATTAACTTCAAGGCCTCCAACAATGAAGCGGAATATGAGGCCCTTATAGCCGGTCTCGGAATGGCTCGCAAGGCAAGGGCAAAATGCCTCCGGATATTTAGCGACTCTCAGCTGATCGTAAATCAAGTCTTGGGCGAGTATGAAGCGCGAGATGACCGAATGGTTAAGTATCTAGCCAAGGTCCAAAATCTCATGGCTCCATTCGAAGAGGCACTTATCCAACGAATCCCCAGGGAGGAAAATGCCCAAGCAGATGCCCTCTCAAAGTTAGCCTCTTCCTCCCTCCAAGGTCTCGAGCAGACCGTCCTGATTGAAGTGCTCCTGAGGCTAAGCATAGAAGAAGAAACTTCCGACTCAATGGAGTCGCTACCCGTTCAACTTCAGGATAACTGGATGAAACCCCTGATATAATTCCTAAGGGATGGGCTCCTTCCCGAAGATCCTAAGGAAGCTCGTCGAGTCAGAACCAGAGCGGAGCGGTACACCCTTGTTGAGGGGGTCCTATACAAACGCTCCTTCACCCAAGTAAACGGCAGACCCTACTTACAGTGCCTCTCCCCGGAGCTGTAGCGCCCCGATTTCCAACACTGGGAAACCGTGACACGAGCCAAGACCTTTTCTTCAATTAGTCACAATACACAGAAAAACAGGAGAATTTAAAACTTTTTATTCAATACACAATATGTTACAAGTCTGAATATTGTACAATTGTAATACCTTACAATAGAGTTACAATATTATCTTTACATTTCTAAGTATTACAACCTTCAACATCTTACATCAGAGTACTTCTCAACTAATGCATAATCAATACATATACTGCAGCGGAACTAAACATAACACTGACTCCTTGCTTTCCTTGCCTTGAGTCCTCCTGAATCTCGCCTTTGTACTTCGGCGATCCAGTACCTATGGAAGTGGGGACGTCAGTATTCACTGACGCTTAAAAGCTGATCATATAGCAGCGAATCTTCCAAACAATATACAAAATATAGCAATGGTGTTGGTGTAGTTTAAGTGTTTATGAGTGCTATGACTAGACTCTAATGCAACATTTAAATAAAACTAGGACGCTCCTATTCTAATATCAGCAAGTTTCTGAAAGCAACATGCAGCCCATACTACATGCGACTCCATCTCAAGCCGTTTCTCCACATATAGGGATTGAAACCCGCGTTATGAACTTCTAATTGTACACAACCTGTTCCCGACACCTACACGTGGCTAATGAGATTGCAGACGTGGTCAAGTCCCACTATTGCATTTTGCCAGTGGTGTCTATGTTCGCCACTGCGACCCGGCCAACCGGACCTCTCTCAAAATAGACGAACCCAATGTATCGGGCGTCACAACAAAACCAAACTATAGGGTTTCGCAAGCGCAGGGTAGCACGAAGCCTACCCTGTGGCACCCTCTGGGGTATCGCAAGCGCAGGACTGCACAATGCATCCTGTGGCACCCCCAGCCACGGTACCTCAGGAATTAACAGCGCGAGATACGCAACCCGTGTCCTCAACTTGTGAGACGGCACCGTACGTATCCCTTTGACGGGAAGGTACAACCCAATACACCACCTATGATCTGCCTCAAGGGACGAGTTAGTGTAAGGGGCCCCCTACAACTGACCCCTCTCTCTCGGCAAAGGGTTTTAAGTAAAATGATCCTTGTAAGTCACTATCCTAGTGATGTCCCTGACTCGAACAATCCTAGGGATGACAATGTTATAAACACAACCTGCTAGGCCTTTAATTTAGGCTTCGCAAGACAACTCTACTAGGCTGCTCAACCTAGACTTACCAGAATCCCTCAGGATCCGATTCGTGGCTCATCGATCCAAGACTTTGGCCGTGCGAATATACACGCATGCCGCTACCCTAGACTTGGATTTTGTCTATACTCCGGTCCTCGATCAACCTACCCTGGTTAAGATCCGACGGTACACAAGGAGTGACTTCTCCACAGTTCCTTAGGGTGAGAAAACATATGTCTTGATGGTCGATAGCCCTTAGGGTGGTAACATCACCCTAGACGAGCACAACGAACTGTGTACTAGCTAACAAGCTATACACTAGTAACAACCACATACGAGCCAATAAGCTACGTATAAAATAATAACTACCTACGAGCCAGGCGGGCCTCGTAGGAGGTAACCACGTACATACTAGCCAAATAAGCCGCGTATGAGACCAACAGCTACGCACGGGCCAGTCGGGCCGCGTACGAGACAACAACCTACATACGAGCCAACTAAGCTACGTATGAGACCCACGGCTACGTACGGGCCAGTCGAGCCACGTACGAGCACAACCATGTGCAAACAACCATACATGTAATCAATCTTAAAAGCAACCAAACGTGCTTACTAGCAAACTTAATCTTCTATTATTAGAAGCAACAAAAGAATCTACTAGTAGTCTATGATCGGTATTCTACTAAGGAAGAACCGAAGGCGACAAAACAGCCTTTATCAACTAACTATTGCTAGTGGTCTTCCCGATCTTATTACTTCGACCTATAATGCCTTAAGCATGACATACACTCGCAAGCATCTTCCTACGGTAAATTATAAAACAGAACTACTCACCATCACACTCCTAAGTATGAATATGATTTCGCTTGTGCTTACATCGAGCTTAAGCATAAAAATATCTACGACCTAGACATAGAGTCCACTATAGTCAAGCGAGCGTGAAAGCTTACTACTTATCTTGACTAATCCCCATAACCCAAGCATGGATAGATAACTAATATAACATACGACATTCCAAGGCATGGTAGGTAGTCTAACATTACTCCTACAACGTTCTAAACATGCATTTGGACTTTAGCATGGTATAGAACACAACATAACATCACTACAACTAGCCATGGGTAGTTCCTTTACTCTAAGCATGAATATCATAGTATGGATGTCATTAACTTAACATGATCAATAATTTGCATGATACCTACTTACTTAGCATGAATCATGATCATTTACTAACATAGCATGAACGAACACTTATCTAAACATGGGTACCATGTAAACATGGGTCTTCATCTAAACTAGCATGGCATACAACTTAATTACCATTAAGCTAGCATGGCATACAACTTACTTGTAATTAAGCTAGCATGGCATAGATAAAACTAGCATGGTATATCACTTACCTACAATTAAGCTAACATGGTATGTCATATACCTACAATTTAAACTAGCATGGTATATCACTTACCTACAATTTAGCTAACATGGTATGTCACATACCTACAATTAAACTAGCATGGTATGCAACTTTTCTACTATTATCCAAGCATGAATCTTTATTAAGCATAAATAACTATTAAACATGAATGTTTTACCAGACATGGGTAACTACTAGTAAGAACATTCAACATCCCTAAGTATATATGTATATATACTTCTAACATGGTAAGTAATTTTATCATAGATCCTACAACATTCTAGGCACAATTAATCTAAACATGGTAGGAAACTCTTAGATTGCTTCCTACAATATTCTAAGCATAAGTATACTAATCTAAGCATGGTAGGAAACTCTTAGATTGCATCCTACAACATTCTAAGCATGAATGAGTGAATCTAAACATGGTAGGAAACTCTTAGATTGCATCCTACAACATTCTAAGCATGAATGAGTGAATCTAAACATGGTAGGAAACTCTTAGATTGCATCCTACAATATTCTAAGCATAAGTAGATTAATCTAAGCATGGTAGAAATTTTAGAATTAATCCTACAACATCCTAAGCATAAATAGGCTAATCTAAACATGGTAGGAACTTTAGAATTTGTCCTACAACATTCTAAAATGAAATAGCATTATAGGATATTTTTAGAAAAAGTCCTACAACATTCTAAACATAAAGCATGATAGGATATTTGTAGAAATAATCCTACAACATTCTAAACATAAAGTATGGTAGGATATTTGTAGAAATAATCCTACAACATTATAAACATAAAACATGAAGGAATATTTTTAGAAGATATCCTACAATTAACTAAGCATGAAAACATGGTAGGATACTTTTTTTTTATAGAAGAAATCCTACAACTAACTAAGCATGAATATTTCTCCTAAATATTTTTAGGAGTGATCCTACAACATTTGAAGCATGAATATTGCTTCTAAATATTTTTAGAAGTGATCCTACAACATTTGAAGCATGAATATTGCTTCTAAATATTTTTAGAAGTGCTCCTACAACATTTGAAGCATGAATATTGCTTCTAAACATTTTTAGAAGTGATCCTACAACATTTTACTACTACTACTACTCCTATTTTAATCAAAACATAACACACAATTATCTACTAGTACTACTACTTCATTCTTATCAAGAATACAACATACAACTTACTACTACTACTACTTTATGGACATAAAACATCTATACTACTTACTACCATTTCTTCCTTTAATCAACATACTACTACTTCATTTAATCAACCATACTACTACTATCTTATTAATCAACATACTATTACTAATTTATTTAATCAACATGCTACTACTACCTCATTTAATCACATACTACTACTTTATATTTTAGCATGCTACTACTTAGTTACTTACTAATCTTTATTATTACTAGTAATAAAAGAAAGATCATTTTTATTTTATTTTACTTTACAACTAGTAAATATGTAAGAAAAGATCTCTTTTTATTATTTCTACAACTAGTGATTTAAAAAGAAAAGATCTTTTTAATTGCTACAACTAGTGATTAAAAGAAGAAAAGATCTTTTTAATCTACAACTAGTGATTAAAAAAAGAAAAGATCTTTTTAATCTGCAACTAGTGATTATTAAAAAGAGAGGATCTTTTTAATATTTCTTTAACTAGTGATTAATAAAAAGAAAAGATCTTTTGTTATTTCTACAACTAGTGGTTAACAAAAAGATCTTTTTATTACAATAAACATACACTTATTATTGTTAGTCCAATGTTCAATCAAGGTTCTACAACCCACAATGGTTGTAAGATGTTCATATGCTTATGTGTATTAAGTCCTACAACCTTAAGAGGTTGTATGTTCAAGATCATATGCAATATGTGAATCTTTAGTCCAATAACATACAAAACAACAACCACAATACTAAAGATGTGATCTTTATGTGTTTTAGTAGGTTCTACTACTACTTTCTTGCTTTTATTTGTCATAACATACACACACTCATTCATAAGAACAACCCAAAAAAACAAAACAAAACAAGAAGGTAGGAGAAGAAGTCAAACAACAAAACAAACAACCAAACAAACAAAAAAACAAAGAAAGAAGTATGAAGAAACCCCCACCTTAGTATCTATTGGAAGGACTTGCTTGCTAATCCTTCTCCTTCCCCTAGCTTTTTAGAAAACTTCTATCAACCTACAAAACAAAACTCTCAAGTTAATTCTTTGGTTCTCTCTTTCTTTTCCTTTCTTTCTTTCTTTCTTTCTTTCTTTCTTTTGTTTTCTAAAATGAGAGAAGGAGGAGAATGAGAGGGTGTTTATAGGAGAGACTAGGAGGTGGTAAGTGCACCACATTGGCACAAAATAACCCCAAGGGGGGGTGGCCGGCTGATATGGCTAAAAATGGGGTTAAATCGGGACCGTCCAGATCGAGCACGAATCCTGAAGCATGGGGGTAAAAAAGTAATTTCACATACAGAAGGATCCAAAACGGGTATTGGGCCTCCTTCTCACAGGACCAACCACCCGCGAATAGATCCGCTTCAACTGGACATGGGTCCCGACCCGATACAGGCCCAGTCCACCAAGAGAGGAGAATCAGGCCACTGATTTGATCAAATCAAATCAATAAACCTGATTGGCTCTCACCAGGGAATCAGGGGCTAACTTCCCAAAAACAGAATAAGAGGATTTTCCTCCTAACTGTTAGGCAGGAAATCAGGTCCCAAATCATTCCAAAGGCGACTATAAATACAACCCCTCTACCACCAAGACCAGGTTAATCACTTCTTCACCACTTAAGCTCTGTCTTAATCTTTATCTGATTACTGACAAGAGCGTCGGAGGGTGCGTCGCCGGAATCAACCCTGGTGTCTCGCACTTCCTTGCAGGTTGCGGCGGGAACAAGTAGGCCGAGACAGCTGTTCAGGTTTTCCTCGGATCCACAAATTCTATCTGTTTGCCCCCACACCGAAATCAGCGGTAACAGATTGGCGCCGTCTGTGGGAAAGCCACACGAACAGTCTCAGCCCCTTTTTCATCGTCCTCTGCAGCCATGCCGCCGAAGAAGAACAGATCCAGAGGGTCGAACCGTGGGGGCAACCCCACCGACCCAGCAACTGAAGCTCCGGTCAATCCTATCCTTCAGTCCGACCTCCCTCCGCTGACCCAGCAGGTCCCACCTCCTCCTCCTACCAAACAGCAGCCCAACAATGGTCCGTCCGGTCATAACGGTCGGAAGGAGAAGCAGCCTCTCAATCCGGTTCATGTCTCGGTCCATAACGGGTCCTCGGACTCGATGGCTTCGCATCACCCCGACCTCCGCATCACACTTCTGAACCGTCAGAAAGACGACGACCTCCGTACCCACCTTGACGAGAGGCGGGCCCGAGAGGGAGTCTCCCGCCAGCGTCGAGGTGAGTGGTCGCCACGTCGTCGGGACGGCAGAAGGACCCCGGAGCGCAGAGGCCAAGCGGCGTCCCCCGATCGCCGAGGGAGGAGGTCCCGCTCCCCCAGGGATCGGCGTCATCCGAGGGACCGGAATGTGCCTATCAGCCGGGCCGAATTCCTCCAGTTTCAGGAGACCGTTCTGCAGGCACTCAACCTTCGGCAGAACGTCCAGAATGCTCAGAGGGCTCCGACGCCCCCCAGGGATCCCAGTCCTCGGCGCCGAACCAGGAGCCCTTCCCCGGCTCCCAGCCGCCAGCAGCGGGAACAAAGCCCACGCCGGTCTCAGGATTACCGGCGCCGCAGTCCACCCTCCCCTTCCTATGAAGAGGAGTCCGGAGGGTCATACGACTACCAGCGGAGGGACGACGCGCTCATCCGCCGTATCCATGAGGTGGAGAGGCGCATCGGCCGCATGGACAGGGAGGAAGAGTCCCGAGCCGGAACCTTCCGTCCCAGCCGACCCCCCTTCTCAAGGTCGATCATGGAGGCCCATATACCGAGGAGTTTCAAACCGCCACAGTTTGAAACATACTCTGGGGAATCCGACCCGATCGACCACGTCGAGAGCTTCAAGACCCTGATGCTGATCCATCAAGCTTCCGACGCAGTGCTCTGCAGGACATTCCCTGCCACCCTCAGGGGGTCGGCTCGGGAATGGTATTCTAGACTCGCCCCCTCATCCATCTTCTCGTTTGAACAGTTCGAGACGCTGTTCATCACTCACTTCGTGAGTAGCCGGCGAGCCGAGAAGACGAGTCTTTCCTTACTGAACCTGCGGCAGGAGAAGGAAGAAAAGCTGCGGGACTATGTGAAAAGGTTCACCGCAGAAGTCAGGTCGATTGCCTCCCTAGACCAGTCCGTGGCCACCGTGGCGTTCCAGTCGAACGTCCTTAACGCCAACCTCCGATCATCCCTGGCCAAGAAGCCCCCACAAGACTTCGCGGACCTCCTCCTGAGGTGCGAGAAGTACATCCGGGCAGAGGAGGCCGAAGCCCTTCCACGCTTCGGGGGGCCCTCCGCAGGGTCGAAGAGGAAGGCGACCGGAGAAGAAGGGTCCAAGAAAGCTCAGAAGGACGCGGGCGGTCAGCGCCGCCCTCCCCCCAGGTTCGAGAAGTTCACTCCCCTCACCACAAATGTCTCTACTATCCTCATGGAGGTGGAGAAGGAGGGAATCATCCCTCCAGCCCCGAGGATGCACACCCAGGCGAAGAGGAGAAACAAAGATAAGTGGTGTCGTTACCACCGAGTCCACGGGCACGACACGAACGACTGCCGGGCTCTGAGAGATGAGATTGAAGCCCTTATTCGGAGGGGGCAGTTGGCCAAGTTCGTGAAAGCTAACGATCGGACAGATCGGAACTCTCCTCCCCCTCGGGGGGCTAACAAGCGCTCCGAGCGGCGCGAGGAGACACCCGAGTTCGAGGAAGAACGGGTTCTGCACCTGATCCACAGAGGCCCAATGGGGGGCTCCTCTAATTCCTCCCGAAAGGCCTTCGTCCGGGAGGTCAACTCGGTCCACAGTGCCCCTCCCCCGAAGGGTCTCGGCGTCCCTGTGTCTTTCTCCGATGCCGACCTCGAAAGAGTTCGAACCCCCCATTGCGATGCCCTCGTCATCGACCTCCGCATGGCCAACTTCAAGGTGCAGAGGATTTTGGTGGACAATGGGAGTTCGGTCAACATCCTATTCCTCTCGGCCTTCCAAGGCCTGCAGCTGTCCCGAGACCGTCTCAAGCCGGCCGGTTACACTCTCCACGGGTTCACAGGGGTCCCGGTAACCGTCGAAGGGGTGATAACCCTAGACGTTACTGCGGGAAGCACCCCTACTACCCGGACCGAGCCGATGGACTTCATGGTCGTCGACGTCCCGGCAGCATACAATGTCATCCTAGGCCGTCCCGGCCTAGCCGCTCTGGAGGCTGTCCCCTCGGCATACCACTTGAAGATGAAGTTCCCCACTCGCTCGGGAGTAGGGGAAGTCAGGGGGAGCCAGGAAACAGCTCGGAAGTGCTACATGACTTCCACCGGGGGGCCAGTGCTCTCGCTCGAGACACTAGAGATCCCCGAGCCGAAGGCTCGCCCAACGTCCGAGCCAGCGGACGAGTTAGAAGAAGTACTCTTCTCCGACGAGGATCCGAGCCGAAAATTCCTCGTCAGCAAGTCCTTGCCGACCGTGCTGTTCTTCGACTTGGTGAGGTGCATCCGGGATAACCGCGACCTTTTTGCTTGGTCGGCCGCGGATATGCCCGGCATCTCCGAGGACTTGCTCGTCCACCGCCTAAGCGTCGAACCGGGGTGCAAACCGGTTCAGCAGAAGAGGCGAAAGTTCGCTCCCGAGCGACAGCAGGCAATCAAGGAGGAAGTGGATAAGCTGCTGAAGGCCAAGTTCATCCAGGAGGTAAATTATCCCGAGTGGCTGTCGAATGTCGTAATGGTCAAGAAGTCCAATGGCTCGTGGAGGATATGCATCGACTTCACCGACCTCAACAAGGCGTGTCCGAAGGATCCCTTCCCTCTCCCGAACATCGACACCCTTATCGACGCCACCTCGGGCCATGAGCTCCTCAGCTTCATGGATGCCTTCTCGGGGTACAATCAAATCCGGATGTTTCCTCCGGACATCCCGAAGACCTCCTTCGTCACCGACCAAGGCCTCTACTGCTACCGAGTAATGCCGTTCGGTTTGAAGAACGCAGGCGCCACCTACCAGCGCCTCGTCAACAAGGTTTTCCAGCATCAGATCGGCCGAAACATGGAGGTGTACGTTGATGACATGCTCGTCAAGAGCATCCGTGGCACTGACCATGTAGCCGACCTCCAGGAGGCCTTCGGTGTGTTGAGGAAGTACAACATGCGGCTAAACCCGAACAAGTGTGCGTTCGGAGTCTCCTCTGGCAAGTTCCTCGGCTTCATGGTGAGCCAGCGGGGAATTGAAGCTAACCCCGAGAAGATTAAAGCCATATTAGACATGGCCCCGCCTCGGAACCTCAAGGAGGTGCAGAAGCTCACCGGTCGGCTTGCAGCCATCGGTCGGTTCCTCTCCAAGTCAGGGGAAAAGTGCCTCCCCTTCTTCAAAGCACTCCGGGGGGCTAAAGGATTTGAATGGGGCCAAGCACAGCAAGAATCGTTCGACCAGCTGAAAGCCTATCTGGTGAACCCCCCTCTGCTCAGTAAGCCAGTCTCGGGCGAGCCTCTCTTCATCTACTTGGCCGCTTCCGAGCAGACCTTGAGCGCTGTTTTGGTAAGAGAAGAAGACCGGACCCAAAGGCCCATTTACTACGTGAGCAAGGTGCTTCGGGACGCCGAGCTCCGCTATCCGAGGATAGAGAAGATAGCCTACGCTCTGGTCATGGCAGCAAGAAAGCTTCGGCCCTACTTCCAATCTCACTCGGTCGTTGTCCTCACCGATCAACCCCTAAAGCAGATCCTCCACAAGCCAGAGACCTCGGGTCGGCTGATGAAATGGTCCGTAGAGCTGAGTCAGCACGATATCTCCTATCAGCCTCGGACGGCAATTAAGGCACAGGCTCTCGCCAACTTCATCGTAGAATCCACTATCCCTGAGGTCGGCCACGTCCCTAATGGGCCCCCCATTTGGACAGTCTTCGTGGACGGGTCCTCTTGCAGCGAAGGAAGCGGCGCCGGCATCATCCTGAACGGCCCTAACAGCTTCGTCCTGCAGTATGCGATCCGCATGAACTTCAAGGCCTCGAACAACGAGGCAGAGTACGAGGCTCTCATAGCTGGTCTCGGACTCGCACGAAGTGCTGGGGCGCAGCGCCTTCGGATTCACAGTGATTCCCAGCTAGTCGTGAACCAGGTCTTGGGCGAATATGAGGCCCGGGACGAGCGAATGGCGAAGTACCTCGCCAAAGTCCGGGATCTCATGGGCCGGTTCGAAGAAGCCATCATCCAACGGGTCCCCCGGGAGGAGAACTCACAGGCCGACGCTCTCTCCAAGTTAGCCTCGTCTTCTCTACAAGGTCTCGAACAGACCGTACTGATTGAAGTCCTCTCTAAACCGAGCATCGAAGACGAGACACCTGGCTCGGTGGAGTCATTGCCGGTCATGCTGCAGGACAATTGGATGAAGCCACTGGTAGAATTCTTGAGGGAGGGAGTTCTGCCCTCGGATCCCAGAGAAGCACGCCGAGTTAGAACTCGGGCCGAGCGCTATGTCTTGATCGAGGGCGTCTTATACAAACGCTCCTTCTCTCAAATAGATGGCCGACCTTATCTAAGGTGCCTCTCTCCGGAACAGGCCGAATATGCCCTACAGGAGCTTCATGAGGGCATCAGAGGGGCACACTCCGGATTCAGGTCTTTGGCCCCGAAAGCTTTGAACTATGGGTACTTCTGGCCGACCCTTCTCCGAGATGCCGAGCGACATGTTCGGCAGTGCAGCTCCTGCCAGAGACACTCCAGCATCCGACGCCTCCCTCAGGCCAACCTCACCTCCCTATCAAGCCCTATCCCCTTCGCGATGTGGGGAATGGACTTACTAGGGCCTTTCCCTCCAGCTCCGGGTCAGCTCAGGTTCTTAGTCGTAGCCATCGACTATTTCTCGAAGCGGGTCGAGGCCGAGCCCCTCGCCACTATAACCGAGAACAAAGTGGTGCAGTTCTTCTGGAAGAGCATCATATGCAGATTCGGCATCCCCCGCGTCCTCGTGACGGACAACGGGACTCAGTTCACTGGCACAGCATTCCGAGCCCTATGCGACGACCTCGTCATTCAACAGCGCTTCTCGTCCGTCTCACACCCTCAGTCGAACGGGCAGGCCGAGAATGCTAATAAGCAGATCCTCGCAGGAATCAAGAAGAGGTTGGACAAGTGCTCCAAAGGTTTGTGGGTCGACCAACTCCCTAATGTGTTGTGGAACTACCGCACGAGCAAGCGGACACCCACCGGAGAGTCCCCTTTCAACCTTACTTATGGGGCCGAGGCCGTGATACCCCTCGAGGTCGGAATACCTTCCCCTCGGCTCATGGCCTATGACGAGGCGCAGAATGCCAGGGACCTCAGGGAAAACCTGGACCTGATAGATGAACTGAGGGAAAGGGCATCGATTCGGCAACAGAATTACAGAAGGAGGGTCGAGCTAGCGTACAACAAGAAGGTCCGACCCGCCAACCTTAAGCAAGGAGATTTGGTATTGAGAAAGCTAGCCATATCCCTCCCCAGTCAGAGGAGCAAGCTAGCTCCGAATTGGGAAGGGCCATACCGGATCACAAAAGTTGTTCGGCCTGGGGCATACCGACTTGAAGACATGGATGGCAGAGAGCTTCCGAGGACCTGGAATGCCGACCACCTCCTGAAATACCAAGAGAGCGCTCCGGCGCCTCTCTAAGTAATCCGAGGTGTCGAACCATTCCTCTCCAACTTGTAACCCATTTTTTCTCAAATTGTATTATGTAAAACGGTTCGCCATCAAGTATCAATAAAGAAAGCTCTGTTATGTTTGTGAATATGCATGTCACTCTCCCCTCTTATCACCTGCATTTTATGTTGCGATCTCAACCAATGGTTCGGAGTCCACGTTCGGCTCGGCCTCATTCCCTCAGTTCGCCTCCGGGCGGACTAGAGGCGGACCGCCGTTCCGAACTGCTCCCACAGCCGTTGAACTATACCGATGGTTCGGAGTCCAACACTCGGCTCGACTTTACCTCCTCGGCTCGTCTCCGGACGAACCAGGGGTAAATCGCCGTTCGGAATTGCTCCCACAGCCGTTGAATTATACCGATGGTTCGGAGTCCAACACTCGGCTCGACTTTACCTCCTCGGCTCGTCTCCGGACGAACCAGGGGTAAATCGCCGTTCGGAATTGCTCCCACAGCCGTTGAATTATACCGATGGTTCGGAGTCCAACACTCGGCTCGACTTTACCTCCTCGGCTCGTCTCCGGACGAACCAGGGGTAGATCGCCGTTCGGAATTGCTCCCACAGCCGTTGAACTATACCGATGGTTCGGAGTCCAACACTCGGCTCGACTTTACCTCCTCGGCTCGTCTCCGGACGAACCAGGGGTAGATCGCCGTTCGGAATTGCTCCCACAGCCGTTGAACTATATCGATGGTTCGGAGTCCAACACTCGGCTCGACTTTACCTCCTCGGCTCGTCTCCGGACGAACCAGGGGTAAATCGCCGTTCGGAATTGCTCCCACAGCCGTTGAATTATACCGATGGTTCGGAGTCCAACACTCGGCTCGACTTTACCTCCTCGGCTCGTCTCCGGACGAACCAGGGGTAGATCGCCGTTCGGAATTGCTCCCACAGCCGTCGAACTCCGCGACAACCCCGAGGGCAAACACTTGGTTAAATTCCTGCCCTAAAGATTGCCTTCCGGAAATCCCCTACGTTGTGGCGAGCGCTCGGCTTACATTCAGTCCGATCCTCATCACGGAAACGGGGGAAAATAAGGAGGATGGACCTACCCGTCGGTCGGAATCCGAGCAAGTGCCATTCCGAGCCCGTAAACGGAGAAAATTCCCCTTCTCCTCAACTTTCGCACTTGATCTCAATCAGACGGCCCAGATCTCGCCACCTGTGCAAAACGACAAGATAGCGTTTTCTCGGGAGCTGAGCCGCCTCGAGATCCGTGCTTACAATCAGCGGCTCAGATCTTGCCACCTGCGCTAAACGACAATATAGCACTTTCTTAGGAACAGAGCCGCCTGGGAGTTCGTGCCGCACCCCGTCAGAGTCGCTAAACGACAGAATGCCACACGTATAGTGGCCAGTTCAGTCCAACGACCTCGCCGACGAAACCGACATGCTCGGTTCTAAGACCTCGGCGCAGAAAACAAAGTCATAAACAAGACAAAAGCGCAGAGCAATAAAAAATATTTTATTAAACAGCCAGGCCGAAATACAAAGCACATCTGTCCCATAGTTACAAAGTGTTCGCAAACAAGATACAATTCCGACCAACAACACTTAGTGTTCAAAAAGAAATATCTTCACTGAATTCTTCGGCCGACCGTTCGTCCTCCTCGGCTGACAGCTCCTCTGCCTCCCCCCGGAGCTTCGCCATTACAGCCCGCAAGTACCGCATCTCCGAGAGCAAGTCATCCCGCTCGGCAATAATCTTCGACTGAATGTGCCGAATGCTTTTGACCCGAAGAGCGTTGCTGAATGCGGTCTGCGAGTCGTCATCCTCTCCTGTGGGGCTCAGCTCGACGATCTTATTCTCCAAGCGTTGGACCTCGGCTTCCCGAAGACTGAGGACCAACGAAAGGTGGTCCCACTCACTCTCGGCTCGGCGTAACTTCAGATCGGCGCTCCTGGGGCTCAGAACCACCGTTCCAGAGGTGCCCTCGGATTCGGCGTCATCATTCGAACGTTCAGAGTCCGAGCCATGGATCGTCACGACGAGCTGAAAAGAAGGGAAAGAGAATAACGCAATTTCAATACGCCGCCGAAGTCCGACACACTTTCAAAACGTTCTAAGGAAACTTTCAAGATTCACATTCAGATGTAATGGTGTTACAGATGGCCGAACCGACCCTACAATCAAACTTTACAACAATCAACGGAAGTAAAAAAAACAACAAGTTCAAGATCTCCTCGGAAGGGGAATGCTTCGGTTTAGGGATACGCGAGAACGACGAGGTCTGCCCTCCGAACTCGATCCTAAACCAACGAAGCACGACCCCCCTTCGCTGCTAGCCCTGACCACGGCACCTGCCGAGGCCCCGCTCGACGAGACAGCCGCACTGCTCTGCGCGTCAGCCGGACTCCGCCTGGTCATAGGCGAGCATGTCGCAAGCTCATAAAACGTAATCCCCTTCTCACTTTCTTCGCGGGTGCACGAAGTACTGCGAATGTTAGCCCTCTCCGGCGCAGGCTTGAGCGACGCGATCTCCTCCTCCAGTTCGATAATCCTGTCTCTAAGAACGTCGTCCCTCGCCGACTTCATCGGGCGAGAAGGCCTTGACGAGCCGGAGGCATTAGCACCCTCGGCAGCGAGCCGACGGAAGTGGGTGACCTCAATTCCCCTATCTATCGTGATCCTTCTGAGCCTGTCGACGTCGGCCACTAACCTCTTGCGCTCGGCCAACGCCTTCTCCAGCTCAGAGGCCAGCTTCACTGCCTCCGCCGAGCGTTCCCTTTCCGCCAATTCCAAGTGTCGGACCTCTGCCAAAAGATCGGCATTCCTCTGCTCGGCAGCGGTTAGCTCCCCGCGGAGCCGCTCGACTTCTCCTTCGGGACAAGGGGCTTGGTAGTGCTTCCGCAGCTGATGCAGCTCGCGGCACTGCCTCCGTAGAACTGCCTTCACCTCCTCCGCCTGGCCGAGCAGAAGAAACCGCCTCTGTCGGCTGTCCTTGAGCTCACGCTTCATTTTGGCCAACTCCTTCCGGAGGCAGACGAGCTCCGTGACCGGACCGAACTTCACCTGAAAAGTAGAGATAAATCCGATACCCAACACTCGGAAACATCTACGGCTAGTCACACACAAATCCGAAGCTCAACACTTGGGCAAATTTTGGCCAAACAAAATATTTTCATTTCAAAATCAAAGTGAAAGCTTTACACTAGCGGTGGCCAGTCCGCGGTTAGGCTTACAAAAGAAAAAAGACAAAAAAGAAGACAACCGAGTCAGGGGTCGACCTTTTTGCCGCTCGGGTCCGTCGACCCCTCGGTCTTGTCCTCGCCACCGTCCTCGCCTTCGCCTTCGCTCCAGCTCTCCTCCTCGGAGTCGTCCACCTTCTCGTCCTCGGCCTCGGACCCCGCAGGACCCTCGACGACTTCCGTCTCTCCCGCAGGCCCAAGCATCCCCACGGGCACACCCTCCTCCCCTTCCACGGGGTCGTAAAAGTGGTAGGAGGAGATGTCGAAGCCCGGGTTCCTGGCGGCTATGTGGGTCAGCGCTCGACCATAGGCTTCCTCCATGTTCTGGAGCATATGCTGAGCAGCCTCCTCCTGCACGGCCTTCTTCACCCTCTTCACCTTCTTCTGGTGCTTAGCCTGGGTCCTCTCGGCCCTCTTCTGGGCCTTCTCCGCCTCCGACCGAGCGTTGGCCAAGGCCTCCTTCAGTTCGGCGACCTCCTTCTCTGCGGCCTCAAGTTTAGCCGCCGTGTCCTTCGACAGCTGAATGGACTTGGCCAGCTGCCCCTCCAACCCCTTCACCTCGTCAGCCCTCCTCGTCGAGAGGAGCTGCTCGGCATCGAGCCGCTGCGTAACCTTGACACGCTCCGCCCTCTCCCGCTCCTTCTCCTGCTCCTTGCTCGCCATCTCCTCGACCAGGAAGTTAAAGTGGCAGAGGGTCTGGAAAAGAGCGACAGATTAAAATCCGAACCCAAATACTTGGTACAAAAAAAAAGGGAGAAGAACTCAAGGGAAGAAAAGCCAAAGAGAAAGAGCCCGGCCAACTTACCGACATAGTGTTCCGAGCGATCTGCATCACAGCGTCCCCTGCTTGCCCGGCCTTCAGGGTCGCTCGGTCCTTCGGGGTCGGCAGGTGCTTCACGGCCTCCATACAGATGTTGCCATCGCCTAAGAAGCCGTCGACCTGCATGACATGCCAGTCGGGGACGAAGATCTGTTTGTGACGCTCGGTCAGGATCTTCTCCGCCTCGGCAGTCAGGGGCGAAACTTGGAGGGACAACACCTCCGTCGCGCCGAACGTGCCGATCGACGGACCAGGAGCGTCCCCCTTCGGGGTCGGTGTCGGTGCTTCCGGGGCGGGCGGGTCGAGGACCTGGACCTCCGCATGGTCAAGGACCATGACCTTCGACTGCTCGGTGGTCTTCGCGACCGAAGGCTTCTTCGCTGGCCGGCTCTCCTGAGTCTCCGCCGCCGACCTCTTCTTCTTCTCCTGCTCCGAACGACCTTTCGCCATCAGGGCCCTGTAGTCCATCTTCATCGTCTCTGCAAAAGCCGAATGAAAGAACTTAGTTAAATTTTCATGAGCTTTAAACAATAAATATAAATACCAGAAGCGTACGAGGGTCAATCGGACTGAGACCCCCACGGAATAGATCCTCCTCTGTAATATCTTTCCAACTCATGGTTGGCAAAGCGAGGAGCCTCCTCCGGACCTCGGCCTCTCCCTCATTCAGTGGCACCTCCTTCTTGGTGCGCTTGGGCAGGCCCTCCGTCTCCCAAACCGCCGGTATCACCCACGGCGTCAGGGATCGGACAAGGAAGTACTTTGTCTTCCAATGTTTGATCGAGTCCGGATTCTCGATCAGTTTCACGCCCGGCCGGGGCGACAGATAAAACCTCTGTTCATCTTTCCTCGGCTGGCAGGATCGATAAAGATTACGAAAGAGGAACATGCTCGGCTTAGCGCCAACCTCTTGGCATCGAAGGACGAAGGCTGTAACGTGCCTCCATGTGTTCGGCGCCAGCTGAGCAGGACTCAAACCGTAAAAGACCAAGACCTCAACCACGAACGGATGGAGGGGAAAGCGGAGTCCGGCGATAAGGGAATCGACCGGGAATACGCACACGTCTGGCGAGCAGCTCGTGTTTGCTCGAAAACCCGGCCCAGGGAGAAGCAGGACATACTCTAGCGGGATCCGGAATCCCTCTCGGATCATCCGAAGGTCATCCTCGGTGAGCGACGAGATAGCATGGTCCACCTCGGAAACTTCCCTCGGCTCATTCTCCTCCACCAGTGGGGCTGTACCCTGAGTCACTTTCTCCAAGACGTCATCAGCGTAGTCCCGAACGCCGCCCACACTCGACAAGACAACGGGCTGCCGACCGAACGCCCCCGCCGTCTTCGGCGTCTCCACAATGGTGACCACGCCCTTGTCCTTCCGGGACGGAGCCTCAACCTCCCTGGGCCGCTCGGCCACATCGCCTTCTCTATCCGGGCGAACGATCTCCTGCTCGCTCGGCTCCGCCACACCCTTCCCTTTATCCCCTCGGCCAACGGTTTGTTCCGAGGCGGGGGTCTCAGTGATCTTAACCATTTCAAAGAGAGAAGGGATAGAAACTGACCTTGAAGTGATGTGTACGGTCGGAGAGTTCACCGGAGTCTACAAACGCTACCGCGACAGCCAGCAACACCGCCAGAGAGCAGAAAACTTCGCAGCGAAGTAAAAACTGAGGAGAGAGAGTAAAAACGAAAAGTGAGACTTGGTCTAAGGGGGGGGGTGAAGATTTATAGTGAAAACGGGACGTCCCTTGGACTCCCAAAGCGACTTTTGGGCCGCTCTCGAAACATCGCGAAGGCCCACATCCGCTGTCTCCATCACCAAGTCAGCTAGCTCGGCACCAGGGGATCTAAGTCCGAGCTACAAGCAAAACTTACATTACGGCTACAGGGTCCGGTCGGAATCCGTGCAAGTGCCTTTCCGAGCGCGTAAACGGAGAAAACTCACTTTCTCCTCAATACTCGTGCGTGATCTCAATCAGACGGCCCAGATCTCGTCGAGAACACTACACGACAAGATAGTGTTTTCTCGAGAAACGCGCCTGTCTCGAGATACGCGCCAGTGTCGAACGGCTCTAATTACGCCGCGTCGCTCGGACGATCGAACCTTCGGATGCCTCACCTACGTCCAAGGAAGGCAGTAAAATTTTGATTCAGTTTTGAGGCGCCGCCTTCGGCAAGCGCCCCCCAGGTCCCGTGGCTCGGCTGGTATTCTACCGACCCACGGGCCCCGGTCAGAAACAGATCGGCACTCCCCCCGTCTCTAACTCCCCCGGGCTGACATCCATCAGAAGCCATCAGCCCGGAAGGAAGACAGAGATGAGAGGGGACCCATCCACACTCAGGGATCGGGAGAAACGCACCATTCCGAGCCAGTTGTTTGCAACTGGAAGGGGCGGCTTGCCAGAGGGCTCTGACCACAGCGCCTTCACAGTTGCTAACAACAGGCTCGGACGGTCCAAAAGCCCGAGCTGCAACTCATGATGAAGCACACCATTCCGAGCTGGTTGGTTGCGACTAGAAGGTCCAGTCTGTCAGAGGGCTCTGACAGCGGCGCCTTCACAGTTGCAACAAACGGACTCGGATGGCCCGGAGATCGGCATCGGACATGGATCGTCACTCTCTCGCCAAGACCTCCGCTCACTCCGACGCTCGCTTCGGAGCCACCAAAGAAAGCAGAAGATCTTGGTGAGAGAACGACCACCCGTCCTTCCGAAGAGGCCCACACCCCGGGTCCGGACTATTGCCGTCGACCCTACTGTCTTATTGCTCCCCGCTCCTAACACCCCCTTTCGGAGCAGTGAGGAATGGGGAAACAACAAGACAACAAGGCGACCGCCCGTCCTTCCGAAGTAAATCCTCCCTCGGATCCGAACTACGGTCGTCACCACTACTACCTCGTTCCCCCCTCACTCCTGACATCCACTTTGGGGCCGTCAAGAACAAAGGGAAAACCAGGTAGAAGAGCAACCACCTCTTCGGACCTCAAGAGAGAAACTACCCAAGGCAAAGTACCCCCGAGGTCTGAAACTCTATGTTGATTGCGACAGAAATGGCAAAGGGAGTGGAGTACTTATAGCCTACCTTCAAGAACCAGTCATTATGACCCTCGGAAGTTGAAACGCCGCGTGTTAATTAAGAGAATTATCCTTAATGACATTGGGAAGGCGGAACGCCGCGCAAGTCCCGGAGCACAATTAATACCATTGAGAACAGAACCATCCCGGATTGCCAGAAACCACAGGTCCTCGGTCGGCGTCCGAGCAAGTGCCTTTCCGAGCTCGTAAACGGGGAAAAACCACTTTCCCCTCAACTTTCGCGTCTGATCTCAATCAGACGGCCCAGATTTCGCCGAGAGCACTAAAAGACAAGATAGTGTTTTCTTGGGAGCTGTGCCCGCCTCGAGATACGCGCCCACATCCAACAGCTCAGATAACGCCACGTCGCTTGACCTGCCGAACACCACTGCCTTCGGTCGGCGTCCGAGCAAGTGCCTTTCCGAGCTCGTAAATGGAGAAAAAAAGACACCGATCAACCGCGACCGTTCGATCTCTCAGAAATTCGTGCTCCTGACGATGAATGGTCCAGATTGCGCCACGTGTGCTAAAAGACAAGATAGCGTTTTCTTGGAAAACGTGCCACCGTCCGATGGCTCAGATTGCGCCACGTCGCTCGGAACGCCGAACCCCCTAGTCTCCGGTCGGCAGCCGAGCAAGTGCCTTTCCGAGCTCGAAAACGGAGAAAAACACTGCCGAGCTACAACAGCCGTCAGATCCTTCCGAAATTTGTGCTCGCCCATGATCAACGGCTCAGATCAAGCCACGCCATTAATCGGTATTTAAATCATTTTTTATTTATTTTATCGTTTTATTTGTTTAAAATTTGCAAAAAAATTGCTAAAAATTCGGGAAAATTAGCTAAAAATTCTGGGAAATGATTGAAAATTCGGGGACACCCTTTCGGACCCCGGAGCGAACAATTATTACCCCGAATGCACCGCTAAAGTCCCCGAACGATTAGCAAACACATCGCAGAATTAAACAAGTACTTCGAAAAAAGTAGATAAAAGACTATCAGATACCCGACTCAGCTCAAGAACAGCTCACCGCGTCAAAAGTTACCTCATTACCCCCTTTCTAGATTCAAAATCCCACATTTGGACTCCGATACAACTCCACCAGCCACTGAGACAGCTGAACTACTCCTCAAAGTCTGATCACGCTCAGTCTTTAGGAGTGGGGGGCTCGTGATATGGCTAAAAATGGGGTTAAATCGGGACCATCCAGATCGAGCACGAATCCTGAAGCATGGGGGTAAAAAAGTAATTTCACATACAGATGGATCCAAAACGGGTATTGGGTCTCCTTCTCACAGGACCAACCACCCGCGAATAGATCCGCTTCAACTGGGCATGGGTCCCGACCCGATACAAGCCCAGTCCACCAAGAGAGGAGAATCAGGCCACTGATTTGATCAAATCAAATCAATAAACCTGATTGGCTCTCACCAGGGAATCAGGGGCTAACTTCCCAAAAACAGAATAAGAGGATTTTCCTCCTAACTGTTAGGCAGGAAATCAGGTCCCAAATCATTCCAAAGGCGACTATAAATACAACCCCTCTACCACCAAGACCAGGTTAATCACTTCTTCACCACTTAAGCTCTTTCTTAATCTTTATCTGATTACTGACAAGAGCGTCGGAGGGTGCGTCGCCGGAATCAACCCCGGTGTCTCGCACTTCCTTGCAGGTTGCGGCGGGAACAAGTAGGCCGAGACAGCTGTTCAGGTTTTCCTTGGATCCACAAATTCTATCTGTTTACCCCCACACCGAAATCAGCGGTAACACCGGCCATGCTCCTAGGGGGGAGGGGTATGGTGTAGACTTGGTGAGGTGGAGGGATAAGTCTTCTAGAAGGGTTTTTTAGCTCTTCTCCTGCATACAATCCTTCTTTTAAACCTCTTAATCAACCCTAACCTTTTAATTAAGTAGCAATGACAAGAGTAAGTATATTGACCAAAAGTATACACTACATACTTGTATGATGTACTAAGTACCATACAATTTTATGTATGTGTACATGTATGTGTATACAAAAATTTTCTTATAAAATCCTCATAAAATTCCCATAAAATAATTTAATTTAGAAAATAATAGTAAAATAAATTTTATTATTAATTCGGAGGATCGCGCTATCAATTTGATGCGCTTCGGATGCACACCGACCGATAGATGCGCGTAGGCACTGTTTGTGGGCAATCCGGCGAAAAATCACCAAAATAATCTGATTTTGGAATTAAAATAAAATAATAATAAAATAATAATAAAATAGTAATTTCTATGAGTTAATATCCGTCCGGGATATTACAGGAGCAAGCCACATATGCCTTGCAAGAGCTTCACGAAGGCATAGGCGAAGCACATTCAGGGTCCAGATCACTCGCCCGGAAGGTGTTGAATTATGGATATTTCTGGCCTACCCTCCTACAAGATGCCGAACGGCACGTTCGGCAATGCAGCTCTTGTCAAAAGCAATCCAACATTCGTCGCCTACCACAAGCTTAACTCACCTCCCTATCAAGTCCGATCCCTTTTGCAATATGGGGGAAGGATTTACTAGGGCCGTTTCCACCGGCTTCCGGCCAGTTCAAATTCTTAGTCGTGGCAATCGACTACTTCTCGAAGTAGATAGAGGCCGAGCCCTTGGCCACAATCACCGAGAATTAAGTACTCCAGTTCTTTTGGAAGAGCGTCATCTGCAGGTTTGGCATCCCTCGATTCCTCATAATCGACAATGGAACACAATTTAAAGGGGCCGCATTCCGAGCTCTGTGTGAAGACCTCGCCATCCAACAACGCTTCTCCTCCGTCTCCCACCCACAGTCGAATGGTCAAGTAGAAAATGCCAACCGACAGATCCTTTCCGGCATTAAGAAGAGGCTGGACAAGTCTGCTAGAGGCCTATGGGTTGATCAGCTCCCTAACGTACTGTGGAGTTACCGCACTACGAAACGGACCCCCACAGGAGTGTCGCCATTCAATCTCTCCTATGGGTCCGAAGATGTGATCCCCTTGGAAGTCAGTGTACCTTCTCCTCGCCTTATTGCTTATGAAGAAGAACAGAACGCCAAAGAGCTGTGGGCAAGTTTAGATTTGATTGATGAACTCCGTGCGAGAGCTTCAATTCGTCAACAGAGCTATCGACAGAAAATCAAGCTGGCCTACAACAAGAGAGTCCGACCCACCGATCTCAAAGAAGGGGATTTGGTCCTCCGAAAGTTAGCTATCTCATTCCCTGGTCAGAAGAATAAGCTAGCTCCAAATTGGGAAGGACCCTACAAGATCACCAAAGTAGTTTGGCCCGGAGCTTACCGCCTTGAAGATCTTGAAGGGAGAGAGATTCCAAGGACTTGGAATGCCGACCATCTCTTGAAGTACCAAGAGAGCGCATCAACGCCCCTCTAAGCATCACCGTTCCGTTCCTTTCGCTTGTATTTTGATGTTGCTTCTTTATTTTTCCAAATGTAATAACGGCTCGCAGCTAAGAAGCAGCCGACTAGTAGTTTTCAATAAAGAACATTTTTTTTTTCATATTTTACTTGTGAATTGCTTGTCTCTCTCTGCTTTTACCTTCTCTATACTCTAACGACGAGTTCGGAGTCCAACACTTGACTCGACTCCGCTTCGTAAGCTCGCTCTTAAGCGAACTAAAAGTGGTTCGCCATTCGGAACTGCTCCTACAATCGTTGAAATATACTCTAACGACGAGTTCGGAGTCCAATACTTGGCTCGACTCCGCTTCGCAAGCTCGCTCTTAAGCGAACTAGAAGTAGTTCGCCATTCGGAACTGCTCCCACAATCGTTGAAATATACTCTAACGACGAGTTCGGATTTCAACACTTGGCTCGACTCCGCTTCGCAAGCTTGCTCTTAAGCGAACTAGAAGTGGTTCGCCATTCGGAACTACTCCCACAACTGTTGAAATATACTCTAACGACGAGTTCGGAGTCCAACACTTGGCTCGACTCCACTTTGCAAGCTTGCTCTTAAGCGAACTAGAAGTGGTTCGCCATTCGGAACTGCTCCCACAACCATTGAAATATACTCTAACGACGAGTTCGGAGTCCAAAATTTGGCTCGACTCCGCTTCGCAAACTCGCTCTTAAGCGAACTAGAAGTGGTTCGCCATTCGGAATTGCTCCCACAACCATTGAAATATACTCTCGCTTCGCCGTCGCTCGCGAAATTCCTACAACTACACTAAACATGGGAGGAGCTGATGCTAGGTCTGCCATTTGTATGCAAGTCTTGGTACACTGCGTCTCTTGGTCCTCACGGTTGGAAAGTCATTAATATGAATTTGCTATATTCTTCATGTTTCCTCAAGAGTGATATCAGCTTCAAACATGAACTTGTTAAAAGCTTCGGTGAAATCCCAGCTTGGATAATTCTTAGTTTTATCACGAAGCGAAGTTTCTACAATTAGACGAGACGTGCGAGAAGAGCGAAATTTCTACAACTAGAGTGCTCGGAAGAACTGATGTTTGGTTCCTATGGTTCGTATCCGAAACTAGAGGGGACACACTACATCTCCAACACACGAGCACCATAAAGAGAACGAACTTTTATCTTATTTTATTAAAGCGTTCGAACATACAAAGAGGCTTAAGTTACAAGAACAAGCTACTTCGTCACAATGAACTACAAAACTCGAGGTACAACTCTCTCAACGCTTCTTTGGAAGAGGGACGTTTCGGTTCAGGGACACACGAGGACGGCGCCGCCTAACCTCGGAGCTCATCTCCAAGCTGACAAACTGGGATGCCTCTTCTGCACTGCCTTTAATGGCGACCCCAACAGAAGCACCGCTTGACGAGGTGGCAACCCCACTCTGAGCATCAGCAGGGCTCCGCCTAACAACGGGCGGGCGAGTTGCGAGTTCGTAGAACGAGATTCCTCTCTCACTCTCTTCGTAGGTACACGACGTGCTGCGGACATTGATCCTTTCGGGCTGGGGTTTGAGCCAAGCAATTTCCTCCTCTAGTTCGATGATCATATCCCTCAAAATATCATCCTTCACCAATGTTTTGAAAAGGGGGAGTTTGGATGAGCCTGCGACATCAGCGCTCATGGCTATAATACGACGAAGATGAGTCACTTCAATACCTCTGTCGACCGTAACCCTCCTCAATTTGTCGACCTTTGCCGCCAACTCGTCACGCTCGGACATCAGCTTCCCTACCGTCGAAGCTAATTCTTCTTCCTCTGCCAAAAGTTCCCCTTCGACTACTTTCAAGTGATGAACCTCCGCCAGTAGTTCACCATTCTCTTTGTTGACGTCGAATAGTGCCTTGCGAATCAGCTCCACCTCACCTTCGAGACGAGTCTCGCAAGATTGCTTCCGTAGTTGTTTCAACTTGGAAAAATACCCTCTCGCAGTTGCCTTGACATCTTCCAGCCGCGACCCGCACTTGAAGATGCATTCCCAGCTCCTAGAGAGAGCCCGCTTCGCCTTTTTCAACTCAGTACGAAGGTGAGAGGCTTCGGTTACTGGACCCAGCTCAACCTGAAAGGCGAAAAGATGTCAACACAGAAAGCAAAGGGAGTTCAACACTTAGTGAAGTTTCAATGTGTGCACAACGCGTAAATTCTCAACACGAGTAAAAAGCGTTCAACACTTAGCAAAATTTCAGGGTGTTCACGACTCTTGAAGTTAAGTGTTCAACACAGCAAAAAACAGGACGAAGGTAAATCATAGACAAAGTTTTCAAACGTTCGGCCAACAAAAAGTGAGTCGTTTACATTAAACTCCAAAATGTACAAAAAAGCGGTGGTCAGTCTGCAATTAGGCGTTACAAAGAAAACAAAACAAAAGAAAGCAAAAACAAGGAGAAGAGGTGACTAAGTCAGGGGTCGACCTCATGGCATTGTTCGGAAGTGTCATCGCTCGGCACAGTGACTATCGCCCCCTCAACCTGCACCTCGTCCTCGTTTCCACCCTCAGCTTCAACGTCCTCCAGCTCGGGGGAAAGCAACGCCAGGGGCAACTCTTCTTCCCCCTCTACGCGGTCGTAGAAGTAGTAATTAGAGCTATCGAACCCCGGGATCCGAGCTGCGACATGCTGCAGCGCTCGGGCGTAGGCTTCCTCCATGTTCTTAAACATGTGAGCTTCGACCTCCTCCTGAATAGCCCGCTCCGCCGCCGCCACCATCGATGCCTGGTTGGCTAGCGCCTCCTCGGATGCCTTCCGAGCCTCCTCTGACTCCTTCTGTGCCTTAGCCAACTCCTCGTCGAGCCAGGCCTTCTCCTTCTCCAAGGCCCCGACCTTAGCAACCTCAGTGGCCGAGTGCTTCAGAGCCTCGGCTAGCTTCACCTCCAGACCCTCCACCTCGGCCACGCGCGACACAGAGAGCAATTGCTCGGCCTCAAGCAATTTGACCGCCTTGGCACGTTCCGACCGCTCTCGATCGTTCAGCACGATCATCTCCTTCTATTTGCTCGCAAATTCTTCGAGCAAGTGGTTGAAGTGGCATAGGGTCTGCAAGCAGTACAAGAAACTATTAAACCCGAGCGAAAAAACTTAGAAAAAATTTGGAAAGTTTTTTGATACTCACCGACATGGTGTTTCGAGCAATCTGCATCGTGTCGTCCCCAACGGTACCCGCTTTCAACGCGACTCGGTCTTTGGGGGTCGGCAGGTGCTTCAATGCCTACATGCAGATGTTCCCGTCTCCGAGGAACCCATCCACCTTCATCACCCGCCAGTCGGGGACGAAGAGGCGCTTGTACTCCTCAGTAAGGATCCTCTCGGCCTCGGCGGTGAGAGGTGGGACCTTAAGAGACAAGGACGCGCTCATGTTGAAAGCTCCGCTAGACGACCCGGGCACATCGACCTAGCGGCCTGAGCCGGTGCCTCGGAGGAAATTGGGGCGGGTGTCTCCGAAGGTTCCTCGACCACCGGCGGCTCGACGGTCGGGGAGACCGAGGGGACTTTCGCCGCTCGGCCCCTTGAGGCCCTGCCACAGTCCTCTTCCTCTTCCTCGTCTCCTGCTCCTTCGCCGCACGGGCCTTAGACATCAGACCTTTATAGTCCATACGGGGGTCTCTGAAAAATCTGAACAAAAAGAGTTAGACAAAATTCTTTAAACAAAAGATAAACCTAAAGCAAGAAAAGAAGAGAAAAGCATACTGGGGTCGATCGGACTGAGACCCCCACGAAACAGGACCTCCTCGGTGATGTCCTTCCAACTAAGGGTCGGAAGACCGAGGAGCTTCTCCACTATCTCATCCTCTTCGTTGCTGAGCACGTGCTCCTTCTTCGCCCGCTTCGGAATCCCCTCCGTCTTCCACATCGTCGGAATGACCCACGGCTCGGGAGCACGGATGAGAAAGTACTTCTCTTTCCAATGCTTGATCGAGTCCGGGTTCTCGATCAGCTTCACGCCCTTCCTCGGCGACAGATAGTACCTCTGCTCCATCTTGTTCATCTGGCAGGGGCGGTAGTATAGAGCCCCCGAATTTCTAATATAATGTCTTAGAAAATACGTGGCACAATCCCAGCATCAACTTTGATGTAACATTAAACACAACCAACACCAATAAATTTTTTCCAACTTTCCTTACATTAAACCTTTACATAGCACAGCGGAATACAAACATCTCAAATCATAACTTTCTTTTATTCTCAACACAGCCTTTTTACAACACTGCTTTTACAAATTTACACAAAACTCTATTAAATCAATTTATCTCAAAACTATCTCAAGCATCCAAACCTCCAAACTCTAAGCAACAACCTGCAACACATGAGGCTAGAGATGATCCCTAACCCCCAAAACTAAAGGGGTCAGCCATAAAGGTGTGAGTGATATAAAAGCAAACAACATAAATGAACATCAAGCATGGGTTCTTAAACAACATGTAATAAACAAGAACACATCAAATATGACGTAACAAGGAAACATGTAAACGACAAGTGAAACTAACTAAGTGTCAAGTATAAAAAATAGGAAACCACATGCATAAAAACCAAGACAGAAAACACAATTTCTATATGCGGACTCTTTAATGCGTACTTGTCGAAGTCTATGCATCCCACTCTACATAGGTTCGGTGCAAGCCCTTAACGTCTTCACTTCATGGGGCTCAATCTCTGATATGCAACTAATCCTAACACGATGACTACTACGAGATAAAGATAAACTGTGAGTATTAGCCCATGCCCCGATAATTCCGGAGATAGATCCCACACCACAGGTATTTTACCTGGATAATTCCGGGGATTATCTCACACCGCAGCAATGACCCTCATCACATGAATACCACATGTGCGTTGCCTCGACCCCGATAATTCCGGAGATGAATCCCACACCACAGGTAAATTACCTGGATAATTCCAGGGATAATTCCCACACCACAAGTAATTTGCCTGGATAATTCCGGAGATTAATCCCACACTGAAAGCCATACCGAGGTACTTAACCCATGTTCCCGTTCATCATATCACCACTAGTGCCTGTCCTTATCATTCTTGGGTTATTTAACAAATCTCCTAGAGTCGGTGTACCCTACCAGACTTAACTCAACAACTGAACAACTAAAATGCCTCAACAGGCCCAAACAAAATGAACTCAACCGCCGGTATGCTAGGGTTACACACATCCTCTAGAGACTCAAACTCAAATATCTCAACCAAACTTACTTCATAAACTGCTCAACTTAACATCTTGAAGTCATATGTTTAATAGAAGGTAAAGTATAGACTAAAACATTTGAAGAATAAATCAATTGAAGGAACATTCAAGTTTATAAGAATTCATCAGCACCAGTCGACTAACACAGAAGTAAGTCGACTGTCCAGAGGGGAAACTTCCACGACTTTAAGAAAATAAGTTAAGTATTATAAGTCGACTTAAACAGTCATAGGTCGACTTACCAGAGAGAAATTTCAGTATTCTTTAAAAATATGATAAGTGTTATAAGTCGACTTAAAAGTGTCATAGGTCGATGTTACCGCTAAATCTGGTGTGGGGGTAAACAGATAGAATTTGTGAGTTCTTGGAAAACCTGAATAGCAAACCTGAATCTATTCCGCCGGGGTTTGAGTGCTTGCTCCCGCCGTTCACCTGCAAAAAGTGCGAGACACCGGGGTTGATCCCGGCGACGCACCCTCTGACGCTCAAGTCAGTAATCAGAAATGATTATGAGAGCATAAATTGGCAAAAGATTGATTACCTCATACTGGTGGTAGGTGGGGGGTATTTATAGTCGCCTTAGGGATCAGATTAGGAATGTAATCCCCGTGGTCTGATAAGGAAGGTAATCCTCGTAATCATATAAGGAATGTAATCCCTAATTCCCAGTGAAAAGATAGATGTGAATCAGAGCCGTTGATTAGGATTAATCAGGGACCTTGATTTCATCTTGCTGGACTGGGCACGCAGCGTGTTGAAACCCGTACCCAGTCGAAGATGGATCCATTAGCGGGTTAAAGGATTTTTGAGATGGAGACCCAGTACCCGCTTTGAATCCATTTGTGGGTGAAATTACCGTTTTACCCCTAAGCTTTAAGATTCGTGTTCGATTTGGACGGTTCCGATTCAACCCCATTTTTAGCCATATCACGAGCCCCCCACTCCCGAAGACTATATTTAATCAGCCTTTGAGGAGTAGTTTTACTGTTTTAATGGCTGGCGGAGTTGTATCGGAGCCAAAATAGAATGTTTCGAATCTTTGCAGGAGGTAGTATGGTGATTATTCGAGTTGGTTGCATTCTAAGTTGCTGTTGAGCCATTCCGAATTTTATTCAATTTTGCGAAGCATCGATTAGTCGTCCGGGGGGACCTCAGAAGATTGTTCTTGGCGATAATTACCAGTTTGGGGATTAGAAAGTGTTTCCCCAACTTTGCAATTACTTTCCAGGAGTTCTTCCTCAACTTCCCGAATTTTAGGTCATTTTTTCACAATTTTTTGGCGAACGGCTCGGTCGTTTTCCTTCGTCGTGCGGTCCAAGTGCTTGTATCATATTGCCGACTCCTTTCAGCGCTCGTTACCCAGGGGGCCGAGGTCCATAGGTGGTTCGGCACCTTCTTCCGAAGAGGAAGGGCACCTCGGCTAGGCTATGAGTGTTGGGAGGGGGTTCGGCCGGGTCCGAGGTAGCTTTTTCCATGTAACATGGTCGGTGCCAAGAGCACTCGGCAGCTGGCGCCGAACCCCAACTTTCAATGTAACTTGGTCGGTGCCAAGAACGCTCGGCAGCTGGTACCGAACCCCAACTTTTTCATGTAACATGGTCGGTGCCAAGAACGCTCGGCAGCTGGTGCCGAACCCCAACTTTTCCACGTAACTTGGTCGGTGCCAAGAACGCTCGGCAGCTGGTGCCGAACCCCAACTTTTCCACGTAACTTGGTCAGTGCCAAGAATGCTCGGCAGCTGGTGCCAAAGTCCAAATTTTCCCTGTAATATGGTCGGTGTCAAGAACGCTCGGCAGCTGGCGCCGAACCCCAACTTTCCATGTAACAGGGTCGATGTCAAGAACGCTCGGCAGCTGGTGCCGAACCCCAACTTTTCCACGTAACTTGGTCGGTGCTAAGAACGCTCGGCAGCTGGTGCCGAACCCCAACTTTTCCACGTAACTTGGTCGGTGTCAAGAACGCTCGGCAACTGGTGCCGAAGTCCAAATCTTCCTTGTAACATGTTCGGTGTCAAGAACGCTCGGTAGCTGGCGCCGAACCCCAACTTTCCATGTAACAGGGTCGATGTCAAGAACGTTCGGCAGCTTGTGCCGGGGTCCGGACTTGTCGTCTTTGGCGGAGTTAACGGCTTCTGCGCTTCTGACAGATGTGACAGCCTCTAGGCTCCTGACAGATGTGACAGCCTCTGAGCTTCTGACAAATGGGACAGCTAATAAATGGGATGGCTTATGATGGATGTGACGTTCATTTAATGTGGTGACCCCTGAGCTTCTGTCAGATGGGACTGCAATTAATGTTATTTACAGCTGGGCTTGGCGAACAAGGCGACGGTTTGGGTCGCTTTTGTCGTTTTGTGTGGATGGGCCGGTAATCTGGGCCCATTAACCTCGTTTTGTGTGCCTCGCTCTATAAAACCCTTACCCCCCCCCCCCTTCTCATTTTTCACTTCTCCACTTTTTACTCAGGCGGTGATTTGTTCTTAGCGAGAGCTCCAGGTGATCGTCGCTCATTTTCCGGTGAAGTTTCCGACCAAAAATCTCTTTAAGGTAATTTATACTTAGTTTCTTTTGAAGTATAAATATGTCAATCTCCGACTCGTCTTCTTGGTCCGAGCCCTCCCTTGAAGTCGTCGAAGCCCGGACTCCGAGTCAGCCGGATAAGGGCAAGAAGGTATTCGGCAAAGATTCGATCGTGGTGGAACCGAAGCGTATTGGGGAGTTCGGCAGATTGCCGGGGCAACTGACGGGACTTCACAGGGTTCGAGAGCTTCCGAAGGAGCACGCCGAGCGTATTGTTCACGGGAGGGGGAGGACTTTTGAGGAGAACGCGGTGAGGGAGACGACCGAGGCGGATGAGGCGGTGTTGATCCTCCGCAAAGAAGACCTTGGAGTGACCCGGGACTGTTTCCACATCTCGAAGGAGTACGAGCTTATGCTGTCGGGTCCTGGGGTTAGGGCTAACTCGCCGCTGCCAGTGACTATGTGCTGCTGGCCGGTCGATGCCTTCCTCGCCGGGGCTCGGCTACCTCTCCATCCGTTCACAATCCTCGTTCTGAGGTGGTTTGGGGTGAGTCCCATCCAACTTATGCCGAACGCATGGAGAGTCATAAACGGCTTCGTACTTCACTGCCAGGCCGCAGGGATCGAGCTGGGGCTGAACGTACTTCGGACGATCTACCGGCTTCACCAAGGGAACCGGTCGGAGTATCGGTACTATTTGGCTCCGAGGCATGGCGGTAGACTCGTTATATGCCCCGACTCCATCAAGCACTGGCATGAGAAGTTCTTGATAGTGCGGAGTGCGGAGGCCTGGCCTATCCCTTCCGATTGGGTGGAAGGGGTGCCGAAGAGGGCGACGGCGCTGCCCAAGCTTAGCCCTGAAGAAGAAGAAGCAGTTCGGACACTTCTCGATCGGCCGAAGTATGATTGGAAGGAGCTGACCGAGGATGTCTTGTTCAGGGGAGGGCTCTGCCGTGTAGATCCCAGTACGCTGCTTCTTTTACGCTTTCGTGCTTTGTTTTTCGTACTTCATTTTTTATGATTTGTATCGTGCTAACAAACTTTGCCTTAAATGCAGAGGCGATGGACAACCAGGCGGTATTGGCTTTGAGGGCAGGCCTCGCCAGCAAGGCGCTGAAGAAGCGCAAGAGGGTGGCCACTAAGTTGCCGACCGCCAAGACTCCGAAGGTCACGGAGGTGGTCGAGGATGTGGAGAACCTCGGAAGCCTGGCCGCTGCCGGTGGAGGTGCCTCGGCGTCAACCGTGGTCGGCGAGTTCCCCATCATCGCAGCCCTTGGGATGGCGACGCCCCCGTTGACGGTGGTGGCCGAGGAGCTCTTAACTGAAGAGCACTAAAGGATCCAGGTTCCGGACTGGCAAGTTTAGAAACATGACGGATTCCTCGGCAACTCTTTGGCGAGTATGCAGGCGGTCAAGCACTTGGCGACGCCGAAGGATCGCGCCGCTATGGAGGCCAGGCAAGAAGGCGATGACGTCATCGAGATTACTCGCTCGGCGGTCTCGGTAAGTGATGAATTTTTACTGTCATTGATTCTCTTTGGTTTTGATTTCTCTATCTTTTTTAATACCTTTTCCCTTGATGCAGATCGTCGTCCATTTTGGTCACCTCACGGAGAGGTTGACGGCTCTGGAGAAGGAGTTGAAACAGGAGTCCGACCAAGCTCGGAAGGAGAAGGCTCGGATGGGGAACGAGCTCGACAAGCTTAGGGTCGAGTTCGAAGGGAAGACGGCGAGGGTCGAGTACCTCGAGGGCCAGGTCGCGAAGCTGGAGAGCGACCTTCTTCGCCAGAAGGAGGAGGCGGCCCAAAAACTGGCCGAAGCAGTCGAGGCCAGGGCTGCGGCGGTGAAGGAGGCGGAGGACGCGACCTTGGCAAAGGCGCAGGGCTTTCTTGCCCAAAACATGGCGAAAGCCTATGCCGACGCACTCGACCTGGTGACGAAGGCGTACCCTGACATGGACTGCTCGGGATGGAGATTGTTCCCGAGCCACGTTTCGACCCCGAGTCGGAGGGAGAAGAAGAGGAAGAGGAGGAGGACGAGGCCGAGCCTGAGGTCGAGGTCGCTGCCGAAGTCCAGGGGTCGGTGGTCACCCCGTTGGTGGTGGTGACCCCCTCAGAGACGTCGACCCCTTCCCACTCTCGCCGCCCCGGGAAAAAGGTCGCGCCCTAACTTTGCTTGTTTTTCTTTTCTTCTTTTTGTAATGCCTAATCGCGGACTGGCCACCGCTTTCTGTAATGAATGAAAAATGATCTTTTTGGGTTCGGCTATGTGTCTCTCTATCTTTTCAATAATTCTTGAAAATTTGTTTGAAAATTCTTGAAGTGTAAGACTTTGGCAATGCATTCGATGATTTGTTTTTTGTCTTGACTTTCAACTTGTGGTGGTGACTCAAGCCGTCGAGCCCACTAGCTCGGGGGACAACGCTCGTCCCGAGGTTGGATTAGGAGCGATGAGGTTGTGCTTGTCAAGGTGCCGAGAGCGGCTCTACGAAGTCGAGCTGGGATTGCACTGAGCCGTAAGCGAGCAGAACCATCTTCAACTCGTCCTGGGTCGGCGAGACATCGAGATCCGGCGATTGGAGAGCAGGATCGCCGAGATGACCCCCTTAGGAGAGGATGAAGGTTCGTCGACCGCCTTTAGCTACGGCCTTCGGATTAAGTGCATTCGCCACACTTTATCCAAAATAACGGCAGAGAGGGACAATCTGCTTTCTGAGATCCGTCACCTGCACACTGTGGAGACGGTGCTTCGGACGAAGGGAGAGGGACTGACGAACGAGGTGGCCAAAATAACGGCCGAATGGGATGAACTGACAGCCGAGGTCGACGCACTGAAGAGAGCCACGGTGGACAAGAGCATCGAAGTCACTCATCTTCGCCGTCTTATCGCGAATCGCTCCGGCATCCCGAGCTCCGTGATACCTCCTTGCTTCGAGGTCGATGTAAAAGATGACTCTCTGAGGGAACGGATCTCAGAGTTGGAAGCGGAGGTGGCTCACCTCAAACCACGTTCGGGGCCGATCAATGTGAGGAGCACTTCATGTACTCGCGCGGAGAGCGATCGGGGCATCACGTTTTATGAGCTCGCGACCCGTTCGCCACTCAGCCATCCCAGTCCGGGGGATTCGCAAAGTGCAGTGGCCATTTCATCGAGCGGAGCCTCCGTCGAAGCGGCTGTTAGGAGCAGCGCCGAGGACACGTCTCAATTTGCTGGTTTGGGGTCGGGCTCTGGAAACAAACGTCGCCGCCCTCGAGTGTCCTTGAAGCGAAACATCCCTGCGCCACGGAGGTGTTGAAGCCTTTGTATTTAGCCTAAGTGTAGCAAGTCGGCATTGCAACTTTTGCTTTTTAACGCCTTGTAATCTTTGTTGTATGGAAGAGCCGCCTTGTACTGCGTCCCAGTTCTTATTAATATTTCTTTCTTAGACTTGCGCATTTTTCGTAGCTCTGTGTGGTTGTTTTGTTTATGATTGTGTTCGTTGTGCCGAGGTCCCTGAACTGGCCTTTTGCTCGTTTGAGGGTCGGCGTCATGAACGTTCGGCCAGTGGTGCCAAGCTGTGCTTCGGTCACTTGATCTCGCGAATCTTGTGAGATGATTCGAGCTCCGCTTAATCAGTGAGCTCGCGGCTTGTGGTCGAGCCAAGTGTTGGACTCCGAACCATTGTGAGAGTGGTTCAACGGTTGTGGGAGCAATTCCGAATGGCGAACTACTTCTAGCTCGCTTAGGAGCGAACTTGCGAAGTAGAATCGAGCCAAGTGTTGGACTCCGAACCATCGTTAGAGTAGTTCAACGGTTGTGGGAGCAATTCCGAATGGCGAACTACTTCTAGCTCGCTTAGGAGCGAACTTGCGAAGTAGAATCGAGCCAAGTGTTGGACTCTGAACCATCGTTAGAGTAGTTCAACGGTTGTGGGAGCAATTCCGAATGGCGAACTACTTCTAGCTCGCTTAGGAGCGAACTTGCGGAGTAGAATCGAGTCAAGTGTTGGACTCCGAACCATCTTTAGAGTAGTTCAACGGTTGTTGGAGCAATTTCGAATGGCGAACTACTTCTAGCTCGCTTAGGAGCGAACTTGCGAAGTAGAATCGAGCCAAGTGTTGGACTCTGAACCATCGTTAGAGTAGTTCAACGGTTGTGGGAGCAATTCCGAATGGCGAACTACTTCTAGCTCGCTTAGGAGCGAACTTGCGAAGTAGAATCGAGCCAAGTGTTGGACTCTGAACCATCGTTAGAGTAGTTCAACGGTTGTGGGAGCAATTCCGAATGGCGAACTACTTCTAGCTCGCTTGGGAGCGAACTTGCGAATTAGAATCGAGCCAAGTGTTGGACTCTGAACCCTCGTTAGAGCAGTTGAACGGTTGTGGGAGCAATTCTGAATGTCGAACTACTTCTAGCTCGCTTAGGAGTGAAATTGTGAAGTGGAATTGAGCCAAGTGTTGGACTCCGAACCATCGTTAGAGTAGTTCAACGGTTGTGGGAGCAATTCCGAATGGCGAACTACTTCTAGCTCGCTTAGGAGCGAACTTGCGAAGTGGAATCGAGCCAAGTGTTGGACTCCGAACCATCGTTAGAGTAGTTCAACGGTTGTGGGAGCAATTCCGAATGGCGAACTACTTCTAGCTCGCTTAGGAGCGAACTTGCGAAGTAGAATCGAGCCAAGTGTTGGACTCCGAACCATCGTTAGAGCGAAGAGTAAAAGCAGAGAGATGTAAACAATTTTCAAAATATGTAAAAGCTTGCTTTATTGATGACTGATGGTCGGCTGCTTCTAAAGTTGCAAGCCGTTATTATAAGAGAGAAATAAAAGAAAAACCATACAAGTAATAGGAAAAGAACAGTTCGACATCCTCAAATACTTAGGGAGGCGTTGGTGCTCTCTCTTAGTATTTTAGAAGATGGTCGGCATTCCAGGTCCTAGGGATCTCTCTGCCTTCGAGATCTTCTAGTCTGTATGTCCCGGGACGGACTACTTTGGCGATCTTGTAAGGTCCCTCCCAATTTGGTGCCAGTTTGCTTTTTCTTTGAGGTCGGTAGGCCGGACTCTCTTGTTGTACGCCAACTCGATCCTCCTTCGGTAGCTTTGTTGACGAATGGCGCCTCTTTCTCGGATCTCATCTATCAGGTCTAGATTTGCTCAGAGTTCTCTGGCATTTTGTTCTTCTTCATAGGCCATTAGACGAGGAGAGGGGATGCCAACTTCTAGGAGAATCACAGCCTCGGACCCATAGGTGAGATTAAATGGGCTCTCTCCTGTGGGGGCCCGTTTTGTAGTGTGGTAGTTCCACAGCACGTTGGGGAGCTGGTCGACCCATAAGCCTTTGGAACATTTATCCAACCTCTTCTTAATGCCGGAGAGAATTTGTCGGTTAGCGTTTTCTACTTGGCCATTCGACTGTGGATGGGATACAGAGGAGAATCGATGTTGGATGGCGATGTCTTCACATAGAGCTTGAAAGGCAGCCCCGGTGAACTGGGTTCCGTTGTCTGTTACGAGGACTCGGGGGACTCCGAATCGGCATACGACATTCTTCCAAAAGAATTGGATGACCTTGTTCTCAGTGATCGCGGCCAAGGGCTCGGCCTCTATCCATTTTGAGAAGTAGTCGATTGCCACGACTAAGAATTTAAACTGGCCGGGAGCTGGTGGAAAGGGCCCTAGTAAATCCATCCCCCACATTGCGAAGGGGATTGGACTTGATAGGGAAGCGAGTGGATCTTGTGGGAGGCGTCGGATGTTGGAGTACTTTTGGCAAGAACCGCATTGCCGAACGTGCAGTTCGGCGTCTTGCAGGAGAGTGGGCCAGAAATATCCATACTTCAACACTTTGCGGGCTAGGGACCTAGACCCTGAATGTGCCCCGCCAATGCCCTCGTGAAGTTCTTGCAGGGCGTATTCGGCCTGCTCTGGGGAAAGGCATCTCAAATAAGGCCGGCCGTCTACCTGTGTGAAGGAACGCTTGTAAAGGATGCCCTCGATGAGTGTGTATCGCTCTGCTCGGGTTCTTACTCTTCGAGCTTCCTTAAGGTCCTCGGGGAGGTGCCCATCCTTTAGGAATTCGACGAGGGGTTTTATCCAGTCATCTTGAAGCAAAACAGGCAACGACTTAATCGAGTCAGCACTTTCATCCTCTATACTTGGCTTTAGGAGGACCTCTATCAAGACGGTCTACTCGAGACCCTGGAGGGAGGAAGAGGCCAGCTTGGAAAGGGCGTCGGCCTGGGAATTCTCTTCTCGGGGGATCCGCTGGATGAAGGCTTCTTCAAATAGAGCCATGAGGCTTCTGACCTTGGCTAAATACTTAACCATCCGATCATCATGCGCTTCATATTCGCCTAGGACTTGATTTACGACCAGCTGAGAGTCGCTAAAGATCCGGAGGCGCTGCGCCCCTGAATTGCGGGCCATCCCAAGGTCGGCTATAAGTGCCTCATATTCTGCTTCGTTATTAGAGACCTTGAAATTTATGCGGAGGGAGTATTGGAGGATGAAGTCATCTGGGCCTGCCAGAATGACTCCGGCTCCGCTTCCCTCGTTACAGGAGGATCCATCCACATAGACCGACCAGACAGGTGGTCCCTCCATTGCTTGGCTAACCTCGGGGATGGTACTTTCAACTATGAATTCGGCCAAGGCCTGAGCCTTGATCACGGTCCGAGGCTGATATGCTATATCATGCTGGCTCAGCTCGATAGACCACTTCATAAGGCGACCCGAGGTCTCTGACTTGTGGAGGACTTGCTTTAGCGGTTGGTCGGTAAGGATAACTACCGAATGGGACTGAAAATACAAGCGAAGTTTTCTTGCGACCATCACTAGGGCATAAGAAATCTTTTCTATCCTCGGATAGCGGAGCTCGGCATCCCGAAGGACCTTGCTCACATAGTAGATGGGCTTTTGAGCCCGGTCTTCTTCCCTTACTAAGAAGGCACTGAGGGTCTGCTCGGAGGCTGCCAGGTAGAGGAAGTGGGGTTCACCAGGAATTGGTTTGCTGAGGAGGGGAGGATTGACGAGGTAAGCATTGAGCTGGTCGAACGACTCCTGTTGCTGTTGGCCCCATTCGAAACCTTTAGCCCCCCTGAGGGCCTTGAAGAAGGGGAGGCATTTCTCCCCGGACTTCGAGAGAAAATGCCATATGGCAGCTAGGCGGCCTGTTAATCTCTGAACTTCCTTAACATTCTTGGGAGGGGCCATGTCTAATATGGCCTTGATTTTCTCAGGATTGACTTCAATTCCTCGCTGGCTGACCATGAAGCCGAGGAACTTTCCTGATGAGACTCCGAACGCACACTGGTTCGGATTGAGTCTCATGTTGTGCTTTCTCAGAACGTCAAACGCTTCCTGGAGGTCGGTCACATGATCGGTACCTCGGATGCTTTTTACAAGCATGTCGTCAACGTACACCTCCATATTGTGGCCGATTTGAGCTTGGAAAACCTTGTTGACGAGACATTGGTATGTGGCGCTCGCATTTTTCAAACTGAAGGGCATAACCCTATAGAAATAGAGGCCCTGGTCGGTTACAAATGAGGTCTTCGGGATATCCGGGGGGAACATCCGGATCTGATTGTAACCTGAGAAGGCATCCATGAAGCTGAGGAGTTCATGACCCGAGGTGGCATCAATTAGAGTGTCAATACTTGGAAGAGGGAAAGGGTCCTTGGGGCAAGCCTTGTTGAGATCGGTAAAATCGATACAAATCCTCCAACTTCTATTGGACTTCTTCACCATTACTACATTTGACAACCACTCGGGATAGTTTACCTCCTGTATGAATCGGGCTTTCAAGAGCTTATCCACCTCCTCTTTTATAGCTAGTTGGCACTCGGGGGCAAACTTGCGCCTCTTCTGTTGGACTGGTTTGGACCCCGGGGCAACACTGAGGTGGTGGACTAAGAGCTCTTCGGAAATGCCCGGCATGTCTGCAGCTGACCAAGCAAAGAGGTCTTGGTTCCTTCGGATGCAATGGACTATGTCGGAGCATAGGGCGGATAGGAGGGTCTTGCTAATAAAGAACTTTCTGCTCGGGTCCTGCTCAGAGAAGAGCATTTCCTCCAACTCATCCACCGGTTCGGATGTTGGTCGGGCGACATCTTGGGGGATTTCCAGAGTTTCAAGAGAGAGGACTGGACCAAGAGTAGAGGTCATGTAGCACTTACGGGCCATTTCCTGACTGCCCTTTACTTCCCCTACCCCGGCTCGGGTAGGGAATTTCATTTTGAGATGGTACGCCGAAGGAACGGCTTCTAGAGCTGCTAGGCCGGGTCGGCCTAGGATGACATTGCAGGCTGCAGGGACATCTACAACCATAAAATCCATCGACTCCGTTCGGGTAGTGGGGGTTTTGCCAGTGGTTACGTCGAGGGTGATCACCCCTTCGATAGTCACTTGCACTCCCGTGAACCCATGGAGCGTGTAGCCGGCGGGCTTGAGTCTGTCTCGGGAGAGTTTGAGGCCTTTGAAAGCGGCGAGGAAGAGAATGTTAATGGAGCTTCCATTGTCCACTAGGATCCTCTCCACTTTGAAGTTCGCCATGTGAAGATTGATGACGAGTGCGTCGCAGTGAGGGGTTCGAACGCCCTCGAGATTTTCGTCTGAAAATGTGACGGGCACTCCGAGGCCTTTAGGAGGAGGGGTGGCGCGAACCGAATTGACTTCTCTTATAAACGCCTTTCGAGAGGAGTTGGAGGAGCCCCCCATTGGGCCCCCATGGATGAGGTGTAGGACACGCTCCTCTTCGAAGTCGGGCGTTTCATCGCGTTCAGGACGCTTGTTAGCCCCCCGAGGCGGGGAAGGAAGGTCGGCTCGGTCCTTTCTCACGAATATGGTCAGCTGTCCTCTCTGGATGAGGGCTTCTGTCTCATTTTTCAAGGCCCGACAATCGTTGGTGTCGTGGCCATGGTCCCGATGATAACGACACCACCTCTCTTTATCCCTTTTCTTGCCTGGAGTGTTCATTTTTGGTGCAGGAGGAATTACCCCCTCCTTCTCAACTTCCATGAGAATTGTGGAGATATTGGCGTTAACGGGAGTAAATTTCTCAAATCTGGGGGGAGGTCGGCGCTGGCCGGCATTATCCTTCTGAAACTTCTTGGCCCCCTCCTCTTCTGTTCCTTTTCTCTTAAACCCGGCGGAAGATCCCTCCAAGTTGGGGCGGTGCTCAGCTTCTTCGGCTCGAATATACTTTTCGCTTCGGAGGAGGAGGTCAGAGAAGTTCTGCGGGGGTTTCTTGGCGAGGGAGGAGCGGAGGTTGGAATTGAGGACATTGGATTGAAAAGCTGCCGCAGCGACCGACTGGTCGAGGGATGCTATGGACCTGGCTTCAGCTGTGAATCTCTTCACATAGTCTCTCAACTTCTCACCCTTCTTCTGGTTGAGATAAAGTAGCGAAATGCTGGTCTTTTCAGTTCGGCGACTACTCACGAAGTGGGGACGAAGAGGGTCTCAAACTGCTCTAAGGAGAATATTGAGGATGGGGTAAGACGAGAGTACCATTCTTGAGCTGGACCCTTGAGAGTTGCGGGGAAGGTCTTGCATAGCAGGGCATCGGAAGCTTGATGGATGAGCATGAGGGTCTTGAAGCTTTCGATGTGATCAACGGGGTCAGTCTCCCCGGAGTAGGTTTCGAATTGAGGAGGCTTAAAGTCGATCGGTACGGGCGCATCCATTATGGCTCGGGAAAAAGGGGGTCTGCTTGGACGGACGGTCCTGCCCCTCTGTTCCTCTCCCCGGTCGATCCGGCCAATGCGCCTCTCCATCTCGTGGAGACGGCGATAGAGGGCATCATCCCTCCGATTGTAGTCGAACGAGCCCCTGGACTCATCTTCATAGGAGGGGGTGTGAGGACTGTGGCGACGGTAACCCTGGGAGCGGCAAGGGCTAGGAATACGCTGTCGGTGGTGAGGACTCTGGACCTGTGGGGGAGTAGGATCCCTTTGGGCATTGTTGTCGTGAGGACGGAGATTGAGAGCTTGTTGCACCATTGCCTGGAGTTGCTGGAACTCGGCACGGGTGATGAGTGCCTCATCGTTCCTTGGATGTTGCCGACCGGCAGGGGAATGATGTCTCCTCCTGTAGTGTTCGGGGGACTCCTTCCTTCCTCTTCGGATAGGGGATCTTCTGTAATCTCGGCGGTGAGGGGATCGCTCACCCGGACGTTGTTGGCGGGAGGCTCCCTCTCGGGCCCGCTTCTCGTCCAGACGGTGGTGCAGATCCTCCTCCTTCTGCCGATTTTGAGGATTGTGGGAGGCCATGGAATCCGTAGAGGCATTGTGTACGGAGACGCGGTCTTAGTGGAGAGGTTGCTTCATACGGGAAGTCCCCGGACCGGCATTCTGAGGACCGGCGGGACCCTTGGGGGGTTGCTGATTCTGGAGAGGAGGCAGATCTTGTTGAAGAGGGTCCTCCGCTTGAAACGGAGGTTGTCCCGCTGCGGAGCGGGCTGGACGGGAACTACCTCTTGCTGTTCAGCGGGGTTGGGCCCACGATTGGACCCTCTGGATCTCGCTTTCCTAGGAGGCATGGCTGGAGAAGATCGGACCAACGGGAAGAGGGGAGGTTGCTATTCGTTTCTTTCCCACAGACGCCGCCAATCTGTTACCGCTAAATCTGGTGTGGGGGTAAACAGATAGAATTTGTGAGTTCTTGGAAAATCTGAATAGCAAACCTGAATCTATTCCGTCGGGGTTTGAGTGCTTGCTCCCGCCGTTCACCTGCAGAAAGTGCGAGACACCGGGGTTGATCCCGGCGACGCACCCTCCGACGCTCAAGTCAGTAATCAGGAATGATTATGAGAGCGTAAATTGGCAAAAGATTGATTACCTCATACTGGTGGTAGGTGGGGGGTATTTATAGTCGCCTTAGGGATCAGATTAGGAATGTAATCCCCGTGGTCTGATAAGGAAGGTAATCCTCGTAATCATATAAGGAATGTAATCCCTAATTCCCAGTGAAAAGATAGATGTGAATCAGGGCCGTTGATTAGGATTAATCAGGGACCTTGATTTCATCTTGCTGGACTGGGCACGCAGCGGGTTGAAACCCGTACCCAGTCGAAGATGGATCCATTAGCGGGTTAAAGGATTTTTGAGATGGAGACCCAGTACCCGCTTTGAATCCATTTGTGGGTGAAATTACCGTTTTACCCCTAAGCTTTAAGATTCGTGTTCGATTTGGACGGTTCCGATTCAACCCCATTTTTAGCCATATCAGTCGACTGTCCAGAAAGAAATCTACGATAACTTTGAAAAATAAACTCTAAGTGTGCCAGTTGACTGAAAAAGGCTTAAGTCGACTGTCCAGAATGAATTTTCAAGGAAACTAAAGATCATAGCAGCTGGGTCGTACCAGTCGACTGAAAGGTCAAGCCAGTCGACTGTCGGCCTACTCACTGCATAGTTTTGGTTGTACACGATAATCAAAATTAGAGTTTCTTAAAGATTCATTGCTCACTGAAATAATTTGTATTCAGATAAAAACATCAATCTCAAAGAATCCCCAGTTTGGATACATTTCCTCAAATCAACCAATTTCTCAAAACTTAAATTCTCATGTTCTTAATTCATAATTCTTCCATTAAAATTTCTCAACACTGAATTTCTTCCACAACTCATAACCAAACATCCGATTTGCAATCACAAGATCCAATTGTTCATCCATCCAATCCCTTATTGTCATAACCATACTCAAATCCTAAACATGCTTTCTAGCAAAATAAATTCGACATCCAAGATTAATCAAAACAACCGTAGATCAACAACTAAATTGTACTACTCACATACATAACCAACTCAACCAATCAATAACATTAATCACGTAAAACATACACAAAGTAAAACAACATGTCATTCACATACATAGAACAAAACAACAAACAAATTTACATCACTCACCTTAGGAATGAAGAGATCCAACAAGAAAGCCTCTCTTTTTGCGAAATCAAAGATCCTCCTCTTGATCCTTCCAAAAATCAAAATAATTTTATGTTGTGCAGCGAATGACGGCTGCATTTTCTTTTAAATACCCGGGATAAGAAGTTTAGGGTTTTCCAAACACTTTTACAAAATAACCCCCTTGAAATACAACTTTACATAAATGGATCTCTTATGTTGGAAACTTGATAAAATCATTTAAATTAGGATTTAAAAGCAAAATAAACTCCTTCACCCAGTCGGCACTGTTCAAAAGTCCAGAAAAATAGTTTTGGCACTTTCACCCCTCAAAATGACCAATTTGCAAAAAGATCATTCTTTTCTCAAAATTTGCAAATAGATCCAATTAATTTCAGAAAAATCTGGAAAAATTATAAATAAATCCCAAATATTAAATAATGATTTTTCATGAAGAAAATTTAACTTTTGAACTTCTCAAGAAAATATTTGCACGTGTTTTGCACGTGTAAAAAGATATATTTTCAGAAAATATTTATAAATTCTCCAAAAATCATTTTAATTCATCATAAACATTTAAAAATAATATTTTAAAAATACGGGGTTCTACAGGTAGAGGATCCAGAGTATAAACATTGAAGGCTGCACACCGATCTCTTGGCATTGAAGAACGAAGGCCATCACGTGCCTCCAGGTGTTCGGCATTAGCTGAGCCGGGCTCAGGCCGTACCATTGCAGCACCTCGATTACAAAGAGGTGCAATGGTAGTCGAAGCCCGGCGTTCAGCGCGTCGTACGGAAAGACGCAAGTATCGGCCGAGGTCAACGTACACGCTCGGACGCCGAGGCCGGGGAGTAGAAGTGCATACTCTTTGGGAATCCGGAACCCACCCCTGATCCGATGCAACTCTGCCTCGGTCAAGATTGAGGAAATCTGATCCACCTCGGAAGGATCCCTCGGATCATTCTCCTCATAGAACGGAGCCGTGCCCTGCGTCACCTTCTCTAACAGATCTTCAGGGTAGCTACGCACCCCATCGACACTGGATAAGACAGACGGGTGCCGACCCAATTCCCCTGCTGTCTTAGGGTGTTAAACTATCGTCGTCACCCCGAACGGCTTGGCAATATCCTTGCCCTTACTCGGCCTAACCGCTGCCACCTCGATCGGCTCGGCGACCTCTTTCCCCTTGTTCAGCCTCACAGTCACCGCTCGGCCAATATCTGGGTCCGAGGTGGGGGTCTCATCCACAGAAGAAATCTTAACCATTTTTTCAAAGATAAGGGGAGAGACTAACCTTGAAGTGACTAGAACGGCCGGAAAAGATTGTTGAAATCTAAAAACGCCTTGCCGCGACAGCTAGCAACGCCACCCGAGAGCAAAAACTTCTTTGGTAGAAAGTAAAAGTGAGAGTGAGAGATAAAAAGTGAAGAATGAAGTAAAAGTGAGGGGGGTGAAAACTTATAGTAAAAGAAACGCCTTTTGAGCTTTGTAACGTAAAGACACAACTCTTGGGCCTCCCCCTGAAGTGTTAGAGAAGTCCAAACGATTAAGTAACAAAGAGCGGCAACCGTTGGCAAAGGTAGCGACGATTCAGAACAAGTCATATGGCTCGGCTATGACACCGAGGCATATCGCCGAGAAGATTGGGCAACGGCTCGCGTCGCCCCACGTCCCTCGGGAAAGATATCCGAGCGACAGACAATCCGAGCTGACCACAGAAGAAGGTATCTCGGAAACCGAGCAACTGCCAATCCGAGCTGCGAATGGGAGAAAAATGACTTTCTCCTCAAAATTCGTGTAAGATCACAATCAGACGGCTCAGATCGTGCCACGGCCACTAAACGACAAGATAGTGTTTTCACGAGAACTGAGCCTACCTCGAGATCCGCGCCATGATCCAACGGCTCGCATCGCCCCACGTCCCTCGGAAAAAATATCCGAGCGACAGACGATCCGAGCTGACCACACAAGAAGGTAGCTCGGAAACCGAGCAACTGCCAATTCGAGCTGCGAATGGGAGAAAAATGACTTTCTCCTCAAAATTTGTGTAAGATCTCAATCAGACGGCTCAGATCGAGCCACGACCACTATACGACAAGATAGTGTTTTCTCGAGAACTGAGCCTACCTCGAGATCCGCGCCATGATCCAACGGCTCATATCGCCCCACGTCCCTCGGAAAAAATATCCTAGCGTCAGACGATCCGAGCTGACCACAAAAGAAGGTAGCTCGGTGTAACCCCTGTTTCCGATTATACGGATTTCCATGTATTCTTGTATTTCAAATTCCGTATAAATACTTCCAACGCATTTAAATCCATTTTGAATCTCTTATTTAAACCCAAATTTATATTCAAACTTGAAACTTGTCCCACTTCTTTTTATTTATCTATTTTGAAGCCTAAATTAATCCATACTATCATTTATTAATTATTTTGAATTCAACTGAAGCCCAAAGGGTAGCCCATCCCTTGTTGGATTTTAGCCCGAGCCCAAATCCAATAATCCAGTACCCATATTTGCACAGACTAATTATTCCACACCTACCCGTATACAATTCTCCACACCCCTACTTTTCTAAACCGTACTCTAACTTCTCCCCACTTTGCACGCACTCTTCCTACATCCCCGTAACTACACCCCTCTATCTCTAACTACCCCTTTAATAAATAATTATTTTATTATTTTAATACCCAACGAACCCATCTCCTTCCTCTCATTTCACTGCATCGCTTACCCTCAACCTCGACGCTCCTCACCGTCGCCTGCGCTTGCCTCGCTTCCTCGCCTTGCCCCTTCGTCGACTCGCCACTCATCTCCTCCGCAGAATCCCCAACCTCGACCTCGACCCAGTGCGCTCGCCTTCTCCATCGCGAACTCACCACACCGACGCCGCGAGCGCTTCCCGCTCGTCCACTGCCGTCGCCATTCTCATCCCCCGCTCGAACTCCGTCGCCAACGTCTCCTGCCCAATCCAGTGCCACTCTACATCGTCTTCAACATTCGACGCGCCGCCATTGCCAACGACCTCCGCTCGAAGCTCCACTTCCGTCGCCTTCTCCACCAGTCGAACTCCGCCTTCCACTCTGGTGCCAGTCGTCCCCCTCCTTCTTCCGCTCGAGCTCCAATCGCACCGCCTGAAGATTCACCGCCATCGCCTCCCCCCTCACCTCTGTTTCCTCCGGAAAACAGAGTACTCCATTGAACTCAATTCCTCGCCTGCCGCCCTCCACCTGAGCGCCACCCTCTTCCCGGCCTCCCGCCATTGCTCTCCCCTCGCCGTGGGGCCACCGTCTTCAGTCGCCGCCGCTGCCTAGCGTCGCCAGAGTTCTGCCACTGTCTCTCCCTCTCAGTCGATGTAAAGAAGAAGGAGGAAGACGATTAGCCGGTTCAGTGTTTCGTGTTTTGGCCACACCAAATCCCAAACTCCCTACTCGCTATTTTGCCCAAGATCCGGCGTGAGGGAGGTTTCCATTGGGCCGTTTCGATGTTCCGTGTTCTGGCCGTAGTGGATCCCGTTTGGTGTTCGCTGTTTTGCCCCTGATCCGGTGTGTGGATGAGATCCTATTGGTGGGATTGTGTGTTTCGTGTTTTGGGCGCATCAGATCCGCAGTTGGTGTTCGTTGTTCTGCCTGGATCCAGTGTGGGAATAGCCCCCTAAATTGTTGCTCTTTGCTTGGTTGCTTGGATTCTCTTCGCACGGTCTTCGCACGTGTTCTTGGGATTGCTTCCCGGGATTCTGATCCCGTTATTTTGGTGATTCTAATCTAATCGTCTACAAGGAAAAAGGCAAGTCCACTTGAACTATTTTATTTATTCTAGTTCAAGATTAGTTGACCTTTTATGCAATTAGTTCCAATTTATTTATCGTTAACTCTGCCTTGTGTCCCTTCCGTTAGGAGTATCGAGGGTTTACACGAGCTAACCCGACTTTCTCTTGACTTCTTTTATTATCCCTTGACTCAAACCCAAGCCTAGACATACATTGGACATGAATAAAATAAATAAATTTGTACATGAGGAAAACACGCCGTGATTAAATATATGCTATTTATATGAGATCTTGAGACTTGAACTTGACAAAATTCACTTGACTTGTTTACTGGGAAATTCACATGACTTGCTGTAAATTAATCTTGCCACATGTATGATGCAACAACTCGATAACTACCCACTTGATGAATATAAACGTGATAGTTTTTATAAAATTCTTGTTGCATGTACTGTTTAGCACGGAGGTTTCGACCCTGTAAATTTGAGAATTAGCACACAAGATATAAAAGAGAGTTTTAACCTAATGAGCCTAGTTTCCAACCCAAGTGACAGATTCTAATTCGGAGTCATGAGCTGTGAGATATAACATTTTTAGTCTCCGCTAGTCTACATTTTCTGACTGCAGAAATTACTATAACCTCGACATATTTGATAGTGGAATACTATGTAAACAGTGTTAGAATGCTATGAAATTTTCCAGGAACCTTATAGACATGCTGGGGGTTCACCTCAATTTTTTGTAGAATTTTATAATGTATTTATACCATGAATCTACCCTTTAGAAGTTGACATCTAGTTGCTGCCAGAACAGCTGAACTATAAAGAATAGGATATTTAACCTAGTTGCAGTCAGAATTAGGAGAAAGTTCCTGAATATAACTTGTAGCCCTGTCTGTCTAGATGTCCACAGCACCCTGGAAGTTCGAATTTGGAGTTTTGTTCTAGGAGTTATACCTATTTTAGTGTAACTGTGTCAGCTACTTCAGATTTGTTACTTCTTGCTTATTATTGTGCAGTATATCATGTTGCTGCATTATCACCATTCACTTGACATTCTTATAACCACTCGCATGTACATACAAGACCTAGTAATAAAATACTAAACAAGCCGGGGTTCTAAGGGTTGACCTAGTAGTGGACAGTCTCAGAAAATGTACTCGGTAGGGCCCTCTTGTTACATGGACTTGTTACATGGAAGGTGGAGAATACTTGTGGAGACGTGAACTTGTTATCTTGTTATCTTGTTGTCGTGATATACCCGAGTACACGCTCTGTTGACCCCACCACGAAGTCTAAAACGAACACTGTTGTGCGTGCATCGAACCTGTAGTATGGGATGCAGTAGTACGTGCACTAGATAGGAGAAACAACATGATAATAGACCTAGTTGACATGTATATATACTTGATAAAGATCATTGCTATTAGTACCATTATTGTCCTTGCAAATTTGATCTTGATTCATATTTTCTACACGCACCTTACTCCTTTACTCTCTGCTTTTCACTACTTGCTGTTCGTACTTGCTCTAAGGACAAATTATTCTTTCTTTTTAGATGAACAAGTACAGGTGAGCCAGAGAAATTACCCGAAGGCATTGATGAGCAGTTTTTCTACAATTGGAGCATGAACCTCTCGAGTTATTTAGTAAGTTCCTTTATTCCATATTTGGTTATTGAATTTCATTCTCGTTTATGTGATTATAATTCCTGAGCGGTTGTGATTCATTTTTTATATTGTTGAGCTAAGACTGGTACAGCTTATGGATGATATGAGTTGGCGTACTTATATCATTCGCTGGGCCTCAGTTATGTATCCGTGTTCCCGTATTCCGGGAAGCGGGGCGTTACACTCGGAAACCGAGCAACTGCCAATCCGAGGTGCAAATTGGAGAAAAACGACTTTCTCCTCAAAATTCGTGTAAGATCTCAATCAGACGGTTCAGATCGTGCCACAGCCACTAAACGAAAAGATAATGTTTTCTAGAGAACTGAGCTACATTGAGATCTGTGCCATCATCCAACGGCTCAGATCGCTCCACGTCCCTCGGAAACAAAAACTGAGCGACAGGAGATCCAAACGGAGAAAGTGACTCGGGATTCAGTCAGACCGACCAGAATTCCGAGCTGATTCGCGAAAACAAAGAATATCAGTTACGCCGCCCGGAATCCGAGCAAATGGCAATCCGAGCTGCACATTTGAAGAAAAATGCTACCGAGCAACCTCATCCGTTGGATTATTGCAAAATTCGCGCCGAGACGTGATGGACGGTCCAGATCGAGCCACGCCCACAAAACGACAAGATAACGTTTTCTCAAAAAATGAGCCGACCATCGAGATTCGCGCCAAGATCTAACGGCTCAGATCACTCCACGTCACTCGGAATCCGAGCAACCGACGATCCGAGCCGCTCACACGGAGAAAATGCTGCCGAGCGACTCCAGCCATTGGATCTCCCCAAGATTCGTGCTCCAACCTGATAAGCGGCACAGATCACCCCATGTCGCTCGGAATCTGCAATCTGAGCGACCGGCGATCCAAGCTGCTTACATGGAGAACTGGCGCCGAGCTACGTCGCTCGGATTCCGAGCAACTGGCTATCCGAGCTGCTCACACGGAGAAAACATCGCCGAGCAACTCCAGCCATCCGATCTTTCAAAAATTCGCGTCCCTACGAGATCGGTGGTCCAGATCGCGCCACGTCATAATTCGGTATTAAAAATTGATTTTTATTTATTAAAATCGATTTATTTATTTAAAAATTGCGAAGAAATGATTAAAAATCGAGAAATTTAATTAAAAATTCTAGAAAATAATTATAAATTCGGGGAAACATTTTTGAGCCCCTGGGTAAATAATTATTACATCGAATGGTTAATTAAGACCCCCGAACGACTAATCACCACTCCGCAAAATTAAATAAATAATCCGAAAAATAGATAAAAATTAAGAAAAAAAGCCAGAAAACCATAAGAGCTCAGGAACAACCTAGAGCGCGCAACTAGCTCGGAAAATCACCATACTGGCTCATACAAAGATTCGAAACGCCCTGTTTGGACTCCGATACAACTCCGCAAAGTAAAACTACTCCTCAAAGGCTGAACAAACTCAGTCTTCGGGAGTGGGGGCTCGTGATATGGCTAAAAATAGGGTTAAATTGGAGCCGTCCAAATCGGACGCGAATCTTAAAGCCTGGGGGTAAAATGGTAATTTCACCTACAAGCAGGTCTGAAATGGGTACTGGGTATCCTCCCTAAAGACCTAATAACCCACAAACGGATCCATCTCAACTGGGTGCGGGTCCCAACCCACAACGAACCTGGTCCAGCAGGATAGATTTAGGGTTTCCGATTAATCCTAATCAACGGCCCTGATTCACATCTATCCTTTCACTGGAGATTTGGGATTACATTCCTAAATCTAATCACTGGGAATTACATTCCTAATCTGATCCCTAAGGCGACTATAAATACCCCCCATCCACCACCATTAAGAGGTAATCAATATTTTGCCAATTTACGCTCTCTCATAATCTTCGTGATTACTGACTTGAGCGTCGGAGGGTGCGTCACCGGGATCAACCCCGGTGTCTCGCACTTTTTGCAGGTGAATGGCGGGAGTTAGCGGTCAAACTCCGGCGGAAAAGGTTAAGTGTTGTTATTCAGTTTTTCCTAAGAATCCACAAATACTATCTGTTTGCCCCTACACCAGATTTAGCGGTAACAATAAGTTAAACCATATGTTTTGACTATAAAATTGAATCTCCAATTAAATTGTTGTGAATTAGATAGTGCCAATAATTTGTTTAATTGGCTAATCTTTAACAATTTGATGAATATAGGAACTTCAAAGTTACTTACAAATTGTGTGTATTGGAGACGATGGATTTGCATCATGGTATGATAAGTCTACACTATGCAGGCTTCTCCATCGAATTTGGAAAACACTTCTAACTTGAAGTATCGGTATGATCTACTTTAACCTCTTAGTATTTTCATGTGATGAATGTGTTAACGTTTTGTGCGTTTGATTACATGATTGAGAGTTTTAGATCATAGTTATTCTCGCTTTAAAAACTAGCATGTTTAGGGTTGTTAAGTGCTTTATCATACTATGTGTATAGATATTTTGACGACAAATCTATTGTTTGCAGTTTGTATGAGATTACATATTTGCTTCTTTAAATTTTAAAATAAAACAAAATTGTATAAGATGTATAACAAATGTCTGTAACTTAGGAGAGCATCTCTTAATGTAAAATAGGACTCTACTAGTTACGTCTTGTTCTTTCTCGTTCATTGTACTGTGTGTGCAAAGTTGAATTATAATATGTTAGTCATTATCTCCTTTAGCGTTATGAAGATGATGAAGAACGAACAAAGGAAAGAACTCTTCGCTCAATGAGTTTGAGCAAGTGGACATTGTTAGAACCATTAGAGAAAGCAAACAATTTTGTAAAATGTGATAGAGTAATTTTGTATTAACTCTTATAAAGTGCATTTATTATCAATCGCATGTATAAGTTGAGTTTAACAAATGAAACAATTAATAATAATAGTTCTAATTGTGTTCTTGAACATAGCATAATTAGCCAAAATTTGAGAACTATATATTCAACTGTTTGTAAGGAAAGTGATCTAATTATCAAAACTGTAGGGAAAATGGAGTTAAAATCTATTGAGTAAAAAGCTTTAACATCTAAGTTGTTTTGAAATTTAGAATCACTATGAACTATATATTAAATTATTTGTTCTTGTTAAAACTCATAACTCTGCTAAATGACACTCCATTAAATATGACAAATATGAAAGTTGTGCTCAGATTATCATCACTAGAAATTCATTTAGTATGGTCTCTAGGAGCACACAACTTCTTGAGTCAATGCATTCTGATATTTGTGATCTCAGTAGCTTTGTGACTAGATGAGACGATTGTTGGTCAGAAGTATTTAATCTTTTTTGTAGATGATTAATATGAGTCTGTCATATATATGAAGAATGAAGCACTTGTTATTCTTAATGAATTAAAAATTATAGTTAAATGCTAAAAATCAAGGGTTCAGATTTGATAGAGGTGGTGAATATGTTTTAACAACTTTAGAGAAGTTTGCATTGGGCATAATCTCTAGTGCACTCTACTTACAACAGTCAAACGGTATTGATAAAAGTTAGAATCAAACACTTAGTGAAATGTTGAATTCTATATTATTGACTGTTGTTTGTCTTGTGTAATTATGAGTAATGTTGTATTGTTAATCATATCTCTAATTCTGTTATGCGACTATCAAGCTACAATGCACTGTAGCTCATAAACTCACTCTGTAAGAGTAAGAGGAGTACATTAAGGCTGAAAGAAGCCTAGTTGAACTTTCTCATAGATAATGTGCAATTGCGACAAGTATGGCTAATGCTCTTGCTAAGAGACTTGAAAGTGATCTAATTATCAAAACTGTGGGGAAAATAGAGTTGAAAGCTATTGAGTTAAAGCTTTAACATCCTAATTGTTTTGAAATTTAGAATCCAATTGGAGCCATAGAGAAGTTCAAACTTAAGCATCAATTTTAGGCAGTTGACATGTTTTAGGTAATTTTGATGATTCCACATAAATTCCACAAATATATAATGTCATTCAAATTTTAATGGTATTATATATCTAGTGAACTTACTTAGAATAATCATATTATTCCAATACGAAACATGAAAACTTGTCGATGTGTTTCCGATGATTAAATTGTCCTAAATATCATTCCAATTTTGATTATATGTCTTTTATGGATACATGTTTCATTCCAATTTTGATGATTCAATGTTAAACCATGATTGAAACGACAGTCTTTTCATTCTAATATGAAACATAGTATGGTTCTTGTGCAGAAACTATAAAGTTCATGTACTTTACTTATTAAAGATACTTGATTGTGATGCTTGTGTTACATTTTTACTAAGCTAATTATGAATTGTACTAAGTTCTTTTGTGGAACTAGATACTTTGTGAAATTTGTTGGAATTCTTAGAGATGTGTCTCTTGATATTCTTATTTTCAATAAGCTAGCAAAGATGGAGGAGTTGAATCTGTCAACATAGATTTCAAAAATATTGATTTGCTCAAAATTGAGGAGTAAACATAAAGCAGTGTGCAAGGATAAGGTTTCAGTTTATTTCTTTCGAGAATAAATTAGTCACTTGCTTGGTAAAAACTTCTGTTGAGTTTAAGACTCTTGTGTTCATGAGCTTAAAACTCATATTTTGATCTTGAAGTTTATTTGCTTTGTTTGATTTTGAAACTATGATAGATTATTTCATTTGGTTTAGTCTTTGTGAACTATTTTGAATTGGATATGGTTTGGAACTATTTAATTATATTGGTTTAGTCTTGATTGAACTATTCAATTTTATAATTATTTTGGCTTCTATGAAACTATACCTTTATGATGCTTTTCTTTTATGGACTGTTATCAGCCAGTCAGTTGTATACTGATCTGATGAGATAATCCTGTACTTTATATATTGAGAATATAGGAGGAGATTGTTGGATATATTGGCATATTCTCTCTATATAAATATAGCATGTGCATATGAGTAATATGTGTATTGAACGTACAATTGATTGGATATTGGAACGCGGATTTGTTGGCTTATAACCCGATACCCAAACCAGTATTTAGCGATAAATACTGGCTTGTGATAGCAGTCTAAGTATTCCATTCTTAATATCTAGGGTGAATATCTCAAGCAACTTAGATCTATAGATAAATCCTAATTCCCAATTGTTAATTTCTCACAAAACCTAACACGAAGAGGGTTAAATCCAGCATTGGGCATTAATGAAGAGGGTTAAATCCAGCACTGGGCATTCACTGTTAGGGAGTGTTTGGTTGGAGGGGAATAGCTGGGAGGGGAGGGGAGGGGAGGGGAGGGGAGGGTTTTTTTACAACTTTTCATGTTTGGTTCATTTTTTAGGAGGGTGGGAGGAAAATGGGGGGGGGGGGGGGGGTGCAACACCCTCCTGAGCCAATTTTCGCTCCCCTCCAATATTGAGGGGATTTGGAGGAGAGAGAAATTTTGTCTAATATTTTAATGTGAATGGACTAAATTGCCCTTTTAGTTAGTTCTCTTTGATATTTTTCCTCTTCAATCTCCACATCATCTTCGATATTATACTCACAAGCTTCCCCAATAAAGAAGCATAAAGCTGCAAGAACTTAAATATATGCGCATGCAAAATAAGTCATTGCGCACTTTCCACAGAAACTTAAATATTCCATTAGCTGCTCACTCTAACATCACAATTTGCAGCATGCTGTTTACTTCTTCTCATGTTACTGAAGACATAATTCATTTGCATGAACTCATGTTCAAACAGAAGAGGAAGATGAATCTTTTTTACAGTACACACATTTTCCACATTTTATGTGCTCACACGTTCTCTTCGAAGAACTGAAACAGCATGTCTAAAATCTAAATCAAACCCTAATTTCTATAAAACTGAATAATCACACATATCTATATATATTTACTCGAACTAAAAAAGGTATTAAAACATGAGATTTGCAAATAAATGGAATGGGTAAGACCAATTAACCTACAAATATGTCTGGATTATACTGTTGTTATCCTGCAATTGAACAAGCTTGTTGGTAATGCGTGTCATGTGTCCAACATTTCCAATTGAACAAGCTTGTTGGTAAAATCAACTTCAACAGAACTACACAGTAACGCCACACATCTAGGATATGCACTAACTCTCAATTATACTTATAAATAGGGTTTAATAAGGTTTGATCAAAACCATTGTGAATCCCTACTTGGTTCCTCCCTCCAACCAAGTATCAAAGCAAAGCGAGGATGTCGCTCCATCACCAATCTTTACTCTGATTGTGCCTTCTACTTCATTTCTGATACGAGAAGTTTCTTCTGAAAGGTTAAGGGAGGATGCAACACAGTAACTTGTCCCAAAGATTAGTTCGATTGGACATATCGATCACCTTGTGAAGGATATAAAAGTAATTTTATTATAAAATCAATTTCCTTCCCTTGTGAACCAAACAAGAAGATAATTATTTTCCCTCCCCTCCCCTCCTTTGAACCAAACAGAGTCTTCATTAAACCCCTCACATCCCTTTCCCTCCCCTCCCCTCCCCTCCATTAAAATCCCTCCCCTCCCCTCCCCTCCCCTCCTTTAAGGGGAATGAAGTTGACTTGGCTAGATGGTGGAGCATGATTTCAAGCTCCAAGATGTGAATCAGACAAACATTATAATAAAGAATGTGTGAAAGAGAAGGAACACAAATAGGGTTAATGATTATCATTGAGCCAAACCTGTTTTATTTTTTGTTGTTTCGCTCATTAATGAAACCAGTGACTGTTTGCCACTTTTCAATAATAATAAAAAAACGGTCTAATTTTATTCATTAGATAACTGACATAGGGAATTATTAGAGCATCCACAGTCGTTTGCTATATTTGCCAATTTCTCATTTTTTGAGAAAGAAGACGCTGCAGTCGTTTGCTATTTTGCCATATTTTGGCAAAATTGCTACAGTCGCTTCTCATTTTTGAGAAACGAAATTGCGATTCTCAAATTATAAGAGACGATACAAGTTGTCTCATCCCAATTTTTTTTTAATCACGTCGGACGATACAAGTTGTCTCGTCCCAATTATTTATTTATTTTTTAATCACGTCAGACGATACAACATGTATCCATGAATTCGGGGGGGGGGGGGGGGGGGGGGTAGGTATTAGGTATTATTATATTATTTTATTTATTTAATTAACCTATTATAATATTTAAACACTAATTAATTATTTCTATAAAAACAAAAAACAATCGGACGAAACAACATGTCTCGTCCGTATCAAATTTTAGAGAAAAAAAATTAGCAAACAACGATTGGAGACGATTTCTCTAAATTCTATTACTGTAGTTGTCATTTTGACAAATTTGAGAAACACCATTGTGGATGGTCTTAGTAGTTGGCCATAATTAAGGATTCTGTTCTTTATTTTAGTTTTTTAAAAATAGTAATTCACCATAATTGGTCAAGTTTGGATTTTTTTTCCTTTTAAATAAATGGGCGTATAAGGATATATTTAATTGTTTGGTATATTTTATTTCCTTTTATTGCCTTTTCTTTGTTTTGGCGGATGGAGATTGTTCACGGCTGCTTTTTAAAAAAAAATCCCTCTTTTTTTTGTTTAATGGGATTTAATTTGGTGGAATGATAATTTATATCTCTGATTTCTAATCTCTAATATTATAATGGGAATATTATAATGGGAGAAGGTCTAAGTGTTATTTTTCAATCTACCAACACGTGTTTCGCACGTACATAACTAATATGAAGGATGTCTCAGGTTCAAAGCCTCACTATGTCAGATTTTTTACTTTAAAATTTTTTAAAATTAAACATGCATTACATGTGTAAATTACTATCCATCTATCTATCTATAATATAACTAGTAGTTTATACGTGCGATGCACGTCTTAATAAATATAGTTTTTTAAAAGTAAGTATTCAGACGTAGTCTGCATTTGATCTAAAACTTCATTTACAATAGTTATGCACGTGAATATACACATATGAAACAATTTCAAACCAAGAATAAGCTCTCTTGTGCGATTTTTCTCTCTCTGGCTCTACCCTGCTTCCTCCCTCAGATCCGCCGTCGTTGAGCCCCCTTCCCCTCCCTCTCCTTCATTAAAAGTGCTTCTCTCTGCGTCCTCTTCATACCCTTTTCACCGTTCCCCCTGAGTTTCCCCTTTCCCGAGCCCCCTCCCTCTTCTGAGATCTGCCGTTGTTGTGCTCCTCCCCCTTTCTCCCCTTCATTTTTAGGGTTTCTTTCAGTGTCCTCTTCATTCCCTTTTCTTCGCTCCTCCGGATTTTGCCCCCTCCCGTGCTTCCTCGTGGTCCCTCTCTCCGTCGTCGGCGGTCGTTTCTCGCTTCCTCAGCGGCTGCTCCCGCGCTGTTTTGAGCCAGCGTCTGATTCAGAGCTGCTAGCGCTCCGTGGCTCCCCCCGGTTACATCAGCTTCGACTGGAGGTGCTTCTCCATCGTGGCCTTTGTTCGTCCTTCTCCCTTCAGGAGCGAGCTCCCCCCCAGGTTACTAGATTCCAAGTTTCTCCCTCTTTATTCCCCCCGCAGACCACTGTAAGTATTTTTCCCCTGATTATTTGTTCCTTTTTTTAGTTTCGCCTCGATTGTTATTGTTGTAGTGTTTCCTGTGCTTTTAATTCATGTTTAATTTTCCTGTTGTTGCCCTCTTAGCGCTTGTATATTTTTTGTGCTTTTCTCTGGGCTCTTTTCCCTCTTCTGCTCTTCCTCTTCGCCCTTACGTCTTTTCTTCCTCCTCTCTTTATTAACGATTACGTATCTCTTCCTCTCCCCCCGAGTTTGTTCTTCTCTCCCTTTTCTCGCTCTTTTATTTTCTGGTTGCCTGCTCTGGCAGCTTTGGCATCCGGATTGGGGTGTTTGCTTTTCGCATTATCTTCATCTTTGTATCGGTTGTTTTTCTCGCTCTCCCTCTCCTCGATCAGCTACTCTAGCTTCTGAGGCATTGTTGTTTTTTCTTGTTTCTGTCTGCCTTTGGCTATTGTGGTTGCCATTGTTGGTGTGCAGTTTCCTTCGCGGGCTGTTCTCCCTTTTTAGCCCATGGACTTCTCATGGGTTGAGGTAGTGAAAAAGAAAAAGATTAATATAAAAGTTGGTCTTTATCCCAACTCCAGTGCTAGTGTGGGCTTTTCTAGCCTTAAGCCCATCCGTTCTTCTGTCTTATCATTTCCAGACCCTTCTATCCATAAGTTCTCCCGCTCTCTCTCTGGTACAAGCGCTTCATCTTCCTCATCTTCCTCTCGCTCTTCTCTTCACCCCACCTCTTACTGTTTTAGGTGTCTCCAACAAGGACACTTGAAGTGGTTCTGTACGGCCAAGATGAAGTGCTTATTTTGCCTCAAAGATGGTCATGCGCGTCATCGTTGCTTCTCCTTGCAGAAACTTCTAGGGTTATCTGTGGGTGTTCCTATCGCCGACTCTGTCTTGGCAGCTCTCGACTTTCCTTCTCTGCAAAAGAAGCTCGCTGAGACTCCTTCCTCTAAATCAAAGAAGCTGAAACCCTCTCCTCGTTCTCCTCTTCTTCCCACTCCTGCTTCAGGTTCTCGCCTGCCTCCTTCTGTGGAGCCTACTTCGGTTAGGCCGTCTGTTCCCCCTCCAACTGCCAAACCTATCGTTACTCGGGTTTTTCTTCCTAACTCGGAGCTCACTGATCGCCTCAAGATTTATTTCAATTTTGGAGCTATCTCTTTCTCCGAAGGATCTATTCCCTTCTATACTCTCAATGCTTTCCTGTGTAACTACTGCAATGTTAAGGATTGGGAGTGGGTTCTCTATTCTTGCACTAATGGTGATGCTGTCATCCAATGCCCTTCCACCAAGGTGCTGGAGGAACTCTGTGCTAACCAATCTCTCTCCATTGGGTCCATCACTCTGTCAATCCGCAAATGGGTATCGCCTCCTTCCTCCTCTAAAGCTCTTACTACCAACCCTACCAAGGTATCGTTGGTTGGCCTTCCCCCGTTCTGTGACTCTCCGCTTGGTGGCGGCTTTCTCCAAGTGCATTGGAGAGATCATTAGTATCTCTTCCTGCTCTCGCTTGGCCTCGGGTAGCGTCCAAGTTGAAGCTTTATTTAAATGTCCTCCTAAGGAGCGTATCGAAGCTTACTGTCTCAATGATGGCGTTTCTTCGTTCACCATCTCTGTTCAGTACCATGAGTCTTCTGCCCTTTCAGTTCCGGCGAAGCCATGTTTTTGTCTCATGCCCTCCCCTGAATTTCATCCGGGTTCTTCCACTGGCCACAAGGCTATGTCTGCTTCGGGGAAACAGGTCCCCCCATTTCCAGTGAAGAAGCAGGGCCCTCTGCCTATTAAGCCTGCTGTCTCATCTGTTCCGCCTAAACTCTCTCCAGCTAAATCCTCTAATCTTGTTTGGATCAATCCAGAACGTTCCTCGCAAACTACTCCTAAGTCTACTCCCATTTCTTCCTCTCCCCCTGCGGCTCTTAAGCCTACAGCAACTTCTCTAGCGACGTCTTCTTCTCCCCCTCCTCCCAAGTCGGAGGGTTGGCCGGATTGGAATGTGAATCCTGCTTTCGCATCTGATTGGGAGCAGTTTCAACGCTCCGTGCACTTCCCCACTGCCAGTTCTCCCCACGTTCCTCCTTCCATTCTGCCTGCCAAGTCGCCCTCTAGTGCTAAATCCTTGGACAAGCTCGATAAGGATGACTTGCTTAGTGAGGAATTAGCGGATTTGGAGAAGGTTCAAGCTTCTAATCAGGTATATTTCAACTTCTCTGCATTTCATTATAGTTACTTTTTTCATTTATCGCTTACTGTTCGTAGTTTCTCTTTTACCTTGGAAGTTACCTTTCCATCGCATCGGTTCACACCATTTAATCTGGTGAGAGCCGTTATTGTTAGTTCTTCTCTCCCTCCTCATCTTATGCTTTCTTCGGACCTTTTGGCCCGTTGCGAAGCTCTCTTTCTTACCCAGCATTCGGGTTTCTCCCCTTCCACCCGCGCGTTCTCTATAGCATCTGATGTCAATTCGACTCCACTCTCGACGACTTCGGTCTCCGTCATTGCACCGATGTTGGTCAACGGTGGAGCATCGCCTTCCTCTATCCCGGTGCCTCTGTGCCCATCCAACCACAAATCCCCTGGCTCGTGTTATAGCCCCTATCGTGTGATCCGTTCGAGTGCCCGTCTAAAGGCTAAACGATCATCATTCTCATCTGCCATTTCTAGTAATGACCCCATTCCGTCCACCCCCTCCTTGGGCTCCCTTTATCATCATCAGTTTGATGCGTTATCAGACTCCGAGATGTTATCTATCTCCTAATCTCTCGGATTTTCCTTTCCTTCCGACTCTTCAATCTCCATCTCTCGTCTTCGTAGGCTTGAGCGTTCCCGCATCCAGGAGCACATGTTTTTTAATGATTAGTGTCTCCTGGAATATCAGGGGCCTCAATTGCCCCGCCAAACAAAGGGCCATTTTCGATCTTATCGTTTCTTCTCACTGTGATATCATTTCCATTCAAGAATCTAAGATTGAGTCCCCCAGTCCTCGCCTCTTCCGTTATTTAGGAGGATCTTATATCTCGAACTGGATTTCCCTCGACGCCTTAGGTTCGAGAGGCAGGATTCTCCTTGGTATCAGGGACTCTGTCTTCTCTTTAATCGCGGTCCACCGCCTGAACTTCTTCCTCATTGTTCAGCTACACTGGCGTATCCCCGATTGCGTTTTTACTGTTATCTCAGTTTATGGCCCATCGTCCTCCGATCGGCGTCCTCTTTTCTGGCACGAATTGCGTTCCCTTCATCAATTCATCCAAGGTCTCTGCCTGGTTTGTGGAGATTTCAATGTTACTCGTTTCGTATCGGAAAGATCGAATTCGGTAACTTCAGACTCCCATTCCCGAATCTTCAATGATTGCATTCGTGATCTTCAGTTGTCTGATATCCCTATTAATGGCAGAGCTTTTACTTGGTCGAATCAGCGTCTCATCCCTTCCTTCGCCAAACTTGATCGCTTTCTAGTCTCTCTCCCCTGGTTCGCAAAATTTCACAATACCTACGCTAAAGCCCTCCCCAATCCCTCTTCGGATCATGTTCCAATCGCCCTTTTCTCTGATTATCACTTCCCCCATCATCACCAATTCCGCTTCGAAAAATTTTGGCTCCAAGACCAGTTATTTGTGAAACTGGTCGAGGAATGTCTCGCCTCCATTTACGGCTCTCACGGATTGGGTAATCTTCTCCTCAAGCTTTATGCCATTAAACACGGCTGTAAAATTTGGCACCGTGAAAGGCAATCCAACACCAATTTTCTTAAAGAATTTCTGCTTGAATCCATCCGGTCTCTTGACGCGTTGGAAGAGCGTTCTCCCCTCTCCTCCCAAGCGCTCTATGAGCGTGCGGCTTGTAAGAGGGATTATGCTGAAATCCTTCTTCAAGATCACTCTAAATGGGCTCAAAGAGCTAGAGTTAAGTGGCTGAAAAAGGGTGATGGTAACACTGCTTTCTTTCATCACTTTGCTTCTCATCGTAGGCGTTGCAATCACATTGCGCTCATTCATGATCAAGGGGCAGAATTGAGAGCTGATCCCGACATTCACCATGCATTCCTCTCCTTCTACAAAAACCTTATCGGTTCCTGCTCTCCTCGCTTGTGCTCCTTTGACTGGCAGCAACTCTACGGTCCTCCTTCCACTGACTTATCCTCTTTAGAGGTTCCCTTCACTATGGATGAAATCAAAGTGGCTGTTTTCGCTTTAAAAAGCGATTCCGCTCCCGGTCCGGATGGATTCCCGACCTTTTTCTTCCAAAATTTCTGGAACTGGATCAAGGCTGACCTTTTTGATCTGTTCCAAGATTTGCATCAAGGTACCCTTGATTTTGATCGCATCAATTACGCCCACATAGTTCTAATTCCTAAATCACCGGGAGCCAATTCTGTAGCTGATTTTAGACCCATTAGCCTTATTAACACCTCTTTAAAATCATTATGAAAGTGCTAGCTTCTAGACTCAGTGCTATTATCCCTCCTCTTATCGATCCTGTCCAATCTGGTTTTATTAAGGATCGATTCATTCTCGACAGTGTCGCTGCTGCGCAAGAAATCATCTCCCTGTGTCACCATCGCAGATTAGATGGTATTCTCCTTAAGCTTGACTTTCAAAAAGCTTACGATAATGTTAACTGGGATTTCCTAGTTGAGATTCTGGAGCACCGTGGGTTTGGTTCGAAATGGATTGGATGGATTAAATCCAGCTTGCAAGCTAGTACTTCGTCGATCCTTGTTAACGGATCCGAAGGTCATAAATTCAAAATCAAGCATGGTCTCCGTCAAGGAGACCCTCTCTCCTCTCTCCTCTTCGCTCTGGTGGCGGATGTTTTTAGTAAGTTGCTTCGCAACGCTCGCGAAGCCCATGTCATTGAAGGACTAGGTCGCTCGCGTAATTTTGATGGTATCCTTAATCTGCAATATGCAGACGATACCATCATCTTCTCCAAACCTGACCAAGCTTCCTTACGCAACCTCAAACTGTTGCTTTACTGTTTCGAGCAAGCCTCGGGTCTCGCCATCAACTTCAACAAATCCTCTGTCTTTTGGCTTGGTGGTGACGATAGTCGCCACCACGAAGTTTCACAGTTTTTTAACTGCCGCATCGCCTCGTTCCCCATTTCTTATCTGGGTATCCCTCTACGATGGGGGAAACTCCATAGATCCGATTGGTATCCAATCATTGATAAAATCGAATCTAGACTGAACGTCTGGACTGGAAAACTGCTCTCCTGAGGAGGGAGATTAGTTCTTCTCAGTTCAGTCCTCTCCGCTATGCCTCTTTATTTGATGTCCTTTTATTTCATCCCTTCATGGGTTATCAAGCGGATTGACCAAATTCGTAGCAACTTCTTTTGGACGGGGTCCGCTCTCTTTAAGCAAGGTTCTCATCTCTGCAACTGGGATATCGTCTGCTCTTCTAAAGCTAATGGAGGTTTAGGAGTCTTAAATCTCCGTGATCATAACCTGGCTCTTCTGGGTAAATGGTTATGGAGATTCCACAAATCACCTCAGTTATCTTGGGTTCACTGCATCAAGGAATTTTATTTCTCTTCATCTCCTTGGTGGCACTTGAACCCATCTCCTCATCGTTTTGCCTCACCGTTCTGGAAAGGAGTTTGGAAGGCTTCCCCTGCTTTTCATTCCAGTATCTACAGGATTTGTGCTGATGGGTCTAGATCCAAACTCTGGACTGATCTTTGGTTAGGTAATACCTCCCTCGCCTCAGCTTATCCCGCTCTTTACAGGGCCGCCGCATATCCTGACGCCTATGTTTCTGAATCCTATTATTGGATTGGTACCTCTAGATACTGGTCCATTCCGTTCTTGATTCTATTACCTCCCCCGTTAATTGCTGACCTTTATCAACTTTATTATGCCCTTAATCAGTACGAGTGGCACCACGTGGAGGACATAGCTTGGCGTTGGACTGCCTCGAGTGCCTTTACTGTTAAATCTTTTTACAAATTCCTCAACTTCAGAGGTGTCACTTCCCCTTTTGCATATTTCATATGGAAATCTTGCATCCCTCTTAAAGTTAAGATCAACTCTTGGCTGGCCCTCAACAACAAGCTCCTCACTGTTCAAGTGCTTAATAAGAGGAATTTAGCGTGGGGACAATTGTGCTCCCTTTGTTCGGAAGCCTCGGAAGATGTTAATCACCTTTTTGTTGGCTGTCCTTTCATTCGCCCGATTTGGAAAATAGTGTCTCTTGCTTGGGGTATCCCAGTGCTGCCCTCTAATCTCCTTTCATGCTACCAATCTTCCACTGTTCCCTCCAGGTTTAGAAAGGGGTGGTACCTTTCTGCCCATATTATTATTTGGACTATCTGGAGGGAAAGGAATCGTAGATTATTCTCTCACAAAGCCTCCTCCATCTCTGCCCTTACGGAAGAGTTTCTATTTCTTTTTAAATTCTGGACGTCGCATGTTAAAGATGATATTAGTCAATCTTATCATTATCATCGTTTAGAAGAATCCATTGTAGTTCTCTCCAATCTCAATGCATTGTGATTCTTTCTGTTTAGGGTCTCATTGTGGCTCTGTTTTTCTTTATATTTTTGCGTTCTTGCTTTTCTCTCTGATGGCTATCTGACCGGATATTTTTGCCTTTCTCTGCAGGAGTAATGTCTTCATCTTTTGCTCTCTACCCCTGGGGCTTTTTGCTGGCTCTTTTGTTTCCAGTCTTGGAACTTTTTTGGTGTTGCTGCTGTGGTTTTTATCGCTTCTTAGGCTTGGGTCGGGTTTTGATCTTATCGGATGTTTTCTTATATATGGTGCAGCTCTTGCTTTTTTCTACTGTTCGTGCTAGCTTTATAAATTTTACTTGCTCTAGACTGTGGTATCATGTTTTGTGGGTGAGCACGGGACTATGTACTTATTGCGTTCTATCTCATTGTTTAGTGTACTATTTTGTTTTCTCGGCTCCTCGGGGGCCTCTATGCCCTGATTGCGCTATATAGTGGTGGTTATGGATTTTGTTCTTGCCTTGTTAGTTGCGGCTGTTTTTATTTTTTCTTACTGCTGTTATTGCGGTGGGTAACTTTTTGTATGTGCTCTGCGAGTACTTTGATCCCCCCCGCTTGGAGGGCGATTGCTTGCACCCTATGCTGGTTTATCGCTACTTCCCTTTTTTGTTGGGAGATAGGCTTCATGTTGGTGTGCTTTTGTCCACTACTTAGAGGTTTATACTCTTGCGTTACTAATTGTCTGCTCGGTTGGACGTTGGACTGGGAGCTTGTTTCATTTCTTTGAACTGTGTTTTAGTTGCGGGGATCCTGTTTAGCGGCTCCGGTTCTTCTCTCCCCTTCCTCTGTCTTCGCCCGCCTAGCCTGGAGGCCTTTAGTCTCCTCGTCTCCAGCATCGGCATCCGACGACGCTTTTGATGGTCCCTCGTAGTGCTGTTCACCGCCCAAGTTTGCCCTGCGATCACAGCTTTCGACCATTCTTCTTGCTTCATTGCCTGTGTTGTTTTTTGAGTGTTTGGCTGCATTGTTGTATTTCTGCTTGATTGTACATCTTGTATTTTTGGTTTCAGCTGTAATTTGTTTTACATCTTGTAAAACCATCCATTCTGCATTGTACAGTTTTATTTTCTATTATCAATATATTTTTTGATCGGGCTGGAGCCTTCAGGCTCTATCTGCTTACATCAAAAAAAAAATAGTTATGCACGTGCGTTGCACGGGTTGGTAGATGGACAAATTACACTAAGGTCTTCTCTCATTATAGTAGTAGAGATATATTTACTTACTGTGTAATGGAAGAGTTTGTCACAAATAAATAATTTTTTAATATTTTTTGTGACAAAAAAAAGACCACTTTTGTCACCAAACAAACATGTGCATCGTACGTGCAACTCCAAATATATTTTTCAACACGTGCATCACAGATACGCATCAAAGATTTTTCTTATTAATTTTTTAAAAATACGTGTATAGCCCATTCAGCTCTATTTTTTTAAATTAAGGCATTCTTCACATATATTAATTACTGTTGACTTACGTGTATCGCACGTTTAACTCCAACTCTTTATCAAAACGTGCATCGCAAGTGAAAAATACTAGTTTATATAGTTGTTAAGATGCTTTAGGAGATACAAAAATAAATCTTGAATATATTTAAAATGAATCGTCAGAATTTTATGGTGACAAACGGAACGATTAAATTTTTACCGTTGGATCACCAAACCTCGTGCTTTTTAAATAAGTATAGATGTAGAAGTAAATAAGTAATATCTGGATCGATTGAAATTGAACACAATTTGGCTGGAAAAAAAATGCTATTTTTTTAATAGGAAAAGGTGGAGTCCAAAATAAAATAAAATAAAATAAAATAAAATATAATTGCTATTTTAAAAGAAGAAAATCTTTAGGTATTTTTCTCCAAGGTTCTGGTTCAATGAATGACAATTTTCAGGAATCTTCAAACAAATTTAGTAAATTGCAGCGCTTTTTTTAGAAAATAATATATTTGGATCGATTACAATTTATATGGAAATAAATATTTAGATGTAGACTTTTTATTTTTTGTGGCAATATTTATGCTATATTTTCGTTTTCGGTAAATAAATTTAACTTTTTTACTTTTAAATTAATTTGGGGTAGATTTGGGTTTGTTATTAATGATACTAGAATTTTTATTTATTTATTTATTATTATTATTTTATTATTTTTTAGAAAATAAATTTCAAGAGAAAGCTGGAGGTGCTAGCCCTCCTGTTGACCGCATCATTTTTTAATTTTTTTTAAATTAAAAAAATTTGCAACCAACAGCCAATAGGAAGCTGCGGTGCAGACCCGTATTAACTTTATTCAAATATGCTAGTAATTTACACGTGCAATACACATCTTTACAAATATATTTTTTAAATTTTTAATGTTGTGTGGCATCAAACCTAAAATCTTCTTTATATTTTTTTTAAATTAAAAAAAGAGCAACGACAGCCGATAGGAAGCTGCGGTGCAGACCCGTATTAACTTTATTCAAATATGCTAGTAGTTTACACGTGCAATACACATCTTTACAAATATATTTTTTAAAATAAAATTTTAAATGTTGTGTGGCATCAAACCTAAAATCTTTTTTTTTTTTTTAAATTAAAAAAAAGAGCAACGAACAGCCAATAGGAAGCTACGGTGCAGACCCGTATTAACTTTATTCAAATATGCTAGTAATTTACACGTGCGATGCACGTCTTTACAAATATATTTTTTAAAGTAAAAATTTCAACGTTGTGTTGCATCAAACCTGAAATCTTATTTATATTAGTTATTATGCACATGCATTCATCATGTTTGTTTCGTTACAATGCGCTTGTTTGTTTTGTTACACAACTCCAACCTCTTCTATTAAAATATTAGAGATAACTATTTCTAAGAACAGATATTGACATATTTAAATTGATTTTAATATTTTTTTTAAATCTAAAGAATCCTTAAAATTAGATTAAATCTTTTGATGTTCATAAGATGAAGGGTGAGGTTTTTCTCTTGACACAGAGAAAATTAAATTACATTATTTCTGGTAATGTGGCAATATTTTTGCACATTCAAATCGATCCCAACAGAGCTAAATGAACATAAAATATAGATAATTGTGATTTAAACTATCGAGGATATAGTTAGATTAATATTGGGTAATTAAACCTAGTTAGCTTAAATTAATCAGTATCCTATATATTCGTTCTTCTATTTTTGGCATCCAAATCCATTAATCTTACTAGAATTATACACGTGCTGTGCACGTAAAGAAAATTTTTGGGGAAGAAATGAAAAGGGCAAAAAATATAAAAAATCTATCAGCACGTCCGTTGCACGGGTTGGTAGATGGACAAATTATACTAAGGTCTTCTCCCATTATAGTAGTAGAGATTAAACGTGTGTTGCACGGATTGGGATATAGACAAATTACACTAAGGCCTTCTCCCATTATAGTAGTAGAGACTAGTAATTTACACGTGCATCGTACGTTTTAATAATTTCAAAAAATAAGAATAAAAACTTTCATGTAATGTACGTGCGGTGCACATGTTGGTAGAATGACAAAATGACATATGACACTAAGGCCTTCTCCCATTATAATATTATTATATTATATACTAATCGTTTACACGTGCGATGCACGTTTTATTTAATAAATATATATTTTTTAAATAAAAATTTAAACGTAGTCTTGATATGAACCTAGGATCTCTTTTATAATAGTTATGCACGTGCGTTGCACAGGTTGGTAGAATGACAAAACATTTACAAATGACACTAGTAATTTACACGTGCAACGCACGTTTTAATAATTTCAAAAAATAAGAATAAAAACTTTCATGTAATGTACGTGCGTTGCACATGTTGGTAGAATGACAAAATGACATATGACACTAAGGCCTTCTCCCATTATAATATTATTATTATATATATATTATATACTAGTCGTTTACACGTGCGATGCACGTTTTATTTAATAAATATAGTTTTTAAAAATAAAAATTTAAACGTAGTCTTGATTTGAACCTAGGATCTCTTTTATAATAGTTATGCACGTGCGTTGCACGGGTTGGTAGAATGACAAAACATTTACAAATGACACTAAGGCCTTCTCCCATTATAATATTAGAGATTACTAGTAGTTTACACGTGCGATGCACGTTTTAATAAATATAGTTTTTTTAAAATAAAAATTTAGACATAATCTTGATTTGAACCTAGGATCTCTTTTATAATAGTTATGCAGGTGCGTTGCACGGGTTAGTAGAATGACAAAATATTTACAAATGACACTAAGGCCTTCTCCCATTATAATATTATTAGAGATTATTATTATAGATTAGAAATTAGAGATTAAAGATTAGAGATTAGAGAAGAGATTAGATATTAGATATTAGAGATATCGGTGAAAATTAAATAAAGCAACTAAATAAGAATTTATTCTATTTTGGTAATAACTGATTTTTATTTAATAATGACAAAAAAGAATCCAAATTAATATATTCCTAGAAATTGCCATTCAGACTCTATTTAAGCATACACAAAGTTCAACTTTCGCTAACTCTCATTTTCTCTCATCTCATACTCAATATCTTTGATTCATAGATATCCATGGCGACACAGGTTACTAATTCCAACTTCATATATTTTTTAATTCCAGAATTTAAATAAAGTTTTTTTTTAAATTTATATTCTTCATTACTCCTAAACATCAAAATTTTGTTAACTATAATTAACTAAAAATAATTCATTTGTAATAAATTATGATTAGTATTTTTTTGTATTTTTTGTAGTTTGTATTTTTGTAATATAAAAAAATACAAGCACGCGTACCTGCATTTTTTTTTTGTATTTTTGTTATTTATTTTAATCATTTGAACTTGGTATTATGTACTATGAAATTTTTTTTTTTGTTATTTTCTAATGAAACCCGTAGTTGCAGCCATTTTTAAAGTATAAAAAAAGATTATGATTAGTACAGTACATGCATGGATTGGTTTGTTCACTTCATAGTTAGATATTAATCATTATTCATTTATTATTACAGTCATCAAATTAACTTTGAATTATTTGTGGATTTCAGAAGGTTGTTATAAGTTTGAAGCTACACGATGAGAAAGCAAAGAAGAATGCTATGAAATTGGTCTCCAACATCACTGGTATAAAATTTCTAAATTGTTCTTTGTTCAGATATAGTTTTATTTATTTTTATTTTTATTTTTAAAGAAAAAGGTGGAATATGACCAACGTACGTGTATATTTGCAGGTGTTGACACGGTCTCGGTAGACAGGAATAAAATGGAAATGACAGTGGTGGGACTCATGGACCCGGTAAAAGTGGTGCGCAAGCTGAGGAAGTACAATGCGAGCATGGTTTCGTTGGGGCCTGATGAAGACGAAGAAGAGGAAATCGATGAAGTTGTGAAGAGGAAAGAAGATATCGAGCACCTACAAGAGAAGAGCAAAGAAGTAGTTCAGTATCTACAGAATATACAAAAAATCCCTCCTAATCGTTATCATCATCAACCTAGTTGCACTTGCAGCAGCAGCCCACCACCATCTTATGCATATCAGCCTGAGGCTTACAATGATCTTCCTCCTCCTCCTCAACACTACAGTTACAATTATCCTCCTCCTCCTCAAAACTACTACTACACTACTCCCCCCAACTATGTATCTGAAGAAGAGAATCCAAATGCTTGTGTCATCTCCTAACCGTATCAGTTCGTCGACATATAGTCACTAGTGATCGACTGAAATGAGTGAACTCTTTTTCCCAAATTAATATTTCATTAATTAAGAGGAGATTAATTGGTAGTAATAGTTTTGATTTTGTTTTGCAATATTTCTTTAGCTTCTTTCATGTTTCATGCTAAATCATTTTCCTGTAATTAATTTCTACTTGGTTTACTGTCCGGTTGAGATGTAGGTTGGAATTTATCAGAATAAAATTCAGATTACTCTTCTTTAATTATTTGAATGATTTTGCTTTTGCTACTTCAGTTTCTGTAATTTTATGGGCAATAATTATTTATTTATTATTAGTTATCACAACCTAATTAGGTGATTTTTTATTACTTCAATTTGTGGTATGTTTGTGTTGACCATATATTTGGTGCATACAAAATATGCACATGTTATTTAACATTTTCATCTGAGATTTTTTTATATGGAAAATATGAAAAAGAATATGATGAAATTCAAAGTTTATGGACATTTTGTTGAATAATTAATTTTATATGACTTGTATATATGCACATAATGTCTCACAAATTTCTTTTTTTCTAGTAAGGTGTAATTTCTGATTGACTTGAGTTATCAATAGTAGTCTCTTTTAAATACACTAGTAATTTACACGTGCGATGCACGTATTAATAAATTTAATTTTTTAAAAGTCAAAATTCAGATATAGTATGAGTTTGAACTTGAAACTATCTTATATTTGTTATGTACGTATGTTGCACATGTTGGTAGATTTACAAATGACACTAAGGCCTTCTCCCATTATAGTATTAGAGATATAGAATGAATGTCGAATTACTGGACAATGTTAATTGTTGCGGAATGAATGGATTATGTTTGACTCGACATTAATTCCATGCATGTAATTTTAAAAGTCAGCATATAGTTATTCACAATTTTTTTTTTGATTAAAAGATGACCGAAGTCATCACTTCATTAAAAAGTACTTAACGAAACAGAAATATTAGTTACATAAGGCCCGTAGGCTAACAATACCCAAAAGCGTCTAATCCGGGCAGCACAACCCAAACATCAAACAAACTACATGAAAGTAATAAAACATCTAATACATCGGACCCACATCTGGGACCCATTGCCAAAAGAGAACATTCCCCCTGCTTGGTGGCTACTCTGTCCCCTCTCCTGGGCGCATCTTCTTCCTTGCTCTGTTGAGACCTGTCCATTCATAACGACACATGTGAATTTTTTGCATCAACGATGAAAGTGACTGACGGACGCTATTAAAACAGAAATCGTTGCGGTCTAGCCATAGGTTCTACAACACGGATGCCCCAATTATTTTCCACTCTAGCCTACTCTCTTTTGTACTCCTGTTATTTCTTAGAACCCCCAAACCTCTGCACTCGAACCCGGATAGTGTAGCTCCTCGAACGATGTACCCACTTCCCCCCATACCCATCTAGCTCTATGACAATTGAATAAAATATGGTTCGTATCTTCATCTACGGACAGACAAGTAGAACATAACCCACTTTCCACGATTCCCCGCTTTCTCAAATTAACCCTTGATAGAATTGCATCGTTCTCCACCAACCAAAGGAAAACTTTAACTCTGGGAGGAGCGCTAATACCCCAAATCACCTCCGTCCTCTCGTTTCTAATACCGCCATCATTAAGCCTTTTGTATAGTGAAGAGACTGAGAATTTTCCGCTGGCCTCCAGCATCCACCATCTCTCGTCTTCCGATTGTTGGGTGTAATTCCCTTTTATCCGAATGAAATTATTGACCATTTGCAATTGGTCGATCTCGACTTGTTCAAGTGTATCCTTTACCTCAAGTCTCAATTTGAAGTTCTTCCAAACGTCTGAGACCAACGAATCAGTATTCAGAACTGCTTCTGCTGCTGCAGGAAAAAGGCTCATAAGCGAATTACAACCGCACCACTTGTCTTTCCAGAATCTTGTTTTCGTGCCATATTTAACCCTGCAAAGAGTATTGTTGTGGTAAACCTCCCCCGTTCTGTAAACCCCCTTCCAAAAGAAAGATTTTCTACTATGGATGCTCTTCCCCCTAAATCTGAATTTCCTCCTTGTCCTGTAATTAGTAAGAGACTTACACCACCAATTGTTACGTTGTATAGCCAACTTCCACCACCACTTAGTAAGTAGAGCACTGTTCATGTCTCTGAGATTAATAATACCCAACCCTCCGAACTCCTTCCTTTTGCAGACTCTACCCGGCCCAGCTAACGAGATGTATCCCTCTCTCCTCCTCGTTTGTTCCTTTCCATAGAAATCTCCTTTTAAGTCTGTCTATCCTGTGAATTACCCATGCCGGTAATTCGTAAATAGACATCAAATAAATGGGGATACTGTTGATAACTGCGTTAAGCAATGTAATCCTGCCACCCAGCGTAAGGAATTGCCCTTTCCACCCTACGAGCCTTTTCTCGATCCTATCGATAAGTGTTTGCCAGTCTTCCTTAGCAAGCCTCCCTGGCCTGATGGGAATCCCAAGATACTTAAACGGGTACTCTCCCCCGTTGCATCCTAGCATCTGTTAGATCAATGAAATGGGGACGGAGCATCGCTCGCTCAGTTGAATGACACAGCTCTTGTTGAAATTAACCTTCATTCCAGACCACGCCTCAAAGCACTTCAATACTGATCCCATCGCTATGATATCCTCTTTAGATGCCTTCCCAAACAGCAACGTATCATCCGCATATTGCAGAATAGAGATAGGCTCGGAGAAACCCCTGATATCAATTCCAAAGTGGCCCCCGTCCTTTTTCCCGTTGGCGATCATCTCCGGCAATCCATCAGCAACTATAGCAAATAGCAACGAAGACAAAGGATCCCCCTGACGAAGCCCTCTCTTGCATTTGATCTCTTTACTCTGTGCCCCGTTAACGATCAAGAAAGATTTACCACCTCTAATGCAAAGGAATATCCACTTTCTCCACCTTTCCCCAAATCCTTTAAGTAGAAGAGCTTCGTCCACCGAGTTCCATTCAACAGAGTCATAAGCCTTCTGGAAATCCACTTTAAAAAGGAAACTGTCCGTTTTGTCCCTGCTTGCTCTGAAGAAAGTTTCATGAGCCGAGGCCACGCTATCCAAGATGTCCCTTCCTTTAATAAAGTCATTCTGTGACTGTCCAATAATATCATTCAGTAGTGGCCCCAATCTGTTGGCCAATACCTTGGTGATGATCTTAAAGGAAGCGTTCAGAAGACTGATAGGCCTGAAGTCCCCTGCCTCCTTAACCTCAGATATTATCAGATCCGTTAATCCTAGAATCCAACCACATATTCTGATTCAACGAACACCTATGCTCCCTTTTTTTACCCAAGAGGTCCTTGTATCTATCATGAAGATGCTTCTTAATTCTATCTTCATTCTCGCACCAGCCTCCTTCCACCATAAGCCCAGAAATGTGATTTTTGCGCCTACGACCATTAGCCATCTTATGAAAAAATTTAGTATTGGCGTCTCCTTCAATCAACCACTGAAATCTTGCACGTTGCTTCCAATAATATTCCTCCATTCTCCCAATGTGAAGAATGTTTTGTCTATTCCTCTGTAGCTCCTCTAATTCAGTCTCTATCAGGTCTCTTTCCTCCTCTATGATTTCTAAATGCTCTATCCTCTCTCCTATCTCGTCTTTGAGTCTCTGATTCTCCCCAAATTCCATCCTAGCCCAGAGCTTCAGTTTTGAACGTAATCTCCTGGTCTTTTGAATCCAACATCCCACGGCCGAATCTGTCATGGTGGGAGCATTCCAGCTTTCCTCAACTATCCTCTTTGTATCTTCACACAAAGTCCATGACTTCTCAAACCGAAACTGATGTGTATTCCTTCTTTCCCCTTCCCCAAATTCCAGAGCTAACGGGATGTGATCAAAAGTGAATCTTATCATCGCTTTGACCTTGGCTAGAGGGAACGTGTCTTCCCATTCTGGGGAGACTAAGATTCTATCTAATTTCGCCAAGATAGGAACCGCTTGTAAATTTGACCAAGTAAATTTCCTATTCAACGGATTGATTTCCACCAACTCTAGGTCATCGATCATGGCATTGAATTTATCCCTATCCCCCCTCGGAGCTCCTCTTCCTAGGTGCTCGAATTGAAACCTTGTGATGTTGAAATCTCCACCCACAACCCATGGACCCTTACACATTCCTCTAATCTTCCTAATCTCATCCCAGAACTGATTTCTTTGAGCTGACTCATAGGGGCCGTAGACTGTAGTCACATTCTGAATCCTACTATCAGCACGTCTTCTGATAATAATCGTAATAGAAAATTCTCCCGAAAGTTCGTCTATAATCTCGAACACCGTAGGATCTATTCCTATAGTTATCCCCCCTGAAAACCCTCGCGACGGCTTAAACCTCCACTCGAAAGAACCTATACCCTTAATGCCTTGAAAATCTACTATATTAGGAGATTCAACCCTAGTTTCCTGAAACGCACAAATGGAAGGTCTGTATCTAATGATAGTATCACTAATTAGCCTCTTTTTTGATTTCTGTCTCATCCCCCTCATATTCCAAAAGATGTACGATATAAAAAAACTAAAACCTCTAAACCCTAACCTCTAATACTCCATTCCCAACTTTACTCAATCTGTCGATATCTATCCCCTCTAATAATACTGATATGGAACATTTGTTCATCCCTGTTGGACCCCATGGCTAGACCGTACAAACTCGCAAAATAAATGAGAGACTCATCATTTAAAAGGTCTAATACTGAAAAATTACGAAAGGAAGTACCTTGACAGGCCGAGGTTGGCTCTCTAGTCTTTGCCGCTGCTCTAATCAAATCTTCTTCCCTTGGTCCATTCAAACCCCATTTATCTAGCTGTCGCTTGCTCTTTCTCTGCGAATCTCCCATAAATTTAACACCGCTACCCCCTGTGCTTTCTCCTCCTTCACCCCTGCCAGTTCTCTAACCTGTCTAGCCCACTTCTCGTGCTCCGAATCGTATGTACTTCCTCCGCTATGAATACCATCCAAAGCCCCTATCATACCATGGATTTGTTCGGAGTCGAACGCATTCTTACTTTGATCTACTGACTGCTCCGATACACCCTGATCGACTGTGTTACCTTCCTCGATACCGACCAAATCCACCAAGGGAATATTTTCATCCTCCCCAATGTCTTCTTGAGTATCCACTAGATCCAGGTCAGTATTAACCAATTGGTCCTAGAGCCCAACTGCGATGCCCCCTGGCCCATGAGCACCCTCGTCCACCAATGGATCGATCTGCAGCAGTGGTTCTTGCATTGTTTGTTTTTGCGGCCCAAGCCCAAGTCCCTAGCCCACATCAGCATCCGCCTTTTCTTCTTCCTTTCGAAATTTCGCACCGAATCCGCCTTCCCGTACGATTGCTTCGATTGCCTTTTAGATAGAGACCTGGATATCATCTTTCGTCAAGAGCGCAATTTCTGGGACCTCCTTCGAAGTCCGGATATTAGCATTGTTACCCATGCTTGTCACGCTTTTCAAAATCCCTGGCATACGAAGACCCCTGACATTGCTCTATGTCCTTTCGATCAGAGCGCTGTTCCCATCGCGCCGCTGAGGTACCGCCTGCCACATAGCCATCTCCCTAGTGCCTTTGAGGCGTACGTCTTTATGGACGTTGGGATTCAAATTAGAGCCGTACAGATCAGCGATTGTGAGCCTGTCCTTGAGAGAAGATGACCGGCCAAGATCAAGATTTGAGCGATCAAACGGTCCCCTGCCGTCGTCTTCCTTCGATCTGCCCTGTTCCCCAACTTTTTTTCTGTCATCTGAGCACTCTTCCTCCTCCCGCGTCGAGACTTTCCCAAATGAAACGTTCTTCTTCCTCTCCACGATCAGCTTTACTTCGTAGAACTCCCCTTCGAACTCCGCCTGCACCATCGACGAGATGTCTGAAAAGTTATCACACCCCACCTTAATGCGCGCGAATTCCCTCCTCTCTTGTGTGATCGTAGCTCTATCCACCTCCTGAAGAAATCCGAAGGCTCGTACAAGGTTCTGAAACCCGGAACGCAACCAGTAGTGAAGGGGGAAGTTGAACAGACGGATCCAAATAGACGGCAACTCGTTTGCATTCAAAGCTCCTACTTTGCACGACCATTGAGAAAAGGTGACGTAGAAGTCTTCAGAGCCCATTCCCCTCTTGCCAATCACTTCGTTCAACCTCCCCTCGTCGTGACAGTGGACGAAGAAGGAGCTGCAGTTCAGTCGCTGCACCCTCCATTGAAGATCTGCGTTCGGTGTGATATTGGCGTATAGTAAGCGTTCTATCTCTTCAGCCAATGGGTTGCCGCTCTGTACCTTGATAATGCTGCAAAGTCGAAAACGCCGTTCAAATTCCGCCATCAACGGAGTAGGAGTGATCAAAGCCTTCACCATAGATCTTCCCCCGACGAAGCTTTCTTGGGTTTTACTGCTGTTAGTGTTGATCGAAGTTCCGACTTTAGGGACAGGTGACGCTGGTGTCAGAGTCTTCTTGAGAGTTGGACAGTCCCGCGAAATGTGCCCCGACCTATGGCAGGCGTAGCAGAACCATTCTTTGTGCATTGCGATAAGGTGTGTCCCCATTGAGCACACTTATGACAACGCTGGCCATCCCCCTCCGACGCCGACTCGTTCCTAGGCTGTTTCCTGGAGGCTTTGATAGTTTTGCGAACTCGTACTAGTACCCATTCCCCGTCTTGATCCCTTTTGGTGATAGTCGGAGAGCTTCTTCTCGCCGGCAGTCTACCCAGAGGCTCCTTCCTCTCCGACCCCTTGACAGCTTCGAGATAGGAGATGCGTTCTCGGGGCACCCTAATACCCTCCCTCTCCTCCGACCCTTCCCTCTTTGGGAAACCTTGACCTCTATCCACCTCCCTGCTGTAATGTGCGCTCGACTTCCCTCTATGGGAAGAATGAGGCTCCCTGTGAGATGAACGGCCTCTCAATCTATTTGAGAGCTCGTCCTCCCTCTGATCGTCTACCCTTATCCTCTCGCTTCTTTCGATCGCCTCCTCACTGTTCCTTTTCGCCATGGTGCTCCCAGCTTCAGCGTCAGGTAGCTTCGAGCTTCTGTTGAAACCTCCTGATGGATAAGCGCCACACTGTGGATATGGGGCTCGAGACCCTCTAGCTCCTCTCTCGCTGTGGAAACTTCTCTTGCTCCTCTTCTCTCCCTCAGTTCTCATGTCTCGCTTCAATATTATTGCATTAGTTATTTACAATTTTGATTAGCCTTTTTTGTTCAATCATGGGCAATCTATTTTCTTCGATAGTATTTGAGAGAAGTAACTAAGGTATACACATGGATAATTAATTACTGTAAATGATAACTTATAAATTTTGCTTAATTGCTATTGTATTTTCAGTTCTACAAATGCAATGTGCAATGTGCAATGTGCATCAGTATTTTGTTTGTAATCTAGCTGTTCACTAGTTTGGCTCAGTAATGGGCTTACGTCTTTTGTCGGCTCTAGTACTGGGAGTAGTACTTTATAAGAACCTTGTTTCGATTCTATATATTTTGTACTAAGCCGGACTTGGATTTGTGAGAAGATATTGGGCTATGCGACTGTTTCATGCTTCCCGTACGCGCGTATAAGTGGGTGCAATGAATTGTGCGCAGCAGGTTGTCATTGAGGTCGCCCACCGTTTGGCCGGCTCATGTAGGCTACTACTGCCAATGTTTCAAAGACAATAAATATGTTAGTGTCATTGAGGTCGCCCATTGTTTGGCTCATGTAGGCTACTATCTAGATTGAACCAGATTATGCCTAGCTTATGGGTGCATTTTTGCATCCATGGACATATCCTTTTTTTATAATAATAAAAAAAAATTAAAGAAGGATTCATGATAAGCCCGCAAGTGCACGGTTGTATCGCGTAATAAAAAGATCGTTCCCACAGGGACTTTGTATTGATTACCAGTCTCTTCTCACAATGATGATTAGCTAAACTAAATCGTATTTAAAATGACAAGTTGTTGGAAAAATGAGTAATGATTAAATTTCAATAACAGAGAAAATAAACTCTTGGGATTATGGTTCTTCACAATGACAATTATCAATAAAATCAATTTTTCCTAATGCTATGAGTGTTGGATTTTTTTAAAGGCAAATAAGCTAATGTAATTGTTGGCTTCTTTCAAAGAACAACAACGTATTTAAGCTAATAAACGACCTATTTTCATGGTAGAAGTATTAGCAAAAACCCATTAAGAGCAGATATTTTTCACAACCTCAAGAGAATAAAATCTATTTTCATGATTCGATTCCCTTGTTCAATCTTATAGTTCTAATATCAAACTTCACCTTTCAGTACTTCACTTGATATCTAGAATTATGCAAACATAAACCTTATACTTGCAAGCAATTATAATACTAAGATTGAATTAAAAAGAAACAACAACTCATAACAAAAGGGAAAATCAAAACTATCAGTAATTCATCATTGGATTCGCCACAATCCCAAGATAAAAGAAACTACTCAAAGCTTAAGCCAAAGAAAAGTTGTTGAACATACTACAAAAGAACATGAGTTTTGCCTGAAGAGAAAATGGAGAGAGAGAGAGTGAGTGTGAGTGTCCCTTTGTGGTTCTGAAATCCTATATTTATAGCCTAGTTTCCCCCCTAATCAAGTGCCATTACAACCCCTTTAAGACCCATAAAGAAAAAGTAACCGATTCAGCCATTATTAGGAGCTGTTACAGAATTCTGCCATAAATATGGCCATAACGCGCAACACTGGGGGGTCATAATCTTCAAGCTGTGACTCTTTAGTGGATTCTGGACGAATTACGGCCATGTTGGTAAACACTGGGGGGCCGTAATTGTCTCTGTCTCTTCAATTGTCCTTCCAACCGTTTCCCACAAATTATGGCTATGTTCTTCAACACTGGGAGGCCGTAATCCATTCTGTTTGCATCACAATCAGCAACTCTTCAACTCCTTTTTCTACAAATTAAAATATAAACCAAAAGGTAATAAAAATAAAACATAAATAGAAATAAACCACTAATAAAACCTATTTAAAACAAGTTAAAAACTAGATAAATTCTAACTTATCAAACTCCCCCATGCTTAGATCTTTGCTTGTCCTCAAGCAAATCACAACAAATGGCCAGACTTGGAAATTCCTTGTTTCGACCACACCAATTCAAAGTTCTTTGATGGTATCTAATGACACAATTTTCACAATTTCAACATACTACTTATTGAAACCTATTGTATAGCATTATCAGATGGTTCAAGGCATCAGAACATTGAGAGAGACCTAAATGATTACTCTTGGTCTTGTCATTTTTAGGCTTAGTTTCCCAGCATCTTTTGCTTGGGTCCTTCACTCATATGCAAACAAAGCAATTGCCACACTTGGTCTCAAAGGAGTGTCGTTGTTTCCCAGTAGCCAATCAGTCTCAAAAGGGTACAAAGAGTATTTCCCTAGTAACCTATGACCTCAAAGGGGTGTTGAGCTATATTTTTTATTTTTTATTTTTTTTTTTTTTTTTCAACACAGACATTTCTCCAGTAACCAATGTGCAGTGAGTGTCACCAAGGGAACTAAAAATTAAATTTAGTTAGATATTTTCAAGGTTCTTCCCAACTATCCTAATGCCAAAATCCATCTAGGTTGTGTGTGTATGGCCCCAACAAGTAGTAAAGCTGTCAATTGTGCTCATTGGATACCAACCAATCAACTAAGTAGTGCAAAAAAAATGATTTCCAAGGAGGCCAATTCAAGAAAATGTTCACAACAAAGACTGCACATGGGAAGAAAGATAAAAGCTAGAAGACTGACACAGACATATGCAAGAAAGAAAATAAAGAAATAAAATAAAACAAAAGAGAGAAAAGCGATACTCCCCTGTCTTGAGGTCACCATCAGTAGTGCCTCTTCTTTTCTTTTACTGTCAAGCTACGGAAGCGGAGGAAAATGGCCTTGAGAAATATGCCAACTATACATAGCTGACATCATGGTATTCATACTGTCCAAAACATGCCCTTGTCTTTGCTGCTCTTTCTCCATGGTTGCCATCCTAGCATTCAAGTCAGGATTCTCATGATGATGAGATGGAGATGGACTATTAGGTTCTAAAGGAGGAGGAAGTTGCAAATATGGCTCTTCTGGTTCATCAATGACTCCCTCAAACTTCCAATTGGCTCTATTCCTCACTGTGGTTCTGACTGGATTCGGCAATGCCATTGTAGAACCATCCGGGAGTATCAAATGGTAAACATCATTCAGCTTGGTAATCATTTTTATCGCCAGACAAGCTTCCAAATTAATTCTGGTATTTCCCTGCAATTCAGCTAGCTCACTGATTTGATTAGTATAATTTAGAGTAATTGCTATAGGGGTGATTAATCCACCAATGACAATGCCCCCCTTGCTAGCCTTAGCAACACGCTCAAATTGCCTTGCCAAATAAGCACCAGTATCAACATCAGGATTTTCCATCATTGCCCACAAAAAATTAAAGTTCAGTTTGCCTAGCCACTCCCTCACTTTCCCCCCTACCAAACAATGTATTTGCCATTAACCTCTGGACATATTTGAAACAGGGATTATAAATGCTAGAAGCCTTGACTAGAGCAGCCTGATAAGTCAATTTACCAGATATCTCCTCCCAAAAATCATCGTCACTGAAACCTTTTGGAAACCTCCTAGCACCCCCCTCAGGCAAGTGGTATATAGCATTAAACTCAGATAGAGTCAAAACATGTTCATTATTAAAGAGTCTAAATGCTATCCTACCCGTCTCCCAATCTCTCCCTGAAATGACGTTGATTTCAATAGAACTCAAAAATTCCAAAGTTAATTTCACATAAGTGGGAGATTTCAAAGACATAAAATAATTCCAACCCACCCTATCAAACATCCATCTAACATCATCAAGCAATCCTAGGGTTTGTAATGCACTATCATCAACATACCTAGTTGCAAAAATCTTCCTCTTAACAAGCATATTGTACCGATCCCTTTGCTCAGTATCGCAAAATTCAATACCATAAGGATTAGGAACAGGATTACCTCTGGGTCTTCTAGGATTTTGGGTAGACCCACCTCTGGAAGTGGAAGCCGTGCTTGTTCTTGCCCTCTTTGTAGCCATTGTTGAAGAGAATGGAAAACTCCTCAAGAGAATTTCGCACCTGCTAGAACAGAGAAAATTTTGGGTGAAATTAAAATTAGATGAAGAAATTAGAATGGGTCTAGTGAAAATGGTGAAAGGAGGGAAGGATTTGGGAGATTAAGAGAGATTAGAGGAGCGGGGAAGAAGAAGAAATGGTGGAGGAAGAAGGAGGAGGCGGGTGGGAGAGGAAGAAAAAAGAAAATTTGGGAAAAAAAACTTAGGGTTTTGGGTGATAAAATATGTGGGGGCCGAATTACGGCCATGTTGGTAAACACTGGGGGGTCATAATGCTCTCGGTGAGATTCCTTGGCCACACGGCTTGGCCGAATTATGGCCATGTTGAAGAACACTGCCAGGCCATGTTTTGTACAGATTTTTCTTTTCTTCCACACACTTGCATTATGGCCATAATAGATAACATGGGTGGCCCATAATCATCAAAATTGTCCCCCTTTGCTCACAGATCTCCCAATCATCAAGTTCCAACCCCTACCTACTAAAAGAAAAATAAAAGAAACATATTAAAAACTTGGGTTGCCTCCCAAGAAGCGCTTGTTTATGGTCATTAGCTCGACCCCTTTTCTTTTTGTTCATTGTGGTGCTTGAAGGGTGAAGCTCATTCCCTTCTCTATTGGATCATCCGTTGGAGCACCTCCAAATTGATTTTGCTGCACCATGGAAAATAGAGAGGGCTTCAACTCGAAGTTGTTTGCCTCCACTGTCGGGCGAGTGATACTAGATTGCAAGCCATTGGTGTTGGGAGCAGCGAAATCCTTCAAAGTCCTAGTATTGTCAGCAGCCATGCTTGGTTCACTTTTTGATTCGGTCCTTGCCTTGAGTTGCTCTTTTCTTCTTCTATGGAAAAATCTTTCTATCTCATTTACTGGTTCAACAAGATCCCCATGACTTTGGATCCTTCACATTCAACAGAAGAATAACAAGGAAAAATAATAACAAAAAAGTAAAAAAGTTTAGTCTAACCGGAATAGTGAAAAGAAATCAATATCAATAACAAAAAGTCCCCGGCAACGGCGCCAAAAACTTGATAAGCCCGCAAGTGCACGGTTGTATCGCGTAATAAAAAGATCGTTCCCACAGGGACTTTGTATTGATTACCAGTCTCTTCTCACAATGATGATTAGCTAAACTAAATCGTATTTAAAATGACAAGTTGTTGGAAAAATGAGTAATGATTAAATTTCAATAACAGAGAAAATAAACTCTTGGGATTATGGTTCTTCACAATGACAATTATCAATAAAATCAATTTTTCCTAATGCTATGAGTGTTGGATTTTTTTAAAGGCAAATAAGCTAATGTAATTGTTGGCTTCTTTCAAAGAACAACAACGTATTTAAGCTAATAAACGACCTATTTTCATGGTAGAAGTATTAGCAAAAACCCATTAAGAGCAGATATTTTTCACAACCTCAAGAGAATAAAATCTATTTTCATGATTCGATTCCCTTGTTCAATCTTATAGTTCTAATATCAAACTTCACCTTTCAGTACTTCACTTGATATCTAGAATTATGCAAACATAAACCTTATACTTGCAAGCAATTATAATACTAAGATTGAATTAAAAAGAAACAACAACTCATAACAAAAGGGAAAATCAAAACTATCAGTAATTCATCATTGGATTCGCCACAATCCCAAGATAAAAGAAACTACTCAAAGCTTAAGCCAAAGAAAAGTTGTTGAACATACTACAAAAGAACATGAGTTTTGCCTGAAGAGAAAATGGAGAGAGAGAGAGTGAGTGTGAGTGTCCCTTTGTGGTTCTGAAATCCTATATTTATAGCCTAGTTTCCCCCCTAATCAAGTGCCATTACAACCCCTTTAAGACCCATAAAGAAAAAGTAACCGATTCAGCCATTATTAGGAGCTGTTACAGAATTCTGCCATAAATATGGCCATAACGCGCAACACTGGGGGGTCATAATCTTCAAGCTGTGACTCTTTAGTGGATTCTGGACGAATTACGGCCATGTTGGTAAACACTGGGGGGCCGTAATTGTCTCTGTCTCTTCAATTGTCCTTCCAACCGTTTCCCACAAATTATGGCTATGTTCTTCAACACTGGGAGGCCGTAATCCATTCTGTTTGCATCACAATCAGCAACTCTTCAACTCCTTTTTCTACAAATTAAAATATAAACCAAAAGGTAATAAAAATAAAACATAAATAGAAATAAACCACTAATAAAACCTATTTAAAACAAGTTAAAAACTAGATAAATTCTAACTTATCAATTCAAATCATCATGCATTTTTTCATCCATTATTAGCACTCTAATTAAATAGGTTTTTAATTGCAAATGAAGAGGCCAAGCCATCAATTAACACACCCAAATCTCTAATCTCTAATATTATAATGGGAGAAGGCCTTAGTGTCATTTGTCATTTTGTCATTCTACCAATATGTGCAATGCACATACATCTCTAATATTATAATGGGAGAAGCCTTAATGTCATTTGTCATTTTGTCATTCTACCAACATGTGCAATGCACGTACATAATTAATATAAATGAGGTTTCCGGTTCGAATCCTCCCTACATCAGAATTTTTATTTTTATTTTTTGAAACTATTAAAACTTGCATCGCACCTGTAAATTACTAGTAAGTTCTTAATGAACAAAAAGGTCTGTATAGTACCACACAAAAAATGGGTTGAATCAAGGCTGGATATATATAATTATATGTGGTTCTAATACGCATGCACCCCATATATATCCATTCCTAGCTATAGTCCATTTATCTTAATTTGCATCCAAATCCTTAATTTCTTATATCATATATTTAATTTTATTTCATTGGTGAAAATGGTTTCAAAAAAGCAACAAAGTAAGAATTAATTTATTCGATTTTGGTAATATCCGATTTTTCTTTTATGCTGATTTTTTTCTTCCAACTTAATTTACTTGATAGTGCTTATTTTGGAAATAAAAAATAAAAATCAAATTAAGGTAAGTATAGAGGTATATATGGAGATTTTTTATTATTATTTTAATTCAAAGATGGCAGCCATAATATTTCATTAATAAGAAATATGGAGATTTTTACCATTCAAAAAAACTTTACTTGTTAAGTTTCATCTCTATTTAAGTACTAAGCTCTCTTTCTCATATTATGCTCTCATATTATGCTCATTGCTTAATTCACAGATCCATGGAGACAAGGGTTAGTAATTCCAGCTTAATTCATATATATCTATTTTCCAGGACATTTTTTTTGGGTGAAAATTATGTGCATTTTTGAATTTGTTCCTTTCCTTTTGATATTAAAATTTAATTTATAGAACTTTCATTTTCCGAAAACAAAAGGATTAATAAATTTGATTGGTTTATTTTGCATTCTTCATTAACCCTAAATATCAATAGTTTTCTAACTATAATGAACTATAAAAGTTCATTAGTAATACATCATGCATGAGGACGACGAATAGGGGAGCAAGCAACGATGAAGTAGCGGATACGGATTTTATCTGCACTGAGCAGATACTTTTGGGATCACAAGCTTGTTAGTGGCTTGGAGTTGCAGCAGTGAGGGCCATCACCTCAAGCATTTGTATCTTTCTACTGTTTGTTTTAAGATTGTTGCATCGATGTATCATCATGCATGCATGATTCATCATGAGTAGTACATGCATGGATTGATTTCTTTCTTGGTCACTTAATATTCATTTATAATTACACTCATCAAATTAACTTTGAATTATTTGTGGAATATTATTTCAGAAGGTTGTTATAAGTTTGAAGTTACACGATGAGAAAGCAAAGAAGAAGGCTATGAATGTGGCCTCCAACATCAATGGTAAAATTCTGAATTGTTTCGATGTTAGATATAGTTTTCTTATTTTTTAAAAAGAAAAATGTGGAATATGACCACACGTGTATATATATATATATTTGCAGGTGTTGATAGCGTCTCCGTAGACAGGAATAAAATGGAAATGACAGTGGTGGGACTCATGGACCCGGTAAAAGTGGTGCACAAGCTGAGAAAGTACAATGCTAGCATGGTTTCGTTGGGACCTGACGAAGACGAAGAAGAGGAAGTCGATGAAGCAGTGAAGACGAAAGAAGCTATCGAGCACCTACAAGGGAAGAGCAAAGAAGTTGTTCAGTATCTACAAAATATACAAAAAATCCCTCCTAATCGTTATCATCATCATCATCATCATCATCAACAACCTAGCACATCTTATGCATATCAACCTCTGACTTACATTAATCCTCCTCTTCTTCCCCCTCCTCGTCAACCTTACTACAGTTACAATTATCCTCCTCAAAACAACTACTACATTACTCCCCCCAACGATGTATCTGCAGACGAGAATCCAAATGATTCTGATAGTTCCTAATTGTATCATCGTCCTATAATCACTAGCTAGTGGAGTTTTGGTTAAAATGAGAACGATCCGATTATTATTTTACTAATTTAGAGGAGATTGGTAGTATAGTTATTTCTTTACTTTCTTTCTTGTTTTTAAAATCAATGTACGAATTATTAGTCCCTTTTTTCTCTAATAAATTTCTGTTATTGGTTTAGCATCAAGTTGAGTACTTTTGACGTAATTTTAGCTAATGATTATGATGGATTGAAGTCTTCTTATTTATTTACTAGTGTTAACCTGTGCAAATTGCACAGACTAAAATATTTATATTAGACTTATAAAATTATATGGAACTTAAACAATACAATGATGATATTCACTGTGTTTTTTTTTTAATAACATGTGTTACTCTTTTCTGGAAAACCCAAATAATAATATTTTTATCTATTTCGGTCATATTGTTTGAAACCACTATGTATTACTCTTCAAGTCCTCGATTTGAACAAATGATATCTCAGGATTATTTGGCCTTGCACCTAGCGATGGTTGAACAAATGATATTCTTTTTAGTTCATCTCTTAAAGTCGTCTATTAGTGATATGAAGTGTTTAATTGTTCTATGTAAAGCAGCCCATTTGTCTCTTTTTTAACTGTTTGGTTCGACGTCGAGAGCAATGGGAAAGATTTGGAGTGGGTTAGTAAGTTCGTGTGTGTTCTGCAATTAGTAGAAACCTATGATATACCACATTGGTTAGGGTCCGTGTGAGTTTTACCATATTTGAATTTCAGTGTACTTAGAAGGAGACTCGTGTTTTCCGTATTGGTCATTGTTATCATACTTGTTATTGGTTATAGGTCATCGATTGATTGTGAATTACTGACTACAGTATCTCGATTTATTGTGTATAGGTTATCGGTCATTGCTTATTGTTATTGCAAGACCCGAATACATGACCCTATAGAATTCACAACTATAGTCTAAACGTCATACGATTGTATGCACCCGAACCTGGGGTATGGAATGCAGGATTGCGTGCATTAGACTGACAGATTAATAAAAGATTGATAGACTTAAGTTTGACACTGAGCACCAACACTTGTATTTTGATCATTGTTTATTGTTACCGACCATCGTATTATTGACTATTGCGTATCAATTGATTGAACTTCATGATTATAATTGCATCTTATCATCCTTATTGATATTGTACGTGTTCGTATTGTTTCTCTCATTGTTTTCTTCTAAGTCATGTTTATTGCTTGTTACTACTTACTTGTCTCTCATTGCTTGCTCTAACGAGCATTTTCCCCCATTCTAGATGTTGCACTTGCAGGTACTAAAGAATGAATGATCGAAAGACTTGGCGAACAAATTTTCTAGAGAATGGATTCAAAATCATGTCTACATTAGTTATCTCGTTTATGTTTATTTCTAGTTGTTATTGTTATTTCGTACATTGTAATTCCGGGCATTGTCCCGAAGTTTACTTCCAGATGTTGGATATTATTTTGTGGATTTTATTTTATGGATTATTGAAGTTTACTCATTATTTAATTATGTTATTATTTATTCATACGTGACTGTAATTATATTTTATATTGTTGAGTTGACTGTTATAGTTTATGAATGATGCAAATTACTCTCTGGATCTGAGTTGCGTACTCGTATTTTTGTAGTTGGAAAGCGTGGCATGACAAAAATAACAAAAAATATTTGAAGCTTATGTTTTCTGTTATTTTCTTTGTTAGAGTAGGTGTCCCATCGCAGCATGTTGTGTCATGATCAAGTTTGTAAGTTTCCGTCAAAGTATGTTGATGATTTTGTATTATGCCCAAGAGGGGTTTTAGCACCCTGAGTGAACAGACGCGAAGGAATGAGCACCCGAGACAAATCTGTGAGGACCAGGCATGAAGAACAAAGCCCTCCCCATCGCAGCCGTCGTATCATCACCACCAATCACGACTGCAAGATCAGTTGCATAATCACTGTCATCCATTGCCCTCTCGAAAAGAAATCCTAAACTGCAATAAGCTTTTGGAAAAGTTGATGTCTTGGGAGCAAGCCCTGTCGCGGCCACCCTCGCATCGCCACACTTCGCCTCAAGTCACGATCTAAAAAAGTTTAGTGAAATTTACTAAATATCCACACGATAGACAGGGCCGGCCCTGAGTTTCCGGAAACCCTAGGCGAACTTTCAAAATGGGGCCCCTAATAACATATATATATCTTTTTACGCGCAAAATACGTACCTATATTTACAAGGGAAGTTCAAATTTTGGACCCCTAAAATCGCGAAATCTCCGGAGGCCCAAGGCGGCCGCCTTACCCGCCTCTAGGGTAGGGCCGGCCTTGACGATAGATATGGGGGCCGAGTTTATATGTACCCATACCTACAATTTTTTTTTGGTGTGGATTGGCTAGGGCCTAATCCAGGTCTTATATTGTGTCGTATCTATTACAAATTCCAATAAGTGATAGAAATTTTAATTTTCAATCGTAAAGCACAATACCTTCTTACGCTAATATACATACATGTATATATATGGAGATAATCATGTGAGGCCCTACATCTCTTAATTTGAGACCCCCAATGAAAAATGTTAATCATTCATCTTTTTCTACATGTCTAAAATCGCCTAAGGGCATAAAGTCAAGTTATTTGACATTCATTTGCTTATCTATCATGTCATTAAAAATAAAGAATTTGCAACCATATAATTTTGCAACATTTTAAACATTAAAAAATAAACTTCAATAACTTGCTAATACAGCCTTAGATTGTCTTAGGCATGTACAAAAAAGATGAGCATTTTAGGTTTTTCATAGAGAGTTTGTATCAACAGGCTTACATAATGAAGTCTCAAAATAGGAGAAGAGGTAGGGTCTCACATCATCAACTCCTTATATATATATATAGAGAGAGAGAGAGAGAGAGATATAGAGATATAGAGATATATATATAGAGAGAGAGAGAGAGAGAGAGATCTTCGGTTGCACACTACTTTGGTGAGCACTCACGAAATAGAGCACCTATGAAAAATCTGAACCGCTCATATTGTTCTATATGCCTAAGATAGCCTAAAAATAAAAAATCAAGTAATTTAAAGTTCATTTGCCCATGATTTACATCATCACAAAATTATATGGCTGAAAATTCTAACAGCATGATGGATGGGCAAATGAACTTCAAATTACTTGATTTTTTATTTTTAGACTATCTAAGACATATAGAACAACATGAACGGTTCGGATTTTTCATAGGTGCTCTACTTCGTGAGTGCTCACAGAGTGCTCACCAAAAGTAGTGTGCAACCGAAGGGGACTCTCTCTCTATATATATATAGGGAAAGCTTCGGTTGTGCACTACCTCTAGTGCACACGGCATGTGCACTAGGCCTTCGGGCGTTCATATCGACGATCTGAACCGTTCACATTGATTTACACATCTAAATTACTCTAAATATGCAAAATCAAATCATTTGAAATTCATTTGCCCATCCATCATGTGACTATAAAAAACAATGATTTATATATAGATATGACCTCCCACAAGCACACACAAAATACACACAATTATCAAAGGTGTCCTTTACTAAATCATCCCCTAATATATGTACACTGTAAAAAGCACAAGTGAATATTCCTTAGATTGAGTCCCCTTCGGTTGCACACTACTTTTGGTGAGCACTCCGTGAGCACTCACGAACTAGAGATCCTATGAAAAATCCGAACCGCTCATATTGTTCTATATGCCTTAAATAGCCTAACAATAAAAAATCAAGTAATTTGAAGTTCATTTGCCCATCCATCAAGCTGTTAGAATTTTCAGCCATACAATTTTGTGATGATGTAAATCATGGGAAATGAACTTCAAATTACTTGATTTTTTATTGTTAGGCTATCTAAGGCATATAGAACGATATGAGCGGTTCGGATTTTTCATAGGGTCTCTAGTTCGTGAGTGCTCACGGAGTGCTCACCAAAGTAGTGTGCAACCGAAGATTTCTCTCTCTCAAGGCATATAGAACGATATGAGCGGTTCGGATTTTTCATAGGGTCTCTAGTTCGTGAGTGCTCACGGAGTGCTCACCAAAGTAGTGTGCAACCGAAGATTTCTCTCTCTCTCTCTCTCTCTCTCTCTCTCTCTCTCTCTCTGTGTGTGTGTGTGTGTATATATATATATATATATATATATATATATATACACAGAGAGAGAGAGAGAGAGAGAGAGAGAGAGAGAGAGATCTCTTCAGTTGCGCACCCTCCTCTTGCGCACTCTCCATCATTCGTTCGATCTGAGCCTTGATCATGATCATCATCTAATGGCTCAACTCAATCCAGCTCTTCCCACTTTCGTTCGAGGCTATTTTGTCATTTCCCTACCCCATTAAGCAATACCCTTTCTCCTCTCTCTCCTTCTCATTGTATCCCTCCCAAAATCGACTCTGAAAAAACCTCCCCCTCTCAACACGAACCCAAATCGAAATCGAAACCCTACTCCAAATCTGAATAATCCCCTCCTAATCGACGCTCCTCTCCTCATCGACGAAGCTCCTCTCTTCACCGACGAAGCTCCTCTCCTCCTCGACAAAACCCTACCTCCAAATCCTCCAAACCGCGACCTCGACGAAACCCTAGCTCTGATTCCTCTTCACCAAATGGAAACGCAGCTTCTCCTACGGCCTCAGTACCGTCATCTATGAGGGAAGTCATTTGATAAGAGGCTACTGAAGGGAAGTGTTTCATTCTCACCTTGTTCAGTTTGTTGCATTTTTTTTACCATGGGCATATAATCAATAGGCAATGATGAATTTCACAATATAGTAGGCTTGAGTTATTATATGATACTTAGTTGCTTGAGTTATTATTCAGATTTGGAGTAGGGTTTCGATTTCGATTTGGGTTCGTGTTGAGAGGGGGAGGTTTTTCAGAGTTAATTTTGGGAGGGATACGATGAGAAGGAGAGAGAGGAGAAGGGGCATTGCTTAATGGGGTAGGGAAATGACAAAAATAGCCTCGAACGAAAGTGGGAAGAGCGGGATTGAGTTGAGCCATTTCAGTTTGATTTCATTTTTGGTTGATTTCAGTTTGATCTCAGTTTTGATTACATTTCAGTTAGAATGAATATCAACACCCGAATGATTATATACTCACTCTTCGATTATGGTTGATCTTCATTTGTGGTTGATCTGAGTTTTGGTCTCAGTTTTGGTTGATTCAAACTATGCTTATTTGGTTGATCCAAATCAGTTTTGGTGTTGATTCTAATGATTATACGTTGACGATATGATTATATGTTTGATACCCATGTTTCTGTCCATTTGTAAATGGTTGCACGAAACTGCGCACTATATGGGTGCGCAACTGAAGACTACTCTATATATATAATACTCATTCAAACAAACTAGATGGCATGGCATTAATATGCAGCCCTAGTCGGTGATGAATGAATTGTTGAGCAATTTTTAGCATATTTTCATTCAGAAATACCGATGCTTGTCCACTTCTCTGCTGCATATGATGAGCTTTTTGCTGAACTGAGGTTTTATTAGCCTACTATCAATTTTAAAAAGTTGTTTTCTGAGCCTACTGCCCACTTCAAAAATTGCATCAAAAATTCAGACAAGTTACAAATCATGCATCAACAATGATTTGAATCGTAGCTAATCCTTGTGTATTCTTTTTATTGTTTTTTGTTTTAATTTCAGCAGCATAAGAGGATCAGGAAGACGAGGTACTAGAGTAACCGAATAAGAAGATGATGAAGTAGATGGAGCAGAAATGGGTAGACTAAATGCTTGCTAGCAGAGTTCATGGACAAATTTTTTGTTCAATTGGAGCTGAAATAGCTAATTAAGTTATGTGTGCAATTTGACTGTGTTTTCATTTGTTTGTTATTGTAGGACTGTAGAAGATAAGTTTACTGTGGTTATGTGGAATAGATTGTTGTAATGGCTTTAATAAGAATGTAGTAGAAAATTTGAAATAAAGTAATCTTTTTGTGCAATTTCAGTGTGTTTATATTTGAGGTAAATTTGAGTGCATTTAGGTAAATTTGTGGACTTATTGAATGATGCTCGAGTATGGGACTGTGTATATTTCAAATTTTTTTTCCTCTTCGATCAGCTATGCAGTAGAAAAGGAGAAGAAAGAATTTGACTCTTTACAGTTGCAAACAATTTGACTATTTAAATTTGAGTACTTGTTTTTCTGTAACTAATATTTTGAACTGAGACCAAAACTCAGATCAACCACAAATGAAGATCAACCAAAACTAAGAACAAAACTCAGATCAACCACAAATGTAGATCAACCAAAACTGAGACCAAAACTCAGATCAACCACAAATGAAGATCAACCAAAACTGAGACCAAAACTCAGATCAACCACAAATGAAGATCAACCAAAACTGAGACCAAAACTCAGATCAACCACAAATGAAGAGGGAGTATATAATCATTCCAAGTTAATGTACATTCTGACTGAAATGTAATCAAAACTGAGGTCAAACTGAAGATCAACCAAATCTGAGCTGAAACTGAAATGCCAACAAAATTGTCACAAATTTCATATTCATTCTAAGTTCAAGTACTCATAAATTTTTGATTAAGAGCGTACACATTTTAAGTTCAAGTACACATTCTAAGTTCATAAATTCCCTACTCATTCTAAGTTCAAGTAATCATGAGATGCGTCTGCTTTTCTGCTTCAGCGCGGATGCTGTTGCATGAGCTGCGGCTGCTGATGCTGTTTCCACTCTGCATTTACAAAATGAGTTTACAAGTTAATTTCACAACATAAAGAAGAAAGAAGATTTCACAACAACATGAATACTGAAAATAAAGTAGGCTCAGAAACAACATAGTTTATTATGAGTGAATTGTTATGCCATGCCCAATAGCTTTGAATCAACCACAAGTGTATCAAATGCATACAAATTGAGAAGCACTATGGCTGCATTATCATGCCATGCCTAATAGCTGCTACCCAATTTGTAGTACCCCATCATTGCCTACTAAGGATCTACAATGAAGGGGACTAATGTAATCAAAACTGAACCAAAACTCTTCATTTGTGGTTGATCTCAGTTTTGGTCTAAGTTTTGGCTGATCTTCATAGCTAAATTCTTGCTTTCTGTTAGCATATATATGGATCACTTTGCTTATAACTCTTAGTATATATAAGGAACTCTGAATTTGCGCACTCTCTAATGCATCAAACTAGAAATGAGTAGAAGAAAGGGGGTATTGTTTCATGGGGTAGGGAAATGACAAAAATAGCCTCGTTTGAAAGTGACAATAGCGGAGGCAAGTCTGAGCCATTAGATCATGATCATGATCAAGGCTCAGATCGAACGGATGATGGCGAGTGCGTACGAAGAGTGCGTAAGGAAGAGTGCACGCACATATATAGGGAACCACTTGACAACACATCTTCTGAAAATTGAACTATGAGCTACAGAATTTCAGGCAACAGCCTTACATGGAAGCTTATAATACCAGCAAATTGTAAAGGTCGAAACTACAGAATATACAAGTATAGTCTGGATTGCCACTATGAATGCGAACAAGCATTGGTGCATTCTCTCTAATACACAAGGCACTTTGCCATTTTTAAGGCATCACCTAGAGTATTAACATAATGCAAACATTTGAGGCATCACCTTAAATACACAGCATAGTTTCAATTGAGGCATCAGAAAATGCAGCCAAGAACACAAAAATTCTAGCATCAGTCACTAGGGCTACATGTTAATGTCATGCCAACTAGTCCAAATGAATAAATAATCAAGCATTAACCATGCCAGCCCGTTCAAATACCATTGCGATACCATATATATATAGGGGAACTTTTCAGAAATAAGCAAGGGACTCAATAGCAAATATTAGACAGAGAGCAGAAGTGAGCATGAATCAGTATCAACAATCAAAAGCATGAATCAGTATCAATTTTCAATAAGTGATTGTCATCATTGCCTACACCCACACACACAAAAGTTACTGATCAATTTCGTAAATAGATGCCAAAGTATAAAATACTTTCCTCATAGATGACGGTACTGAGGCCGTAGGAGGAGCCACGTTTCCATTTGGTGAAGAGGAATCAGAGCTAGGGTTTCGTCGAGGTCGCAGTATGGAGGATTTGGAGCTAGGGTTTTGTCGAGGAGGAGAGGAGCTTTGTTGGTGAAGAGAGGAGCTTCTTCGATGAGGAGAGGAGCGTCGATTAGGAGGGGATTATTCAGATTTGGAGTAGGATTTCGATTTCAATTTGGGTTCGTGTTGAGAGGCGGAGGTTTTTCAGAGTCGATTTTGGGAGGGATATGATGAGAATGAGAGAGAGGAGAAGGAGTATTGCTTAATGGGGTAGGGAAATGACAAAAATAACCTCGAACGAAAGTGGGAAGAGCGGGATTGAGTTGACCCATTAGGTGATGATCATGATCAAGGCTCAGATCTAACGGATGATGGAGAGGGTGCGTAAGAGGAGGGTGCGCAATTGAAGATATATATATATACATATATATATATATATATATATATATATATATATATATATATGGAAAGGATCTGTTGCACACTAGCCCAGTGTGCAAGCCCGTGCGCACTGGCTGTGGACCGTCCGATCCAAGATGGAGATCTTGATGGTCATCTAACGGTAGATGGCCATTCCGACTCTAAACCTAATGGGGGGGGTATAATCGTAAATTCCCCCCCCCCCCCACTGTCTATCTCACTCTTTCCCTCTCTCTCTCCTGCTCATCTCTTCAGCTCCTTCGAAAAAGAAAAGAACCCTAGCCCCCTTTCTCCTCCCGCTCATCTGCGTCCCCCTTTCTCTTCCGCTCCAACTCCAGCCCCCTTTCTCATCCTTCGATTGGAAAATATCTCTCTCTCCCGCTCATCTCCTTCACTAGCTGCGAAAAGAAAAGAAAAAACCCTAGCCCCCTTTCTCTGATCGCTCATCTGCGTCCCTGCCTTCGATCGGAAAAAACCCTAGACCCCAAATCATCTCCTCTCCCCCTCGCGGCGCGATCCACATCTTGAATCTATGAACATTTGAGCTATTTGTTCATGTATCTGAATCTATGAACATTTGAGCTTGGTTTTTTGTTGTTTTCAGGCTAATTGAGCTATATATTTGCTGTTTCAGAAAATATTCTAAGCTCTATTAATGTTCGAGCTTTCTTTGAGCATTGTTTGTGTTGTTTGAGCTCTGTGGATGATTGCATGAGATAGTGTCAAGAAAATAGTATTTGTTGTTTGTCCTTGGCTGATTGCATTAGTTAGTTTATGAAGTTGTTATCTTAATTTTTTGGTGATCAAAGAAATGTATTTTCTTCTACTGACTGGTGATCAAAGATTAGTGAAACTCTGATTCATTTTCTGGTGATCAAAGAAAAGTCGGATTCCAACAGGATTCCAACAGATAGCTTCCAACAACAAATAGCATCCAAGATTTTGAACAAATAGCATGAAATTCTGATGTAGTAAGAAACATCCAAGTATCAGCCAAGAACAAATAGCATGAACAAATAGCCAAGAACAAATAGCACCAAACTTTTACCACAAAGCCAAAGCCAAGTATCAGCCAAGAACAAATAGCATGAACAAATAGCCAAGAACAAATAGCACAAAACTTTAACCCCCCCAGCCAAAGCCAAGTATCAGCCAAGGACAAATAGCATGAACAAATAGCCAAGAACAAATAGCACAAAACTTTTACCACAAAGCCAAAGCCAAGTATCAGCCAAGAACAAATAGCATGAACAAATAGCCAAGAACAAATAGCAGAAATTTTTTACCACAAAGCCAAAGCCAAGTATCAGCCAAGAACAAATAGCATGAACAAATAGCCAAGAACAAATAGCACAAAACTTTTACCACCCCAGACAAAGCCAAGTATCAGCCAAAGGACAAATAGCATGAACAAATAGCCAAGAACAAATAGCACAAAACTTTTACCACAGAGACAAAGCCAAGTATCAGCCATGGACAAAGCCAAAGTAACCACAACGCAAAATTGATGAAGTTAAATATTTTGTATCTTCAAAGAATGATGAAGTTAAATATTCTGTGACAAAGTAGCATCCATTCAGTAATATTACACCATCCAGAATTACACATTTGATGATAGAACTAGCATCCATTCACTATTATTCCGACAGAATTACACTCTTAATTATACAAAGTTTTCATCTGACAAAAAATAAAAGAAGCAGTAGCATTAGCCGTATTCAGCATTAGCAGTATTCAGCAGTAGCAGAAGCAGCAGCATTAGCAGCATTAGTAGGCAGCATGGGCATTAGCTGCATCAGCAGTTGGCAACGGCAGCATCAGTATATGGCATCAGCAGGATCAGCAGCATCAGCAGCATCAGGATGAATTTCATAGCTGTACTTGACTGCAAAAATAAAAGAAGCGTTCGATGAATTTCATACTGATTTATTAGGTACCATAAAGTAATTGTACATTACAGGATGATTGTGTTCATGAAATGAATTTAAGTAGGCTCAGAAATGACTTCAATTCATGAGACTGCGATGTTGTAGTCACATTTGGCTGCAGTTGGACTGCCACGCCAAAATGGACGCCTAACAATCACAATCCCAATCATGTGGTACCACAGTTTCAATTAAATGCATCCGCAATTCATATCAGACAAATTTCAACCAGTGAAACCAAAACAAAATAAAATTTGGTCACTACAAATGTTGAAATGGGCTGGTATAAGCTCCAAAAAAAATAAACTATCTTTGCTCCAAAGCCAAAGCCAAGTATCAGCCAAGGCCAAAGCCATCGAAATATTGAACAAACAGCATCAAAGATTGGTGTAGTTACAGGATTCCAACAGATAGCATCAAAGAACAAATAGCACAAGAACCAATAGCCAAGAACAAATAGCACAAGAACCAATAGCCAAGAACAAATAGCACAAAACTTCCTTTAATAGCCAAGAACAAATAGCACAAAACTTCCTTTAATAAGTATCAGCTAGAGAAAAGTATCAGCTAGACTAGCATCAGCTAGATTAGTATTTTGATATAAGCCAAAGCCAAAGCCAAGTATCTTCCAAATTCCTTTCATAAGTAGTGCACAAAACTTTAAGCACAAAACAAAGCCAAGTATCAGCCAAACTTATACCCCCCCCCCCCATGCAAACTAGCACACGTAGTGCACAACCAAGTCAAAAGAGGTGTTTCGATATCAGCCAAATTTCAACCAGTGAAACCAAAACAAATTGAAATTTGGTCACTAAAAATGTTGAAATGGGTTGGTATAAGCTCCAAAAAAAATCAAGTATCGTTGCTCCCAAAAAAAATTTGGTCCAGTGCGATCTAATTGTGCACACTACCCCAAGCCAAAGCCAAAGCCAATTGTCAAAAATATGTATCAGCCAAGGCCAAAGCCAGGTAACCAGAAAGCAAAAATGATGAGAGTACTGCCTAAACAAAAGTATCAACCAAAACTAGTATTTTCATATCAGCCAAAGCCAAAGCCAAGTATCAGCCAAAGCCAAGTATCAGCCACTTTTCTATTTCTTTCAAATTCCTTTCATAAGTAGTGCACTAAACGTTAACCACAAAGCCAAAGCCAAGTATCAGCCAAACTTATACCCCCCCATGCAAACTATCACACGTAGTGCACAACCAAGTCAAAAGAGGTGTTTTGATATCAGCCAAATTTCAACCAGTGAAACCAAAACAAATTAAAATTTGGTCACTACAAGTATAGTTGAAATGAGCAGGTATTAAATGCAACAACTGCAACAATGTACAACCAGTGCGCACGGGATTGCACACTAAGATGTTTACGGACAGCAAATATATCCCTATATATATATAGTTGGTAAACAAGAAAATAAATTCATCACTGCCTATCAATTCATCCCGTACTCAAAAATAAATATAGGGTATCAATAGTTACCAAAATTGATTAGGAATGAAATACTTCCCTCAGTTGATACTATCGTGAGAATCCTCAGAACTATTGTCAGTAGATGAATTCACATCTTCTTCGTCGAATGCACGCTTGCCACTGGACAAAAAAAACAAACCACATAAAAGTCATTAAACAACAAAACTATGAAATAAATAATAAGTAAGTGCATATTAAGCTTGCAATTTTTTAATTACACAAAAAACATTAAATACCTTTCATTTTTCTTTGGGCAAGTTCGCGCATCATGGCCTTGCCCACGCAAACCGCAACAATTGCACTTCCTAGGTTTGCCTCTTAGTTTCTCCCGCATTGGTTTCAACCTTTTCCCACTTGGTCTTCCCTTCGTATTACATTGTTAAGGTTCATCCACCGATACTTGAGACAAGACCAATTGCTTCCCATGTACCCGTATTCCACTACCTTTAGCCCCACCATTACACCCTTCGGGAGCTATCATATTTAAGCCTTCAAGTGACTTGATCATAGCTTCACGCATGTACTCATACCCTTCATTGCAAGACAGTCCAATCTCAACTTGTTGCTTGGACAAGTTATTTAACTCACAATAGCGAGAAGCAAAATTCTCACTATTATTACCATCGTCTTTACCATAATTTATGGGGGTGTAGCTTCTTCTAATAACCTCACGGTTCCATCTTCTCATCATATATTGTTTGGGAAGTTCATTACAATTTGAATATTTAAAGAAGGCCAAGAGATGCCTACAAGGGAGGCCAACAAATTCAAACATACAACATGAACAACACCCATACCGAGTCTATTTGGAGTAAGTAATGATGGTCTCTTTTTCCAACCTACCAATGAATGTCACTGTGTAGTAAGTGTTGACGGAATTCACGTCATCTTCTAATAAATTCACATTAAACAGTAGGCTTTCCTTGAGTTCTTTTTGAAACTTTAAAAACATTGATAAAGTATATACTTGGGCCATTTGTTCCTCCATATACCACCCGGTCTTCAATTTGGGTTTCCTATCTAGTGTACGGTGGTTCTCTTTAACTTCTTCTTCTCTTTGCCTACAAATAACTCTTTCAAAGATCAAAGCAAACTCATGAAGTGAATACTTCTTTTGAGTGTGGTTCTTTAAAAAGGAATTCATTCACTCGCTTCTTTGACTACTAGACATACCCGCCAAAAAATGAGACCTATGGTATACGGGGGCCCATTTTTCACGAATATGAAAAATATCACTAAACCATTTGTTGTTTTCTGCCCCAAATTCCACAACCAAAGCCTTCCATTGTTCTTCAAAAGAGACACAGTCATAAGAATTCCAAATATTAGCTTTAAAAGCTTCCATGAACTTAGAATTTTGTACCAATTGAGGCACCTCGGAAGGGATTTTATCTAAAATATGCCATATGCAATATCTATGGCGAATATGAGGAAAAACTTGTTGAATTGCAGCACCAATACCCGGTCTTGGTCCGTTACAATGCCAACGGGACCTTTTTTCATGACTCCTACCCATGTTTGGAATAACCACACAAAAGATGAAGCCGCCTCATTCGGGATGAACCCACAACCAAGAAAAATAGACTGCCAATGATGGTTAATTCCAACAAATGGAACAAATAGCATACCATAACGGTTGGTACTATGTGTAGCATCAAAAGAAACTACATCACCAAAAACCTCATAGTTCAAACGAGCAATCCCATCAACCCAAAAACAATGAGACAGTCTACCGGATTCATCTTGCTCGTATGCATAAAAGAAAGAAGGATCTTTTTCCTTTTGCCATTTAAAAAAGTCTACCAACATTTGACCGTCGTGACCTATTAATGACTCCCTCATATCTCTTTCATGGTTTCTAGCGTCTTTTAGAGTAAATCCAACCCTATCATATCCCCCACTTGAATCTTCAAAAAAAAGCATTTGTTTGCATGTGGGAATATTTGCACCCGCAAGTTGCTCCATTATGATTTTATCTGAACTTGACACAACATGATTACGCGGCAATAAATGCCTTCTACCGGGTGTGGTGAATGCATGATTGTGCACCTCATGGAAAGAATAAACAGACCATGAATTTGTTTCTTTGTTTAATCTCACCCTAACCAATGCATTGCAAGATGTCCTGGATGTAGTACCTATTCTAATATCATTATTCTTGCTTTTCGTCACCCCCGCTTTATTACATAAAAAAGTTTTTTCCACCACCTGACCATCCTTCAATTTATTACCTCCTTTACGCATTTGAAAACCCGAACATTTTGCATAGCTATCATAGTATTTTTCTGCTAGCTCAAGGGTCTCAAATATCATACCTGTGACAGGGTAAAAATGGCCTGAGGCCCAACCAGGGCCCAATACAATTCCCACTCAGAAAGGTAAAGATAGCAACCCGGTTCGGCTCCGGACCACTCCAGGGTCGGCGCCGAACCTCGTGTTTTCCCTCACGATACTGGCCTCCTCGTACCGACGAGCCTCAGTAGCCCTCGGAGTCCGATCCGGGACAGTCCCACAGGCCGTCCCCCCTCTCTGGCAGGGCAGAAGGATGACCTGGCGCAGCCTAGGCCCTCTGATTCCCCCCCGAAGCACAGGAGACCCACGATCAGCCACGTCAACTCCAAATACCGCCAAGGGTGTTGCCACGTCAGCCCTATACCACTCCTGGTATTGCCACGTCCGCCCTAAACCCCCTGGGCCTTCTGCCACGTCAGGCCCACGGGCTTTCGGATCCAGACCCGGCCCCCAAGTGGAACCAAACCCGGTTGGGATTCTCTATAAATACTAGACCCCCACCCACCTTTTGAGGTAATGAATCTTTTACCACTTAAATATACCTAGTTATCGCTACTCTCTCACAGAGACTGACTAGAGCGTCGGAGGGTCCGCTGCCGGGATAAACCCCGGTGTTTCAGGACCGTCTGCAGGTACACAAGAGCTCGGATCCGACCCTTCCGATCCGAGCCCAGCCTTCAACATCTTTCCGAGCTCATCGCAGGTCCCCGAGGGTCAACCGAAGATCGGCAGACGAGCGGCACTCTCCTCCAATACAAATCGAGTCCGAACTCACACCTGGTGCGTCCACACGTCTCCCAGAAATAAACCGCATCAGGTTGGCACCGTCTGTGGGAAAGCTGCTCCAGAAGCCGATCCGATCCAGACCCTCAAAGGCCATCGACAGCCGAACCCTCATGGCCTCCAAAGGCAAGGGGGCTGCTTCCTCCGTCAACCAACGGGACTCGCCCCCACCCACTGATAAAGCCAGGCCACGCGCGTCGAAACACAAGGCTCCCCCTCGGGAGTCCCAAAGGAGCGTCGGCTGGCCAGCCCAGCCCGACCTCCGGGGAGTAATCCTCAACCGCAAGATTACCCACAGCTGGGGAAGGGCCGCTTCCAACCCGGCCCCGAACCATCCGAGGCAGACCCACAGGGACGACGGCCCACGGGGTCGGCAAGGTGATAGGAACCGGGGATTATCAACCCCGAACCCTAACCCAAACCGCACCCAGGGTCAGGATCCCGAATCCAAGATATCCATGGATACGCCATTCACCCTACACTACATCCACGGGGGGCCGGTGGGGGGAGGATCCGATACTTCCCAAAGAACCTTCACCCAGGAGACAAACGCTATTCAGTATAGCCCCTCTCCCGAGCTACAACCGCGGCCAGTCTCCTTCTCAGGAGAGGACCCCGAAGGAGTTCACCTACCCCACGACGAGGCCCTCGTCGTTAGCCTCCACATGGCCAATTGTGAGGTTCGCCGAATCCTTGTTGACGACGGCAACTCGGTAAATATTCTCTTCCTCAGAACCTTCGAAAGTCTCAGATTATCCAGAGGGAAGCTCAAACCAGCAGGATGCACGTTGCTCAAATTTTCGGGCGTCCCGGTCGTAGTGGAGGGAATGATTACCCTCGACGTCACCGCTGGATCGGCCCCTGACAAGAGGACCGAGTCCTTGGATTTCATGGTCATCCACGTCAAGGCGGCCTACAACGCCATCCTCGGCCGGCCCGGGCTAAACTCCCTCCAGGCGATACCTTCGGCCCACCATCTGAAACTCAAACCCCCCCCCAAGGGGTCAGCATCGTCCGAAACAGCGTCGAAGCAGCACGGTCATGTTGCGTTGCCACCAGGGGAGGGGGCGTACTCCCCCTCAGCGCCATTGAACTCGAACCTGAGAGAGACGGCCCCGCCCCCGAGCCCGTTGACGAGCTGGAGGAGGTCCTATTCGACACCGAGGATGAGTCAAAATGGTTCCGAGTGAGCTGCTCACTCGCCGAAGACCTGAAGACAGGCATCATCGCTTGCGTCCGCCGCAACGTTGATCTCTTCGCTTGGAAGCCCTCCGATATGCCCGGGATCTCCGAAGACTTGATCATGCACCGACTGAGCGTCCTCCCTGACTCTAAACCGATCGTCCAAAAGAGGCGCAAAGTCGCCCCGGAGAGGCAACAAATTGTAAAAACAGAAGTATACAAGCTCTTGTCCGCTCGATTCATCCAGGAAGTCAGCTACCCCGAGTGGTTGGCCAATGTCGTCATGGTGAAGAAAGCGACAGGGGGTTGGCGAATCTGCATTGACTTCACGGACCTTAACAAAGCGTGTCCGAAAGATCCTTTCCCCCTCCCGCGCATCGACGCTTTAATAGACGCGACCTCAGGGCACGAGCTGCTGTCCTTCATGGACGCGTTCTCGGGGTACAATCAGATCCGGATGTTTCCACCAGACATCTCCAAGACCTCGTTCGTCACCGACCAAGGTCTTTATTGTTACCGTGTTATGCCTTTCGGGCTGAAAAACGCCGGAGCCACATACCAGCGACTCGTCAACAGAGTCTTCAAGGACCTGATCGGCCGCAACGTAGAAGTTTACGTCGACGACATGCTTGTCAAGAGCCGGGCTGGGCCGGACCACGTCGCCGACCTCGAGGAAGCCTTCGGTGTCCTCCGACGCCACAACATGAGACTCAACCCGGCTAAATGCGCCTTCGGCGTCTCCACGGGGAAGTTCTTAGGATTCATCGTCAGCCAGCGCGGCATTGAGGCAAACCCCGAAAAAATACAGGCCATCATTAACATGTCCCCGCCCCGGAATGTCAAAGAGGTTCAGAGGCTCACAGGTCGGTTGGCGGCAATCGGCCGTTTTCTCTCCAAGTCAGGGGAGAAATCTCTCCCCTTCTTCAAAGCCTTGCGCGGGAAAGGGGGCTTCGAGTGGGGTACCCATCAACAAGAAGCCTTCGAGCAGCTGAAATAATACCTTGCCAACCCGCCTCTCCTCAGCAAGCCCGAGCCAGGCGAGCCGCTTTGGCTCTACCTGTCCGCCTCGGACTGCGCCCTCAGCGCCGTCCTCGTCCGAGAGGAGGAAGGAGTTCAGAAACCACTGTACTATGTGAGCAAAGTACTGCACCCGGCCGAGACGAGATACGCAAAAATAGAGAAGGTGGCCTATGCCCTGGTTATGGCAGCCCGAAAACTTCGACCTTACTTCCAGGCCCACTCCGTCCAAGTACTGACCGACCAACCACTGAAGACTGTCCTCCACAAGCCCGAAAACTCCGGCCGATTAGTCAAATGGTCGATCGAGCTGAGCCAGTTCGACATTAGCTATCATCCCAGGGCGGCCATTAAAGGACAGGCCCTCGCCGAGTTCATAACCGAATGCACCGTATCCGAGCAACCTGACATAGAAGAATCGGATCCGACCTGGGAGGTCTTTGTTGACGGCTCGTCATGCGAAACGGGGAGTGGGGCGGGTGTAACACCCGGTAATTTCAAAAAATGTATAGTATATATATATAATATATATATATGGGAAAGTTATATTCGGTTGCTGTTGAAATATAACCATGCATGGATTTGAAATATTAAATGAATGGTATATATAGCATGGGGGCCCACTTTGGAATGAAGCAGCAGAAGATATAGCATGGTATATATCTTCATGATGTGGCTTAAATCCATTGGGCCCACCCGGTTTACAGAATGCTTGGTTTCGGAAATTTGGGTCGGGATGAAAACAGTGAATAGTACCATATCGGTTAGATGTAAGAATAAATTATAATATAAATATAATTAGCCAAGGATCAAGAGTCACCAATTCGGTTAACCACCTTTTGAGAGGCAGCCTGTGGTGGGCAGTTGTACTACATAGTATCTAATTTGTCTTATAAATTGTATAAATTGTCCGAGCTCGGGGCAGGGGCATTACAAATGGTATCAGAGCCGACTTTCGACACCGAGTGTGGGTAAGAGTGGGTGAGATGTATGCCTGAGAGGGAGCGGGGGTGGGCTAGGGGTCTGGACAACACGCAGAATCAGGGTACGCCCGGTAAATCCACGGGGGTGGGCTAGGGTACTCCACTCCACATCGGCTAGAAAGTAGATCCTGCACCAGATTGTGCATGCCCCGTGCTCAGCGAGGACGCTGATTTCTGAAGGGGGGTGTGTGTAACACCCGGTAATTTCAAAAAATGTATAGTATATATATATAATATATATATATGGGAAAGTTATATTCGGTTGCTGTTGAAATATAACCATGCATGGATTTGAAATATTAAATGAATGGTATATATAGCATGGGGGCCCACTTTGGAATGAAGCAGCAGAAGATATAGCATGGTATATATCTTCATGATGTGGCTTAAATCCATTGGGCCCACCCGGTTTACAGAATGCTTGGTTTCGGAAATTTGGGTCGGGATGAAAACAGTGAATAGTACCATATCGGTTAGATGTAAGAATAAATTATAATATAAATATAATTAGCCAAGGATCAAGAGTCACCAATTCGGTTAACCACCTTTTGAGAGGCAGCCTGTGGTGGGCAGTTGTACTACATAGTATCTAATTTGTCTTATAAATTGTATAAATTGTCCGAGCTCGGGGCAGGGGCGTTACAGCGGGCGTCATCCTTCGTGGCCCCAACCAATTCCTACTTCAATACTCCCTGCGCCTCAACTTTCCAGCCTCCAACAACGAGGCAGAGTACGAGGCCATGATCGCCGGATTGACCCTCGCCCACCGAGCCGGTGCCAAGCGAATCCGGGCATTTAGCGACTCTCAGCTCGTGGTCCATCAAATCACCGGAGAGTACGAAGCCCGTGACGACCGAATGATGAGGTATTTGGCGGCAGTCAGACGACTCTTGGCGTTCTTCGACGGCGCTGCAGTTGTCAGAGTCCCCAGGGAACAGAACGCCCAAGCCGATGCGCTATCCAAACTTGCCTCTTCTTCCTTCGAGGGTCTCGATCGTACGGTGCTCGTCGAGGTCCTCTTGAAGCCAAGCATCAGTAGCCCAGAGCCGGAAGCAATGTGTGTGCAAGAGGGGACCAGCCCAGACGACTGGACCACTCCCATCCGAAAATTCTTAAGCAGGGCCGAGCTTCCTGAAGAAAAAGCCGAGGCCAGACGAATCAGAATCCGAGCTGAAAGGTTCGTCATGATCGATAACATCCTCTTCAAGCGCTCGTACACCTTGGCCGACGGCAAACCATACCTCCGCTGCCTCGCCAAGGACGAGGCCAACTACGCCCTCAAAGACCTGCACGAGGGGATCGGCGGATGCCACATGGGGAGTAGGACACTTGCCCGAAAGGCCCTGAATCAAGGGTACTATTGGCCCACCATGCTCCAAGACTCACAAGACTTAGTCAAGAGGTGCGGCCCCTGCCAAAGATTCTCTCCTATCAAAAGGCTTCCTCAAGCCAACCTCCGATCCCTGGCAAGCCCTACGCCCTTCGCCATGTGGGGTATGGACCTTGTGGGGCCCTTCCCCCCAGCGGTAGGGCAAAAGAAATTCCTGATTGTCGCCATCGACTACTTCACCAAGTGGATCGAAGCCGAACCGCTATCCAGCATCACCGAGCGCCAAGTGCAACAGTTCTTTTGGAAGAACATCATTTGTCGATTCGGGATCCCCCGAATCCTCGTCACGGACAACGGAACCCAGTTCCAAGGGCAGAACTTCCAATCTTTCTGTGAGGACATCGGCATCCAGCAGCGTTTCTCCGCCATTTGCCACCCTCAGTCTAACGGCCAAGCGGAGAATGCGAACAGGCAAATCCTCGACGGCCTCAAAAAGCGCCTTGACAATTCCCCCAAAGGGCTATGGGTTGAGGAGCTGCCCAGCGTACTATGGGCACACCGAACCACACAGAGGATCCCCACGGGGGAGACGCCATTCAATCTGACCTATGGGACCGAGGCAGTCATCCCCGTCGAGGTCGGATTGCCTTCTCCATGGATCTTAGCCTTCGATGAAGAAGACAATGCGTCCGCCCTGAGGGCTAACCTGGACCTCGTCACCGAAGTACGAGAGAAGTCCGCGGTCCGAAGGAGCATTTATCAACAACGGATCGAGAGATTTTACAACAAGAAAGTCCGCCCCACCAGCATCCAGGCAGGAGACCTGGTTTTGCGAAAGCTATCTGTCTCTGATCCAACCAAGAAGAGGAAGCTGGCTCCCAACTGGGAAGGCCCGTACCGCGTAGTCGAGGCTGTACGCCCTGGCACATACCGACTGACGGATATGAACGACCGACCCATCAGCCGACCCTGGAACGCTGAGCACCTCATGAAATTCCTGGGAGAGCAAGCTTAGGTTCTAGCATGGCTTAAGTAAATTAAAACTTTTGTAAACATTCATGTGTAAAGGGCCGCTTCGGCGACCCCCCCCCCCCTGTCTGGTATAAAAGAAGTTTCTTTTTGTCAAAAGCTAAAAACCTCGGCAACTCCGACCCGGTACCAGGCAATGGGGGCGGCACCTGGGTTCTCACTCAGGTCTCATCCCCAAACGCCTCGGCAGGTTCGACCCAACTCCGGACCAGAGGTCTCCCTGTCGCCCCGCATCGATCCCTCACGAATCGGCGGAGCCCAACCTCGCCTACACCGCCCTTCACCACCCCGCTAGCCAGAGCAAAGAAGGAAAAGAAAGCTTTATTCATACTCTTTTATTTGGTGCGGAGAAAACAAGCAAATACCGTTACAGGACCACTCCACTCATCTCAAACTAAAGGGAATCGCCGACTTAGGGCCTCTCGGATCCGGTGAAGGGCGGAATCACTCCGACCGAACGACTTGGAACTCTCTCTTCGTCATGACGGTCCTTCGGTTCTGCCACAGTCGACACCCCGGCCACGGAGCTCTGGGCATCCACGGATCGCATGCGTTCCATCAGTTGCAACGCCGAGGGAGCCCCCTCCGCTCGCCGACCCCTCGAGGAAGATGTCGAAACACCCAACATAGTCCTATAACGGTGTATCTCCATCTCCTTCTCCACTATCACGTCGCGAAGTAGCTTCTCCGAGGAAGGCCTCTGCACCGAGGAACTTGACATGGTATATCCAAGACCAACGCCCCCTAGCTCCCGATCCACCATCGCCCTCCTCAGCCGGCTCGCCTCCTCACTTAGGGCTTCAGACTTGTTCCTGTAATAATGAAAGACCGCATCAGTGTCGCGAGCCCTCTTTCGATACCGAACCAAAGTGGCCTCTAAGGCCTCAACCTTGCCCCGAAGCCACGCCACGTCGGAACGAAGGGGGTCCACCTCAGGAGGGGGAGCCGTAACCTACAAGAGAACCAGCCCACTCAAGACATATAAGCAAAGAGGTTCAGAAATTCTTCGAAGTTGGAACACTTAGCCAGCCAAAAAACCCTCTTTTTATAAATTCAGTTTCCCCATACAAAAAAAATGCGGTGGCCAGTCCGCGGAAGGCAAATACAATCGAGAGAAGGAAAAAGAAGGACAAAAATTATACAGCTGGTTTTCCCACCTCAATGTCAGCCGGATCCGTAGGGGGGTCGGCAACCGGTTTATCATCAGACCCTTGTCCGCCAGGGGTCTCCGGTGTCCCCTCAATCTCCATATCATACTCGAGGTTGGACAGGTCGATAGTCGGATAAAAGTGCCTCACATGGCTGAGGGCCTTTGCATAACTGCTGTCCTGGGCTTTGATCACCAGGATCTGACACGACTCGGTCACCTCTTTCTTCTCCTTCTCCGACATCTCCTCCAGAGCCACCCTCGCCTTCGCCCATTCCTCCTTCTCCTTGTCAAAAGCCGCCTTCGTCTCCGCCTCCTTCTTACGAGAGCCTTCGAGCTCTCCCTTCAATTCCGTCACCTCCTGCTCGGCCTTGTCAGCCCGGTCTCGCTCTCGCTGCAACGCCGCCTCGTAGAGGCCCCTCACATGGGCCCCCTGCACGGTCGCCTGCCGCAGCCAGACACTACTAAGAAATCTTTCTTAAACAACATAACCCGACAGCTAGGGGGTTCGATTGACTTACCAGCACAGTGGCCTGCGCAAGACGTACGTACGCCTCGTCCAGGGTCTGGGACTTCATGTCCGAACGGTCCCGAGGGGTCGCCAGCTTATCTGCCACCTCCACGGCCTGGCGCCCCCGGACCAGGCAATCGCCCTCGCGGATCGACCAATCCGGCACCCACCTTCGCCGAAGTCTCTCCTCTAGCCCGGGATCCACCAGGGGACCCTTCCCCTTATCAAGGTCGGCGGCCGTACCCTGATCCGGACCCCCCTGGACCACCGCGTCCCCACCCGTCTCCGACCGAGTCCTTTTCATCCTCGGCTGAATGGGGGCCTCGGAGACCACCTGGGACAACTCGGTCGTCTTCGCCACGACATCCTTCTTCTCGGCCTTCTTCTTCTTCATGGCGAGCCTCAACGCCTTAATCGACTCTTCATCCATTTCTGTAAAAAGATCCATTAAGAACAAATGAGCAAGAAAGTACAAGAGGAGTGAGAAGAAAGAAACAACCACGTACGAGGCACGGCCGGGCTAGGGCTCAGTCCGACGCTCGCCAGATGGGCCTCCGTCACCTTCCCCCAATTGATGTTATACGACAGGCAGAGACGCTCAACGAGTCTCCACTCCTCCGCCGTCAAGTCCCCCGGCCCCGGTGCTGCGTAGCTCGGCTTAGAATGGTTCCACCGAGTAGGGATAGCCCAAGGATCCTCACTCCGGATCACCAGATACTTTTTCTTCCAGAACTTGATGGAATCTGGATGACCGTGGACAACCTTCGCCTTACCTCGAGGCGAGATGTAGTATACTCCTTCTGCCGATGAGCCGATCAACAACATCGCTCGAAACACGTTCAGCCGCAGGGGTACCCTCTACTCCTCGCACAACAGCACGAAGCAGATGATCTGCTTCCAGGAGTTCGGCCCAAACTGCATCGGCGCCAGGGACGACCAATTTAACACCTCCCGAACGAATGGATGGATGGGCAGCCTCAGGCCGGAGATAAAGGCGTCCACAGGGAAGATACAATACTTATCCGGCAGGGGATCGGTCGGCCGAAGAGTAGAACTCGGCAGCATAAGCTCATAACTGGGCCCTATATAGTAGGCCAACTGCAGAGCCCCCAAGTCGCTTGCCTCCAGAACGGTCGGGGATGCGTCCACCTTCAACCTCTTCCGACTTGACGACGACGGCTGGACCCCCGAGGACTCCTTATCCGAGAGATCGTCGGGGTAGCGACGGAAAGACTGTGGTTGTGCAGACGACCCTATCACCGAGTCGCTCGGGCCGCCAATCCTCGGTCCCCTCTTCTTCGGAGCCCTCCTCCTCTTGGTCCGTTCCGGCGAAGGTGTAGACAAACGCCCCAGAACGGGCGGATTCCGAGACCCTGCGGAGCCATCCCCCTCGGAGCCACCCTCCTCTCCGGAAGCCAACCCTAGGGTCCGGACTTCGTCTGAACTACCGCCCCCCTCCTCAGAATCGCTGCTTTCCACCACGAAATGCCTCCGAGATCGCAATGGCTGCACAGTGTGAACAACCTCCTCCTCGCCTACCGGCCCCTCCCCAGAGGTCGACGCCGACGAGCCAGACTGAGCCCTACCCATCTGTGCCTAAAGCTAAACGGAGTTACCAACTAACCTGGGATCACCTCGGAAAAACGACCTTGCTGCAGGAAACTGAAGGGACGAGCGCTGAAGAGGTGAAGGATTTTTTGAAAAGTAAGGAGCAAGAAAGAAATGAGCGATGGGAGGAGAAGGGGGAACATTTATAGGGGATAGGAACAACTCCTCGATTTTCGCAGTCACTATTCACCGATGACGTACAACTGCCGCCTAGGAAATCACGCCACGTCCTCGAAACATGTGCTGCTGACGTCACCCAGTGCCAGACTGGCCGCCCGGAACGGGGGTCGGTTCGGGCAAAATAACGGCTCGCCTACACCGGCGTTAAAGTACTCTTCTTCGGAAGATCCACCGGCTGGCCATCACCCTTACCAGCCCGTAATTCCCCCTCGTCTCGAGGTTCGGCTTGGCACCGGGGTACTCTTCTCAGGAAGAAACAACGGCTCGCCTTCACCCTTACCGGCCCATAATCCTTCGCCAGCTCGAGGTCCGGTCTGGCACCCGGGTACTCTTCTTCGGAAGATCCACCGGCTGGCCATCACCCTTACCAGCCCGTAATTCCCCCTCGTCTCGAGGTTAGGTCTGGCACCCGGGTACTCTTCTCAGGAAGAAACAACGGCTCGCCTTCACCCTTACCGACCCATAATCCCTCGCCAGCTCGAGGTCCGGTCTGGCACCTGGGTACTCTTCTTCGGAAGATCCACCGGCAGGCCATCACCCTTACCAGCCCGTAATTCCCCCTCGTCTCGAGGTTCGGCCTGGCACCAGGGTACTCTTCTCAGGAAGAAACAACGGCTCGCCTTCACCCTTACCGACCCATAATCCCTCGCCAGCTCGAGGTCCGGTCTGGCACCCGGGTACTCTTCTTCGGAAGATCCATCGGCTGGCCATCACCCTTACCAGCCCATAATTCCCCCTCATCTCGAGGTTCGGTCTGGCACCCGGGTACTCTTCTCAGGAAGAAACAACGGCTCGCCATCACCCTTGTCGACATATAATCCCTCGACCTCTAGAGGTTCTGTCGAACACCAGGGTACTCTTCTCCAGAAGAGACAACGGTTCGCCATCGCCTTCACCTACAAGTAAACCCTCGACTAGCTCGAGGTCCCATCCGAGCCTCAGGGCAGCACCACCAGGAAGGCCCTGTGATTCGCCCTCCCATTTTTTCTACAACCATAAGCACTCCTCCACGGCTAGCTCCCGCACCCCCCGCAGGAGTGGGGGGCTTGTGTGACAGGGTAAAAATGGCCTGAGGCCCAACCAGGGCCCAATACAATTCCCACTCAGAAAGGTAAAGATAGCAACCCGGTTCGGCTCCGGACCACTCCAGGGTCGGCGCCGAACCTCGTGTTTTCCCTCACGATACTGGCCTCCTCGTACCGACGAGCCTCAGTAGCCCTTGGAGTCCGATCCGGGACAGTCCCACAGGCCGTCCCCCCTCTCTGGCGGGGCAGAAGGATGACCTGGCGCAGCCTAGGCCCTCTGATTCCCCCCCGAAGCACAGGAGACCCATGATCAGCCACGTCAACTCCAAATACCGCCAAGGGTGTTGCCACGTCAGCCCTATACCACTCCTGGTATTGCCACGTCCGCCCTAAACCCCCTGGGCCTTCTGCCACGTCAGGCCCACGGGCTTTCGGATCCAGACCCGGCCCCCAAGTGGAACCAAACCCGGTTGGGATTCTCTATAAATACTAGACCCCCGCCCACCTTTTGAGGTAATGAATCTTTTACCACTTAAATATACCTAGTTATCGCTACTCTCTCACAGAGACTGACTAGAGCGTCGGAGGGTCCGCCGCCGGGATAAACCCCGGTGTTTCAGGACCGTCTGCAGGTACACAAGAGCTCAGATCCGACCCTTCCGATCCGAGCCCAGCCTTCAACATCTTTCCGAGCTCATCGCAGGTCCCCGAGGGTCAACCGAAGATCGGCAGACGAGCGGCACTCTCCTCCAATACAAATCGAGTCCGAACTCACACCTGGTGCGTCCACACGTCTCCCAGAAATAAACCGCATCAATACCTATCTTAGGGATTAGATGCTCTTCAACAGTGGGGGTAAATTCACCTTCTTCAACATACAAAAAATAGTCACCCAGTTGTGAGCAACCTTCACCTAAGTCCATACCTGCACCAAATTTGTAATGTTAATCAATCTCATAATTTGGGTCGTTATTTAGACAGTAGCAATTAACGAAACAATGCGAAATTAAACAAAAAAAATTGAACAGAAATCTCATAAGGGGAGCGAAATCAATCTCATAATATGGGGTGCTCATTCGACCTTTTCCCAAAAAAAAATTAAACCCAAAAAAAAAACTACCTTCAATAAAGATGGGGTGCCTTCGATTCGAAAACGAAAGGGGCGCTCAAGATGTGGATCGCATTGCGAGGGGGAAAGGAGATGATTTGGGGTCTAGGGTTTTTTCCGATCGAAGGCAGGGACGCAGATGAGCGATCGGAGAAAGGGGGCTAGGGTTTTTTCTTTTCTTTTCGCAGCTAGTGAAGGAGATGAGCGGGAGAGAGGTATTTTCCAATCGAAGGCTGAGAAAGGGGGCTGGAGTTGGAGCGGAAGAGAAAGGGGGACGCAGATGAGCGGGAGGAGAAAGGGGGCTAGGGTTCTTTTCTTTTTCGAAGGAGCTGAAGAGATGAGCGGGAGAGAGAGAGAGGGAAAGAGTGAGATAGACAGTGTGGGGGGGGATTTACGATTATACCCCCCTCATATTAGGTTTAGAGTCGGAATGGCCATCTACCGTTGGATGACCATCAAGATCTCCATCTTGGATCGGACAGTCCACAGCCAGTGTGCACGGGCTTGCACACTGGGCTAGTGTGCAACGGATCCTTTCCCTATATATATATATATATATATATATATATATATATATATAGAGAGAGAGAGAGAGAGAGAGAGAGAGAGAGGTGATCTCCTAAAATCCTAGTTCACCTCTCATTTTGATGTCTCATATTAAACCCTTTGGCAATCATAGACATGTAGAAAAGGATGAACGGTTCAAATTTTTCATAAGAAGCTTGTATCTAGAAGTGCCTTAAAATAAGATGTGAGGTAGGGCGTGAGTAGGGCTGCAAACGAACCGAGCTACTCGCGAGCTACTCGGCTCGAGCTCGGCAAAAGCTCGACTCGAGACGAGCTCAAGCCGAGCTCGAGCTCGAAAATCGAGCTCAATAGCTTAACGAGCCGAGCTCGGGCTTGGGCTTTTCGTAATTATTAAGCTAAGCTCGCGAGCTACTCGGCCCGAACTCGGTCAAAGTTCAGTCAAAGCTCGGCTCAAGACAAGCTCGAACTCGAAAACTGAGCTCGACTGCTTAATAAGCCGAGCTCGAGCCTCAAGATACTCGGCTCGTTTGCAGCCCTAGGCCTGAAGCCGTTATTCCCAACAACGGCTTAGGTGGTTTGCAATGGAGCATTCATATATATATATATATATATATATATATATATATATATAAAAATAATAAAACACAAAGAAAGCTATCAAGTGGCCCTTCTTCAATTCCTCCAAAAATTAAAGGCCATCACAAAACATATTTTCCCCCCAAAACTCAAATTCAAATTCCCACCCAAAACAACTACTATATTTATTTATTTGTTTTTTTCTCGCTCCCTCCCTTTTCTATTCAAAAAAATTAAGAAAATAAAAATTTAACAAAAATTTACAAAATTAAAAATTAAAAAACTAAAAAAATTAAAAATTTAAAAACTTTAAAAAAAATTCAAAAAAAATTTAAAAAAATTATATAATGTTTTTTGCTGGACCCCAAAAGTTTCTCATATAATATGTTTGCTACTTCAATTAATTTGCTGGACCTCCAAAACTATTTTATATGATCAAACAAGGTGCACCGTTCCGAAGACGTGCCGTAGGCAGGTGTCAACGGGCAAACCTAGTATATATATATATATTACAAAGAAAGCTATCAAGTGGCTCTCATTCAATCTCCTCTAAAATCTATGGCCTAGATTGATTTTCACAAAACATATTTTCCTGCCCAAAATTTCAAATCCCAAAATTAAATTTTTCCCTCCAAAATTAAAAACTCATTACTTTATTACTATCCTTCTCTTCTTTCTTCACCTTTTCATATTTCTCTCTTTCTCTCTCCCCCTTTCTCTCCCTTTCTTTCTTTATTTACTTATAAATTTAGATTTTAAGATTTCAGGTTTGTAAACTTTTCAGAATTTTTATGTTTTTTTTATTACACATGTTATATTGAAAATAGCAAATATCACTTCAACAGTTAAATTTCATCATTTTCCATCCTTAAAGTTCTAAGAAGTTGGATTGTACACCCTCATTTTATTTTTCAACAAATACTAATAGAAACATGAACTTTTATTTACAACTAATTATTGTCATACTATTCAGACTTGAACTACAAAATTGTTGTTTTACTGTTTACAGGGGTTTTCGTGTATTGTATCATTCTGAAGACGTGCCGTAGGCACGTGCCACGGGCAAATCTAGTATATATATATATATATATATATATATATATATATATATATATATAGAGAGAGAGAGAGAGAGAGAGAGAGAGAGAGACTCATATTTGTATGAGAATTTTTTTTCATACAAAGCGATTATACTCACTTTGTGGTGCTTTCATGGATGATCCACTCCGTTCATCATGTTTATCATGTCAATGGATGTATGTGTAGAAAAAATTAATCGGTTGGTGGTCGTTTACCTATGCATCATGTGGTCCAATTTATGGTACGATTTGTAATGCTGTTGAAATCGTTCATTTTTCAACCACATGATGCATGGGTAAACGACCACCAAATTACTTGATTTTTTCTACTCATACATCCATTGGCATAATAAACATGATTGACAGAGTGGATCTTTCATGAGGACACCACCAAGTGAGTATAATCGCTTTATATAAGGAAAATTTTCTCATATAAATATAAGGCTCACTTTTCTCATATATATATATATATATATATATATATATATATATATATATATATATATGAGTTCCCTTCGGTTGCACACTACTTTTGGTGAGCACTCCGTGAGCACTCATGAAATAGAGCATCTATGACAAATCCGAACCGCTCATATTGTTCTATATACCTTAGATAGCCTAACAATAAAAAATCAAATAATTTGAAGTTCATTTGCCCATCCATCATGTTGTTAGAATTTTCAGCCATACAATTTTGTAATGATGTAAATCATGGGCAAATGAACTTCAAATTACTTGATTTTTTATTGTTAGGCTATCTAAGGTATATAGAACAATATGAGCGGTTCGGATTTGTCATAGGTGCTCTATTTCGTGAGTGCTCACGGAGTGCTCACCAAAGTAGTGTGCAACCGAAGATTTCTCTCTCTCTCTCTCTCTCTCTATATATATATATATATATAATAAATTACAAAGAAAGCTATCAAGTGGCTCTCATTCAATCTCCCATAAAATCAATGGCCTAGATTGATTTTCACAAAACATATTTTCTCGCCCAAATTTCAAATTCCAAAATTAAATTTTCCCTCCAAAACTAAAAAAACTCATTACTTTATTACTATCCCTCTCTTCTTTCTTCACTTTTTTATATTTCTCTCTTTCTCTCTCTCCCCCCCCCCCCCCCCCCCCCCTCTCCCGTTTAGGGGTGTTCATCGGTTCAAAACTGAACCGAACCGAACAAAACCGAACCGAACTGAACTTTTCGGTTTGGTAAAATTGAAACCGAACTCCGAACCGAACATCTACATTTCAGTTTTAACCGAACCGAAATATATCGGTTAACCGAAATATATCGGTTCGGTTCGGTTAATAACCGTACTAACCGAACTTAAAGAAAGTATTTCAGTTTTGAATGTTTATATTAGATTCTGAGTGAAAGACTCATTATTCAATATTCATTAAGCAAACAACAGCCAATTAGCATTGTACTCGTAATTTTTACACTACAAAATTACAGTAATAACTAGCAAAAAAGCTTACAATTTACAAGTTACAAATGATTACAATTTACAACTATTCAACTATAGAAGCTTATATTTTACAATTTGAAATTACAAGTTTCTGACTTTCTGTAACACTTTTGTAGTTTGCAGGCCTCATCTGAGTCATCTCAAGAACTTAAGCATTTACCAGACACTGCAAAGTGAAGCAAAATATGAAAATATAGCAAAGTGAAGCAACAATCAGTGGAAAAGAGAGGGACCCTGAGAAGATATGCTACTCCAATGAAGTATTCACCTAAAAGATATAGCAATCATAGTATTTCAAATTTTCAATGCATATAATGAAGCTCTAAGTCTGATTGATATTATAATAACAGAGACAGTAGATAGAATTCTACATTGAGCATTTACTTACCAGCAGTCACAAACATATAGGATGGAAATGGAGCTAATGAATTGTACCTGGTTCAAATCCAGCATGATGCACATGAGCAAACTATCTTAATCAGTACTTCATATTACCCTTCAAGTACTTCATGTCAGACTTTGAGTTAAAATACATGTGATAAAGGCTTTGTTCTTCTTGTTGTAATTAGATCTATGTTGAACCCTCTCTTATCCTTGCTTGGTAACATGCAATAAGAATTCTTTTTATACGCTAAATTTAACCAACGATGAATGAACTATTTCTTAGTTCTATCATATAAATTCAGAAAATAATACTTCAAATTAAAAACTATAACAAAAAAGATTTCATTGTCAAGGATTGATTGGTGCTTCAAAATTAGATCTGCAAATGGATGATGCTAATTTTCTTTTGCATTATTCATAACTAATTACGAAATCGGTGAACTTTGTTTATAAATTTTTCTAGGGTTAAATTCAAAAAAGCCATTGTTCTCAAATGGAGTGGCTGAGAAAAGTTTGGAATAACTGATTTTAATTCTATATAGTAAAATAGATAATATGACATGAAACAAAGAATTTAAATGAAACATCAGGAATTGAGTTATAACTAAATCGCTTTGAGAAGCTGGTAATGACAGTAATTAAATGTCACATAGTTGAAACAGTTATATTAACCAAATAAATCAGAATGGACAAAGATATAACCCCTATTCAAGAACAACAACCAATTCTTCAGATTTTCTTCTGATATAGACTTTTAAAGCATCTTATATTCAATAGGTAGAAAACAACAAACAATAAAATCCAATTTTTCTTATGCAAAAAAAATTCTAAGTCATTCATCTTAAGTTTTTTTACTGCAAAATCTAGGTTGCGTTTGTTTTGTTGTTTTGAAAAGAGTTTTCTGAATAGAGTTTTCTGAAAACTGTATTCTGAATAGAGTTTTCTGAAAATGAGTTTAAAAGCTGTTTGGTTATATTTATTTCTGAAAACTGTATTCTGAAAGCTGTTTTTCTGAAAAAGAGAGTTGAAAAGCTGTTCTGTTATATTTCTAGCTGAAAACTGTTATCTGAAAGCTGTTTTTCTGAAAAAAAGAGTTCAAAAGCTGTTCGGTTATATTTCTAGCTGAAAACTGTTATCTGAAAGCTGTTTTTCTGAAAAAGAGAGTTCAAAAGCTGTTCGGTTATATTTCTAGCTGAAAACTGTTATCTGAAAGCTGTTTTTCTGAAAAAGAGAGTTCAAAAGCTGTTCGGTTATATTTCTAGCTGAAAAGTGTATTCTGAAAGCTGTTTTTCTGAAAAAGAGAGTTCAAAAACTGTTCGGTTATATTTCTAGCTGAAAACTGTATTCTGAAAGCTGTTTTTCTGAAAAAGAGAGTTCAAAAGCTGTTCGGATATATTTCTAGCTGAAAACTGTTATCTGAAAGCTGTTTTTTTCTGAAAAAGAGAGTTTAAAAGCTGTTCGGATATATTTCTAGCTGAAAACTATTATCTGAAAGCTGTTTCTTCTGAAAAAGAGAGTTTAAAAGCTGTTCGGTTATATTTCTAGCTGAAAACTGTTTTCTGAAAACTGTTTTTCTGAAAAAGAGTGTTTAAAAGCTGTTCGGTTATAATTCTAGCTGAAAACTGTTTTCTGAAAGCTGTTTTTCTGAAAAAGAGAGTTTAAAAGATGTTCGGTTATATTTCTTGCTGAAAACTATTTTCTGAAAGCTGTTTTTCTGAAAAAGAGAGTTTAAAAGTTGTTCTGTTATATTTATTGCTGAAAACTGTTTTCTAAAAGCTATTTTTCTGAAAAGAGAGTTTAAAAGCTGTTTGGTTATATTTATTGCTGAAAACTGTTATCTGAAAGCTGTTTTCCTGAAAAAGAAAGTATTAAAAGCTGTTTTCCAACGGAAGGGACACAAGGCAGAGTTAACGATAAATAATTGGAACTACTTGCATAAGAGGTCAATTAATCTTGAACTAGAATAAATAAAAGAGTTCAAGTGGACTTGCCTTTTTCCTTGTAGACGATTCAATAAAATAAGAATAACGGGATCAGAATCTCGGGGAGTAATCCCAAGAGCACGTGCGAGACGCGTGCCAAAATACCACACAGCAAATCTCAACTCCACATCAGAACAGCACATACACAACCCAACTTCACTTCAGCAAAACAACCCCTTCAACAACTCCAAGGCAGCAACAACAATCCAATCCGCTCCCCAAACACCAAACACCAATACAATACCCAACAGCAACCCACCACACAATCCCCAATACAACCAATACACCACTACAATCAGATCCCCAAACACCAACACAACAGCACCGAAGTAACCCAATCTGTTCTCCTTCTCCACTAAAATACTCCAACTCCAAACAACAATGCACCCAACACACTAAATAATACACCAGTACAGCAACAATAACTCTTCACTTCTTTTCAAACAACAACTTCAATCTGAATCCCAAAACACCAATACAATCATCCAATCAATACTGTTCTTCTTCTTCACAGCCAGACAGAGAGAGAGAGCGCGAGGGAGAATAGAAATGGCAGGGACTGGCGGGAGGCTTGCGACTGGAGGGGGAGCAGCAGCGACTGGCGGATGTCGACTGGAGGGGAAGTCTCAGGCGGCGGCGCTGGCGCAATGACGACGACGATGGGAGCGAGCGACTGGGGAGTCACGACTGGAGACTCGAGCGAAGGCGGCAAGACGAGGAGGATGCGAGGAAGACGACGATGGCTCGAGGGTTGCGATGGAGAAGGCGAGCGGGAGGCTCAGGCGGCGGCTCGAAGGTGCGGCGAGAAGTAGTGGATGAAGACGATGACAGAAGGCGTGAATGGCTGGCGGTGGCTTCCGCGGCGGAGGACTTCGATGATGGCGGAGCTCGTCGTTGAGGCGGAGCTCGAGGCTGTCAATGAGAAGCGGAGGTGGCTCCAGTGATGGGGTCGACAGGAGCGGCGACTGAGCACGCCGGAGATGAGCGGGAGGACAGAGGCGCGAGGTGATGATGGAACTTGTGGGTCTCGTTCGATGGTGGCGACGAGGAAGAAGAAGAGGCTGGCGGCGCGTCGAATGTTGAAGACGATGTAGAGTGGCACAATGGCGGCAGTGGAGGAGGTGGGGCTTCGGTTGGATTCGACGAGGTCGGCGACTGAGGTGAGGGGCTGCGAGCGGCGGAATGGAGGAAGAGAGTTTGGGTTCTGTTGTTTTGTTTGGTTTAAGAGTTATTTAGGAGCTATTTTGGAAAAGAGGGGTTATCAGTATTCTGAATAGTGTTTGGAAAAAACACTTAAAACAAACGCCAACTCAGGATATTATTTCAAGAAAAAAAAAAAACCAAAACAAACAGACCAGTTTTTAATTCTATCACTGACCTTTATACCATGCTTATTGCAAATACTTTCAGCAAGAAGAAGAGTATATGCTAAATGCTTGTCCGTTAAAGACGAATCTGTGGAGAAAACATGTCAATCAATGCTGGGTTTTAAGGGGATGATTATGTATTTTGAGTATATCATTTAGGGCTTTGTGGTAATGGTTCTTCATTTTAATTAAACATTATAGGTTTACCTCCATGAAGCCACTCACTATCAGAAATCACAACAATTGATAATTGTATATCTTTCGCATCCTTGAAGGAATTCCTAATATTTAGAATAGCTTCCTTCAATGTCTCATAGTTCATAGGACTCCCTACCTGCAATATATTTTTTCATGGTATTCCACCCTTAGAGTAGTTAACATAATCATCCTACGAAGAGAGTATCTCTGCGGGGAAAGAGAGATACCTTATGAGAAACCTTAATATGTTTCAGTTGACTTTGTTTAATAGGAATGACTACACTGTTCCTCTCTTCTATTACATCAAAACCTAAGAACTCCATCTATGCACAACCCCTACTCAGGTTTATTTCCACAAATTTAGGAAAATAAGGTTTAAAATAGTGACCAAAATAAATTTTATAAGAGATGATTAGAACCTTACGTGTGAAAAGATGATTTAAGCAATGTAGGATGTAGAAGTTATAAATCACATAAGAAAATCATACGCTGCATATCTTTAGTCAAACTGATAAAACACTAAGAACAAGATGCTCCAAATAACGTGGATTGACTTGATAAACACTAAGAACAAGATGCTCCAAATATAGTTTACAGAGTCTTTTTCAAGCCTCACTCAGGCTTGATGGAAGTCTACAAAGTAGATTTCTGAATTTTAGAAAAAGATCTTACAAATTACATTACTTATCCCATCACTGAAAATTACTAAGTAATAGAAGATTTCAAGATCATGTAAAATTTTGAGATAACTTCACAATAAAATTCTAAAATCACAAGCCAATAGATCAGATATACCTTTCCATCTGGAAGCTGAGCCAAAAATACTTTGCTTAGTTTAGCTTTGATGATTAAATTTTCCTCTGCAAAACTGTTAGTATATTGCTAAAGGGATGCAACAGTAAAGAATACTCAAACCGACGACATTCAGTGAAGTAACAATCTATCTCATCAATCATCATGCTTTGAATTTAACAAAATTCAGTGAAGTAATAATCTTAAAGCTCAGATAGGATTATTTCATAACTAGTCACTCCTAAATGATGATTAATTCATAGTGTGCAACTTCAGAAACATAATCCATCTCATCATAACTTAAAACCAATGAGGAAAAATAAAGCTCGGTTAGGATTAATTCATCACAAGTCACTCCTACAAATCATTAAATAAATGATTCATAGTGAGCAACTTCAGAAACATAATCCATCTCCTTATCACTTGTACAAATTGAAATCCAAGTTATCCAACGAAGAAGCAAACTCACAATCACATGAATATAACAGACAAGTAGAATACTTTAGCATAATAAAGTCATGGTTAACAGTAAACCAAACATAAAATAGAATGATACTGTCATACTGATTTGTCTCACAATGTGAACCACCACCAATCGAACTATCAAATTCTCCAAACCATGAACCCCTAAACAAAGAAAATATAATATACAAAATAATATAAGAAAAAAATTAGAAATAATATAACTTCACTATAAGAAAGAAAAAATTGAAAAGAATCTCACTTAAATATCAACAATTGCGGGTTCTGTTCCTCCAATCTTTGTTATTTCTGTTTTAAAGTAAAACAAGCAATTAGTTAATAAATAAATTTTAATCAATGTCTACAAATTACAATATTAACGATGGGTAGTAGATTACCACTTTCAATCCTATCAAGTTGTTCCAAATCTTCCTCCACACAAATTGGTCGAATATCGGACCGTAACCAATCTTGTGAACACACAAGCGCTTGCACTAATTTAGGAGTCAATGAGCTCCTAAATGGATTAAGTATACATCCGCCAGTGTTAAATGATGATTCTGAAGCAACGGTTGAAATAGACAGCCAAAACATCTCTCGCCATTTGAGCAAGAATCGAAAATCTGATTTCATGTTTCCTCCACCAATCAAGAATTTCAAATTCTTCTTCTTCATCCTCACATTCTTCTGCCAAGTACTTATCCAATTCAGATTTAGAATCTCCACCTCCAGCTTCTTTCTTATATCTCTTGTAAGATTGTTTATAAATAGTTGTACGTTCTGAACCAAAAGTAGATGAAGTATTAGAAGTGTTACAAGAGGATAAGTGGTCGTGACTGGATCAAGTTTTCTTTTATACTCATTGTAAAACTCAACAGCAACCTCCTTGATAGAGTTCACCTTTATTGCAACCAATTCTTCGTTATCATCATATTGTCTTAAAAAAGCAAACTCCACAAATCTCATCTTATGCCTAGGATCTAGCATCACGGCAAGAAAAAGATAGTAGTTGACCTTTTCCAAAATTTCCCAATATTTGTTATATTTGTGTCTCATTTTAAAAGCCATTAAAGCTAAATTCACATCAACACTGCTTTCCCACTGTTTCAAAAGGCAATCAACTTCATCTAATTTAGGCAAAAAATTATTAGCAGTCACATACAAAGACCCTAATACTTTCAATGTGAGATTATAAAAGTGTTCTAAAAATTGAACAAGTCGCCTGACATTAGTCCAGTCATCATCATCAGGAATCCCTTCTTCCAAGTCACTCCTAAAAAAAGGATCCATATGATTCAATCATTCAAAAGCTCTTTCAAATTTCTCCGCCGTATCCAACATAAGATATGTTGAATTCCACCTAGTGGCAACATCAAGGCACAACATGCGCTTACTCTCAATCTTTTCAATCTCAATGCATTCTTTAAATTTTCTGATACGAGAGGGATATTGTCTAATATATTTCACTGCCGAACGAACTCGACAAACTAATTTTCCCATCTCCTTTTACCCCATCCTGCACTATGAGATTTATTATATGTGTAACACACCTCATATGAAGATACTTGCAATTAAGAACATTATGCCCCCAATTGTTAATTTTCTTCTTCAAGTGATTAACCATAACATCATTTGCGCTTGCATTATCAACTGTTATTGAATAAACTTTATCAATACCCCAATCCAACAAGCATCTTTCAACTTCAATGCCTAACCGCTCACCCTTATGAGTAGAAATTGGACAAAAATTTAGAATCTTTTTGTGCATTTTCCAATTATTGTCAATGGAGTGGGCAGTGATACACATATAATTTATTCTCTGCAAAGAAGTCCAAGTATCGGTGGTGGTGGATACTTTTTGACATGTTTCTTTCAAGAATTTTTTCAATAACCCCTTCTCATTAACATACAACTCATAAATGTCTCTTGTGATTGTCGAACGTGAAAGAATATGAAACATAGGACAACAAATAGACGTGAATTTACAAAATCCATGATGCTCAACATGACTAAATGGTAGCTCATCCACTATGACCATATATGCAAGACCCTTCCTAGCTTCATCTTGGTTAAATATCCAATTAGTTAATACACCCTCCCTCTTCTCACCTTTTTGAACCGGTTGTAAACTCAATAGATTTTGTGAAGTCTCTTTATTGTGTGGATTATCACGATAACTACCCATGTGATTTTTCAAAGCTGTTGTCCCATTTTTTTTAGTATTGGCATTAAACTGTTTTGCACAATAATTGCACTTCGCTTTCACACTTCCATCTAAGTCATTGATCTTAGTAAAATGAAGCCAAACTTCGGATCTAGATTTAATTGTTTTTCTAGTACTTTGTGAGGATAGAGGTGTTGCATACTTGCTTCTACATTGCTTAAATTATCAACGGTAATAGAATTTGAATCCTCACGACCCCTACTATCTTGTCTATCCATATCAAAATCCATACTAATAGTAGAAAAGTTCACAGGTGACAGTGCAGCAACTAGCAATTCTTCGAATCAAATATACCAATTTAAACCAAACAAAAGTATAAACCAAAACTTATTATTTTCTCGTTACAAATTTAAAATTTTAACACTTTAGAAATTTAGAAAGGAGGTCGGTCGGGGGAACGACATCAGAGGAGGCCAGTATGGATGGAGATCGAAAGTCGAGACTCGAGAGTGCGACTGTGCAAGGAGTCAGACCAGGGTCCAGAAGGGATGGAGATCGAGAGTCGAGAGCCGAGGATAATGGAGATCGACTGATCGAGAGTCGAGACCGTCTAGGGTTAAAGGAATTGAGAATTGAGAGAGAGGAATGGATCTATGAAATAGAGAGAGTCTGATTTGGAGATGAGCCATGAGAGTTAGCGAGGCCGAATTAATAGACTGAGAATGAGAAAGTGGAGAACTCTGGAGAAGTCATTAATAGATAGGATTGAGAAGTGAGAACGTCGTCAACTCGTCGTCTACTCTAGGTCGCTGACTGAGTCGCTCAGATTCTCGGAACTCACAACTCAGTAGAGAAGACTGAGAAGATGAGAAGTCATGACTCATGAGAAGGGGTAGAATTTATTGGTCCAAAAAAAAGTTCGGTTTTTTTTCCGTTCGGTTTATTTAGAAGCCAACCAAAAACCGACCCGAACTCTCTAACAATACTACGGTTTGGATCAAAACTGAACCGAAAAACCGAACCAAATTGATAAATTTCGGTTCGGTAATCGGTTTTAACCAAAGTATGAACAGCCCTACTCCCGTCCTTTCTTTATTTACTTAGAAATTTAGATTTTAAGATTTTAGATTTGTAAACTTTTCAGAATTTTTTAGTTTTTTTTATTGCACATGTTATATTGAAAATAGCAAATATCTCTTCAACAGTTAAATTTCATCATTTTCACCCTCAAAGTTCTAAGAAGTTGGATTTCACCCTTAAAGTTCTAAGAAGTTGGATTGTACACCCTCATTTTATTTTTCAACATATACTAATAGAAACATGGACTTTTATTTACAACTAATTATTGTCATACTATTCAGACTTGAACTATAAAATTGTTGTTTTACTGTTTACAAGGCTTTTCGTGTATTGTAACATTCTGAAGACGTGCCATAGGCACGTGCCCACTGGCAAATCTAGTATATATATATAGAACAATGCTCCACTAAAGCCGTTGTTCGGAACAACAGTGGCTTCATTTATTTTGAAGTCATCGTTCCGAACAGTGGCTTAGATTATATTCGGAACAACGGCTTAGGTTTATAACTTAAACCGTTGTTTTGATAACCTAAGTCGTTGTTTCCAACAACGTCTTAAGTGGGTTGTATACTCATTTGCACGAGACTCATTTGCAATAGAGCATTGCTTATATATATATAGTCAATCATATAAATATGAGACAATAGTCAGTCATATTTATCATAATGAATTCGTTGTGCAAGACTTTGTGATATTTGTATTGTTTAAAATTTGGTTCACATTTAATATTCATATTTCTGTGTTTTTAAATTTTATATTTAGTCCTCCGCTTTGTTGGATATATATATAGCGAGTTAAGTCTATTATGAGATGGTGAGCTCAGATCCTTATCGTGAGCTAGAGTTTTCAGCCGTTCGATCGCGATCCAAGGGCTAAGATTTGATCCACCCATTAAGAGTCCACTCTGCAACCATGGGTTGAACCATATCGAGGATTAACTCGTTTAGTAAACAACTCAGTCACCCCATGGTAGTACAAGTTAAAGACTCAGAAATACCAGGATATGGTTCAACCCATGGTTGCAGAGTGGACTCTTAATCCTTTAGTTGAGGTCGGGAACGCTAAGTGTTGATGGGCGGATCAAATCCCAGCCCTCGAATCGTGATCGAACGGCTGAAAACTCCAGCTCACAATAAGGATCTGAGCTCACCATCTCATAATAGACTAACTCTATATATATATATCCAACAAAGCGGACGACTAAATATAAAATTTAAAAACACATAGAAATATGAATATTAAATGTGAACCAAATTTTAAACAATACAAATATCACCAAGTCTTGCACAACGAATTCATTATGATAAATATGACTGACTATTGTCTCATCATATCACAGTGTTCACTCTATCTACGCTTTCCTTCTTAGCTACTCGTGTTCACTGAAGGTCTTAACTATTATCTTCCTCCTCGTCATTTCCTACAACCTGTATGAAAAGAAAATATCAAATTTTAGAATGTCTACGTAAAAATAATCCCAACACATGGATTTGTGATGATCTGTTATTGCTAACTAAACAACAGAAATCAATCACACAAAAAGGAACACACAATAAGCATAAAGTGGTATGTGAAGCAGGCCTTGTATCATAAACTGGCAGACGGACAATGAGTTGGGAATGTGGGAGGAAGGTCTAACTCAAAATATAGATAGCAGCATACTTTTCTGCTACTACTCAGAAGACAATAACTAATGATACTTTTCTGCTACTACAATTTTAAGATGCACATATTCTATCAAAAGATTGACAAGAATTAATGATACTTTTCTGCTACTACTCTCTGAAGATCGGCGTACTCTATCAAAAGACTGACAAGAATTAGAAATGACCACTAGATACTTTCTACGACATCAAATCCCAACAAAAACTTAGCAGAAAGAAACATCTCTGCAGGTTGTGAATGCAATTAGTAACATAGACTACTGAACTGTAGTTATAAAATTGCTAAATAAGCTAATACAATTCCTTAGTCTATGTACAGTGCGACCACTCATAATTAGTTAAGTTCAGAATTGTATGTACAATGGAAGTAGTTAGGCAGACTAATTACTGGTACAGACTAATGAATGAATCCATATAAAGTTCTTGGCATCAGTTAAAATACAAAAAATCAGGATACTCTTACGATAATTATCCATAGCTAAACTCTACCTTCAACAGTGTTAAGCATCAGTTACAATACTGCATATACTTGCATATAACTATGAAACAACCACCCGCCAAGGTTACTAGATACTCAACATAGTTTTTCCTGATACATGACAAGTAATTAATAAAGCAGATCCTCACCAAACCTTGACATCTTGGACGTCTAAGTCATATCAGCAATTCTCTTCTTGCCAAAAAAGACCTTGTAGGAACAAACTGAAGAGTGAAGACAACTACTCCAAGAAATCCCACACTAGAGCTAATCCTAGTTTTCTATTTTCTAGTAGGCTTGTATGCCTGGTCCTGTATACTTAAGATGGTCTGTTTTGTTTCTAGAGTTGTACTTGAACTATTTACTTTTAGCCATAAATAATATAAAAAGAACAAAAAATTAAAGTAAAAATTTCAGAACCTAACCATATATACTTTTATTATTAAATAAATACATTCAAAGCACGAGCAAATCTAAGAAGCTGTTCAAATTAATTATCATATTATAAATGATATGTATTTGAACAAGGCTTTTGTGTGACAAGTAAAAGAACAATATATTGCCCTAAAACAATCATACCAAATCAAAATTAATGCTCTGAAATTTGATCCTGACACAAGCACAAATGCAGGATTTTACGGGATTTGTAAAACCTAGACAACAACTTTCAAATTACCGCATAAATGGTTTTCCAGTTTCTCATTATTCTGAATTCCTATTGTAGGCAACACAAATTTTAGGCTTATGAAGGGACATTGGAAGATGATTATCCTTCGGAGAATGACCAGTATGAACATGGAGAAATGCTATTGCACAAGGTGACATACTGCAAAATTTTCTTGACGATACTCATATATTCATATTTGTAAGCTTGTCTTCACTTTTAAAATTTGGTTCTTTTATATAAAAAAACGGAAGGGGACTATATATATATATATATATATATATATATATATATATATATACATTTTCAGATTTTTTCCTATGAACAGTTTGATTCAAGCACGAATTACCTGCGAAGTCCCTAGTTTACAGATTTGTGATAGAAACTGTTTTCCAAAGTTTTTTCTATCTATGAATCCAGTAACCAAGCAGTTAAATATACCACGAAATGATTTTATTATACTAAATAAGATTTGAGTATATACTCACTGGTCGAAGTGCATTTAGACGGATAAAAATATGAGATTCTTATAAATCTTTTGAACAGTAGAATCCGAGATATTCATTCTATAAAAGATCTATTTCTTCTACAAAAGAACTTGCAGTTAAGAGATTTTCAACTCTAAACTGTAAATGGGAGTTTGAATGCATTATCATTTGACTTTGGTAAGCCTCTAAGCCCTGTATCAGAATGGAGGACAATTAAAGAAGTAATAGTTGTAGTAGTAATAGTAGTAGTAATTCAATAATAATAATAATAATTCAATAGCAAATCTCCACGACTCTAAATTTTCGTTTGGATTTTTTGGTTGCTGGGTCACTCCAAACCTGAAGTAGTATAGGAATTTATATGAAGTTTCTCAGATTAGGATGGGTGAAAGAGGAGAAGAAGAAATGAGCAAGCAACTATTAATAAAATGGGAAAGGATAAAAAAAGGAAAAAAAAATAACGGCACACTAATGGTGAGGGGTCTTTTGACTCAAAACAAATTTTAGGGATTTTTAATTCCATAAAAAAGAGGTTAGGTTTTTTTTGGCTTTTTATCGTAGTAGTAATTAGCACGTGCGATGCACACCTTCTTTTTGAGCTCTCTCTTCACAAATTACCCCAAGGCATCAACATCTATTTTATATGAATGATACTTTCGTAAATAATTATGTTGTAAATAAATTTGAAATTTGAAGATATTATGGTAGCTGGCGAATTAATTATACTATTCAAAATGTGTGGTTGAGATTGGATTAATTAAGTCAGTTTCTCTACAAATTACACAATTCCAACTTTTGAATTATGGTAGTAGAGATAAAATAAGATAGGTTCCCTACCAATTTTCTCTCAATCTTTGTAATGAGTTCTTTGGCTTCTTTCATCATGAAACTGTTGAAGCTTTCCAAATTGTGAGGCTCTATGGACTGGGGTGACGATTCGAAGGGCAACACAAAAGTGTTAAACCTGGTAAGAGCCTTCCCCTTTGTCAACACATTTCGCAGTTCTATATTAAGTTAAAGTTTTGTTGAGATGATTCAAGTTATCTCAAATTATGGGCTGAGGTATCAGGCTGTCTCTCTCCTTCAAATGGGGGGGCTCCGAATAAAGTAACTTCAAATAATTACTACAGTTATTATAACTCCATCTAATTGACCATGGTTTTAAATCTTGGAATTCTGACTCGATAATGGGTGTTTCGTATCGGATCGGAGATATCGGAGAAAATCTTGGAAAAATGTGATCATATCGGATGTTCATTTTCTATACTCAATAATAAATAAATAAAATTGTTACTGAATAAGATATTATATGTTCTACATATCATTTATCAAATAAAATACTGTATAATGCAACTAATGACATGAATCAATTACAGTAAATATTTACAGAATTTAACAACAATATAAAAGAGAATGTAATATAAATATATAACTAAATTGAATTTGCATTGATTAGAAAAAATGTATTAGTTAATAAACTTACTTGACTTTGCATATATACAAACAATAGCGAGACAAAATTCTCACATTATCTTACCTTAAGGCCCTATATTGAAAAGACATATATGCAAAAAAGTAAAATAATTTTTTATATATATTCACAATAACATTTGTGTCTATTTCGGCTCATATTTCACTAATTTCGACAGTATTTTTTGTTAATTTCGGCAATATTTCAACCGATATTTCGGCAATTTAGGCCGAAATCTACACATTTCGGTCCAAAACGATAAAGAGTATAAAATATGTGATTTCGTATCGGCAAGCTAGCCGAAACGAAATTTCGGCCAAAATTTCGGCCATATCGGAGGAAATTTAAACAGTGTAATTGACACATTTGGTATAACTCCCTTAAATGAATCCTCACTCCATCTTCACCAAACCAAGTTGTATGCTTGTATCCATCATAGGTTACTGATGCGGTTTGTTTTTGGTCGCAGTGTGGATGCACCAGGTGTGAGTTCGGACTCAATTTGTAATGAGGAAAGAGTGCGGCACGGGACGACGAGCGGGAGGCTCGCTTCGGCGCTTGAGGATCGGCTCGGATCGCCTCGCCTCGAGTACCTGCAGACGGTCCTGAGACACCGGGGTTTATCCCGGCGGCGGACCCTCCGACGATCTAGTCAGTCTCTGTGAGAGAGTAGCAATAACTAGGAAAATTTGGGTGGCAAAAGATTGATTACCTGAAAAGGTGGGTGAGGGTCTGGTATTTATAGGGAATTCCAACCGGGTTTGGATCCGCTTGGGGGCCGGGTCTGAACCCGAAAGCCATGGGCCTGACGTGGCAGAAGGCCCAGGGGGTTTAGGGCTGACGTGGCAGTGCCAAGAGTGGTATAGGGCTGACGTGGCAAAGCCCTTGGTGGTATTTGGAGCTGACATGGCTGATCATGGGGCTCCTGTGCCCCTGGGAGAATCGGATGGCCTAGGTTGTGCCAGGTCATCTTCATTCTTTACCAGGCTGGGCGGACGGCCCGTGGGGCTGTCGTGGATCGGAGGCCGAGGGCCATCGAGACTCGTCGGCTACGAGGAGACCAGGTTTGTGGGGGTGAACTTGAGGCTCGGTGCCGACCCTGCAGTGGTTCGAGGCCGAGCCGATTTTTTGTTTTTCTTATTTTTGAGCGAGAGCTGTACTGGGCCCTGGTTGGGCCCCAGGTCATTTTTACCCTACCACACAAGCCCCCCACTCCTGCGGGGGTGCGGGAGTTAGCCGTGGAGGAGTGTTTATGGTCGTGGAAATGGGATGGCGAATCGCTGGGCCTTCCTGAGAAGATTACTCTGGTGCTAGACCGAACCTCGAACTGGCAAAGGATCATGGGCCGGTAAGGTTGATGGCGAGCCGTTGTGTCTTCCGGAGAAAAGTTCCCTGGTGCGAGACCGAACCTCGAGCTGGCGAGGGATTATGGGCCGGCAAGGGTGATGGCGAGCCGTTGCCTCTTCCGAAGAAGAGTACCCCGGTGCGAGACCGAACCTCGCGCTGGCAAGGGATTATGGGTCGGCAAGGGCGATGGCGAGCCTTTGTGTCTTCCTGAGAAGAGTTCCCTGGTGCGAGACCGAACCTCAAGCTGGCGAGGGATTATGGGCCGGCAAGGGTGATGGCGAGCCGTTGCGTCTTCCGGAGAAGAATACCCTGGTGCGAGACCGAACCTCGCGCTGGCGAGGGATTATGGGTCGGCAAGGGTGATGGCGAGCCTTTGTGTCTTCCTGAGAAGAGTTCCCTGGTGCGAGACCGAACCTCGAGCTGGCGAGGGATTATGGACCGGCAAAGGTGATGGCGAGCCGTTGCGTCTTCTGGAGAAGAGTACCCTGGTGCGAGACCGAACCTCGCGTTGGCGAGGGATTATGGGCCGACAAGGGTGATGGCGAGCCTTTGTGTCTTCCTGAGAAGAGTTCCCTGGTGCGAGACCAAACCTCGAGCTGGCGAGGGATTATGGGCCGGCAAGGGTGATGGCAAGCCGTTGCGTCTTCCGGAGAAGAGTACCCTGGTGCGAGACCGAACCTCGCGCTGGCGAGGGATTATGGGTCAGCAAGGGTGATGGCGAGCCTTTGTGTCTTCCTGAGAAGAGTTCCCTGGTGCGAGACCGAACCTCGAGCTGGCGAGGGATTATGGACCGGCAAGGGTGATGGCGAGCCGTTGCGTCTTCCGGAGAAGAGTACCCTGGTGCGAGACCGAACCTCGCGCTGGCGAGGGATTATGGGTCGGCAAGGGTGATGGCGAGCCTTTGTGTCTTCCTGAGAAGAGTTCCCTGGTGCGAGACCGAACCTCGAGCTGGCGAGGGATTATGGGCCGGCAAGGGTGATGGCAAGCCGTTGCGTCTTCCGGAGAAGAGTACCCTGGTGCGAGACCGAACCTCGCGCTGGCGAGGGATTATGGGTCAGCAAGGGTGATGGCGAGCCTTTGTGTCTTCCTGAGAAGAGTTCCCTGGTGCGAGACCGAACCTCGAGCTGGCGAGGGATTATGGACCGGCAAGGGTGATGGCGAGCCGTTGCGTCTTCCGGAGAAGAGTACCCTGGTGCGAGACCGAACCTCGCGCTGGCGAGGGATTATGGGTCGGCAAGGGTGATGGCGAGCCTTTGTGTCTTCCTGAGAAGAGTTCCCTGGTGCGAGACCGAACCTCGCGCTGGCGAGGGATTATGGGTCGGCAAGGGTGATGGCGACCCTTTGTGCCTTAGAAGGATTGAAGCGGGGCGGTCTGCTGTCTTTGCAGAACATTGAAGGCGTTCCGGGATCTGTGCAGATGTTCCAATTTCCCAGGGGCATTAATGGCGCCGCCTAATAAATGCACGACGCTTAGGCTTCCGTCGTTTGGCTTTCCCGATGCTATAACGGCAGGTCTATGGGGGAGGCTATGAATACCCCTCTCCCTTTAGCAGGTTTGATCACAGCAAGGGTGGTCCACTGGCCATCAGAGGTGTCTGCTTCGGCGGACGTCTGTCTCTTGCAAAATGTTAACCCTGGTTGTTGCGGAGGGTTGGTTACTCTGCCGCCCGGATCTTCTCTTGGATCTGATGGCCCTGATACGGTAGCCAGATCTAGGGGAGATCAGGGCGAGAGGGATAACGACCGAAATCTGGACCGGGAAATAAGGGACCTCGGATCGGTGGTGACCTTGCCGTCCGGATCCTTTTTCGGGTCAGACGGCCTTGGCACGGTTGTTTGGCCCAAGAGAGATCAGGACGGGAGGGGTATCAACCGTATTCCGGAGGTGGGCCGATCTGTTTTCCGATAGGGTCCCAGGCGATGGTGGCTTTTCTCCCACCCTCGAACAGTTCGGGGTTTCGGCTGCCGAGGCTGTAAGCCGCGAGCTGCTCGCGGGTGAGACGGGAGCCGACCGAGCCCTGGAGCCCGGGGCGTCTGTCTAAGGACGGCGCCTCAAATCTTTAAGCAAAAATTTTTCTCCGCCGAACACTTCTTCCGAACCGACCTCCGTGTGGTCTCCAACCGGCGCTAGGAGACGTCAGCGGCGCCAGTTTCGAGGATGACGTGGCGTGATTCCATTGGTGGCAAGCGCGCGATACTCGAGGAACAGTAACGCGAAACTCGAGGCGTCGCCTCTCTCTCTAAATATCTCCCCCCTCCATTTCTGCTCATTTCTCTCCCGCTGTCCTCTTCAAAAAGAAATCAAACACTTCCGCGCTCGGTTTTGACTGTTTTAGCGGCACCGGCTCGTCAGTCCGAGGCATTCAAAAGGTTAGTTTGTAAGTTTCTTTTGTTAGGCACAGATGGATAGGGCTCAGTCTGGCTCGTCTGCGTCCACGTCGGAGGGGGAAGGGAAACCCGCCTCAAGATTGACTTCGTGGGAGGAACCAGTCTGTAAGGAGGAGCCGGTGTATAATGTGAGGCCGTTGCGCTCTCGGAAACTTTCCGTGGTGGAGAGTAGTGAGTCTGAGGAGGCAAGCGGCAGTTCGGACGAAGTCGAGACTCTAGAGTCGACTTCTGAAGAGGAGGGTGGCCCAGGTGAGGGTGAAGCCGTCGGGGCTCGGATGGGAGGCGAGGGGGGAAGATCCACAGGTTAGGGCGCGGGATCAAGCTCCGCACCGACCGGTTTAGTGCGATTATCTACGCCCTCGCCGGAGAAAACCAAGAAGAAGAACGTTCCGAAGAAGAAGGGGTCGAGGGTCGGTGGCTCGAGCCAGGCGCCTGTTTTCCGAAATTTAATGACAGGGTCGCCCGTACAACCGAAGCCGTTCCGTCGGTACCCTGACGACCTTTCTGACCAGGAGCTTTTCGGGGTCCAGCCGTCGTCGCCGAGCCGGAAGAGAGTGAAGATGGACACACTTCCGACCGTTCTGGAGGCAGGTGACTTGGAGGCTTTGCAGCTGGCGTACCACATAGGGTCCAGCTACGAGCTCATGTTGCCGAGCTCCACCCTTCGCCCGACCGACCCCCTTCCTGATTGGTATTGCGTCTTCCCCGTGGACGCCTTCATCTCTGGACTGAGGCTGCCAGTCCACCCGTTTGTTCGGGATGTGTTGAATTGGGCGTCCTTGGCGCCGATGCAGTATGGGCCGAACTCCTGGAAGCAGATCATCTGCTTCGTGCTGATGTGCGAGGAGCAGAAGGTACCCCTACGACTGAATGTGTTCCGAGCGATGTTGATGATTAGTTCGTCGGCTGAGGGTGTTTACTACATCTCGCCTCGGAGTAAGGGGAAGGTCGTTCACGGTCACCCGGATTCCATCAAGGAGTGGAAGAAAAAATATCTGGTGATCCGGAGTGAGGAGCCTTGGAACATCCCTACTCGATGGAACCACTCTAAGCCGAGCTATAAAATGCCGAGACCGAGGGACCTGACGGCCGAGGAGTGGGGGTTTGTTGAGCATCTTCGTCTGTCGCATAGTATCAGTTGGACGAAGGTGACCGAGGGTCACTTGGCGAGCGTCGGACTGAGCCCGGCCGTTATTTGTATGTAGTTGTTTCTTTTCTCTCAATCTCCTTGTTCATTTGCACTCATTGTCCTTAATGGGTCTTTTTGCAGATATGGACCCAGAGTCAATCAAGGCAAAGAGGCTCGCCATGAAGAAGGAGAAGGCCGAGAAGAAGGGGGACGCAATGAAGACGAGGGGGTCGTCTCAGGTGGTCTCCGAGGCCCCAGTTCAGCCGAGGGCCAAAAGGACTCGCTCGGAGATGGGCAAGGACGTGGCGGTTCAGGGGGGCTCGGACCAGGACAAGGCAGCCGATCTTGATAAGGGGAAGGGTCCCCTGGTGGATCCAGAGGTAGAGGAGAGGCTTCGGCGACCGTGGGTGCCGAGTTGGTCGATCCGCGAGGGTGACTGCCTGACCCGAGGGCGCCAGGCCGTCGAGGTGGCAAGTAAGCTGGCGACCCCTCGGGATCGTTCGGAGATGAATGCCGAGACCCTGGAGGAGGCGTACACTCGCCTCGCACAGGCTAATGTGCTGGTAAGTCTGCCGACCCCTCTTGCCTTGTGATTACTTCGTATGGGAGGTTTTCTTAGTAGTGCTTGGTTATTGCAGGCGACCGTGCAGGGGGGCCACGTGAGGGGCCTTTATGAGGCGGCCTTGAAGCGGGAGCGAGACCGGGCTGACAAGGAGGTGAAGGAGGTGAAGATAGAGCTCGAAGGCTCGCATAAGAGGGAGCAGGAGATGAAGTCGGCGTTCGACAAGGAGAAGGAGGAATGGGCGAAGAAGATGGCGGCTCAGAAGAAGAGGTTCGCCAAGGAGAAGGATGAGTTGACGGAGACGGGTCAAATGATGGTGATCAAGGCCCAGGACAAGTGTTATGCGAAGGCCCTCAGTCATGTGAGGCACTTCTACCCGACCGTCGACCTGTCCAACTTCGAGTATGACATGGAGGTCGAGGGGACACCGAAGACCCCTAATGAAGAAGGGCCCGTTGATGACCCGGCTGCCGACCCCCCTGTGAACCCGGCCGATGCTGAGGTGGGAAAACCAGTTGTATAATTTTGTCTTTCTTTTTCCATTTCTCCATTGTATTTTCCTACCGCGGACTGGCCACCGCATTTTTTGTAAGAAGTAACTTCATTTATAAAAAAGAGAATTTTTGACTGGCCAAGTGTTTTGACCTCGGATTTTTCCGAACCTCCTTGCTTATGTGTTTTGAGTGGGCTGGCTCTTTTGTAGGTTACAGCTCCCCTTCCCGAGGTGGACCCCCGTCGTTCCGACGTGGCGTGGCTCCGGAGCAAGGTTGAGGCCCTGGAGGCCACTTTGGTTCGCTATCGAAAGGGGGCTCGCGACACTGATGCGGCCTTCAATTATTACCGGAACAAGTCTGAAGCCCTAAGTGAGGAGGCAAGCCTGCTGAGAAGGGCGATGGCATGTGGCATCCGCCGATCCCTTCATGAAGATCTCTTAGCGCGTAGCCGGCCTCGTCGCTGGTGAGACAGCGGAGGTATGGCTTGCCGTCGGCCAAGGTGTATGAGCGTTTGAAGAGGATGTCATCAATCATGACGAACCTTTCAGCTCGGACCCTGACCCGTCTAGCTTCGGCTCGGTCTTCAGGAAGCTCGGCACTGACTAAGAATCTCCGGATGGGAGTGGTCCAGTCATCTGGACTGGCACCGTCTTGGACACACATTGCCTCCTGGTCTTGGTCGTTGATACTTGGCTTTAGGAGGATTCCTATGAGTACAGTTTGGTCGAGACCCTCGAAGGAGGAAGAGGCGAGCTTTGACAACGGGTCTGCTTGAGCGTTCTGCTCTCTAGGGACTCGAATGACTGTGGAGTGGCAGAAGGACGCTAGGAGACGCCGGACCACCGCCAAATACTTCACCATGCGATCATCGCGAGCTTCGTATTCTCCAGTGATCTGATTGACCACGAGCTGAGAATCGCTGAAGGCCCGAATTTGCTTGGCTCCGGCTCGACGTGCTAGGGTCAATCCTGCGATCATGGCCTCGTATTCCGCCTCGTTGTTGGAGGCCGGAAAGTTGAGGCGGAGGGAGTATTGAAGTAAGAATTGGTCGGGGCCACGAAGGATGATGCCAGCCCCACTCCCCGTTTCGTATGATGATCCATCGACAAAAATCTCCCAGGTCGGATCCGAGGCCTCAGTACTGGGCTGCTCGGAGACTCTGCACTCGGTGATGAACTCGGCGAGGGCCTGCCCTTTGATGGCCGTCCTTGGCTGGTAGCTGATGTCGAACTGACTCAGCTCAATCGACCACTTGACTAAGCGGCCGGAGTTTTCGGGCTTGTGAAGGACAGCCTTCAGGGGCTGGTCGGTCAGTACTTGGACGGAGTGGGCCTGGAAGTAAGGACGAAGCTTCCGGGCTGCCATGACCAAAGCATAGGCCACCTTCTCTATCTTTGCGTACCTCGTCTCGGCGGGGAGCAGAACTTTGCTCACATAGTACAATGGCCTCTGGACCCCATCTTCCTCTCGGACGAGGACGGCGCTGAGTGCGCTATCCGAGGCGGACAGGTAGAACCATAGTGGTTCGCCCGGCTCGGGCTTGCTGAGGAGAGGAGGGTTGGTGAGGTACTGCTTCAGCTGTTCGAAGGCTTCTTGTTAATGGGTACCCCACTCGAAGCCCCCTTTTCCGCGTAGAGCCTTGAAGAAGGGGAGAGACTTCTCCCCTGACTTGGAGAGGAAACGGCCAATTGCAGCCAACCGGCCCGTGAGCCTCTGAACTTCTTTGACATTCCGGGGTGGGGCCATGTCAATAATAGCTTGGATTTTCTCGGGGTTCGCCTCGATGCCGCGCTGGCTGACGATGAACCCCAGGAATTTTCCAGTGGAGACGCCGAAGGCGCACTCAATCGGGTTGAGCCTCATGTTGTGATGCCGGAGCACTCCGAAGGCTTCCTCGAGATCGGCGACGTGGTCCGGCCCGGCCCGGCTCTTGACGAGCATGTCGTCGACATAGACTTCCACATTGCGACCGATCAGGTCTTTGAAGATTCTGTTGACGAGCCGTTGGTATGTGGCTCCGGCGTTCTTTAGCCCGAAGGGCATAACGCGGTAGCAGAAAAGACCCTGGTCGGTGACGAACGAGATCTTGGAGATGTCCGGTGGAAACATCCGGATCTGATTGTACCCTGAGAATGCGTCCATGAAGGACAGTAGCTCATGCCCCGAGGTTGCGTCGATCAAAGCGTCGATGCGGGGGAGGGGGAAAGGATCTTTCGGACATGCCTTATTTAGATCCGTGAAGTCGATACAAATCCGCCAGCCCCCGGTTGCCTTCTTCACCATGACGACATTAGCCAACAACTCGGGGTAGCTGACCTCCTGGATAAATCGAGCCGACAAGAGTTTGTCGACTTCTGCCTTCACAATTTGCTGCCTCTCCGGTGCGACTTTGCGTCTCTTTTGGACGACCGGCTTAGAGTCTGGAATGACGCTCAGCCGATGCATAATCAAGTCTTCGGAGATCCCGGGCATGTCGGAGGGCTTCCAGGCGAAGAGATCAACGTTGCGGCGGATGCAGGCAATTATGCCTGGCTTCAAGTCCTCGGGGAGCGAGCGGCTCACCCGGAACCACTTTGATTCATCCTCGGCGCCGAACGGGACCTCCTCCAGCTCGTCGACAGGCTCTGGGGCGGGACCGTCCCTCTCAGGCTCGAGCTCAACGGCATCGAGGGGGAACACACCTCCGACGGCGGTCATGTAGCACGACCGCGCTGCTTCCTGGCTACCTCGGACGATGCCGACCCCTTGCGGGGTGGAAAATTGAAGTTTCAGATGGTATGCTGAAGGTACCGCTTGGAAGGAGCACAGTCCGGGTCGGCCGAGTATGGCGTTGTAAGCCGCCTTGACGTTTACCACCATGAAGTCCATGGACTCGGTCCTCTTGACAGGAGCCGATCCCGCGGTGACGTCGAGAGTAACAATCCCTTCGATCACAACAGGGACGCCAGAGAACCCGTGCAAGGTGTATCCGGCTGGCTTGAGCTTGCTTCTGGGTAGTTTGAGATTCTCGAAGGCTTCGAGGAAGAGAATATTTACCGAGCTGCCGTTGTCGACGAGAATTCGTCAAACCTCACAATTAGCCATGTGGAGGCCAATGACGAGGGCGTCGCAATGAGGTAGGCGAACGCCTTCGAGGTCCTCTCCTGAGAAGGAGACTGGCACCGGTTGTATCCTGGGCGAGGGGTTGTCTTGGACAGCATTCACCTCTCGGATGAAGGCTTTTCGGGAAGTATTTGACTCTCCCCCCATTGGCCCTCCGTGGACACAGTGTAAGATGAATGGCGTATCCGCGGCTCCCTCGGGTTCGGGATCCCGACCCTGGATGCGGTTCGGAGTAGGGTTCGGAGGCGAAGGCCTCCGGTTCCTAGCATCTCGCCGATCCCGTGGGCTTTCTCTGGTGAATTCTCGGAGGTACCCTCGGGAGATGAGGTCCTCAATTTCGTCTTTCAGGGCCCGACATTGGTCGGTTTCGTGCCCATGATCTCTGTGGAAACGGCAGTAGAAGCGCTGATCTCGCTTCTTGTTGTTATTGGATCGGGGAGGTAGTCGGACAATGCCTTTGTCCTCGATTTCTAAGAGGATGGCGGACACGTTATGTGTCAAGGAAGTGTACCTTTCGAAGCGAGGTACCGGAGGTGCCCTCTTCGCGCCGACCCCTTCCTTTGCTGTTTTCTTGGCAGGTTCGGCATCATCGACCCTGCGCTTGCCCTTCCCCACGACTTCTTTGCTGCCCTCTGGGTTCAGAGCTTCTTCAGCTCGTATGTACTTCTCGACCCGGTTGAGAAAGTCAGGGAAGTCCTGAGGTGGCTTCTTTGCTAAGGAGACCTTTAGCTGGTTGTGGCGGACATTGTGTCGGAAAGCTGCCGAGGCGACCCCTGCGTCGAGGGCAGAGACGGATCTGGCCTCGGTTGTGAACCTCTTGACGAAGTTACGGAGCGACTCCCCCTCCCTCTGACTGAGGTCGAGCAGGGAAGCGCTCGTCCTTTCGCTTTTCCGGCTTGTGATGAAGTGGGCCAGGAAGCTGGCTTCCAGCTAGTCGAACGAGAAGATCGAGCCAGGGGTGAGTTTGGAGAACCAATCCCTGGCCGGACCCCGGAGGGTGGCCGGGAAGGCTCGGCACAGCAGGGGATCCGAAGCGCTGTGAATCATCATGAGGGTTTTGAAGCCCTCCATGTGATCAGCTGGATCACCCTCGCCGTTGTAAGTCTCGAACTGCGGAGGTCGGAAGTTCCGGAGGATCTCCGCTCCTATGATGTTGACGGAAAATGGAGGTCGAGAAGGCCCCCGTCCTTGGACTAGGTTGGGATTCCTGTCGCCGATGCGCTCGATTCGATTCTCCATCACTAGGAGGCATCGGAGCACCTCGTCTGTGCGCTCAGGAGGGGGGGTCGGCGCACGAGTACGACTCCTCCCTTCGCTCATTTGAAGGGGTCAGCTGTAAGTCGCGGACCTCGGCGCCCCATGGAGTGCCTCCATGATTTCATCTCTGAAGCTTCTGAATTCACCCCTGGTGACCACGCCATGGTCAGAAGGGTTGGGTCGGGGCGTAGGAATTCGGCCGATGCGGCTGAGTGCCGACGGCCTGTCTCCTTGCGCGGGCCTGGAATGGTTCGGGGCCGAGTTGGAAGCGGTCCCTCCCCTGGCCTGGCTAGCCCTCCTGTGCACAATGACCCGACGAAGGTCGGGTTCGGCGACGTGTGAAGCGCTTCGCTGGGGTCCGGGGTTTCCACCCGGATTATTGGATGCTTGCCCTCCGTCGAGGGCCCCCTCGGGAGAAGGCCCGTCTGGTCGAGCGGAACGGGCTGATCTTCGGGCTCGGGAAGCCATGAGAGATTGGGTCGAGGGGGAACGTCGGTGGCGAGGCTAGGACTGTCGTCCGTACCGGATAAAGAAGATTTCCCACAGACGGCGCCAACCTGATGCGGTTTGTTTTTGGTCGCAGTGTGGATGCACCAGGTGTGAGTTCGGACTCAATTTGTAATGAGGGAAGAGTGCGGCACGGGACGACGAGCGGGAGGCTCGCTTCGGCGCTTGAGGATCGGCTCGGATCGCCTCGCCTCGAGTACCTGCAGACGGTCCTGAGACACCGGGGTTTATCCCGGCAGCGGACCCTCCGACGATCTAGTCAGTCTCTGTGAGAGAGTAGCAATAACTAGAAAAATTTGGGTGCCAAAAGATTGATTACCTGAAAAGGTGGGTGAGGGTCTGGTATTTATAGGGAATTCCAACCGGGTTTGGATCCGCATGGGGGCCGGGTCTGAACCCGAAAGCCCATGGGCCTGACGTGGCAGAAGGCCCAGGGGGTTTAGGGCTGACGTGGCAGTGCCAAGAGTGGTATAGGGCTGACGTGGCAAAGCCCTTGGTGGTATTTGGAGCTGACATGGCTGATCATGGGGCTCCTGTGCCCCTGGGAGAATCGGATGGCCTAGGTTGTGCCAGGTCATCTTCATTCTTTACCAGGCTGGGCGGACGGCCCGTGGGGCTGTCGTGGATCGGAGGCCGAGGGCCATCGAGACTCGTCGGATACGAGGAGACCAGGTTTGTGGGGGTGAACTTGAGGCTCGGTGCCGACCCTGCAGTGGTTCGAGGCCGAGCCGATTTGTTGTTTTTCTTATTTTTGAGCGAGAGCTGTACTGGGCCCTGGTTGGGCCCCAGGTCATTTTTACCCTACCACAGTTACATTTGGATATCCAACTTGATTATCAAAACCTTCGATTCGGTTTTATATTTAATCAGTTGCTTCATTCAATCTTTAATAAACCCAAGGAATTCTGAAGCCAAACTCATCAAGATTTAAAAAGCCAATATGCATGTGCAATAGATTTATCTTACTTAAATATAAATATTGAAATTTGTGAAGATCATTCAATGTCAAGTTGTCTTTCCTAGCAATGTCAATTTCTCTTGCGAAGTTAAAATGATATTGAAAATTCTTGTAATAGTTTTTCACATAACTTTTTTGTGCACTGCATGTGGCCATGTAATGTAGACAACTAGACATGCATCTTGTTCTAGAATACATCATAAACTGTTGTTCATATTGATGACATTCTTGATAAGTTTGAATATAGAGCATATAGGCTACAGGACAGTAAAACTTACAATATAGTTTGACACTATGACATAGTTAATTAGTTCCAGTTATACCTAATCTCGGAGAAATAGAAACAGACAACTAGTTCACTGAAGTTTACACCCACCAAAAAGTTAAAACTATGTGTCATGAAATTAATTTCAATTCAATTTTTACATGCTCTACCATATGAACACAAAAGACGTAACATCATCTTTCAATAAAATTTTAATTGACAATGCACTGATTTAATGAAGGTGCTAACCTAAAACAGCAATTTAATATCCTTTACAAGCCTTTTCTGTTTGCACTAATTAACTATCCAAGGCTGCAACAACATCTACAAACAAAACTTTGTTAAAAGATGATATAATCCTCCAAGAGCTAATAATGTAACATTTTACATGTACACAATTTAAAGGCAAGCTTGCCTACCTTCTGTATCCTTCAATAAATAGCCCATTCCCACTACAGATTTGAATTCAAGATGTTTGACGTTTTGAGTTCACATTTGCGAGACAGGCCTTCTTCGAGATACCAAAGAAACAGATACCTGAAACAGATGTACATAAAAATATCTTTCAGTAACTGAGAAGCTCATTTCTTTACTCTTAAGCTTATAAGTCTACTGGTACCATTTACAATTAATATGTGATTACTATATGACATGTTTCAAAAAAGAAAAAAATAATGAAATAATTAAACTATGCTGGCACAGGAACATACCAAAGATTTTCATTGGTAGAATCAGGCCTTCTTCATGTAGCTTTTCTTTCACCACTATAACCCGGCCTCGAATTTTGAATAATCAGCAACCGTTGTAACGGGATGAAGTGTGGTATGATTGATGCAAAAATTAAACATAGAATAGCTGCACTTCCCACCCACCATGCTTTATGTGGGATCCCAAATGATAATTCATCGCAAACTGGAAAATAATGATAAGACAATCAGATCAAAATAAAGACGCTGAAAAAACATGAGTAAAATTGCAAAAAAGAGAAGTCTCGGTCATAATCTACACTAATCTATAATGGGAGAAGGGTGGGTGTGATTGTCTACACATACGTGAAATACATGTGAATCTTTAAACCAATTGAAAATTTGATGTAATTTTCATGCTTTGGAAGAATAAATGAGCCCTCGATAGTAATTGTCATGATTTGAAAAAATAAGTGAGGTACTAACTGACAACCATTCATTGAAATATAAACGTGTGCACATGCTAAAAACTAGTATAAACTAATCGCAAAGCCACTTCTTAGAAAGAAACATAATTAACAAAATATTTCAAATATTTGTTAATGAAATCGAAGTAATGACAGTAGACTATGAAATCGTTCCCCTAGATTTAGAAAGGATTTAAATACAAATACAGATAGTTACTTAATATTTTACTGATTAAAAATGACATTGAGGTCAATGCTAGCAACAAAACATGTAGAAGGTAAGATCATATTTAAGCCTTAGCTGGTTGGTTAATTAATCAGTTATCATTAACCCTTTTGTGCATATGATATGACACTATTATTCATAAAGCAACATATGGGTTGATACCCCAATCTGAAATGGTAAAGGCAATACCAAAATACTGATACCAAAAATGGTATTAGATGAACAAAATCAAGTGAAGATGCATATCATCCTCTTACAATTTTCTTTGGCAAATTTCACTTAAATGTGCTTAACACTAGAACCAATATCCAAGTATGATGGTAAAAATATTAAATGAAGGATGAATCCATAAAGCATTAAACTAATAAACCAAGAATGATAAGTAGTCTATAGTCAATTGAATACCTATATTGAACAAGGCGATCTTACTTTCTTCCACATTTGGTTTTGCAACAACACCAGCAGCTGCTACAGACACCAGAATATACATCTCACTCTGACCTGAACTCTACAGATAAAAAGCTTATAAGAGCTTGACGCAACATTCCAAAAATATAATAAAGATAACGTGAACACGGACCTTGAAAATTAATTTCTCCGTATCTAATAATCTTCTGTTCTTATTTAACCAAAAGTCTTCTGCATTATTCTTCACATGAAGAGAGAAGCTGGCAGGTACCTGTTGATCCATAAGACTTAGTAAGCTCTCATACTATTAAGTCGAGTTTATGAAATAAGTAGACTTACAGAAGAAGGGTACGATATCTTGACCTCGTACCACCGAGATTCTTTAAGACCTTCTAGTTTGTAAACAGCTTCACCCAATTTTAAAGGTAGAATTTGACTCTTGAGCTCCTCGCCAACAATTAACACTGGACTATCTAGACCAAAAGCCAGAATTAATCAACAAATGAATTAAAACAAAGAACATAACAACATTTTTGATGGAAAAAATTAAATAAATTCTTGAACTTACACTTGATTGCAAGATCCATAGCCAATGAAGAGGCTCACAAGAAATAAAAAGAAAAAGATTTTGATAGGCAAGCCCATTGCCCAAACCTATAAGGAAAAACGTAATGGTAAATTTACTCCATAAAATTTGTTAATAATCAAACTATCTGTAAGTATAACCTTTTCAGAATTTACGATAAAGCCATAAACTAGCTTTAGAAATGATTAATAACACCATAATGACTAAGTATAGAGTATATGGATCAGTTGCAAAGAAAATGAGAACTCTACTTTGAGAATCGTGCAGACTGATCGATGTTTCAACAAGAGCAGCCATATAGGGGGGAAAAGAAGGAAGGCAAGGTACTAGCTGAGGGGAGGAAATGGGTTGGGTCTCATCCGGAATAACATCTGATCCTACAATCCTACATTCAAGATGTAAAACCCAATATAAATTTGTAGAATCCATTTCAGATTATAACATATTGATATATCTGTGATCCAATATACATGGGTTCCAAACACAAAATTCAACAATTTAGGTTTGGATTTTCAAGATCATAATTCTAATTTCTGTCAAAATGTACGGATGTCCATCGATCATGTAAAATGTTCATGTATGTCCAAGTAATCTTATATACATTTTTATCTTTCATATGATTCAACACCAATCATATAAGCTTCCAATTAATAATCTGACAACACTAACAAGTTGTTAACAAGTTCACTCGACCATATAAACAAAAAAAAAAGAATATACTAAAAATAAGGGAAAGAATTGAAAGATGCAAAGAAATTGAGAAAAGAATTAGGAATACCTATTAATTACTGATGCAACCCCGCAAAGTCGTAATCCTTTCCCTCACAAGTTTTAGGGTTTGCAAGTTTTGGCAACAAATACAAACCGACCACAGAGCGGAGAATCAATGTATGGCGAGGGGAAGTTGTGCTAAAATTGAGGGGCTGGAAAGGAGTCAAGATTTAGACAATTTTCAATGAAGCTGAAGAAAGATGGATCTGGGGATTTATCAGTTATCCCTTACTTTAAGAAAATTGGGGAAAATTAATTCAAAAGCCACAATTGGAATAACTATTATTTTTAAACTTTCTAGAATACAATACATATATAGTTCTAGGCTAAATTTCACTTTTTTAAAAAAATCCACACAAAAAACAAAAAACAAAATTCCCATAAATTTCACATAACCACCCTATGTTTTGGATGGTCCCGATAAGGGTTTATCAGACTTTTTAATCAGACTTTTTACTCTGTAAGTCGATGGAGTTACTAATCAGAAGGGTGGCCTTTTTCCAAAACTTAATTAGGCTAGTTAATAGATGCGAAAAAAAATTTGCAGGTGTTGTCAAACGGTGCTTAAGTGAGGGTGTTGTCAAACAAAGAAAATAAATGAGAGAAAAAGAAGTGAATATCCAGAAACAAAACAACTCGGCCTAAAAAATATAAATAATTATTGATACCACAAAGTTTGCTAAAATAATCATGAAGAACAAGAATGCCCATCGACTCATTAACCCCCGAGATAACCCAAAAGGACCTAAGCAAATCTTTCTTGTTTTCTATGTCAATAGCAGAATCACAATACACATAAAATTGATTAGAGAAAGAGGACCTTACAATCTTCCTAGGAGATTGAAGAACCGCCGATGAAGAAGACGATTGTTGAAGTGGGTGTTTGCCCAGAGCAGAAAGAATAGGCTTCTTGTCACCATCAGAAGAGAGAGCAACAAATATCTTACCCTAGAACCTCCGTCAACCTCCACGCTCCAGCTCCAACTCCAGTCTCCGACAAACTTGCTAAAGGTAAGGTCCTCCACCCTCCTTCTCTCTTTTAGAGTTAGGGATACTTTCGAATAAGGTACGGATCGGATATTGACTATACCAACATTCGTATCTATATTTCAAAGACGGATTCGGGTACGGATACAAATATGACTCGGGAAAAAAAAATCATATCTATATCCGCAAATTTTGGATATAGATACGAATCGCATACGGTCTAACAGATAACGTATATGAATTCGGACATCAAACAACAAAATAGGCTTAGGGCTGTGTTGTAATGTATTAGAGTTTTGTGTGGTGCACTACCTGTTGGATTTCGTATTTTATGCTTATTGGGTTGAATCCACACCATCATTGTACGATTTAGGGATCATTTGCATTAACACTCGTCACTTTGTTTGTTTTTGAAAGAAGACTGTTTCGTTTTTTTTAATATAGAAGAAGGGCAGTTTTGAGTGTTTTTGTAAAAGGAAGATTTTGGTATATAACAAACAGTTTTGTTTAAATCAAGATAGGATTTTTTTGTGTTGTAAAATAGAGATAGGGTTTTTTTTTTAAAAAAAGTTGATTACTTTGGAAATCGGTTAAGTGGGTATTTTGAGAAAAAGACCCAAGTTTTGTTTTGTCCAAAAGGAATTAGGGTTTTATGGCATTAAAAATGAATTGTTTCTATTGGAAAAAGATGGCATTTTTAGTCAAATTTAAATCTTCTTAAGAAAAGGGTATTGATTTTGTAGGGGGGAAATGGTTCTTTTTATTTCAAAAACATGAGTTTAATTGGTAATGATCAATCAACCATCTACGATATGGACTATACCTTAAGCATGTTTTATTTGTGAGTAAGAATTGGGGTTTTATTCCTTGGAAGAGGAAATAAAACGATCAATCTTGCCTCGTCTTAACGATTAACCATATGATCAATCAATTCCAAGATGCATATAAGCATGAATTTACACAAAAATCTACCAATTACCACGCATGGATCAATCATATATTTCTATTTTACTTTCATTTCTTTTATATTTTTATTATTCTGCATGCATACAGTACTGGAGAAATCACTAAAGAGTTGATGAACACAGAAGGAACAGATTTGGCACGTGCAGTGCACGTGCCTGGTCTTCTTCTCCATCATAAGCAGTCAACAGAACCCATAACCATCATAGTTTAAGAACTCTAAAGCTTTCAATCCAAACAACAAAAAAATTCTATCACATATCACATGATTTTAAAAAATTATTATTATCAATCTCAATCAATTCAAAATCAATGGCATAAATATTTCAGGTTTCAACTTCTCAACAACCCAAGTATGTATATGATCTTAGGTACAAATAAATAAAGATAGGGGATGAAGGACCAATACCAACAGGGTCGGATTCGGGTTCGGAAGGCCGGCGACAGCAAGGGAAGCGGCGAGGGCCGCAGCGGCAGGACAGCGTTGGGTCGGGTTCAGATGACGGGCGGACCCAGGCAGGAGCGGCTGGCGGCAGATGCTGCGGCTGTCTCTGTGTTTTTTTTTTCTTTCTTTCTTTTCTCTTTTTTTTTTGCCGGGATTGGTATAGATCGGAGTTAGGGTTGTGGGTTTGAACAGGGAATGTATCACTGTCGTTTTAAAATCTATTCTATATTTAGCAATGGGATTTTAGCTTTTAGCAACGATTGTTTCTATCGTCATTTCTAAAATTTGATAAAGGAATGTATTGAACGGATCTTGTCCATCCGTCTAATGCTTTTTTGATTTTTTTTTTTTTAAATGAATTGGCGTAGCTTCATCCTCCGTTTGAGAGAAGAAAAAAAATCTGAATTGTATCAGAAGGTGCTTCTTCCTCCATCTCTCGTTAATTTAATTTTTATTTTTATTTCGTTTACAACAGCAAAAAAACCTAATAAAAAACAAATGAACAGTGTCTTCATCTGTCTGGCCTGTTTGTTTGTTTTTTATTAAAATTTTTTTATTTCGCCTTGGCGGAAATGACAAATTTATCCCTCCCTTTATAAAATCCGAAAACTCATTTAGGGGTAAATGGGTCATTTCAACATAGGTGAATAGTTTAAAGCAGAACTGTCACATTTAATAAATATAATTTATAAAGTTTACCTATTTAATATATTTTATTTATTTATAAATTATAAATCCACGAGAGACGGAAGATCTTCATCTCTCTAAATTTTATTTTATTTTTTATTTAACTAGACGACATATCTTCATCTGTCCCTTTCGTCAAGCGATTAAACATCATCCGTCTCCTATATTTAGCAATTGTCTAAAGGCATTGTTAAGTTTAGCACTCTACTATTCATTTCTATCCTAAATTATGGGTTTTTGGCAAACGACTGTGAGGCGTTTTTCTAAATCGATTTCTAATTTTTGAGTTTTTAGCCAACGACTGTCGTTTTTTAAAAACCCAAGAATTGGAAATCGATTTAGAAATAGTGCTCACAGTCATTTGCTAAAAATCCAAAACTTGGGATAGGAGTGAACACTGCCTTGCTAAACATAGCAGCTGCTTTAGCCAATTGCTAAATATAGAAGACGAACGATGTTCATCCGTTTGACGAAGCGACGGATGAAGGTATGCCGTCTGTAGTAAAATAATTTTAAAAATCAGATGAGAGACGGATGATGGTGTTCCTGTTACAAGAATTATTTACAAAATTTGTTTTACAATCAAAAGATAGAGAGGCACAGAAAACATAGAAGGGAACAGAAAAGAAGGAAAAAACCGAGAGAAAAGAAAAGGAAAAATTAAATAAACAACTTACAAGAACAAATGAAGATTACAACTTGAGAAGTCGAGGCATGTGTATCACACAGTGTCCTTAAAACAAATTTCGCCTCTTCCGGTTGCTGGAATGAACGAAGGCGTCTGTCTCCCAGGATGCAACGACTTGGAGCGATCACGTAGGCACCACGTAGCACTCCCGAACTGAGTATAAGCGCTTGAACCCTATCACCGACTTACCAATAAAACCAGAACCGAAGAAAACTTAGAGAAGGAGAGAAAGAAGATCTGTTTTTTGTGCAGGGAAGAAAGTAGAGGGGAGGCCTCTATTTATAGAGTCTGCCTTTAGTGTAACGGCAGACAAAATGTTAAATACAGCATTCATTTCAGCCGTTACAAAAAGGAAAACTATAGCAAAAAGTGGCTCTGCACGGGTTGGGGTCAAGTCGGTCCGGCATTCGTGTTCGCAGGTCGTGCGGGTGCACACAAGTCGCATGTAATCCGGTTCGTGATTTGCACCACCTCCCCCCCCCCCCCCCCCGCGCGCGCGCCAGAGAGAGCCTCTCTTTTAGCCATCTTACAATACTTAGAAGGAGATTACTATATATCATCTTCTATTTCCTTTGATTTTTCCGATGTGGGACTATGTTCCCTTAACCCATTTCAAGAATGAAAACGTCTCACTTTGAGAGACAATTTCTCATTCACCCCTTAACCGATTTTAGCAAACCAATATATGATTTTGAGCTACTCACGAAGGAGAACACAAATCAATCAAGATCTCTCAATAATTCATTGAGGATCTTACTCAAAAAATTGCTCAAAAATCGGTTCGTAAATGGTGTATAAAACATCCATTTCCAACAATCCCCACATGAATGAAAATTGACGACCACAGACAGGACAGACTGAAACGATAGACTGACACGACAGACTTGGTGACAGAATTCAACGATTGATTCCTACATAGGATAGGTAGGTGTTACCCTTTGAACCTTCCCTTATGAAAATATGTTTACTTTACTAACTAAACAGTAGACGCGATGTCTTTGAACTGTTCTGTCATTTGTGTAAACGATGACATATCTCACACAGAAATCTTTCTAACGTATTTTCAGTTCTCACTGTTATGTTCGTTTTGGCCATGAACATACGCCTGGTTCTGCAAGAGTTTAACAAAAATATTGCCCTATATTATTCCTTTGGAAGCGGCCCTTCTTCCCTCTTACATAGGTGATTTCTTACCTAAGAGTAACCCGCATTACTCTGCTCGGATATCCGATGCATAAGAATCATTAAAAGCCTAGCTTAACCTGTTACCTTGCGGGCATCACTGTTTCATCATGGGAATGGACATGGGAAAATCCCCACAGTGATCCAACTTGGTCTTTACAATTTAGTTGTCCCTTTGAACCTATATCTTGGGATCTCCAGTCAGCTAGGTTGGGTTTCCATTGTATCGACTTATTCTTTCATAGGCTTTAGTCCCATTCCCCTCGATGATTTATCAACTAACTCTCTGTTTAACCCTTTGATTAGTGGATCTGCAATGTTATCTTTTGACTTTACATAGTCCACAGAGATAATCCCAGTAGAGAGTAGTTGTCTAATGGTATTATGTCTTCGACGAATATGTCTAGATTTACCATTATACATATTGCTCTGTGCTCTACAAATTGCAGATTGACTATCTGAATGTATGCAGATTGGAGGCACAGGCTTCGTCCACCTTGGAATATCCTCAAGGAAGTGGCGTAACCATTCAGCCTCTTCCCCACATTTGTCTAATGCGATAAATTCTGATTCCATCGTGGATTTAGCGATCACTGTTTGTTTCGAGGATTTCCAAAAAACTGCTGCACCACCTAGTGTAAACACATAGCCACTAGTGGATTTTGAATTATCACTCGATATCCAGTTCGCATTACTGTATCCTTCAAGTACAGCCGGATATCTCGTATAGTGCAGCCCGTAGTTACGAGTAAAACGCAAGTACTTCAGTACTCTTATAATTTCTTGTCAATGCTCGCTTCCAGGATTACTCGTGTATCTACTTAGTTTACTTACTGCATAGGCTATGTCTGGTCTTGTACAACTCATTAAGTACATTAGACTGTCTATGATTCTAGAGTATTCTACTTGAGAAATACTCTCCCCTTTATTCTTGGATAAATGTAAAGTTATATCTATTGGAATTCTGGCAATTCCAGAATTATCTTTATCAAATTTTCCAAGAATGTTGTCAACATAATGTGACTGGCTTAAAATAAGCTCGTCTGATGTTCTTGTGATTTTAATTCCCAATATAACATCAGCCAGTCCCATGTCTTTCATGTCAAACCTCAAGTTTAACATGTTTTTAACAGATTTAATTATCTGATCATTGCTTCCAATAATAAGCATGTCATCTACATACAAACATATAATGACATATCCATCTTCTGTGTCTTTGACATATACACATTTGTCACATTCATTGATCTTGAAGCCATTTGTCATCATGACATTGTCAAATTTTTCATGCCACTATTTTGGAGCTTGTTTCAAGCCATATAATGACTTCACCAGTTTACACACTTTCTTTTCATGTCCTGGAGCTAAAAAACCCTCAGGCTGTTCCATGTAGATTTCTTCATCTAAATATCCATTAAGAAAAGCTGTTTTTACATCCATTTGATGTACTTCAAGATTGCATAGAGCTGCTACTGCAAGTACCATCCTAATGGAATTTATTCTCGTCACAGGAGAATATGTATCAAAGTAATCAAGACCTTCCTTTTGTTTATATCCTTTAATTACAAGTCTTGCCTTGTATTTATCAATTGATCCATCAGGTTTCATTTTTCTCTTGAAGATCCACTTGGAACCTAAAGGTTTACTACCCGGTGGAAGATCCACTAGTTCCCAAGTATGATTTTGCAAGATAGAATCAATTTCACTCTTGATGGCTTCTTTCCATTGAGGACCATCACTAGAGTTCACCGCTTCCTTGAAGGTTTGGGGTTCTCCTTCAAGCATAAAAGTCAAGAAATCCGGACCAAAAGATTTTTCCGTTCTTGTTCTTTTACTGCGTCGAGGTTCCTCCTCAACTTCTTCATCTTGGTCTTCACTATCTTTATTGATAGTCTCATGTGTTCGTTTGGAGGAACTTGGTTCCTCCTTTAACTTACATGGAAATACATCTTCAAAGAACGATGCATTTCTAGATTCCATTATCGTGTTCTTTGATATCTCAGTGATATCAGATTTGTACACCAAGAACCGATAGGCACTAACTACTGTTAAGTGCATAGTCAATGAAAATACACTGAACTGTTTTTGGTCCTATTTTCATTTTCTTAGGTGGAGGTACTGCCACCTTGGCAAGACATCCCCACATTCACAAGTAATTGTACGATGGCTTTCTTCCTTTCCATAATTCATATGGAGTGTTCTCTTCTTTCTTTTTGGGCACCTTATTCAAAAGGTAGTTAGCTGAAAGAATAGCTTCTCCCCACAAGTTTGGTGGCAAACCAGAACTTATTAACATTGCATTCATCATTTCTTTCAATGTACGATTCTTTCTCTCAGCAACACCGTTGGACTGAGGAGAATAAGGCGCTGTCGTTTCATGTATAATCCCATGCTTAGCACATGTGTCAGCAAATGGCAATTCATACTCTCCACCTCGGTCGCTTCTTAGTGCCTTAATTTTCTTATTGAGTTGGTTTTCAACCTCATTTTTATAGAGAACAAATTTCTCTATAGCTTCATCCTTGCTTTTAAGCAAGTATACATAGCAATATTTTGTGCTATCATCAATGAAGGTAATAAAATATTTATTACCACCTCTTGTTTGTATCATTTTCAAATCACAAATATCAGTGTGAATTAGATCAAGTGGTTCGGTGTTTCTTTCAACACTTTTAAATGATGATCTTGTTAGTTTTGCCTCAACACAAGTTTCACATTTGTGTTTGGAATCAATTTGGAATGTTGGTATGTGATTCAAGTTAATTAGTCTTCGCAAAGTATCATAATTAACATGTCCTAGTCTACCATGCCATAAATTGGAAGACTCAAGCAAATAAGTAGAAGAGCTAGCTTTATTCATATTCTTGACCATGGTCATTACATTGAGTTTGAACATTCCACCACTCATATATCCTCTACCAACATACATTCCACTTTTTGACAAAACAAATTTGTTCGACTCGAACACTAAACGAAAACCATGGTTATTAAGCAATGAACCGGATACCAGGTTCTTACGGATTTTAGGAACATACGCAACGTTGTTCAGAGTCAGTTCCTTTCCAGAAGTCATCTTCAAGATCACCTTGCCTTGGCCCTTTATTTCTGAAGTATCCGAGTTACCCATAAACATTTTCTCCCCATTCTCTAATGGTTCGAAAGTGGAGAACATACTTCTATTGGAGCACACATGACGAGTAGCTCCAGTGTCAATCCACCATTTCTTCGGGTTTGAACCTAACATATTCACCTCTGATATCACAGCTGAGAGGTTGATATCGGAAACATCTTGAGCAATCCCTTGAATCAAGTTTGCTTCTCTGTTCCTGTTCTTCTTGGGAAGTCTGCATTCAGTAGACTTGTGACCCATTTTGTCACAATTGAAGCACTTGCCTTGAAACTTCGGCTTCTTGGAGATTCCTCCCTTAGGCCTCAACTTGGGACCCTTGTTGTTGTGCTTGTTGGAACGTTGTTTATGTTTCATTACATTTGCCTTAGCTGCATGACTGATGAGTCCAACTTTTTCAGATCCTCTATTGTCTTCTTCAATACGAAGCCTGACAATGAGATCTTCAATGTCCATTTCTTTTCGCTTATGCTTTAGGTAATTCTTAAAGTCTTTCCAACCTTGTGGTAATTTTTCAATTATACATGCCACTTGGAAACTTTCACTTAAGTTCATACCTTCAGCATGAATCTCATGCAAGATTAGTTGTAGTTCTTGAACTTGACTGATCACTGTTTTAGAATCTACCATTTTATAGTCTAGGAAGCGGCCCACAATGAATTTCTTGGCGCCGGCATCCTCAGTTTTATACTTATGGTCTAGTGATTCCCAAAATTCTTTAGCTGTTCTTTTGTCAATGTATACATTATACAAAGAATCGGCTAATCCGTTCATTATGTAAATTCTATACAAGTAATCAGCATTTTTCCAAGCATCCACTGCGGCAATGACTTGGTTATCTTGCTCATCTTTCTTGAGATTTGGAGCATCTTCGTTCAAGAATCTTGCAAGATTCAGTGTGGTCAGATAGAACATCATCTTCTGTTGCCACCTTTTAAAGTTCTACCTGTTGAACTTCTCAGGTTTCTCCCCATGGGAGACTGAGACAGGTACAACGGTGGGCATTGGCACTCGTGCAGCAGCAGCATTCGGTTCTTGCGTCGTATCAGCAACCGGCACGTAGACCGTTTCAGACACAGCAGTATTGTCCGATGCAGTAGTCATTTTGATTCTGAAATTTACACAACACGAGTGTAAGTTTTCCAGATTAAAGAAATAAAAAGAAAAAATTGTGCCTCAAAATCGGAAATCAAAGAAATCCAAAATCTGTTTTAAGTTTGTTACAAGAATTATTTACAAAATTTGTTTTACAATCAAAAGATAGAGAGGCACAGAAAACATAGAAGGGAACAGAAGAGAAGGAAAAAACCGAGAGAAAGGAAAAGGAAAAATTAAATAAACAACTTACAAGAACAAATGAAGATTACAACTTGAGAAGTCGAGGCCTGTGTATCACACAGTGTCCTTAAAACAGATTTCGCCTCTTCCGGTTGCTGGAATGAACAAAGGCATCTGTCTCCCAGGATGCAACGACTTGGAGCGATCACGTAGGCACCACGTAGCACTCCCGAACTGAGTATAAGTGCTTGAACCCTATCACCGACTTACCAATAAAACCAAAACCGAAAAACAGTATAGAAGAAAACTTAGAGAAGGAGAGAAAGAAGATCTTTTTTTTGTGCATGGAAGAAAGTAGAGGGGAGGCCTCTATTTATAGAGCCTGGGTTAAATCCGTAACGGCAGACAAGGCTGTTAATGCCTTCATTGTAACGGCAGACAACAAATTGAATGCCGACATTGTAACGGCAGACATCATTTATTATCTTCAGTGTAACGGCAGACAAAACGTTAAATACAACAATGAAACGGCAAACAGTATTCATTTCAGGCGTTACAAAAAGAAAACTGTAGCAAGTGTCCGCAGGTCGTGCGGGCGCACACAAGTCGCATGTAATCCGGTCCGTGATTTGCACCCCCCTGCGTGCGCGAGAGAGAGCCTCTCTTCTAGCCATCTTACAATGCTTAGAAGGAGATTACTATATATCTTCTTCTATTTCCTTTGATTTTTCCGACGTGGGACTATGTTCCCTTAACCCATTTCAAGAATGAAAACGTCTCACTTTGAGAGACAATTTCTCATTCACCCCTTAACCGATTTTAGCAAACCTGTATATTATTTTGATCTACTCACGAAGGAGAACACAAATCAATCAAGATCTCTCAATAATTCATTGAGGATCTTACTCAAAAAATTGCTCAAAAATCGGTTCGTAAATGGTGTATAAAACATCCATTTCCAACAGTTCTGTCTCTCATCGGAAACAAATTTCTTTAAAAAAAGAATCAATGAAAACACCCCAGACGGATGAAGTTGTTCCGTCTGGTGTGTTTTTTTGATTTTTGATTTTTTTTTAACAAAAAAAAAAATCCAAAAAACACCCAGACGGATGAAGTTGCTTCGTCTAGTGTGTTGTTTGGATTTTTTTTTTAACTTTTTTTACTAAATACCAAAAAAAATTCAAACAACACCCAGGCGGAAGAAGTTGCTCCGCTTGGTGTGTTGTTTGGATTTTTTTTTTTTTTTTTACTGAATACCAAAAAAAAAAAAAAAATAGATCTTCCATCGCTTCTATTTTTGGACTTTGACGACTGCAGCGTGGTCCTCCTTTTGCTATTTCTAAATGCTATATATAGCAATTGACATAGAAAACGATAGTGGATGCTCTAATAAGACTAAGAGCATCCATAATGGTTGTTTCTATTTTTTGGCAAAATGGCAAAATGACAAAATGAGAAATCGCTACTGTTCGTTTCTCAAATTTATAAAAAAATAAAAAATTGTTCCGTCCGAAATGTATTTTTGTAATTTAGTAAAATTAAATTAGTGTTAGTTATTCAATAGTAATTAGTTAATTAATTATTGATTAAAAAATACTAAATATTTATTAAATACTTCCTAAAAGTAATTAGTGTGTTAATTAATGGGATAAAGCTTGTTGAAAGTGACATTTCTTCTCAAACAGGACATGTTGTCCCGTTCGCCGATTTTTTGAGATCGCAACATGTCTCGTCCCGCACATTTCCTTTTTTTTGTGGCACTGAACAACATGTTCCGTCTGATACTTTTTTTTATAAAAATAATTATATAAAATTCGGGACGAAACAACTTGTTTCATCGGATGAGATTAAAAAAAATTAAAAAAAGGGGGACAGAACATTATGTTATGTTCCCTATATTTTGAGAATTCTCATATCGTTTCTCAAATATGAGAAGCGACTGTTCATTGTTTCTTAAAATATGGCAAAATAGATAACCATTGCAAGGGTTGGTTTCTCAAAATATGGCAAATTTAAGAAAATAAGAAACCATTGTGGATGCTCTAATAATCTCTTAATGAGAGAGAGAGAGAGTTGGGATTGTCATTTGTAAACAAACAAATTTGTAAAGAGTATGTGATGAGTAAAGGGAGGTCTTAAATTCGAGGCCAGATTACGTCATATTATTTATTATATTAAAAAAATTAATTAGAAAGTGCATCGCACGTACAGATTACTAGTATATACTAATAAAAGCTATAATGTTATATATTATATATATATGAGGTTTGCTCCATTGAAAACAGATTTATTTTCAACAGGTTGGAAAACAACGATCTAAGCTGTTGGATCGCTCTTGATCGTGATCACGGCTCAGATCGCTGTTTTCTAGATCTGAGCGGAGCTCCTAATAAGAGCGGAGGGGTATTTTGGATAGTTCAAGCCAAAAATGCTTCAGACTTAGCGTTATTTGGCGTGAACTTTTTTTGTGGAAAAAACACTTAGGCCGTTGTTATCAACAACGGCCAAAGTATATACAAGTATTTTTCCAAACACTTGTACACACTCAGATCGCCATCTTCCTCACTTCTTCGACAACTCTCTTTCTCTCTCTCTCTCAACTGGAGCTCGCAAAACCCATTTCCCAAGCCCTAACTCTACTCCAACCTCCTCTTCTCGGTCTCCCCCTCTTCTCGAAGCCTCTCTATCTCTCTCTCCCTCTCCCGAATACCCCAAACCCTAACCTAACCCGAAATTCCAAATCATCCGAACCCTAGCACAAATTCTTCAAAACCCTAGAGTATACAACTTCTTCGTCTGCAGCAGCGGGTCCTCACATCTTCGAAAACTCTCTCTCTCTCTTTCTGGACTAGGTATTCACCTTTTTCACAATTTAGTAGAATGGACTATGTTAATTTATTTTTATTTTTTTCAATTTTTGAGTTTGATTTTTTGTATTGTGCATAATAGTCTACAATTTAGAGAGTCTACAATTTTTAAATCATGTGTGTTGTATATATTTTGGTGACTTTTTTGTAGATGTGGTCTTGATCCATAAATTACCAAATTTTACGAGTAGGTCGGACTCACCACGCACAAGGCAACGCAACTTGTAGAGGCGATTTCCGACTCACGGTTTGCAAGATACGTCCATTTATCACTTTTATTCAATAAAGTGGAAATAAAGCGATACAAAATCGTATATTAAAAACCGAGAGTCAAAATTCACCTCTGCAAGTTGCGTTGGCTTATGTTTGGTGTGCCAGACATAACAGCCGAATTTCGGAATTTTTGCATCTCGTTGTGTTGTTCTGTCGCGTATATGAAAGAACTTCTATATACGTCGGAACCTTTTTAGTACGGTCTCACTAGAAAACCGCTCAAACGAAGTCCAAAAAATACGAAACTGTGCGAGTAGGTCGGGCTAACCATTCACAATCCAATGCAGCTTGTAGTTGCGAATTCCGACCCACGGTTTGCGAGATACGTCATTATATCGCTTTCCGCTCTTTTTTCAAGAGTGAAAGCGATACATGGCCGTATCTTTCAAACCGTGTGTCGGAACTCGCTTCTACAAGTTGTGTTGGTTTGCGTGCGGAGAGCTCGACCCAATTGTAAAGTTTTGTATTTTTTGGAGGTCGTTTGTGTAGTTTTCTCACGTATTTTGTTATATTTTTAGTGAGATTTCAATAGAGAACTGGCTCAAAAATTACGAAATTTTGCGAGTATGTCGCTTTTGCCACTCACAAGCCAAAGCAACTTGTCGTTGTGAGTTCTCACCCACGGTTTGCTATATGTGTCCGTGGATCGCATTCTGCTATTTTTTCAAGAGTGAAAGTGATACACGGCCGTATTTTGAAGACCGTGATACCAAACTCGCTTCTACAAGTTGCGTTGGTTTGTGTACGGCAATTTAGACCCAATCGCAAAGTTTGGTATTTTTTGAAAGTCGTTTGTGTGGTTTTCTCACGTATTTTGTTTTGTATCTATATATATGCCAATTTTTTGTGAATAAATAGTTTTATATATGCGAACTTTCTTACAGAGAAATGGTTGGAACGAAGGGAACCGGAAGGCCATCTATTAGTGGTCGGGACGAACATTCCACAGATAATAATTTTTGTATATAGTGGTATTGTTACTACACTAATAATAATTTGTTGTGGTAGTGAAGGGTTATGAGTAGGGTTATGGTAGAGTTAGGATAATGTCTGTATAAACGATTGAATCTATTAGATAATACATGGGAACTAGTTCGGATCGAGTGTTTCAGTAGAGAACGATAGTGGTTGGGAATAAAATATGGATCACATAAATAGAATATAGCATATTGAAAAATATTTCAAATTATTACAGAAAAAGATGGTTTCTTACGTTGCATGTTATGTCAATAGATGTGTTTACCACAGAAATCATAGATGCCACAACATTTAAATATTGAAATAATTGTGAAATAAACTAGGTTAACTTCAACCACAAACTTCATCTACAAAAAAAGGAATACACATTTAAAATAATAATAATAATAATAATAAAGTCAACAACCCTACACAACCGCTACCCTAACCCTCGCATAACCCTCCTGTAAACAACGGCCTAGGCAGTTTTCTTTTTGTTTTGTTTTTTTTTTGGACATGGACCCAAAAAAAAAAAACCTAATTTTGTAATGTAGTAATCATTGGTATGTGTAAGTTTTTACAAAAAAAAGAGTTTTTACAAAAAAGAAGATCATCTTTTATTTTCTGCTTGATATTTAAGCATTTAACCTTAACGATTGTATATTGTTCATTTAGGTGGCTAAAAATAGAAATTAATATAATATCAAGACGATATACAAAGCATATGAATGTCTTTAATGTACAGTTCAAGAGATACTGTTCGTAAAGAGTGGAATGATAGTTGCAAAATGCAAAAAAAAAAAAAAAAAAAAAAATCCAATTTAGTCATATAACCTAGGCCGTTGTTAGCGACAATGACCTAGGTAGTAAAAAAAATGGATTTTTGATGAGTTGTTGCTCCTTTTGGCTTGGCCAAGACAGAGAGAAACTCATAAAATTCCAAAAAAAATTCATTTAACTTAAACCGGTGTTGGAGACAACGGCCTTAGTTACAAATTTTTTTTTGGATTTTTGATAACTTGTTGTTCCTTATAGCTTGGCCAAGACAGAGAGCTACTCATCAAAAAATCCAAATTTTTGAATATAACCTAGGCCGTTGTTGGCGACAACGGCTTGAAATTTTTTATGACTTGCTGCTCCTTTTGACTTGGCCAAGATAGAGAGCAACTCGTAAAGATCCAAATTTTTTCACATAACCTAGACCGTTGTTGGAAATAACGGCCTTAGTTTTAAAAAAAAATCAGATTTTTGATGAGCTGTTACTCCTTATGGATTGGCCAAGACAGAGAGCAATTCATCCAGTTTCAAATTTTTTCATGTAACCTAGGCCGTTGTCTCTAGGTTATAAAAAAAAGGGTATTTTTTATGAGCTACTGCTTCTTATAGCTTCATAAAGACAGAGAGCAACTCATAAAAATCCAATTTTTTCATATAACCTAGCACGTTGTTGGAGACAACGGCCTAGGTATAAAAAAATGGAATTTTTTTATGAGCTGCTGCTTGTTATGGCTTCATAAAGACATAGAGCAACTAAAAAAATCCAATATTAACATATACAACTTAGACCGTTGTTGGCCTAGATATAAAAAGGAAAAAAAATAAATAAAAGTTTCGATTGGAGCTGTAGCTGCTATACTTCAATCCAACCAACATATAAAATACACAATACTATCATCAACAACAAAACAACAATACTTGAGTTCCAACAACATGTAAAATTAACAACAAATCTTACACATCAACAACAATCCAAATTATTGCATCAAAATCTAACATACTCGAACTGTACATACAAAAAATATTTCACAACGCTTCATCATATCTCTTATCGGAACTTTCTTCATCGGATGGATTCACTTCTTGCGGATTGGTTGCCCTTAATTAAATGACAAGTTTTAGTTAGTGACAAATTTATTTACCACAAATCAAATAGAATAAATTTAAATTAATGATAACCAAATCAAAAAATGTATTACCCTTCAAATAATGTTGGACAATTTCTTAAATCATGATCCATTTGCACAATGCCGCATGTTCTGCACCATCTCGATTTTTTAAAGCGAAGTTGCTCTCTTATCGGCCTCAATCTCTTGGCTCGAGGCCTTTCCTTTGTAATGCAATTTTGTGGGTCCCTCACGCATGTAGGTACATGTCCACTGCCTTCATCATGAGGTTGTGCAGTACCATGCGATTGTGTAGTACCATGTGCTTGTGTACTGTCATGCGGTTGTAAGGCCTCTTCGGGATGTTCACCGAATCTGGGTTGTAGCCAAGAGATGCCATCAATGATCTTTACCAAATTCTCGAGTGTGTATTTGTAACTTTCATTGGAGGAACAACCAAGATCGACAATCTGTTTTGTGTGGTAGCTCAATTCACAATATCGAGAAGCAAAATTCTCGCTATTGTCTTCGGTTGGAACAGATGTATAACTTCTTCTCATCACATCCCGGGTCCATCTTCTTTTAATATGTACATCCAGAAGAGAAGTGTGATGGCTGAACCGAAGAACCGCTAAGATATGCTTACAAGAAATACCAACGAAGTTGAAGAAGTGACAAAAACATGTACTAATTGTAAGGAGTTTGCATAACTGAAGAAGGCGAGCCGGTTCTGATTCTCCACAAAGTATCACATGGAAGGTTGAACTATCTGGTGTCTCAAGATCGGCAACGAATGTCACATTATACATGAAGCTTTTTGTAACTTCATCTTGGAATTTGTTTAAAAAATTCGAAGTGTATGTTCGCGCCATTTGTGCCTCCAAAGTCTATTCGCTCTTCAACTTCGGTCTCTTCTCATGGTTACGGTGATTTTCTTTCAGTTCATCGTGTCTTTGACTTACCAAAAAACGATCGAAGATGACAGCAAATTCATGCAAGGAATATTTCTTTTCTGTATAATGCTTCAAGACAGAATGCGATGACTCAACCCGTTGGTTACTTAACATGCCGACCCAAAATGAATCTTTAGCATAGATGAGTGCCCATTTTTTACGGATATCAAATAGATCGTTCAACCATTTGTTATTCTCTAATCCGTATTGTGAAATCAATAAATTCTATTTTCTACAAATTCATGTACATATTCGGAATCGTAGATGACAGTCTTCAATGATTCCCTAAACTTGTCAACATCGTTCGATATACGCACCTCCTGCGGTAACTTATCCAATATGTGCCAAATACAAAACCGATGCCGAGTATGGGAAAAAACTTTCTTCAATGCGACGGCGATCCCACGATCTTGATCGGTGACGATGCCGAATGGAGCACTATTCATTACACCTAACCACTTTTCAAAGAACCATTCAAACGAAGAGGCCGTCTAATTTAGAATGAACCCACCTCTTAAGAAAGTCGATTGCCAATGTTGATTCACTCCAACAAAAGGAACTAATAACATTTCACACCGGTTCGTATTGTACGTGGCATCAAAGCAAAGTACATCGCCAAATTCTTCGTAATTCATCCTAGAAATACCATCAACTCATATACAATGTGACAACCGCCCTTTGGGATCTACTTGAATGTCATAAAAAAAGGAAGGATCCGTCTATTTCTTAGATTCGAAAAAATCAATTATCATTTTCCCGTTGTGTCATTTCAATGCTTCTTGTGAGTCTCTAAGTAAATTTCTAACATCTTTTTCGGTGAATCCTACTTGATCGTGACCACTACTAGCACTTTTGAAGAAGAGCATTTGTCAACATGTCTGGATATTAGCTTGGTTGAATTGATCTATTATTCTTTTATCCGTATTTGACACGGAACAGTTTCGAGGCAAAAGATGCCTTCTACCGGGTGAGGTGAATTCATGATTGTGTGCTTCATGAAATGAAAACAACACCCAAGTATTACTTGCTTCGTTCAGTTTTACACGAACGCAAGCCTTACAACCCGTTCTAGAAGTTGTTCCTGGTCTACCATCACTATGTTGACTCGGCGACGACCCGACTTTATTACACAGATATGACTTATCTACTTCCACTCATCCCTTTAATTTATTCACACCCTTACCCATTGCAAAACCCCCACATCGAGCATATGACGTATAGAAATTTTCGGCCTTAACTAAAGTAGGAAACATCAATCCTAACTTTGGGTTTAGGTGTTCTTCGACTAACGGCATAGAATCAATGATTGGTTCTATCCAAAAAAAATTATCTCCGACAGCCGAACTTTCTGTATCATTGTTCTTCTGAAAAAATAATATATATTTAAAAATTAATATACACATCATATATAAAATAGTTTGTTAACAAAAGATTGGGATATATATATATATATACGCAAAAAAAAAACGTGAGAAAACCTCACTAATGACATTTAAAAAATACGAAACTTTGCAATTGGGTCTTGCTTGCCGCACACAAGGAAACAGAACTTGTAGAAGCGAGTTCCGATCCACAGTTTGCAAGATACGGCCGCGTCTCGCTTTCATTCTTGAAAAAGAGGGGAATGCGATATATGGACGCATATAGCAAACCGTGGGTGAGAGCTTGCAACTACAAGTTACTTTGGCTTGTGAGTGGCAAGACCCACTTACTCGCAAAATTTCGGATTTTTCGAGAGGGCACTCTATTGAAAACTCGCTCAAAACATAACAAAATACATGAAAAAATTGCACAAATGACCTTAAAAAAAAGAAACTTTGTGATTGGGTCGGGCTCCCCACACACAAGACAACGCAACTTGTGCAAGCAAGTTCCGACCCACGGTTTGCAAGATACGACCGTGTATCGCTTTCACTCATGAAAAATGCCAAGAATGCAATACATTAACGTAGCTCGCAAACCGTGGGGTCGGAACTCGCAACTACAAGTTGCGTTGGGTTGCGAGCAGTTAGCCCAACCTGCTCGCAAAATTTTGTATTTTTTGGATGTCATTTCAACAGTTTCCTAGTGAAAATTTGTTCGATAGAAATTCAAATATTAATTGTTATTGTTGTTTGATACACGGTAGAAAACAACACGAACGAGATCAAAAAATTCCGAAACTTTGGGAGTAGGCCGGACGCACCACACATGAGCCAACACAACTTGTAGAGGTGAGTTTCGACTCACGGTTTGCAATATACGCCGATGTATCGCTTTCACTCACGAAAAATAGTCGAAAGCGATACACGGCCGTATAGTTCAACCGTGAATCCAAACACACTTCTACAAGTTGTGTTGACTTGTGCGTGGTGAGTCCGACGTACTCGCAAAATTGCAGAATTTTTGGATCTCTTTGTGCGCTATTACTAACAACGAACAACAACAACTAATACTACATCTACATTGACAATAACACTATAATTAGCTAATATATAATTAGCTACGCATAATATTCAAAGTGTACACTCAAACATTGAATAAAAAATTTCAATCAATTAACCTAGCTAAATCTACTAAAATACAAAAAAGTTAATACCATTCATAATGTGGGTTTTCGGAAATGAGATAGAGGAGGTGCTTGCGTACTGCTGTAGACAAAGGAAGGGGAGTAGTGTTTGACTAATTTCTTTAGGATTAGGGTTTCAGGGTTGGGGAGATTTTGTATGGGTTAGGATTTTTTTGTATTCGGGATCTTCAAAGGAAGAGGGCAAGAGTGTGAGAAAAGGGAGAGAATGAGTGAGAAGCAACGAGCAAGAGAGAGCTAGGGTTTGAGAAATGGGTTTCGCGAGCTATAGTTGCGAGAAAGAGAGAGTTTTCGAAGAAGTGAGGAAGATCGTGATCTGAGTATGTACAAGTGTTTGGAAAAATACTTGTACATACCTAGACCGTTGTTCCCAACAACGGCTTAGGTTGATTTTTTTTTTTTAATTTAAAAAACAACCTACCAACAACGGTCTAAGTGTTTTTTTAGACAAAAAAAAAATTCACGCCAAATAACGCTAAGTCTGAAGCATTTTTGGCATGAACTACCCAAAATACCCCTCTACTCTTATTAGGAGCTCCGCTCAGATCTGAAAAACAGCGATCTGAGCCGTTGATCACGATCAAGACGATCCAACGGATCAATCGCTTTTTTCCAACCCATTTTCAATGGAGCAAACCCCTATATATATTATAAAATCTTGCATGTATCGGTATCCGATACGCTTTTTTAAAAGCATACCCGGATCCAAATTTTTTAGATTTGGATATTCAAATTCATATTTGTATTTGTCGGGATAAGTATTTTTCATATCCGTATCCGCAAAAAATTTCGGATTCAGATACAGTTCAGATCAGATGTATCCTTATCAGAGAGCATCCCTACTTAGAACTGGCCACCAAACCAAACCGAACTGTAGAAATAAATGGTTCGATCGACAGCAGTTGAATTATTAGTTAGGTCGGGTTTGCACGGTTTCGGATCCAAATCGAGTCGATGGTCAGTTTGGGATTTTTTAGGCGATTTGGCTGCCAAACGAGCCGTGCTCAGCAAGTCAACCCTAAATAATATCCCATAAAATATGCCAATAACAGTGAAGTTCAAAATTTCAACAAATCAGTTGAAAGCAATGGACTATGTAGCCCCCAAATATGATCAAATAGTGAAATTTGAATTTTGCCAAATCAGCCGAATACAATGGACTACCCAATAAATTTGGCTAAAATAGTAAATTTTGGATTTCAACAAATCAATTGAATACAGTGTAATTTTTCCCCCACAAAATATGGCAAAAACAGTTAGAATTTCACTAAATTTGTCGAAAAAGTTGACCATAGCCAACAAAATCTGACTAAAACAGTAAAAATTAGAATTTCTTAAAAGTAATAGAAAGAAGGGGAATAGTCCACAAAATCTGGTAAAAACTGTGAAATTCAGAATTTCTTCAAATTGGTCGAAAATGGTGGACTATAGCCTAGAAATCTGCCTAAAATATTGAATTTTAGAATTTCACCAAATCGGTCGAAAATTGAGATTTCTGAAAAAAACAGAAAACAATGGACTTTAACTCACAAAATCTTGACACAAACGCAAAATTCCAAATGTCTCAAATCCGAATGGAAATGATAAACTATAGCCCACAAAATCTAGTCAAAACAGTGAAATTCAGAATATCACTAAATTTGGCCGAAAACGGTGAGCTATAGCCCACAAAATTTTGCCCAAACTAGTGTTGGCTAATGTAAAACAAAGTTATAGTCTTTTCAATTGTAGACTCTTCTTTTTAGGGCACATGATAGAAGCATTTGATCATACTTAATTTTTCTTATATTTTTAGGGCACATGATAGTAAGTATAAAGGGTAAGAATTTTTTCCCAAAATGACCCACTTTTTGAAAAATTTTCCCAAACTGACCCACTCCCTATCTGAGATATAGAAGCATTTGATCATACTTAATTTTTCTTATATTTTTAGGGCACATGATAGTAAGTATAAAGGGTATGAATTTTTTCCCAAAATGACCCACTTTTTGAAAAATTTTCCCAAACTGACCCACTCCCTATCTGAGATAGCGAGTGTAATCAAAATCCACTCGCTATCTGAGAAAGCGAGTATTGGTTTTGGATTTTTTTTTGTTTCTTCCTTGGCCAAGACTCGCTTGAAAAGCGAGCTTGTTTTAACCAAACTCGCTTTTTGAGATAGCGAGTGTAAATTGGGGATTTCTTAAACCCCAGCCTCGCTGTTTCGAGTATTGAACTCTCCCTCTATCTCTTTCTCTCAAATCTCCCTCTTCGATAACCCATAAACCCTAGCCGCCAAATTCGAGCGTTTGGGTCGATTAAACCATCAAAATTTGTTTCAATCTTCCACATCCCTCTTAAGCATCGAGTAAGAATGAAGAGAATAAAATTTTAAAAATCGAGTTTGGAATTTAAGAAATCCCCAATCAACAGTCACTGTCTCAAACAACGAGTTTGGTTAAAACAAGCTCTCTGTTTGAGACAGCGAGTCTGGGTTGAGAAAGTTAAAAAACTCCAATTGGCACTGGCTGTCTCAAAAAGTGAGTTTGGTTTAAAACAAGCTCACTTTTTGAGACAACAAGTCTTGGTCAAAGAAGAAACCAAAAACCCAAAACCAACACTCGCTTTCTCAGATAGCGAGTGGATTTTGACTACACTCTCTATCTCATAAAGCGAGTGGGTTAGTTTGGGATTTTATTAAAAAGTAGGTCAGCTTGGGAAAAAATTCAAAGGGTAAATGGGAGGAAATCAACCATGATTTTTCTTATATTTTTTTCTGTCTCTACGCTTTACTATTTTTTACTGTCAACAAAGGTGGGCAAGGGGCCCCACCATCACCAGAACCACCAACCCCTTTGTGGAAAAAATGGTGCACCCCTCCATTTTTCAAAGACCACCTACCCCCTTCAAAACCAAACTCTCTCCTCTCCGGCTATAAATTGAGGTTGGAGGAAGAGGTTATAATGCAAAGCAGAGCAACAAGAGTGTAGTGAGGATTAAGAAAAGAAAGAGGGATTAAGAAAAAAAAAGAGTATTACAAGAGTGTTCTCGGGAGGAATAAAATTATATCCCATTGGAAATAATTTGTATACTTGTATTTTCCTCAAATTTTGTGAGAGTGTTTCTCCTATTATAAGAGAGTGAAAATTGTACTCTCCTCATATTTAGAGAGAATGTTGTAATCCCTATTTTCAGTAGTAAAATCACACTACCTTGCCCGTGGTTTTTACCCCTTCTCCTTTGGGGGTTTTTCACGTAAAATATCAGTGTCCACCTTATTTTCCATTTTCTCAATTTCGCTTTAGTTGTGTGGTAGTTTCTTTCCATAACTTTCCTATCAGTGGTATCAGAGCTTTGGTTGTCAGGGGTGAAGCAGAAATGTCGACTACAACAAAGTTCTATGTTGAGAAATTCAACGGGAGTAATTTGTCATTGTGGAAAATGAAGATCAATGTGATCTTAAGGAAGGACAATTGCTTGGCAGCAATCAGAGATAGATCCGTGGAGATCACCGACGACGACAAGTGGAACGAAATGGACGGCAATGCTATTGACGATCTACACTTGGCACTACCTGATGGTGTGTCACTTGGCACTCTGCACTTGGCACTTGGCAATGCAGAGCTTCTACTTCAAAGTCTACCTAACTCGCATGATCATCTCATCATCAACCTGACAAACGATATCTCGACAGATTATCTAGTCTTCGACGAAGTTGCAGCTGCTGTTTTGGAAGAAGAAACCAGGCAAAAGAACAAGGAAGACAGACAGGGAAGTTCGCAGCAAGTGGAAGCTTTGATGGTGATGAGAGGAAGATCAACGGAACATGGCCCCAGTGGGAGTCAGAATCATGGTAGATCAAAATTCAGAAGTAAGAAGACTTACAAGTGCTACAACTGTGGCAGAAAAGGGCACTTCAAGAAGGATTGTTGGTTCAAGAAAAAGAGTGGAGACCCTGAGTCATCAAATGCTCAAGGGAATGTGGCAAGTACCCGGTATGATGATGAAGTTCTATATAGCGATGCAACAATGGTGGTTGGAGGCAGAAAGTAGTTCTTCGACGTCTGGTTACTGGACTCAGGAGCAACATGGCACATGACTTCTCGAAGAGAGTGGTTTCACACATACGAACCAATCTCGAGAGGCTCTGTACACATGGGTGATGGTCATGCTTTGGAAATCGCTGGTATTGGTACTATCAAACTCAAAATGTTTGATGGTGCGGTTCGCACCATCCAGGAGGTACGGCATGTGAAGGGCTTGAAGAAGAATCTATTGTCTTTGGGACAAATAGATAGCCTTGGATGCAAGACCCTTGTAGAAAATGGAATCATGAAAATTGTCAGAGGCGCACTTGTGGTCATGAAGGCAGAGAAGATCACAGCAAATCTATTCATGCTTAATGGAGAAATACTGTAGGAAGCTGATGCGTGTGTCGCATCGACCAGCAAGGGTGAAGAATTGACAATGATGTGGCATCTCAAACTAGGCCATATGTCTGAAAGCGGTTTAAAGATTCTCTCTGACCGGAAGCTGCTTCCCGGGCTCAAATCGGTGAATCTACTGTTTTGTGAGCATTGTGTTACAAGTAAGCAGCATAGAGTGCAGTTCAGCAGATCTGAAGCCAAGAATAAATGCATTCTAAACTTGATTCATTCTGATGTCTGGTAATCACCGGAAATGTCCCTGGGAGGAGCAAAGTACATTGTGTCTTTCATTGATGATTACTCCAGGAGATTGTGGGTGTATCCAATCAAGAAGAAGTCAGATGTGTTTCCAGTGTTCAAAGACTTCAAAGCGCAAGTGAAACTTGAATCTGGTAAGAAGATCAAGTGCTTGAGGACAGATAATGGAAGGGAGTACACATACGACGAGTTTCTTGCACTTTGTAAGCAAGAAGGTATCACAAGACAGTTCACAGTCCCATATACACCTTAGCAAAATGGCGTGGCAGAGCGGATGAATAGGACTCTTGCAGAAAGGATGAGAGCTATGTTGTGGACTGCAGGTCAGCCCAACTCTTTTGGGCAGAAGCAGCCAAAATTGCTTGTTATGTTATAAATCGGTTGCCATCGACGAAAATTGAGCTCAAGACACCGATGGAGATGTGGACTGGCAAGTCGGCGAATTACTCTACTTTACATTAGTTCGGATGTCCCATGTTTGTGATGTACAATGCCCAAGAAAGAACGAAGCTGGATCTGAAATCTAGGAGGTGCATGTTCTTGGGGTATGTTGACGGTGTGAAGGGGTATCACCTGTGGGATCCCACTGCCCACAAGGTTGTTGTCAGCAGGGATGTGATCTTTGTAGAAGATCAGCTACAAAATAAAGATGGAAGCGACAACACGTCAAAGGAGAATCCAGAGACTACTACAGTTTAGGTGGAAGAACCAGATGAAGATCTAGTTTCTTCTGAAGCAGCACCAGAGCATGATGAACAAGAACCAGTCGGTCCGAGGCTCCAGAAGTTCGTCAGTCAACTAGTGAGAGAAGACCGCCAGCTTGGCACTCGGAGTATGTTACGAAGAGCAATGTTGCATACTGTCTTTTAACAGAGGATGGGGAGCCATCATCCTTCCAGGAGGCAATCAAAGGCTCATATGTATCCCTGTGGATGGCAGCAATGCATGAAGAAATTGAAGCTTTACAAGAAGAAGACGTGGGATCTTGTTACGCTACCACAAAGAAGGAAGGCTATCGGCAACAAATGGGTCTACAAGATCAAGCGCGATGGAAATGACCAAGTGGAGCGGTATCGTGCAAGATTGTTGGTGAAAGGATATGCTCAGAAAGAAGGTATCGACTTCAATGAAATATTTTCACCTGTGGTTTGACTCACGTCAGTCAGAGTAGTCTTGGCGATGTGTGCTACACTTGACCTACATCTAGAGCAGTTAGATGTGAAGACTGCTTTTCTTCATGGAGATTTTGAAGAAGAAATATATATGCTCCAACCAGAAGGTTTTGCTGAAACCAGCAAAGAGAACTTGGTTTGCAGGTTGAACAAATCTCTGGACGGTCTCAAACAGGCACCGAGGTGTTGGTACAAGAGATTTGATTCCTTCATTATAAGCCTTGGATACAACAGACTCAGTTCAGACCATTGTACGTACTACAAAATATTTGATAGTGATGATGACTTCATTATCCTACTGTTGTATGTGGATGACATGTTGGTAGCAGGCCCCAACAAAGATCGAATCCAAGAATTGAAGGCACAGTTGGCTAGGAAGTTTGACATGAAGGACTTGGGACCAACACACAAGATTCTAGGGATGCAGATTCACCGAGACAGAAGTAACAGGAAGATTTGGCTTTTCCAGAAGAGCTACTTCAACAAAATTTTGCGGCGCTTCAACATGCAAGATTGTAAGCCAATTTCGACCCCACTTCCTGTTGATTTCAAATTATCCTCCAAGATGTGTCCTAACAATGAAGCAGAGAGGATGGAGATGTCTCGAGTACCGTATGCATCAGCAGTGGGAAGTTTGATGTTCGCTATGATATGTACAAGACCAGACATTGTACAAGCAGTGGGAGCGGTTAGTCGATACATGGCAAATCCTGGTAGAGAGCATTGGAGCACGGTAAAGAGGATTCTGAGATACATCAGAGGAACCTCAGATGCTGCATTATGTTATGTAGGATCAGAATTAACTGTCAGCGGCTATGTGGACTCAGATTTTACAGGCGATCTCGACAAAAGCAAATCTACTACGAGCTATGTGTTTACACTTGCAGGAGGAGCTGTAAGTTGGGTTTCGAAACTGTAGACTGTTGTGGCTCTATCTACAACAGAAGCAGAATACATGGCAGCTACAACAGCTTGCAAGGAAGCAGTCTGGATTCAAAGGTTATTAGAGGAACTCGGGCACAAGCAGGAGAAGATTCTTTTGTTTTGTGACAGTCAGAGTGCCTTACACATCGTAAGGAATCCAGCCTTTCATTCACGGACAAAGCACATAAGAGTTCAGTATCACTTCGTTCGAGAAGTAGTGGAGGAAGGAAGTGTGGATATGCACAAGATTCACACTAATGAAAACCTAGCAGATGTTATGACAAAGCCAATCAACACTAGCAAGTTTGAATGGTGTAGATCATCGTGTTGTCTAACAGAAATATAAGCAGCATAAGAATGACAAGGTAGCAAGGATCATGTGGAGACATGATTAATCCTCCATCAAGTCTCCAAGTGGGAGAATGTCAACAAAGGTGGGCAAGGGGCCCGACCATCACCAAAACCACCAAACCCTTTGTGGAAAAAATGGTGCACCCCTCCATTTTTCAAAGACCACCGACCCCTTTCAAAACCAAACTCTCTCCTCCCCGGCTATAAATTGAGGTTGGAGGAAGAGGTTATGATGCAAAGCAGAGCAACAAGAGCTCTGTGAAGATTAAGAAAAGAAAGAGGGATTCAGAAAGAAAGAGAGTATTACAAGAGTGTTCCCAAGAGGAATAAAATTGTATCCAATTGGAGATAATTTGTATACTTGTATTTTCCTCAAATTTGTGAGAGAGCGTTTCTCCTATTATAAGAGAGATTAAAAATTGGACTCTTCTTATATTTAGAGAGAATGTTGTAATCCCTACTTTCAGCAGTAAAATCTCACTACCTTGTCCGTGGTTTTTACCTCTTCTCCTTTGGCGGTTTTCCACGTAAAATATTAGTGTCCACCTTATTTGTCATTTTCTCAATTTCACTTTAGTTGTGTGTTTGTTTCTGCCCATAACTTTCCTAACATTTACTCTTATCGTTTCTCCAAATGAAAAGAAAACACATGCTTTCTTGCAAGACAGATAAATGCAGGTGCAGATAAGAAACATGAGTTACACTGACTTGCGAGGAACTTCAAATACCCCTCCTGCAATTTGTCTCAATTGTCATCAGAGTGTACGTCTGTAGCTTGCTAAATTTAGACAATGTGATCGAGCATTATCTTTGTGTATCTTCGGTTTGACACGAAGGCGAGCTTGCACCTTCGATCAAGGCCTTTGGCGAAACTAAGTACACATCCACCCCATGCATGCAATCTCCGGTCCTGTCATGAATAAGAAATGAAGAACTCACTTGCTTTGCTTTCTCACTTGATGCGTACCACCACGTATTAATTAAGCAGCTGAGAAGAGTGACAGTTTTTCCTTTCCTGTCCATCGTTAGATCAGATAACCATTTTATGTTGCTTATTGCTCTATATATGTTTATATTTCCGCTTGATTGTATATTATGTTATAATGATACTTCGCTCCATCCATGTAGGGAAAAAAAAGCAAGAAAATAAGAGAAAAGAAAATGTAATTCAGTTAAGCTCCCATTTTGCATTTTTGCCAGCAAGATCATACATACAGTATATGCATCTTGAATTCTTTTGATGAAAAGTTGAGGAAGAACAGGACTGGTCAAAGCCGGAAAAAATCATATGCCTAGTTGGGCATAAGAGAATTCATACGACGAAAGATCTGAGTCTCCGAATCTCTAAAAAAACCGTGTCCTCTACGTGATGTCCCCAATCTCATGGAGTTTTTGGGGCATGGTCTTTTAGGAGAATTAAAGGCTTAGATCTTGTTCTCAGCTCAAATCTATTTAGCACCAAATTCCTTTCTTAATTACCATGAAAATTAAGCTTAGATTTGAAATATGCTTTGTATTATGAGAGGTAACAAAAAATGTGGTTTGTTTTACATGCAAAGGTGCAAAGTGTGTGATTTGATGTTCATTAACATGAGAAATTTCACTCTCATATATAATTCAAAACTTCCCTAGTCCACCAACAACACTACTACTAACTTGTAACTACTTCCCATCTTTTTATTATATTAGGGTATGAACACCCAATTTAAATTTAACTATGATCTGAATACAATCATAAATTGATGGAAAACTTTGGTGTGATCGAGCATTAGAATAGAGGATATATAGTACTCAAAGAATTTTTGCATTCTATGAGGATTTGTTTCGCAAACATTTATTATCTACCAAACCTTGTGAGATTTAAGAGGCTCCTACATTTTCTCCAGCACTAAATCCTGTTTCATTATTCATCTCAATGAAACACTAAAGAGGAAAGCATAAGAACCATGTAATAAAGGGGGGAAATTAAATGGACAAATTAAAGAAGAAAAAATGAAACTTACTAAAATTATACAACATTTTAAATATTATAAACAGAAACTTTTAATATCTAAAAAAAAAGAGATGAAATCTAATGAATCAATTAGCATCTTTAATTAGGGAGACATGATGTGAGAGACTGTGCATTCTCCATTGAAAAACAGTTACATAAATAAAGAAAGCATTTAAACACCATCATCCATTAATTGACTAAAGAAAGCATTTAATCACCACAAAAACTCAATATATCTCAACTCTTATTGAGATAGATATATTCAGAGCAATGTGCCTATTGGGTGTCTTAACTGCTTAAAATCTCATAGGCAAAATTTTAAGTTTATTTCAAATGAACATGAGCTGTCTCCACTATTTAAGCTACTACTTCAGACACCAAATTGTGTCCTAGATTGAAAGGAGAACTATTGGTGATTTACAACCTCTCCCTTCATTGATAACATGGTGAGTTTGTTTGTTCAGTTTTTTAGCACCATGTTTTCAATTCGGTATTGCCTTATCTCTTCAATAATCGTTGTTAGTTTAGTTTCTTTTGAGTTGTAGAAGAAATGAAAACATAAAGTTTTTCCATGTTTCTCTTTTGAGACGATATTGCTAAGAAGCAGATATGTCGGTATAGACACAAACATGTTGACCCATACGCACCTTGACACAATAGAACAGAGACACGGAAAAAATGTAGTGCACTCGATCAAAAGTACAAGAGCCATGTCAAATGTGTGCCCGACACAAGTATTTGACACGTGCCTGCTAATTCAAGACACCTTCTTAGTGTTTGTTATCTTAGGAGTCACTCAACATGGGTCTGTAAGATTCTCTACAAGCCTGCTTCCACGATCTTTCTGAAATTTAAGGAGATCATATTAAGTATGGTTTGCCCCCTAAAAGTTAGGGGCATATTCTTGTAAAATACTATGGATACTTCTCAATAGTAACATTTTTTTTATGGTCTTTTTTTTTTTTAAAGCAGGGTTTTGCATTAGTAGCATTATTAGGGTTGTGGGTTTACAAAGCAGGGTTGGTTTGTGGAAGATATCCAATCTACAATGTGGCTGATTATGGTGCAGTTGGAAATGGACATATAGATGACACCAGAGTAAGTAATTAATCGTTAAAAATAAATTTCCTTTAGACTTCAATGAGAAAAATGTTATAATTAAGCACATAATTATGTGCATATATGCCTGAATATATGTAAATTTATCTCAAAATTTAGGCATTTTCAAAAGCTTGGGAAGCTGCCTGTGAAGATCGAAATTATCCAACATTTCTTGTTCCGTCGGGAAGAAGAAAAACGTTCCATTTGGGTAATATAGTGTTTTCAGGTCCTTGCAAGTCTGCGAAAATTCATGTTCAGGTGATTAATCATCTATAGCTTCTATTTTTTCGTTTTACCGACTGAAAGTTACTTGTATTGTTTTTGTTATCCAAGTCTTTTTGACTGATAAAGTTAGCTGTTGAACTTAGGTATATGCAAATCATGTACATGTTAGGAAATATGAGGATTTTGTTGAATCTTTGACACAATCAACACAAACCACCAAGCAAGCCTAGATCACACCAAACACATAAAGCACACAAGAATTGTCCCGATTGGGCTTTCGCCTTAATCCGGGTGAGGAAGAACCGAGATATTATTCAACTATAGAAGATACAAGAATATTACAATTCTCACCACGACCATCTTTCAAGCCTAATGGAACTTGATGCTGCTTACAATGGAGAACTCGATGCTGCTTACAATGGAGAACTCTCTCACTCTCTCAGATGAAGTACTCTCTTCTTCTATTCGGCACTCAATAGAATCTATGAGCCGTTACAATTATTTATATAGATCTAGAGACAAACCCTAAGTTGATATCTTGTTACAATAGCTATTGTATAGTATATAAGAGATAATCCTACGATAGGAGCCACACGATGTAACTTGAAGAACAAGTTGGGCTTTTCACGAATCATCTAGACTCAAGCCCGAAACCCATCAGTGCCGCTGTCGGTCGACCGCACCAACAAAGCGGTCGACTGTCCTCCCCTCTGGAAGACTTCTTGCATGGGACGGTCGACCGCTCATTAGGGACGGTCGACCGCAACTTCTGCTATAGCTACTGCTGACTGTTTCTTGCCTCCACTCCGTTTCCAATCGCATTTGTCTCTCCATCGTCTTATCATCTTCTTATCCAATATCGTATGCAAGACATAAACCCAACAGTACATACTAATCATTTAGTAATAATAATTCATGAAAATATAAATTAAAAAAGTGCAACAATTGGATAGTAGAGCAAAACTGTTTTGCAATTTAATTTCAACCCAATTTGGATATGTATGTGCATGTAACTTGTATAATTAATTCAAAATTAATTAGTGACAAAAAACTGTAGTTAGTAATTTCTAAAACTCATTTAAATGTGTAAATATACATTATTAATTGGACTGAAATCGACCCCTTGCTAACAAGGAAGCACTTGTAAATTCATGCAGGTGAGTGGAAACATTGTGGCACCAAACTGGTTTTGGACAAGAAATACACAACAAACCTGGATCATATTCACCAACATTGATGGCCTCACAGTCGACGGTCACGGTCAGATCAACGGTCGAGGATCCATCTGGTGGCCTTGTGTTACCAACAAAGTATGCTCGTCTACTTCTCTCTTTCTATTTCATCCAACTATTCATCGCAATCTGATCATCTACAATTTGTTCTGTTTTTTTTTTCTTCTGCAGAGATGCTCGTCTGCGCCATATGTAAGTACATCCTCTTCTCTTCCTCGTCTAAACACCCTATGGACTAAGGAACAATTTGTTTGAACTCACAGAGCATCCAGTTTATGCACTGTAACGGTCTTCGCCTAAGTGGCATCTATTTCAAGGACAGTCCGGGTAAGCATGTAGCGATACACAAGAGTCAAGGGGTAAAAATTCATGGCCTGACGATCACGTCCCCTGCCGATAGCCCCAACACCGATGGCATCCTCATCTTCGAGTCACAACATGTCGATATCTCTGCATCTACCATTGGGGTTGGGGATGACTGCATAGCCATCGGTCCAGGCTCCTTCGACGTGAATATTAGTAGGATTACTTGTGGACCCGGCCATGGCATAAGGTGTATATACCATTGATTGCATTGCCTTTACCCTTGCAAAACTAATTGAGCTAACTATTATCTGCCCATCATATTTTGCAGTATTGGGAGTTTAGGAGCGAATTCTATGGTTGAAAATGTTCGTGTCTCCAACTGCGATATTTTCCAGACAATGACTGGAGTTAGGATCAAGACATGGCAGGTAAAACCGACAACTGCAGACATTCCTTTATTAGAGCCGAACTGCTACTATAATAAGATGGATCGATGATAATGCAGGGAGGATCAGGTCATGCTAGGAACATATTGTATGAACATATCGAGTTTAGCTCCGTTGGAGTACCGATAGTCATCGACCAATACTACTGTCCAAGCGGAAAATGCACAAACAAGGTAAACCACCCTGCTTTTTCACTATTGCACTAAAAAATCATGGTGTGAACACTAAACTCCGTTTACTTGGGCTTGAAACTGATGAGAAAGACATCAGCGGTGACAGTGAGCGATGTGACATACAACGATCTCCATGGGACTTCGGTGGATGAAGTGGCGATAAGCCTTGCATGCAGTGAAAGCACGAGTTGCAGCCATATTGTACTCAACAATGTCAACTTCACAGTTGGGGACGCGCAAGATCCTGCAGATGCCTACTGCTTGAATGCATTCGGGAAAATGGCTGGAGAAGTTTTGCCACGAGTTCCCTGCCTCGAGTAGACTACTACATTTTGATGAAGAAAAACAATGCCTGCTGCATAGATGGAAAAGAAAAGTCAAGACTGGCATACACCGAAAAAGACTGTACAAATTGATTTTGTTTGCCAAAAGTGCTGAATCGAAACATTACATTACTGTTAAAATGGCCATCCTTTCCCTTCATATCAGAACATTGCAGTAAATGCTCACCTTAATGATCAGCTGATTATACATACTGCTATAATATCGATATGATGTGTTATCAAAACTAACAGGCAGTAGTATACAAGGGCATACAAGGAAATCCGAATTATGAAAACGGTCCTTTCAAAATGAAATTCACTGACTAGAGTCATAATATCAGAATGCAGGCTTTAAATTGTGTATCATAGGTTGCAATTGCATAAGCAGTTTTTTACACTCTTATACAAAATTACTATATAATAACGCAAAAAAAATATAGATACAAAGGTACAAACAATTGGGTTCAATAAAAATATAATCTTCTTTAAAATACATATATAAAAGACAGTACTGTCATCGATTTTCAGATATACTCTCCATTTGATACATTTGATATGGGCCACAGAGTAGATATACTTCAACATCTTGAAGAGCTGATACTGATACTGATACTGCTGTCATATCCTTGAAATCAAATGCTCCCCACCTTGAGGAGTCCTCTAAAAATTTTCTTGGGGGAGCCCACCATTATACCGCAATGTTCCTCGAAATGAAGACAAGTTTTTCAAACAAACAGCCCCTAAACGGCATGCATGATGCCGATGAGGTTTTCCTCTTCTTAGTCTTTACAATGCCTGCCATCTTTGAGCACAGTCGGGATTAATATAGTCTATTCTATACCATGGTGAAAATGTTGGATATATAGGTATATTCTCACTATATGAATAATATTATGTGTAATATTATTCTATGGGTAACACGTGTGTTACATGTATTAATTGTATGGATATCGGAACGCGGGCTGAGTGGGTTGAGAACCCAGTACCCAAACCAATATTTATCCTATAAATACTGGCTTGTGATAGTAATCTGACTTGTGATTAGGTAGTCTAGGTATTCCAATTTTGATGCCTAGGATAAATATCTTAAGCACCTTAGTCTAGGATATTAACCCTAATTTCTATTGTTGTTATCTCCCATAATCTCTAACAGAAAACACAATGCCGCCCTACAAATCAGAACACCATAACTCATGTAGAGGTATCCTAACCCAACCAGAACATAATGCATCACTTTGAGGTTTTGCAGTTGAAAAAATAGAAAATTTTGCCGTACTGCCCCACTTTTTGAAAATATTTAGCGCTATGCCCCACTTCTCAAAACAATTAGCGATATGCCCTTGTTCAGGACACGTCAGCAAAAACCGTTATTGAAAATAACGGCATAGGTTATTTCGATGCCGTTCTTCCCAATAACGGCATCTATTTTACCTTTTTTTTCATGCCGTTATTTGGAATAACGGCATCGGTATATTTCTCTTACAAGTGTGAATCTTCTAACTTTAAAAAGTTCCAAGTGTGAAAAAAACTTATAAATAATGCCGTTATTTCAAATAACGACATTCTCAATACTGATGCCGTTATTGGAGATAACGACATTCTCAATACTGATGCCATTATTGGAGATAACGACATCAGTTATATATAAATACGAACTTTTGCCGTTGTTTGGAAACAGAGAGAATGAATAAAAAGTATAATATATATATATATATATATATATATATATATATATATATATATATATGGGTAAAAGGGATATGAGCAACTTGCTCATTTAGTAAATGAGCAATTGATTATGTGGCATGCATGTAATACATTGGACAACTAACCCTTTTAAAGATTGTCCAATCATATGTATGCCACATCATCAATTGCTTATTTACTAAATGAGCAAGTTGCTCATACCCCTTTTTCCCTATATATATATATATATATATATATATATATATATATATAACTGAATAACAGCATCAGTTATAATTTTTTTTTTTTTTACTTTTTAGTCAGAGAGGATGAATAATAAGTTACTTTTTTATATAAAAAAATTATAACTGATGTCGTTATTCCAAATAACGGCATCAGTATTGAAAATGCCGTTATTTGAAATAACAGCATCTGTTATAAGGTTTCACCCTTACAATTTTTTCTCTAAGTGGAGACTACAAGCTCTCGAAAAACAAAACAACATATGCCGTTATTCCAAATAACGGCATGACACTTTTTTTTCAAACAGATGCCGTTATTGGGAAGAAGGGCATCGAAATAACCTATGCCGTTTTTTCCAATAACGTTTCTTGCTGTCGTGTCATTAACAAGGGCATATCGCTAATTGTTTTGGGAAGTGGGACAGAGCGCTAAATATTTTCAAAAAGTTGGGCAGTACGGCAAAATGTTCGAAAAAATACAGATAATGTCCATGGGCATATAATGAATTAGTCCTGCATAAAATTTGATACTAGTGATTACTGACTAATATGTAGAGGGGGTTAAGACCGAGCACCTATATCTAATGCAGTCAAGATGCGAATTATATATAATGGCCCATTTCTGACTACAGTATGCATAAAAATTATGCAGCTCGTATTCCACAGGTTCTGTCCCAACTTTATGCACTAGTCCACGATTTTTAGTTACGCTTCCCAACAAAATATTATCATTGTGCACAACTTGCACATTCAAAGTAAGGTAACCCAAGAGGAACTTGATAACACCTAATAAACCGAAAAGACCTGAATCCCTCAGCTTTTCTAACCAAAGCAAACTCAAAGTAGCTGGTGAACCCATTGAAGATGCAGTAACCATGGAAATCCATGTATAGCAAGCTGACAGAGGCATCTTCAAGGATGTGTCCGTCATCATCACTTCCGTGTGAAGAGTTGGGTTATATCAGACAATTACTGTTGAAAAGCATTTTCCAAATATCACAACCAAAATGTTTTAACATTGTTTTAACATTGTTGAAACATTTCAAACACAGCATTGCTATTTTTATGATTATTGCTAATATCAAGTTCTGATCTCGAACAGCAGGTGCGGAATCTTCACAGAAAATCAAGGAGATGTTCGCAAATAGCAACCCGCGAGGCAAAATCAAAGGAAAGGGACGGGACAACAGGAGGGGAGTGATCGTCAGGCGGTTCACAGGACCTGTGGTTGTATTGGCTGTTCACTAGTTTGTACAACTTTTTTGTATCATCTGTAATTTTCCGTTTTTGGGGGAGAGGGTCTGTCTTGTATGGGATGGGTATTCTTTTTTGGCGGGTAATGAGTCTCATAGCCCACCGGTTGGGATCCATGAAAATCATTACCTTTTTGTTTGCTTGTATGTTTGATTAAAAGCTTTTTAATGAAACGCGGGGGTATATCCCACCGTTTACAATATAAAAAAAAGAAAAATATAACCAAAATGTTTTAACATTGTTTCCTATTGACTTCTTAGTTCTTATTATTCTTGAAGTTCCAAATCGGAAATAGCACAACTGTAAGCTAAGACACTATACAAGCCGATGCCTGTTTATTGCAGTGTTTCTAGCTCCTATGTTTTCTTGTACCAAGGATTGATACTTTATTAACTGGAAAAAAGTCAGCTATATCTAGCTGCCAGATTGGAAATAACAATCTAGAAAGAAATTTGAAAAGATTTAAAAATATTTTATACTCCTTCAACTATTGTATGGTCCAGAAAATAACTTGGTAGATTGGAACAATTAGAAAATGTTGCTTTTATTAGAGAGGAATCAATTAGAGCATCTGCTTAAGTTCGGGGGTCTAGGGGTGGTAGAAGATAGGTGTCATTTACTGTGTTTAATGGGGTACATCTTTTGGAATGTTAGCGGAATGAGGCAAAAAATTAAAAAAAGATCTATTAGTTACACCTTAAATAAAATTCGCCCTAGTATTTGCGGGTTGCAAGAAACTAGAATTGAGAACCCCATGGTGGAAGAATTTAGAACTCTTAGGGGTCTGGAAGACTTTGAGTGGAGATTCAAACCAGCGATGGGCTTTTCGGGAGGCATAGCGGTGGGGGCGGATGCCAGATTATTCGAGATTGTAGATTAATATGTTGGAAGGTTCTCGGTTTCGATTAGGATCAGAAGAAGAAGTGACGATTGGATGCATATGGTCACGTCTGTGTATGGACCATACAACTCGAGGCAGCGCAAGGATCTATGGAAGGAAATCCATGAGACAAGGAATAAATGGGAGGGAGCTTGGGTTGTAGAAGGGGATTTTAATATCACCAGATTCCAACACGAACATAGAGGTCGAGGACACAGGCAGAGCGAGCAGGAGTTGTTCAACAGTATTATAGATGAGCTGGAACTGATAGCAGTTGGAAATGAACGACAGACAATTTACATGGTCTAACATGCAACGAAATCCTACTCTGGCTAAATTAGATAGAATTTTGGTGTCTAGTGATTGGAAAGAGTCATTTCCGCTTGCAAAAGTGAAGTCCACTACGAGATACACGTCCGACCACTTGCCCCTTATCATAGAGTGTGGGCAACCAACCATAAACAATAGACCTCCTTTTAGATTCGAGAAAGCATGGACAACAATGGAAGACACGAAGCAAATCATTGATGAGTGTTGGTCTGCGCAAACCAACAACTCAACAGCAGTAGGAATTTGGGTGGAAAAGGTGAGGCGACTACGTAGGAGGCTAAAAGGGTGGGCGAAACAGAAGAAAGGAGAAGTTAACGCTACAAGGGAGACTCGAGGCAATAGGATTCACGAGCTAGAAACCTTACAAGAAGCGAGGGACCTACTGCACACGAAAAAAGATGAGTTGGCTTCGAACAGACTAGAGCTGCAGCACATAGGCACCATGGAGGAGATGTATTGGAGGCAACGGTCGAGAATTCAATGGCTTAGGGAAGGGGATGCGAATACAAAGTTCTTCCACAAGGTGGCAAATGGGAGAAGAAGGCAAAATTACATAACAGGCCTAGTCGTTGAGGGCACGTGGACAGAGAACGAAGGGATTATTAGAGAACATTTAGACAAGAAATATCACGATTTACTGGGCAGAAGAACAACCATGAGATGCACCCTATCGACAGATATGTGGAGTTCATCCACATTAGATGGGAGTGAAGGAATTGAGAATAGATTCACAGAGGAGGAGGTGCACGACGCAATAAAGAAGCTCGGCCAAGACAAAGCACCAGGCCCAGATGGGTTGCTAATCTTCTTCTACAAAGTCTACTGGCATATCATAAAGGAGAACTTAATGAATATTTTTAAAGAGTTCTATGAGGGAAACACAAAGCTGGACAGACTGAATTATGCATCTATTATTCTGATCCCGAAGAAAGGCGAAGCACACACGGAGGAGGATTTCAGACCGATTAGTCTCCTGAATGGATCGTTTAAAATTGTGACGAAACTGTTAGCTCAAAGATTGGCACCACACTTAGATGACGTGGTGGCCCAATCGCAATATGGCTTCATTCGTGGGAGGGACATAATGGATAGCATAGCTTCAGCTCATGAAATTGTGTACAGGGGATATAGAAGCAAGGCAGAGGGTTTCCTGCTTAAACTAGACTCCCGAAAGGCCTATGATTCGGTACATTGGGAGTGTGTAGACGAGGCTTTAGAGTCCAAAGGCTTTGGACCAAGATTGCGAACTTGGATGAAAATGTGTGTTCAAGGGGGAAATCGGCCATTTATGTGAATGGGTGGCAAGGGAAAGAAATCAGGTGCAAAAGAGGGCTCAAACAAGAGGACCCTCTATCACCGTTGTTATTTGCAATCGTGGCGGACGGACTAGCGGAGATGATAAAGAGGGCACAAGAGCAAAATGTCATCAAGGGGATTCAGATTAAAGGAGTGATACAGCCAATGTCAATTCTACAATACGCCGATGACACTATCTTGTTTAGGTCGGCCAACACTGAAGAAGTTGTAGCTATTAAGGAAGCATTGGCATGCTTTCAAGGATGGTCGGGTCTAAAAGTAAACTTAAATAAGACCAGTGTGATCCCGATTAGCGAACAACTACCAATCTCGGCGAATGCTATCTCTGAAATTTTGGGATGTGAGGTGGGGGAATTCCCTATCAAAAACCTGGGCTCGCCAATTAGACCAGGAGCGCTGCTACATGAGGATTGGACTTCTCTGATTGAAAAGATTGCTAAGAAATTGGCAGGATGGAAGAGTAGATTTCTGTCACTAGGAGGGAGGATTACTCTGTTAAATTCGGTTCTTATCGCCATCCCTCTTTATATAATGTCAGTATACGAATTACCAAAGTGGGTTATCAACAAGATAGACAAACTTAGAAGACGTTTCTTGTGGAAAGGAACAGACGAAGGGAATAAAGGGTTCCACTTGGTCAAATGGGGTAGAGTCTGTAAGAAAAGAGAATTCGGCGGGTTGGGAATTCTTAACCTTCACGACATGAACAGAGCCCTACTTTGCAAATGGTGGTGGAAGATTTATAACCGGCACAAAGGGTGGTGGAGTTTTTCATTTGATCTGTTCCGAAGAAGAAAGAAATATCGTTATGGAGGAAGAAGCAAGTATGGAAGGGTATCGTTACTGTGGAAAGGTGTCGCGAAACAAGGGGAAATTTACAACACTAATACCAGGTGCAGAGTAGGGAATGGGAAAAGTACGAGATTTTGGAAAGATAAGTGGTGTGGGAGCAGAACCCTGAACAACCTATTTCCGTTAGCAGCAGCGTTAACAAAAAACAAAGATTCACAGGTGGCGAATGTATGGAGGAATGGGAAATTGAGGCTAACTGTATCAGATAGACAGTCAATGGAGAGCACATTGCAGTACGAAGAACTTAATAGGTTCATACAGGCAGAAGGAGGACAAATGAGCAAAGTGGCAGATGAAAGATGGTGGAACATCGATGAGTCAAAAAAATTCTCGTTGTCGTCGATGTACAAATGGCTAAATGACGGTGGAATTAGATGCAAAGAACAAAACATCATTTGGGGAACACAGCCCCCCCTAAAGGTGAAAGTTTTTTGTTGGTTGGTGTATAATGACGCTATTCTGTCCAAAACCAATCTGAGGAAAAGAAATATGCAAATAGATGTAATGTGCAAGTACTGTTTACAAGCAGAAGAAAACGTCACACATCTTTTTCACGTGTCAGAAGGCGGCACTCACTTGGGAAGTCATCTGCAGGGGGTTTGAATGCGGACAGTGTCCTACGTCAGTTACAGATGTATGGGGGCAAATGAGGGAGAATCTAGCCAAGATAGAGAATAGGCGGGCATGGGATTTAGCGGTCGCGGCAACAATGTGGAACCTATGGCGAGACAGGAATGAATTGTGCTTCGCAATAAGTTATATACATTCGCTACTTCAATGCATAATATTTTTCTTCTCATCCATGACTGGGCAGGTTACATTGAAGCAAAGAAGAAGTTGAGGATGAGCGAGGAAGATTGGAGGCAATTATAAGTGGGGAAAGAAGAGAAGCCACAAGGAGGATTGTTTTGCTTTACGTGTTTTTGATGTTATGATTGTAATAGACAGTCTTCTTATGGCTCGGTACTTAGTAGGTTTGTAAGTGGGTGGGATTTGGAGCTTCAGGCTCCTGCTTTTGGTTATTACTTGGTACTACTTTGTTTCATTAACAATCATTAATGAAGCGATGACATAGGTCATCTTTTTATTAAAAAAAAATAACTTGGTAGATGTTAAAACTAGTTCTGAAAGGGTGGCATCTGTTCAAGTATGCAAATGAATGCTCGGCAATGTGAATGATTCTAATATCAAATAAAGAGAAAATATTAGAGATATTATACGGGTAATGTACGTGTTGTAATAGGAGTATATTATATATGTGTAATAAGTGTGTATTGTAAAGAGTGAGGGAGAAACAACTTTCAGTATCCTGAGCTGAGCTGTTGCTGCTTCTTCAATCTCCCACCATTTCATGGTATCAGAGCAAGCACACTCCTGGTACCTTTACCAATCAACTTCAAACATCTTTCAGCGAACCCCGCCTCCTCATCCTAACTGACTCCACAGGGGCGTATCTGAGTTTTAGAGGGCCCTAAGAAAATTCTCAAATGGGGCCTTTTGCAAGTTGACAAAATAATAATGACAATTATTTAAATGCAAACAAATTTGGAGCATTGGAGACCAAACTATACAAATGAAAACAAATTTATATATATGCTTCAAAAAAAAAGTTAATTGATAACCTATGTTTTTTAAAAGAAATGCCTCGTGGCCAAAAGGAACTCGGACAAACTCTTAACAATAAAAACGAAATATATTATCTCAAAGTGGTAAATATGATATATTAGAGCACACGATCAGAATGAAATGATGATGATTATATGTATATGAGAATACTAGTTAGAAGCTTAAAATGTAGAATAACCATATGCACTTGAAAATTTGGTTAGAAATTTATCATAAACAGATAAATATGATATACTATAGAACATTGAAAAAATATCATAGAGTAACATACATGGGCTAAGTGAAAAATAATATTAAATTCATAAAATGGTAAAATGACATGTATGACTATGTGAAAAATATTAGTTTTAAAAATAAAAATGATTGAAAAATTAATTGGCTCATGCAAGTTTTAAACCTGCAACTTTCACATTACTAACAAAACACTCTAACCAACTAAGCTAATAAGGCAACTATTAATATAACGTAATTATACCACAAAATATTACATTTTACTTTTTTAACATTGTAAATACTTAAAAAATATGGGGTCCTATAAAATTGAGGGCCCAAAGCAATTGCTTGGGCTGCTTGGGCCTAGATCCGCCCATGTGACCCCAGAACTGACCACCAGCCAATCAAGGAATCTACGCTGGGTAACATCCCAACCATTGCTTTCTGCGATACTGATTCACCTATGAGGTATGTTGACATAGGAATTCCTGCCAATAACAAGGGGAAGGAAAGTATTGGTTGCCTGTTCTCGATGTTGGCAAGGATGGTCCTTCATATGCGTGGCACCATTGCTCCTGGCAACAAATGGGATGTCATGGTTGATTAGTTCTTCTTGTTCTCCAACTGCCGGCCCTCTCCACCACCACCCCTGACAACACTCATCATCTCCTTGAACGGAAATATCCAAGTTTCGATTGAATTTGAATTTGACTTATATTGGAGTGGGACACAAGGTGTTTGATGAATTGCCGCAAAGAAATCTAAACCCATATCGTACCAATTTGAGGCTTGTGAGCAATTCAGAAAGGAAATTTCCCTATCATGCACTCTCAAGGCAATCAACCACGACACATTGTACATGTAGCCTCTAATACAATCACTGTCCAGATGACTGAGAATGAACTGCAACGGTTCCGACAATATCAAAGAAATAAGCAATATCACGCTTCCCGACAACTGTCTTCTTCGACCGTCACATTAGCACGGTCAGGTATCACATGTTTAACCAATTCACCTCCAACATCATGGATAATAGATTCAGGTGCATCTGAACATATGACTGGGAATTCAAATATATTGTCCTCTATTAGTAGATCTTTTCATCTACCTGTTAAGACTTGTTGATGGTTCTACTTCCCCCGTTGGAAGGGGGTCGGACATGTAAACCTTACTTCCAATTTACCACTTTACCACTTAGTCCTGTTCTTTATATGCCAAAATTTCCCTTTAACCTAATGTTTGTTAGTAAAATTACCAAAACACTGAATTGTTTTATTGCCTTTTTTCCTAATTACTGTGCATTTCAAGAACTTGGGACCGGAAAAACTATTGCCACTGGGCGTGTGTCAGAGGGTCTTTATCAGCTTGACAGTATTTCTACCTCATTTGCATGCTTGAGTGCGCCTTTGGATTTGCATTGTCAGTTGAGTCATCCGTCATTACAGAATCTAAAGAAGTTGAGACCTAAATTATCTTCTCTTAAGGAGTTATCTTGTGAGTCTTGTCAATTAGGTAACACTTGCGTACGTCTTACCCTCCTATAGTCAATAAATGGTCGAGTCGACCTTTTAGTTTAGTTCATTCAGATGTGTAGGGACCTTGCCCTGTTCAGTCTCAATTCGATGACTTCAGATATTTTGTTACCTTTGTTGATAACTATTCTCGTGCCACATGGTTATATTTAATAAAATCTCGGACTGCAGTTTTGTCTATTTTAAGCCGAGGAAAGAACCCAATTTGATGTTTCTGTTCAAATTTTGCGAAGTAATAATGCCAAAGAATATTTTTCTTATGAGTTCACTAGTTTTATGTCTTCTTATGGTATTCTTCATGAGTCTTCTTGCCCTTATACCCCTTAACAAAATGGGGTTGCCGAGCATAAAAATCGTCACATGTTAGAGGTTGCAAGGACAATGCTTATTCATAGACAAGTTTCTCAGTGTTTCTGGGGGGATGCAGTTCTTACTGCATGTCACTTAATTAACTGCATGCCCTCATCTGTGTTAGATGGTCAAACACCCTTTTCCGTTTTATTCCCAAATGTTGACCAATTCCTCCTTCCTCCCAAAATCTTTGGATGTATTAGTTTTGTCCATGACCATCGTTTTGGTCGCTCCAAGTTAGCTCCCCGTTCTATCCGATGTATTTTCCTAGGGTATTGTCGCTCCCAGAAAGATTACAGATGTTATAGTCCTGAGCTGTGTCGTCATTTTATCTTTGCTGATGTTACATTTCATGAGTCCCAACCTTATTTATCCAACACTTCCTCTGGTTTAACCCCGGTTCCCTCCGATGCGTCTAAATCTGAATTTCTAACATACCCTAGACTTGTGGTATCTACTTCTACTGATTATGTAACGCAGTGCTCCCCAGCAATGCCCGAATGGCCTACAATCACTCAAGTGTATAAACGACGTTCGGACACCACTCCCTCATATCACACCATTGTGCCCATTGTCCCATCGCCTCAAGTCGATGAGACGACCGTCTGAGCCTTCTACTATACCCCCAAGTTTCCTCCACTGTGCCCACACTATCTTCTAGCGAGCATTCTGATCTTGATCTTCCTATCGACATCAAGGAAATAAAATCATCTTAGTTGTATATGTTGATGACATTGTAATTACAGAATATGATCATAATGATATTCAAGATCTGAAGTCATATATTCAACAGAAGTTTCAAACTAAGGATCTCGGGCGACTAAAGTATTTCTTGGGGATCGAAGTTGCTCAATCTAAGCAGGAAATTTGTTTGTCACAGAGAAAGTATATACTGGACATACTTACCGAGAGTGGAATGCTAGGATGTAGGCCATCACACTCCTATGGACCCAAATTCCAAGTTGTTGCCAGATCAGGGTGTCCTGATGGAGGATCCAGAGAGAGATAGGAGGCTTGTACGAAAACTAAATTATCTCACAGTCACTCATCCTGATATTGCATACTCAGTTAGTATAGTAAGTCAGTTTATGACGTCTCCCCGTACAAGCCATTGGAATGCAGTTATGAGAATTTTTCAGTATTTGAAGAGCTCCCCTGACAGAAGATTGTTGTATACTGATGGTGGACACTGTCGAATTGCTGGTTAGTCAGATACTGACTGGGCTGGCTGCCCAACGACTAGGAGATCCACCATTGGGTATTGTGTATTTGTTGGGAAAAACTTAGTTTCATGGACGAATAAGAAACAAAATGTGGTTTCTCGATCGAGTGCTGAATCCGAGTATCGTGCTATGACTGACCTTACATGTGAGATGACATGGGTCAAACGATTACTTACTGAGTTGAGGATTCTTCAGCATGAGCTGATGCGTATGTATTGTGATAGTCAGTCTGTCATCTACATAGCCACTAATGCTGTGTTTCATGAACGAACTAAGCATATTGAGGCTAACTGTCATGTGGTTCGCAACAGGATTAGTGACACGCCGTTGAGTCTCCTCAGATAGAGGCTAAATACATTCCTACTTATCACCAGCTAGCCGATGCTCTCACAAAGCCTCTTGCGAGAACCAAAATACAGTTCATCAATGACAAGTTGGACATGTATGACATATATGCTTCAACTTGAGGAGTATTAGAGATATTATACGGATAATGTACGTGTTGTAATACGAGTATTATATATATGTAATAAGTGTGTATTGTAAAGAGTGAGAGGGAGAAACAACTTTCAATATCCTGAGTTGCTGCTGCTTCTTCAATCTCCCACCATTTCAAAAAACAAGGATCTTTCATTGTCAGTGAGAATGTGTGACTAGGTCCTATATTGAATAAAGAGAAAAGGATATATAATTGTCAGTGCACGTGCTAAAAGATTGGTATATAATTGTTTTTTTATTTCTTCTTTATGTTTCAATGAACATGAGAATATCTATGGGGTAGTATAACTACATGTAGGATGGAAGCACATACATATCTAGATAAGAACAAGTTACATAGAACCTTCTTCTCTATACCAATTCCATATCAAACTCCACCAGCTAAAGCAACCACGATTTGTAACAGAAGCAGGTGATGGGAAATTGACACAAATTGAAGTACATAACCGCTTTTACCTGTACAGTGAGTGTCACAAGTGATTACAGGAAAATATCAACCTTGGAGATAACTTCTATAAAAGATCCGTATCATAGCATAGACATCCAACTTGGACTCGACTAAAATTGCTTGCCTCAGATGGGTCAGTTTCTCGAGCCTGGGCAGAAAATAAGTCCATGCTCCTGAGGGTGCACTCACAAGCACTAGAAATATTTGCCTGAGAAAATAATAAAACATAACAAAATAATCAATAAGCATGTCAAGAGAGTTTGGTTAAAAAGTCAGTTCTTCCATAGTTAACATCATTCTTAAAGAACACTGTAAAGGACCTAATGTTTCTGGGTACCAACCCTACTCAATATAGGCTCGATCCGAGTAGTAGTTGTTTCTAGTGGGCTAATGCCAATTTACCATCAATTAAGATTTTCAAGAACTTCCGAGATGGATAGATGGCGGATGTATTAAGAAAAACTAAATCAGTTAAATCATGTCGGAGTTTTGACTTACTATAAGATCTACTCTGATATAAGAATAATTATAAAGAAATGTAACTATCTCAATCATGTTATGAAGGACAAACACTTTCTGTTTGGTAACTTTGGTAACTGTGTCGCATGAGATACATGTCAGACTCGTGTAGGACACAAATCTGACATGATATTTTAGGGTAGTTTTTCAAAATCTTCTGTGTCGGTTTTTGTATCGCATTGTGTCCGTGCCAGTGTGTCATGTTTCGTGCTTCTTAGAAATTATGATAACCGATGAATGGTTTTTCTTTGACTCATGTGAGTAAGTGAATACGTGATTATAATCATGTAGATGTAACTCCTTTATTTCTACTTCAAGAAAATAAATGAAAGATAATCACCTAAATCAATTGCATAGGGTGATTAAGACACTATTAACTACTTCCACTGAACTGCATTATTAAGAACATTTCTAACACGGTTTGTGGTTTTAGTAATATGACTGTGAAATTAGAATATGCGGTGCTGTATAATGGGATGGATAAAGGCGTTGACAACCACATTTATGCAATAAAATTGCTGCACTTCTTTGTGACACCCTTTTTGCTCTTCTGTTACAAACAAAAACAAATACTATAGTTTTAGGCTTTTAGCCTCCAAATTATCAGCATTCCATTACCTTTTTCAAACTATTGACCCCCAAAAAAGATAACTTAGTTGAAACCTTCAAGTTACAAACCAATTGATCTGATTGGGCCTCCTATTCTTTTAATTATTTATAAGCTCCTAACAAAAAATTACCTCTTAAATATGTGTAGTGTGTTAGGATATACTATAGTACTCTGCTCCCTCCCTCCTCTCTCAATGTCTCTGATATACTCCCTTTCATTAAAAGACATGTATTCAGTCCCAACAGAATATGCAAGATACAAAATGCAGGTAAAGGAATCCTCAAAGAAACAAAACCTCAAAAAACATCATAAAATACCTCTCAAGTGCACGTCTTGTAGACTGAGGAAACTGTTAGGAATTGTAACCTCAAATACACGTAGGCACTGAGTACTTGAAGTTGGAGAAGAAGGGGATGAGATAAAGAAGCAAGAGAAGACAAGCAGCAAGTAGAAGAATGCAGCCTGGAGAGTTGCGGTCGACCGACCTGGGGTGCGGTCGACCAACCTAGTCTGCTGAAAGTTCTTCTAGTGTAAAGGTCCAACAGAGGAGAGGACAGTCGACCGACCTTGGGGGGCAGTCAACCGGTCAGCTCTCAGGTCTGGACTTACACGTTGCGGTCGACCGACCTTGGGGGTGCGGTCGACAGACTTCGACGGCTGATTGTTTTTGAGCTTACGAGTCCAATTGCTAGATTTGTGTTTATCTAAGGGTTTACTTGAGGGTTATATATATGGCCATAAACTCTAGGGTTAGGATTAATTTGTGTAATCAAGAGGTGAGCCGTTATCATTGTTCAATGATCCAATATCTGGATCTGGCCATAGCTCAGGAGATAGACATGGAGAAGTGACGAGAGTTCAGGGCTTAGTTGAAGAAGGTTGAAGATGAGGTGTATCTGTTTGAGGAAGTGTATCTGTTTTGAGTTGCGTTTCAATCCTTGGAGATAATCTTTCTTTGAGGGGTTTTATTGTAAAAGTGCATAGTAATTGACATATAAGCAACAGATTGAGTAACAGTTTGTCCAAACACGTGCTGCACACGTATTTCCCTTTTATAAATACTCACCCCTGTAATTGATACTGATATGAATAAAGATTTTGCCTTCCTGTTCATCAAATCCACCTTCTCTCCTTGCACCTCCATTGCTGCAACTAGCTTGGATCGATGCCAAGAAGAAGAGGTCCTTCCATCGTCACCGCCGCTGGTGAACGGCCTGGAACATTTAACTTCAAGAGGGGATTGTGCAGAGTGTTTCAAAGGTGTGTGAGAGAGAGAGAGATTGAGACTTGTAATCTCTTTGTAATCTTTGTATTTCTTGGGAAATAAGAAGTATTGGTTATCTCTGCATATTGATTGTGTTCTTGTAAGATCTTGCATATATTGTGGTGGCTTGTTCTTGGTTCAAAGTCATGGGAGTTTCTATTGCTTGTAGTGTGTTTCTACTATTGGCACTATGAGTTGTGCGGTAGATCCTCTGACAGAAACCGACACCTCACTGATCAGGCTTGGTTGGTTGCAAATTGTTGGAGCCAATGAGTTGAGGGGTTGGGATTAGGTTCACTGAAAAATGAACCATCATGGTCCCCATGAATGGCATGTGTCTTCTCCTTTAGTAAAAAAGTTGCATTCCTCTCATATCCTATAATTGCTCCCACTTACCAAAACTGATTGAATTTCTAAACAGATAAAAACAACGAAAGATATCTAATCTACTCAGTCAAGTTGGAGAAATCATACGACATGAAAGGAATGCAACTTTTTTACAATTTACGAAGGGAGAAGACGTGTGTTCTCACTGGAACTATCAGTGGTAATCCGAATACTGAGTGGTCAGATAATGAATATGGAGATTTCGGCTCGATCAACCCAATCCATAGAACAAACTGTCCACAATGATTGAAATATAGCAAAGTTTTTAATAGTATTAGGGTGAATCATTACTACATAAAGTTTCCTACCCACAGCAACACAGGAAAAAAAATGTGTAGGTCTTAATAGGTTGTGGCCCGACTTTATTACTCTCCCACAAAGTATTGTCTTTTTTTTATCGTTAAACGGTGGGTTGAATACCCCCCGTGTTTCATTAAAAAAACTTTAACAAAATATACAACAAAAATATGGCTTATGAAGTTCAGATCCCAACAGGCTGGATTCTGGAACTCATACACCCCAACCAACAAACAAAAAATACAACGAAATCTAATCCTACCGATCAGCCGACCTCGTCAAGGTCAATTTCTCGTGCCAATTTGAGCTCATTCTCTCTTTCAGCCCCTCGTTTGTACACCGTTTATCCGCTTCGTTGCTCGCACGGACACCTTTGTCACCCCCCAACAGTGACTCATACGTCAATTTCAAGCACCATATGAGAGACCACAGGCACTCCACCAATCTGACAACTCCCTGTACAGATTGAGTCCTCGTTCTCATTCCCTCACTTGACCCTCATTGACTCTCACTGCCACCTCGCAACGAAGGATGTCCTCTCCTCTGACTGCTCAACAAACGCCACCACCCCCTTCAAGCCCCCATGACATGAGAGAGATCCTAGGCACCCCTCATTTTGACCTAAATAGGATAAAGTAGAGCCCAAACTATAAAATTGCCAGACTACCGTCGCCCCACCAACTAGGGTACATTTCGCTGCTAATTGTAAATCGGTTGTGATTTGGATATTAGGGACTTCTCAACCTCAATTCGAATATCAAAACTCAATTTGAAATTCAACCTCCCCCCTACGACACACTCCCAAATCAAATTTTGAATTCCAAAAAAACAATTTCGAGATTCAAAAATCACTTTCCCCCTCCCGAATCTCTCACTTCCCTCCCCCACATACCTTCACAGCAGCACCCACTACCCCACCATGCTCGTCGAGCACATGCGGCTCATCCAAGTAAGCACAAGCCTGAGCTGCCACTAGTTCCAGAGTTGCCTACCTTAACCAAGCCTGATACTCCAACATTACCCGAACCTCCCAAGCCTGAGTTGCCGAAGGTTGAGCTACCTCCCTTTCCCAAGATGCCTAGTACTACAGACATTGAGAATCACCATTACCTGATGCGCCAACCTTGCCGAAGCCTGAACCACATCGACGAGTGAAAAACCCCCCAAGCCGACCTCCGTTTGCCCCACTCCGAGCCTAAAGTGGACCCCAATCGACGACGGTGACCCCTCCAATCCACATCACGAGTTGCGTGTCACAGTCATCACCACGCCGAACGGAAAATACCCCCAAGGATGGGTTTCGGTAATGAAAGGTGAAGATCAAGGGATGGTTGAGATTTGGGAGATAGAAGAAGAGGGGAACGGTTGAAGAGGAGGCGAGAGGGGGGGCGACAAAACTCCAGCTCCCCCCCCCCCCCCCCCCCCCCCCGCGCAAGTTTCCAATCTAGGGTTTGTTTTTCTTTTTTGGGTTTTTTGCGGAGCTTCTCTCTCTAAAATTTTTAGAGAGAGAGAAACCCTTATTTCCCCCACAAAGTATTGTCCTTATGCACATCTTGAACATTCCAATTAGTGATACCAAGACCAACTTGATTATCTACAGAGTCCTGATAATAATAATAATAATAATAATAACAATAATAAATATTTAAAATAAAAATAAAAAGCTGAATCCTCTGCTTTTCTACCAACAAAAGTAAACGTCCAACCTACTCCATGCAAACAATCATCTCGTCTAATCTCTAATATTATAATGGGAGACTTGGGGTTGTCATTTGTCAACGTACAAATCCGTGTGTTGCACGTGCAACTCTAACTGTCTCATTAATTACAACAACAAGACTAGTATTTTTCACGTGCGATGCACGTTTTGATAAGAGTTGGAGGATTGTCACGTGTGATTTACGTGTTAAGAAATAGTTTTGGACTTGGACGTGCGTTGCACGTAATTGCTAAAAATATTTTGAAAAAAAAAAAACTACAATTTGTACGTGCAATGCACGTGTTTATAAGTAGAATTTGAGTTGTACGTGTAACATATGTGTATGTTCAGTGTTAAAAAAATATTGTAAAATTGTTTTGCACGTGTATTGTACGTTTTAAATAAGTGAGATTTTTTTTATTTATTTGTTTTTGTTGTAATTAATGGGAAAGTTGGAGTTGCACGTGCAACACACGGATTTGTATGTTGACAACATTACAACTCCAACTCTCCCATTATAATATTAGAGATAACAAACAAATAAAAAAAAGTTCCACCTATTTAAAACGTGCAACGCACGTGCAAAACAATTTTATAATATTTTTTTAACCCTAAACATACGCATATGTTGTACGTACAACTTAAATTCTACTTATAAACAATCATTGCACGTACAAATTGTAGTTTTTCCTTCAAAATATTTTTCTCAATTACGTGCAACGCACGTCCAACTCCAAAATTATTTCTTAATACATATATTGCACGTAAAAAATCCTCCAACTTTTATTAAAACGTGCATCGCATGTGAAAAATACTAATAGTACTGATGGAAGGCATCCTCAAACATCATGATGTTTTGAGACGGAGAAAAAAAAACATAACCAAAATATTTTACATTGTATCGTAATCACATCCTATTATAAGAAGATCCAAACCAAAGAGAGCTACAAACTCGTCAAACAGTCATAATGCGGCAGAATGTTGTCGGATGAAGTCATTTTTAAGGATGTGGTCATTTGAACTTTGCAAGTCATCCGTCACTCAATCAAAGAGTTCTTTCTAGCTGTTTTGTATTTGCATCGAGCAGGGGCGGATCGGGGGGGGGGGGGGGGGGGGGGGGGGGGGGGGCTAGGGTATGCTACAGCCCCCCCAACATTTAACATTTGGTTGTGTATTTTTTTTTTTTGGTATAGTAGTGTGAATTTATGTTTCAGCCCCCCACCAAAAATCTTTTAAAGCCTACCACAAATATATTTTAAAGCCCACCCCATATATATTTGAGCCTTCTATTTATTTTTTTAGGCCCAAGCTCAACTCTATTCTATCTAGTATCTATAACAACTTTACTTCTCTACTATCTATAACAACTTTAGATATATTTTGCATGTTATCTTGTGCAAGAAAAAATTCCAGCCCCCCTCACATTTCAATCCTGGATCCGCCCGTGGCATCGAGTATAGAAGTTCTCAACTGGAAACAAGTTCCTATTGTGCAAGGTTGCGAGTAACTTATCTGATTTCTTTTGCTTGGAAAGTGTGTGCGCTTGCTTCCTTCACGATGCTCGAAGATGTTTGAGACTGACTAATTAAGAGTGCGGCATCTGTTCATGTAGACACGTATGCAAATGAGTCTGTGATAATGTGATTACATAAAAATAATTAAATATAAATAAAAGTACAAATGAAAATATAAATGAAAATACAGGAGTCCGGATAAACTGTGTAAAAATGTCAGCAACAGAATGCATGGGACGGAGAGAAAAATGAAAAAATAATTTTTTTTGTTTGGGACGGAACTTTGACCAAATAAAAAAATTTATTTGCTATGGAACTTGAAAATCCATCGGATATAATAAAAAATTAATTTTTTATTTAATACAGAACTTGAAGTTTCGTCCTGTCCTCTATAATATGCATTTTCCCATTTTGTCTCTATAATATATAGCCAATTTTGCCAAAATATAAATAAATAGCAAACGAGCGCCAGCCCCGATACCTTTTGCTATAATATGGCTAATATGAAAATTTAACAAACGACTATGGATGCTCTAAGCTCAATGATCGATCCAAGACAGCAAGCCTATATAGTCAAATTAAGCTATGGAATACAAATTTTTTTTCAATTTTGGTCCTAGACTTTCTCCTCACTTCTTTATTCCCTCATCACAAGTTCACCTAATGTGTCGATGAGGATTTTCATTAACTATGCTCAGGAAATCCTACCACATGCACTAGCCACTAGCTTTGTATTGCCATCATACATCATACATGCATCATATAGACAAATAAGAATTTAAAACCAAAATGCATGTTCAAGGATTCAATCTTTATTTGGTAAATACCTAAGTTAGATCAACTATAATCAGTTCAAATACAAGCACCAAAAGCATTTTCATTGTGATACAAACTCATATAAAATGAAAGACTCCTGCTTCTCCATATGAAATTTTTTCTGCAAGTTTGGTACAACGTTCACATAGGAATTTGATCCAAAGTATGGTGGGCCAGTGAAATACAAAATTTGACGAAATAGCCGAAAACTAAGTAATATAGCTCACAAAATTAAGCCAAAACCTCAAAATAGAATGCGGACAAAACGTAAATTACAAAATATGACGAAAATTGCCCAAAACTGTGGATTGCGCACAAAATATGATCGAAATAGAAATAGTAAAATACGAAATTGGCCAAAAACTATGAACTTAAAATATGAAATTGCCCACTAAAATAGGTTAACACACTGAAACACAAAACTTTACGAAATTAACAAAAAAAACTGTAGACTCCCACATAATGTGGCGACAATAATAAAATACGAAATTTTACAAAAACTAACCAAAAACTGTAGAAATGAAAACATCTACGATGAGAGTGTCAGTTAGAATTAAACTAAACATGGATTAAAACATTCATAACAAAACCACGAGATTAATCAAAAATGACCCCAGAAAATGGTATATTGCACTAAAATTAATAAAAGAAAAAGAGCAAAAATTGATTTTTTTAATTGATAAAAAAACAAATAAAAAAGGGGATTGAAATGTGGGCATCATAGCGAGCTGAGAGCTGATGGGAAACAAGCACTAGCTTTCTGAGATGCCATTTGAATGTGAGATCCTATCCTCTGAGATTCCCATTAAAGTTTCTATTTGGTGAAGAAACCCTAACGACGGAAGGAAGGAGGGAGAGATTAGCCAAGATTCGGATCGGAATCCGGAATCTTCTTCACCGCCCGCCATCAGAGGAAGAAGAGGATCTAGGGTTTTTCTCAAACCATAAACGGCGGCCATAAATAGGAGGAGGATGAAAGTGTAAGTGGGCCCCACGGTTTACTACGTGGCATTATTCTGTTGGAGGCATGTATGTGTATATCTGATAATTTGGTTGAGACAATCAAAAAGTGCTACAGATAATAAAACAAAAATAAGAGAGGAAAAATAAAAAACTAATACAATAATAGGGGTCATTTCAACAAATATCTCGAAGGTGAAAGTTCGAATTTTGTAGCTCTGCTAAGTCTAGGGTAGGTCCTTTCTGGGGGATCGGTACCTTTCTACACATTGAACTCCTTTCTTAGCAACTATTGCAACGTTGTTGACTGGGACTGGGTTCTCTATAATTGCTCTAATGGTGATTTGGTCATTCATTGCCCTTCCCCTAAGATTTTGGAAGACCTTATAGCGAATCAATCACTGACCATTGGCACCATCTCTCTAGCGGTGCGTCGGTGGGTTAAGATTCCTTCGTCTTCCCTGGAACTTGGATCCCCTGACACTAAGGTCACTCTTGTTGGTCTTCCCCCGTTTTGCGATACCATCCGCCTTGTTGGAGAGATGGCTAAGTGTGTTGGTGAGATTGTTAGCATTACTTCTAAGTCCAGATTGGCTTCTGGTAGCCTTCAGATAGAGGCGATCTTCCGTTGTCAATGCCCTTCTGCCCGTATCGAAGCGTTCTGTCTTACGGATGGGATTTCTTCGTTCCAGTATTTGTGCATTACCATGACTCCACATCTGTTAGCCAGCGCCCTCCTAACCCCCGCCCTGGGTCCATGTCTCCGTCCTTTGGAGCTGATCTTTCTTCTCCTTTCCATCCCGGAGCTGCCTCCTCTACTAAGCCCAAAACGCCCAAGTTGAAAGCGAGTGGCGTCGGTGCTACTCGCAGCAAACTTCCCTCTCCATACAAGCCGCCGGCACATCCCCCCACCTCCAAAATTTCTCCTTCGAAATCCCCCAACCTGGTTTGGATAAACCCTGCTCGACATGTTACTAAAGTTGGTACTGGTGCTTCCTCTTCGGTCACTCCTTCTCCCTCTTTGGCCCCTCAGCCTATCTTCTCTAAAACCGCATCTGCGGTGGAGTCGCCTCCCCCCATGTTAAGGAAAAGAAATCATCTTCTCAATGGCCAGCTTGGGAAGTTAATCCCAACTTTGCATCGGATTTGGAGCCATTCCAACAGCTCGCGCACTTTTCCACTCCGAAGAAGTCGGACCCTGCGTTCTCCACCTCCAAGCCCTCCCTTCCCCCATCATCCAAAGACACAGGTTGGATTGAGCAGGACTCCCTCTTATCGGAGGAAGAAGCGGAGCTGACTCGTGGTCCTTCTAATAAGGTATTCAATTTCATTTTTTATCAGCACTCTAATGACTGTTGTTACTTTGTTACGGTATGTATTTTCAAGCTTGTTCTATTGGGTTTATTGTGCCATTCTTGCTTGTTTTTTCTTCGTATTCGGTCCAGCTTATGGAAGGCATCTTCTGTACATGCTTCCCTTAAATGGACCTCCATATCTCTCGCGGTGAAAGCCCGGGACTTATTGGAACCCTCTCCTCTCTTTCTATTTAAATCGGTTAATCGCACCTCCACAATTTCTGTTGGATCGGTTAAGGATTCCGTCCTCTTTTCTTCTTCTATCGATTTGGGGGCATCGCTTGGGAAATCCTCGCCTAATAAGGAGAGTGATATCTACCCTTCCTTTATAGTCCAATCCTCTCGCTTGAATCAACGATTCATTAGGTCGAGCGCTCGTCTTAATGCTAAAAATTCTCTTCTTCCCGGGTTGTCGGATTCGCCTGTTAAATGTAGCAATCCCAGTTCTGGACAACGGCTGTCGCCGTCTGCCCACTCTTCTCTTATCCCAATCAACCAGCTAGGATCCATTTATGTTCCCGTTTTTGATTCGCTATCCAACTCTGAACTTGCATCATCTGCTCAAGATCTCGGTTTTTTGATTAATCCAGAGGATACTCCCCTGTATCCTTTCTCTTAGAAAGCAAGAATATTCTAGAGTCTCGGAGCACCGTCTTTTTAATGATTAGTGTCTCCTGGAACATCCGGGGTTTGCACTGCCCTTCTAAGCAAAGGGTGATTTTTGATTTAATTTCTTCGTCTCGCTGCGATCTTATCTCCATCCAAGAGTCCAAACTGGAGTCTCCCTCTCCTGCGATCTTTCGTTCTTTAGGTGGGTCCATTATCTCTAAATGGATCTCACTGGACGCGATTGAAGCAAGAGGAGGTATCCTTTTTGGATTCAAGGAGGCTCTATTCTCCCTTATATCAGTTCATCTCCTGAACTTCTTCTTAATCGTCAGGCTCCAATGGTCTACTTTCAATTGTCCGCTTACCGTCATTTCGGTCTACGGCCCTTCCACTTCTGACAGACGTCCCTTATTCTGGAACGAATTCGCTTCGTTACAGCAGTTTTCCTCTGAACTCTGTTTATTTTGTGGGGATTTTAACGTCACCCGTTTCGCCTCTGAAAGATCGAATCAGGTTTTTTCTTTATCACAATCTTGCCGTTTTAATGATTGTATCCGTGATCTTCAATTATCGGACTTACCTATATCAGGTAGGTCATTCACCTGGTCTAATCAACGAGATCACCCGACTCTTGCCAAACTTGACCGTTTTTTAGTCTCGCATAATTGGTTGACGAGATTTCAACTATCTTTCGTCCAGGCTCTCCCCAATCCTTCTTCTGACCATGTTCCAATTGTGCTCCATTCTAATTTCCGTTTCAATTACCAGCACAAATTTTGCTTTGAAAAACTTTGGCTGCAAGACCAGCACTTCGTTAACCTCGTGTCTGAATGTCTTGCTTCTGTCACCGGCTCATCCGGGTTGGGCAACATCCTGCTTAAATTGCACGCCATCAAACATGGGTGCAAAATCTGGCGTTCTGAGAGGCAAAACAACACCAACTTCCTAAAAAAAATTCTTTTACAATCCATTGATTCCATCGATAAGATGGACGAGTTAGGCCCTTTATCCGAGTCTTGTCGATCGGAATGTCGATCTTGCAAGCAAGAATTCGCGGACATCCTTCACCAGGACCATATTAAATGGGCTCAAAGAGCTCGTGTCAACTGGATGAAGGAGGGTGACGCGAATACTGCTTTCTTTCATAACTTCGCTTCCCATAGACAACGTTGCAATCGCATTTCGTCCATCTCTGTTCAGGGGGTGGATCTGACTTCCGATGAAGCTATCCACCGGGAATTCCTTTCTTTCTACAAAAATCTTATTGGCTCGAAGAAGCATCGCATGATTGAGCTCGATTGGGTCCAACTTTATGGTCCCCAACAGTATGATCTCTCCTCCCTCGAAGCCCCATTCACCCTTGAGGAGATTAAATCGGCCGTGTTCGCTTTAAAAAATGATTCGGCTCCAGGGCCCGACGGTGTTCCTGCTTTCTTTTTTCAAAAATTTTGGGATCTGCTTAAGGCAGACATTCTCAATATGTTTCAAGACCTTCACCAAGGGTTATTTTCTTTTGACCGTATTAATTACGCCCACATTGTTCTCATCCCGAAGTTTGTAGGGGCTCACCTGGTCTCTGAATTCAGGCCTATCAGTCTCATCAACACTTTTCTTTCGAAATCATTATGAAAGTACTTTCCTCTAGATTGAGTGCTATCATCTCTCCCATGATCGACTCGGCTCAGTCGGGGTTTATCAAAGACCGTTTCATTCTTGACAGTGTTGCTTCGGCTCAGGAAATCATTTCTCATTGTCATAGATCCCAATCGGAGGGCATTCTCCTTAAGCACGACTTTCAAATAGCCTACGACAATGTTAATTGGGACTTCCTCATGGACATTCTCATTTATCGAGGTTTCGGTCCCAAATGGATTGCTTGAATTAAATCCAGCTTATACTCTGGTACCTCATCTATTTTTATCAACGGGTCGGAAGGTCACAAATTCAAAATCAGATGTGGTCTCCGCCAAGGAGACCCCCTATCCTCGCTGCTTTTTTCTCTTGTAGCAGATGTTTTCAGCAAGCTTCTCCGGAACGCTTGGAACTTGAATATGATTGAAGGTCTCGGCAGCTCCCCCGTCTTTGAGGGAGTGCTCACCCTACAATATGCGGACGATGCTATTATTTTCACCAAACCAAACACCCACTCTCTTCGTAATCTCAAACTTCTCCTTTACTGTTTTGAAATGGCTTCCGGTTTATCAATTAATTTCCAAAAGTCCTCCGTTCTCTGGTTGGGTGGATCTCCCAATCGACAAGGGGAGGTTTCCAATTTTTTTAACTGCCCCGTCGCCTCATTCCCGATCTCTTATCTAGGCATTCCCCTTCGCTGGGGTAAGCTGCACAGATCGGATTGGCTCCCTCTTATTGATAAAGTAGAGGCCAGACTCAATGTTTGGTCAGGCAAACTTATGTCTAGAGGAGGCAGGCTCACTCTAATTAACTCAGTGATTTTGGCCATGCCTCTTTATCTTATGTCTTTCTACTATTTACCCTCCTGGGTGATCAAAAGGATTGATCATATTAGAAGTAATTTTTTTTGGAGTGGTTCTTCTTCCTTTAAACCAGGATCTCATCTGTGTCAATGGAAATTGATCTGTACCTCCAAGGAGGAAGGGGGTCTTGGTGTTATGGACATTCCTCATCACAACATCGCTCTTTTAGGGAAATGGTTGTGGAAACTCCATAACTATGATCATTCGCCATGGGTTAGGTGCATTAGAGGTTATCGTTCCATCTCTTCCAAATGGTGGGAGTTTCCCGAGGCGACTTATCGCCACGCCTCCCCCTTTTGGAAGGGTATATGGAAGGCTGCTTCTGCTTTTCAGTGTAGTATTTTTCGTAAATGCTATGACGGATCTAGAGCCAAATTATGGACTGATTTGTGGATTGGCAATTCCACGCTTGCCACGGCTTTCCCTTCTCTCTTTAGATTGGCAGTCTACCCGACGGCAACTATAGAGGACTCATTTGCTCTGATCGACAATACTCGTTTCTGGTTTATACCTTTCATAACTGATCTTCCCCTATCTGTAGCTGAGGCTTTTGATGAGCTCATCTCATCTCTCAATAATTATGAATGGAAATCATCCGAGGGCATCGGTTGGCGCTGGTCGGTAGCAGGCACTTTTTCAGTTAAATCTTTTTATAGGTTCCTTGATTCGAGGGGAGTCCGTTCTTTCTGGGATACTTGGGCTCCCCTTAAGGTGAAAATCAATTCTTGGCTTGCCTTTAATACAAGTTACTCACAGTGGAAGTTCTAAATAAAAGAAATTTAGCCTGGGGACAGCTCTGTGCGCTGTGCGAGCAGCACGCTGAAGATGTTAACCACCTCTTTATCCAATGCCTCATTAGCTTACCGTTATGGAAGATCTGCTCTCTGGCCTGGGATACTAGATATATCCCTCCAGATTTAGTCTCTTGCTGGGACGCTATGCCTTCGAACACCTCGTACCGTAAAGTTTGGATTTTGTCGATTCATATTATTATTTGGATTATTTGGAAGGAGAGGAATACCATTTTGTTCCAGCATCGTAGATCCTCGAGAGCTGCGATGTTTGAAGAGTTTTTTTTCCTTTTCAAACTCTAGCCGTCGGAGTTGAAACCTACAGTTTTAGTCACTTCTGCTAACCATAAATTAGAAGATGCTTATCTTTGTCTTCGTACTCTTCAAAGCTTATAATATGCCTGTTGATTTACTGGTTTTATTATTATCTTTTTCATTCTCCTTCACCTTTCTTATGCAGGCTTGAATCATCCAATAGGGTGCGGCTGCCAGATTAGTATTTGCTTCTCTTGGTGCCCTTGATCCTCGTCTGAGGTGTCTTCTTTGGGTTCTGGTTTTTTGTTTTGACTGTGTTGGCAGTGGCTTACTATCACTTGCTTAAATTATGTTCTAATAGTCCTCTTTTGTTTCTGATGTTAACTATCATCAGCTTACTTAGCTGTTGATGTTTCTTGCCTTGTTGGGTGTTTTGTCATCAGATGTTCTAAGCTGCTCTAGGATTTCGGCATCTAGTTTTTTGGGAGGACTATGTTCTTTTCATGCTGTGAGCCTTATCTTTAAGTTATCTGTGGCTTTGTTCTTTACTTATTTTTGGTCGCTCTATGTATGATGATTGCTGCCTGATCTGTTAACTTGTCTCTTCAGTTTGTTTAACCTTTGCCTCTCCTGCGTTTGCACTTGATTCGGAGCTGCGGCTGGTTTTCTTCTTATTTTTCAGTTGCTATATTGCGTTATTTTGTTTCTTGCGTTATGATTTTAGCTCTGGTGCATTTCTATCAGTTTGTTCTTTTGCTTTGCTGGGTGGTGGATCCTGCTTTTGGATCGCCGGATCAGCCAAGCTATCGGTGGCTTGGGAGATCATTTGCTTCTTATTCTCTGCGTAGGGGGCGGCTGGTGCTCCAGTTCCTCCGGCGCGCGATCTGTTCAGCTTGCGGGTAGGGATCAGACGTAGCAACGGAATTCTCTTCTGCGGCGCTCCGTTGTGTTTTTGTTATTCTTTTATTGTTGTTATCTTTGAGAGATTATTCCATTTTACGGCTTGTAAAATTGACTATTTTTGCATTAATATTATGATATTCTGATGGCTGGGGGTCGTAAGGCCCTATCCGATTCATCAAAAAAAAAAAAGTCTAGGGTAGGTCTGAACTTGATCTCCTCATGATTGTACTCATCTACCTGAGAGGCTCTGGTGATTCTCCTACTCAAATCTTTGGCAGTAACTGTAGCCCAAAATAAAATAAATTGCATGATACGAGTTAAAATACTAGAAAAATACTATAACAGGTCTCACGAAAGTCAGTTATTTTCACAAAGCTATAAAATCTAGGTTGTGGCAGCAATGACAATATATCACACTTCTTTCATCACGTAACGCCTAAAGGCAAATTTGGGGTCAATGGGGCCAATCCATAGATGACGATATACCACGCTTCTTTTAGCCTTAAATTATGTATTTGGAAAACTTCATTAAAAGTGTGTTTAATTAAAAATATATATTTTTAAAAACTACTAATTTAAGCATTTTACTTCAAGTACATAAAATGATGTGTTTAGCTTTTTCACGTGTTTTTACTCGCTAAGAAAATTTAAAAGTATAACATATTATAACAGTATTTTTGGTAGCACTACTTTGGAGTGAAAAACACTTGTTTACAGCAATATCAAATAGAACCTTATGATTAAAGAAAACATTCTTTTTTATCTTAAATTTGTTTTTTCATGGTACAAACCCTCAACTAAACATTTTTCTTAACTCCTGTCCGGTTTATAATAATCATTTCGAAGAAGTTAGAATTTATTGATTCCAGAAAAGGTATTTTTTGGTCATTTATCTCTTTACCATTTTATTGATGCCCACCTTAGGATTCAAACGATCATACATACACCCATAAAAATGATACGTTGTGTTATCAAAATAAACAGGTACAAAAGTACACAAAGGCATCAGATGAAAACTAAAATACGGTCTTTTTCGAAAATGAAATTCAGACTTTACACTCATAATCTCAGAATACTGGCTTTACATTGTATTGTAGGTTACATAAGCAGTCTCTTATACTTGAATCCCATTACCTCGAACAACAGGCTACATGCATAATGCAAAAAGGTAGAGCGGAACCTAATTTGGGAGTCAGCCCAAATGCACTCCCACAAGAGCCAAGAGGTATAAAAGTACAAATAATTGGGACCGGTAGAAATATAATCTTCTTGGATAATACATATATAAAATACAATATCGTAACTGCAAATCTGCCATCATCGGCTTTCAGATATACTCCCATAACACATTTGATATGGGTCAGAGAATATATACTTCCACATCTCAAAGAGCTGATCTGCTGTCATATCCTTGAAATCACATGGTTTTACCTCGGGGAGTCTGATTCCTCTAGAAATTTTCTTCACGGCGCCATATGATTCTGGAATAACAGACGGTTCCTCATAGATCCCTTGTAGAAAATTTAAAATTTCCATCCAATTGCTTGTGTATACTAGGATGCAAGATTCCTTATAGAAATTTCTTTGAGAGTGCTTACAGACCTCTGAAACGACTTTAGAGCTTGACGACCAATTTTATCCTGCACGATCAATCAGTACGACAATTGATAGTTACAACAGAATGCAAAGTTAGAATATAATAATAATACTTTCCTATATATGAAAATTAATCTCAGAATAAATTTCAAGTACATGTGGTCTATGAAGCATAGATACGGATACGGGATGCGGGTACGACACGACATAGATACGGGGATACGTTATTTTTCAAAAAAGTATGATATGGGTGTGTTGGTGGGTACTTTAAATATAATATATTTTTATATTATATATATAAATGAATAAATATTTATCTTGTTAAAAATGCGAATATTGAACCATTTCAAAGAACTTCAAGGATAAATTATAATTACGAGCATTTTTTGAGAAAAAGTCTGAGAACCTGACTATCAAAACATTGGGTATACTTAGTATGACATAACTTGAAACATCAAGTTTTTGAAATTACACTAGGACCCCTAACATTAATCGAAACATAATTGTGTCCAAAAGTTGCAGACACGTATTAAGAAATTGGATACTCCTTGGGTACGCACCTAGGAGTACCCAAGGAGTATCGGCATCCAATACAGGTACGTTGGCCATTTAAAAGTACTCGTGCTTCCTAGCATGTGGTCCGCTAATAAACTTGGGACACATACCTCCTTTAACTGTTCAAGTCTTTCTAAAGTCGGATGTAGCTTCCCACACAAGAAAGAGACATCTCCCGAGTCAATATTACTGAAAGGCAATATTCCCATTATATTAGTCAAATAATAAAATAGAATATTGAAAGCTTATGAGTAAAAGAACCTCAATCCAATCAAGCAAGAAAAAAAACTACATTGCCCTAGGAAGCTATACTAAGGAATGAACATTACTCATCCAGAAGATGGATTAAGAGAATGTTGAAAACACGTTCTCCAAGCTGAAGCAACAATGTAATAAGCTGATCCCTGTTCCCAGCCATGTGACACATTTCCACCATTGCAATGTATCTCCTGTCAGCAAAAACCAATTAAGAAAATAAGATATCCGAAATTATCAAAATTGGAATGAGGAATGTAACACAAGTAGCATTAAGATGTGGGAGGGTTGCCAACTAAACACGAAGAAAAATGTACACAGGATTGAGAATAAAGCCACAAATCACAGTTGAGATAAGCATTATGTGTAAGCCTAAATGTGAATTGTAGTTACTGTTTAACAGGAAACAGCAAATCCCAATGCGCCAAAAAATGAACCGATAGAAAACATGAGGACATATCTCTAGACTATACTACGATAAATGGGTCGGTTGAATGTCATTAGCCACCACCTGCCTCCTCCATCCCTCTTATGTTCCTTCAGTAATAACCCAATTTCACATGCATATATTTTCATATATAGACAAATTCTCAACATGTTCTAAAAATTGCACAAACCAAACTAGCGTGCAGCTTGCATATAAATAAATTTAGTACAAAGAAAAGAGTAATGCTGTGAACAAAAAGGCTAATGATTTCTAGCAAAAACAAACTAAAGAGATGCATACAAATTTTAATCAAGAGATAAAAAAATACAGTGGGAGAATTTTAATCAACTAAAAATTTGAATTCCATAATTTGCAACAAACATCAGATTAATTAGTAAATAACAAAAGATCAAAAACAAGAGTAGAAGGAAATCAGTATAATGAAGTGGATGGTACAAAACTACAAATAGCTAAATCAAATTGCATGTTCATACAAAAAAGGGAATGATAAATGACCCCTTACCTCTTTCGAATATTATCATGAGGAGATATGCAGTCCTGCCTCCTGCACACAGTGATGATTTCATCGACCTCCTGTCTTGATAGTTCATTTATATCTTGAATCTGGGGAAAATCAATAATAGCAGTTACATATCCTTATCATCAAGCAGTTATCCAACCAACTTTTTGGGTCAATGAACCCTACCCAATTCTTTTATTAATTCCCTGTTCCTAATTAGAGAAGCCTATGCAAATCCTTAATTATTAAGTACCATTCCTCTGATTTCATTTTTCCTTTCCTTCAACAAGAACATGCATATTCTATGGTAATAAAATGCAATTAAAACTAATGAAAATAGCTCCTGTTATGCTATCAATCCAAATCAAAATTTCCAAACTGAGCAAATGAATGATCATACTTTCATTGTATTTACGCCGCAGCCCAATCAAATTTCCCAAACTGAGTAAATAATGATCAGAGTATAATTGAGTACTGTTGTTTTCCCCATCTTAAGGTTTTAACATTTAGATGCATGGAAAACAAATTGGCTAAACTACCACACTACATCAGGAAAAGACTTCAAGAACACTAGAGGTCACAAATGGAGTCCAAAGCACATCTTCCAAATCTTTTGGTAGAAGATTATTTTAAAATTCAATTGTAATTGAACCAGTTAAATATCATCCAAACACGTGAACCTGTACAGAATCCAATCGGGAGAAGATACCCGTCCGAACTCCCACGTCTAAGTTTCATATGTGGACAGGTATTTCTTTAGACCTTGAAATCCTAACCCAAAACATGGTATTTCTATGATTAGTCCAAAATAAAACCTCGCAACCTGGCCTGTGAATACCTCTAATGCCCATTTACAATATGTTTTATGCCGAAGATTTTTTTTTGAAATTTTAATAGAAAGCTCGTTTAAATGAAAATGAAATTCAACAATGTTAAAAGAAAAGGTATGTGAGATCACGACTTTTTTGGTCAGCAAGCTACATATATCACTTGTGCCCACTGAAGCTGACCAAATAAGCTAAACATATGTAGTTTGACTTCATTCTTTTCAATAAATTAATAAGAAAAATATATATTAGCAAAATATGCATGACCTATCAATTATATTTATGGAAATTGGTTACAGCGTTATGCAGGTTCAGATTCATTCTATGGCAGCGTATTAAATCATCTCACTTGAAAATAGCCACAGAAGAATGGTGTTTAACAGTATTCAGATATGTGAACATTGAAAGATAGTAAAGATTAAAAGAAAAAAAGTTCAAACAATAAATGGATTAAATAATGGATATGTTGCATCAACCAGCAACCCATCTGCAACTTATACGAATATGAACAACTTTATATAGAACAGCAGTAAACAAGATCTAAGAGGACTAAGAGAGACGGTTTATCCCAGTCAAGTTACCTTGTTAAGCAATAAGAATTTCTCTTCACCCGCTCTCTCCAAAGAAATTGTTACTGAATTAAGTAGGTGGACCAGTATGAGTAATGTAGGCTGTTGTCGTGCAAGATCATCCACACCATCGAGAACCTGTCAGCCGAAAAGTTAGCACCACAAAATTTCATCCCACTATATATACAGGCGAGAAATATTAAAAAGGAACGATGGTAGATATGTGTACAAATAATCACAATACACAACACACATTTCAAGATCCCAAAGGATGCCTAATTTTAAGTATCATATATGAGCAAATGACAAATTGAACTGTGCTTAACTAAATAACTGACAGACATTACACAACACAAAGAAAGTATGGAGTCAGAAAGAAATTATACCCTCTCCAGTGAAGGTGAAATAGCAAAAAGACAACTGTGAAACCATCAGACAATAAATACATAACTTTGACTTATACAGGGAAAAGTTAGGAGCCCTAGGGGGGGAAAAAGCATTAACGGAAAAGAAAACATTACAGTTCAAGCATGGAGAGAAATTATGTACGAAAATACCTTAAATGGTCAAAAGGACTTTTAGAGTATTCATGTTCTTAACAGATGTGCCAATTAGAAGGTATAAAATTCTTTTAAAAACCTTAGGAATGTATTTCTTCGGTAAGCAAAGTGTAATACACAGACCATTTACCAAAAATCAGTAAATTGAAGCTGAGGGCAATGTTCTCGCATAAAAAAGTCAATGTTATAGGAAGAGTGCATAAGAACTCCCCACCCAAATTCCCGAGATGAAAGCAGGTGTAACATATGCAAACAAGTATTGCACACACACGCACATAGAACAAGTAAACAAAGAAGTATATCAGCTTGTGTTTTTATACTATGGAACAGCCTGAACAAACCTGGAATCGCATTTGCTTCTTTTTAACCAGAAAATATAGGTAAGAGCTCAGGCTAAAACACAGCCTAAAGAAGATCAACTCTAGTTTCTTCTGATCCTGGAAATTAATCAATATTCTGCTCATCAGTAAATTATTAAATTATGTATCTTTCTATTAAATTCTCTAGGGTGACAAGAGGTATACCTCACGGGAATTTGTTGACTGGGTAAAAGTATTAGACCCAACATCACGTTGGAAGAAAGCATTCATCATGCTGAACAGCTTTTGAACAAAACCAAAATCATCGCTTTCTTCATACGGCCAAACCTGTAAATGTGACAAAAATACAAACTTCATAGATCAGTATTATCCATTCAATTATAAACACACGCAATCATAAACACTTTAAAGTAGGTGGCATATCGTACCTTGCTGAGAATGGAGACAATAAGATTAACGCGTTCCAGAGCCATTTCACTAGCTCCTGAAAAATCCTCCTTTAGAATTTGATAAAAAGTTGACTGGTTGCACTTGACAAAATCTATAACCTCCCGAACAATTTTGTTCTTCACCTGTGAAGAATAAATATGGGAAGTTACAGGAACGATGGTAAATGTTAACAGTCCAAAATAGGAAGAAGAAAACATTAATAATATACAGTATACAACCCAAACCCAACAGCAGAAGCAACAATAGTATAGAATAACCAAAAGCTCATGCAACCATGTCCAGAGTCCAGAAAAAGATGATGAACAATAATTTTATGCAGTCTAATGAACACATCAGAAAGATACCTCCAGAAAATCTGATGTGTCAACCAATGATGTCAGGCTCGAAACCAATCTTAATATTGGAGTCACAAGCAAACTCTGCTTATCAACATCTCCAGCATAATCTTTGGAAACATTTGGTCCATCTCGCCTTAGAATTCCCTACAAATACACATTTACAAGTTAAAACATATAATAGTAAATAAAAAAAAATTTAAAAAATAGTACAACCTTCATTTGCAAACCAATAGCTTTGCATGAGCCAATATGATCCAAAGCACTCATTGATATCAAAATCTGAGCACCATGCTTATTGTAGTGGTGGCTGATTCTCAGCAGCAACAAAAGTTGGGCTTCAAGGGTATATAACCACTGCAATGATTCCAATGAACAACGACCATCCTGAAGAAACAACATATATTACATAGCTAAATGGCAAGTGCTGCTATAGCACAACAGTAAAGCACCTTAGCAGCGGCAGGCAAGAGGTCTGTAGTCCAAGTATGGCATGCATACAACTATGCCTTTCCTCAAAAAAAATATAAAAAATAAAATACAGAAAAGTTGAATAAGAAAATAATTTTAGATAAAAAAATAATAAATTATATGTATATATATATATATATATATATATATATATATATATATATATATGGGGAATTTTCCATTGCAAAAACCCAGTGCGCAACCACTGGCTAAGCTTTATTAAATGTGGATTAACATATATGGTCTCCCCTTCCGTTGTGCACTAGCCTCCATGTGCACTCGGCCTTCAAGCTTTCGTATCGACAATCCGAACCGTTCACACTGATCTACACGTCTAAATTAGTCTAAAAATGTGAAATCAATTCATTTGAAATTCATTTGTCCATCCATCATGTCATTATAAAAAAAAGATATTCAACCTTACAATTTTGTAACACTGCAATGATGGGCAAATGAATTCCAAATGACTTGATTTTACATAGTTAGACTAATTTAGACGTGTAGATTAATGTGGACGGTTCGGACTGTCGATACGAAGGTCCGAAGGCTGAGTGCACACGGAGGTTAGTGCACAACGGAATGGGAATATATATATATATATATATATATATATATATATATATATATATTAGATGCGTAGATTAATGTGAACGGTTCGGATCGTCGATACGAAGGTCCGAAGGCTGAGTGCACACGTCGATACAAAGGTCCGAAGGCCGAGTGCACACGTCGATACGAAGGTCCGAAGGCTGAGTGCACACGGAGGCTAGTGCACAACGGAATGGGAATATATATATATATATATATATATATATATATATATATATCCACATTTAATAAAGCGTAGCCCAACATTTGATACCATGTGAAATACTCTACCGATATATATATATATATATATATATATATATATATATATATATATATATATATATATATATATATATATATCCACATTTAATAAAGCGTAGCCCAACATTTGATACCATGTGAAATACTCTACCGATAGACCAAAACTCCGAAGTTTATATGTGTACAGTACAGGTCTTGGCCCTCAACTTGCGGGGGTGTATTAGAATATAAATATTAAACCCTCGCCCTTACCACAATTTCTGAGTTCTGGTTTATCAGTAGGGTAACTCACGAAATGTATATAAAGTACTTCGTGGTCTTCAGAATCTAAGTACTTGTACCCTAATATTCAATTTTCTTTTCTATCATCCATATCAGCAGAGTCCAACGTACTTATCTTAATTATAATCCTGGGAGGTTCCTCTCATTTTAAACCCCAAAGTTCCACTTTTAGTTTCCATGGGATAAAATCACAAAATTTGATGGTATTTCTTGTGAAATTTAGCTGAGTGGTTGCTGCTGTGATGAGCAATACTCTATTCCTGCCAAATAGCTCATCGTGTTGTATTCCAGCACTAAAGGAATGGAATAATAGTAGTAAGAAAAAGAATGACAGCAAGAACTCGGTCTCCTTTTAAAAGCTTTTCCCAATCACCAGAAAAGGTAAAGGATATCAACACTAGAATTAGGTTTATCCAAGTCGTTGCTTTGGTTCCTTAACTCTATGCAATGTACTCGTAAGTCACACACACACACATATAGGAAAATCTCTTTGGTTGCGCACTGGGTTTTTTGCACTGGCATGCGAACCACTAATGCTGCTACTGGGTGGTGCAAATGATGCCACTATTGGGGATAGCGGCATCACTAAATGTTTTTTTTGAAATTTGTACTGATACCGCTATTCCTAGTAGCGGCATCAAGGGTTCACACGCCAGTGCACACCAAAACCCAGTTCACAACCGAAGGGGCCCCTATATATATGACATAGTAGTCTCAAATTCTAAAAAGAAGTAACAATGGCTATTAAGTACGAAGGGGAAAAAGGACAAATGGGGCAAGAAAACATGTGAAAGTTCGCTAAACTTATCGATGAACGTGCAAAGACCATAGGGAAGTTGTGAAACTTGAAATACTTCATTGAAACCTGACCACAATTGTAACACCATGTACTTAAGAGTGTGTATATATACAATATTATATGAGAATATGTATATATATATATATATATATATATATATATATATATGGGAAAAAGGGGTATGAGCAACTTGCTCATTTAGTAAATGAGCAAGTGATGAGGCGGCATGCATGTGATTGGAAAATCATAAAAGTGATTAGATACTCAATGTATCACATGCATGCCACCTCAACAATTGCTCATTTATTAAATGAGCAAGTTGCTTGCTCATTTATTAAATGAGCAAGTTGCTCATATCCCTTTTACTATATATATATATATATATATATATATATATATATATATATATATATATAGTGAGAAGTGGTTGGTTGGCCTATGGAGATTTGTATAGGCTATGGATTAATTGGATTAATGAAAGGAGCCTATAGAAGTGGTCTATGAGGCTCAGGAAAATGTGTGGCAATTTTGGTTACCCAGCTCTCAAGGAAGATTGGATTAAATGAAGAAATAAAAGAAGGAAGATTGGGTTAGTCCGACGTCGGAGGAAGAAAAGAAAGAGTGAGTGAATAAATATAAGAGCTCATGATCAAGATGAACCTAATGGCTATAGCTCCTTTTGTGAAGCGTGCATGTGCTGAGCAGTTGTTAGAATTTTACTTGTTTGTGTATTGCGCACACATGTAGCCACGTGCGCAACTGAGCCGGGCTCGAAGTGTTACAAATGGTATCAGAGCCGACATTCGACATCGAGTGTGTGCAAGATGTATGCCGGAGAGGGAACGAGGTTGGTAAAGGTCGCCAGGTAGGGACTGTACAACTAGCAGAATCAGGGTAGCCTTCCCCACATCGGTTAGAAAAGGATTCTGGATCAGGTTGCAAGTTTCGGGCTCAGCGAGGTCGCTGAGTTCTTAAGGGGGGTGTAACACCCCGTACTTAATTGTGTGTATGTGTGTGTGTGTGTATATATATATAGGGAAGTCTTCCGTTGTGCACCACCTATGGTGCACACGGCGTGTGCACTCGGCATTCCCACCGTCGTATCGACGATCCGAACCGTTCACATTGATCTGCACATCTAAATTAGTCTAAATATATAAAATCAAATTATTTGAAATTCATTTGCCCATCCATTGAAGTGTTACAAAATTGTATGGCTGAAAATCATTGTTTTTTATACTCACACGATGGATGGACAAATAAATTTCAAAATGATTTGATTTTACATATTTAAACTAATTTGGATGTGTAGATCAATGTGAACCATAGGTGGTGCACAACAGAAGACTTTCCTATATATATATATATATATATATATATATATATATATATATATATATATATATATATATATATAGGAAAATCTTCCATTGTGCACCACCCCTCCGTGTGCACTCGACCTTCCCGCCTTCGTATCGACGATCCGAACCGTTCACATTGATCTAAACTTCTACATTAGTCTAAATATGTAAAATCAAATCATTTGAAATTCATTTGCCCATCCATTGAAGCGTTACAAAATTGTATGGCTGAAAATCATTGTTTTTTATAGTCACATGATGGATGGGCAAATGAATTTGAAATGATTTGATTTTACATATTTAGACCAATTTAGATGTGTAGATCAATGTGAACGGTTCGGATCGTCGATAGGAAGGCGAGAAGGCCGAGTGCACACAGAGGAGTGGCCGAACCGTCGATAGGAAGGCGAGAAGGCCGAGTGCACACAGAGGAGTGGTGCACAATAGAAGATTTCCCTATATATATATATATATATATATATATATATATATATATATATATATTGAGAAGTGGTTGGTTGACCTATGGAGGTTTGTATGGGCTATGGATTAATTGGATTAATGAAAGGAGCCTATAGAAATGGTCTATGGGGCTTAGAAAAATGTGTGGCATTAAATGACGAAATGAAAAAAAAAGAAGTGGCCATTGTGCTTGGGCATGGGTTAGTCCCACATCGGAGGAAGAGGAGAGAGTGGATAAACATAGGAGCTCATGATCAAGAGGTACCTAATGGCTATAGCCCCTTTTGTGAAGCGCGCCTGTGGTGGGCAATTGTTAGGATTATATTTGTTCGTGTATTGCCCGCACATGTAGCCGTCTGCGTAGCTGAGCCAGGCTCGGGGCGTTACAACAACAAGATATTGATACTCAGTTATTCTGCGATAAGTGGAAATTTTTTGTTTCTATCTTTACATTAGAGTAGTTTGTTAATATTGATTAGGAACAAAAGCAATTTTTTTATTTTTCCTGGTTGTTCTTCCCATGGTTTGAGTTGGATTTCCAATCTCCCAATCAAAGACTGCTTCAGGCCGATATTGAACCGGGAGTTGCACATACAGAGCTATTTGTTTTTATTTTCAGTGCATCTAAATAACAGAGTTAAAATAGTTCAATATTAATTGGATAAAAAGTATTCTGTTTCTATCACTATACCTACTTCAACAAGGTAAAAGGTTTGGCTTTGCAAGGCCGTAAATTGGACGAAAGAATTATGATTCTTTTGCATTAGGCAGATGACTTTGAGACTGAAAATTAAGTCTGTAAAATGTGTGCCTTTGGGCCAATGGATCATTAACTCTATTCCCTCTCTCAATCTCTTTCTTATCCCTTCTTTCACAAACCTTCTCTACCTGTTCTGTTGCCCTAATCTACCATTATTTCCCTCTAGTCCTGTATGAATGTATCTTGCGTGAAATTCAAATCATCACCCTCACCCATGTAGAAGGCAACAACTCAAACACAGTGTCAAAAGCACTGTTTAAAATATCCTCCGATACGGCCGAAATTTCGTTTCGGCTAGCTTGCCGATACGAAATCACATATTTTATACTCTTTGGCGTTTTGGACCGAAACGTGTAGATTTCGGCCGAAATTCCCGAAATATCGGCCGAAATATTGCTGAAATTGGCTAAATATCAGCCGAAATAGACACAAATGTTACTATGAATATAAAAAAAATTGTTTTACTTTTTGCATATATGTCTTTCAATATAAGACCTTAAACTAAGATAATGTGAGGATTTCGGCTAGCTATTGTTTGTATATATGCAAAGTCAAGTAAGTTTATTAACTAACATATTTTTTCTAATCAATGTAAATTCAATTTAGTTATATACTTATATTACATTCTCTTCTATATTATTGTTAAATTCTGTGAATATTTACTGTAATTGATTCATGTCATTTGTTATATTATACAGTATTTAATATGATAAATGACATGTAGGACATATAATATTTTATTTAGTAACCAAAAAAAAATTTATTGAGTATAGAAAATGAACATCCGATATGATCACATTTCCCCGACATCTCCTCCGATATCTCCGATCCGAGACGAAACACCCCTTGCCGAGATGAGTCCGAAATCCGAGATTTAAAACCATGGTCAAAAGTTATTGAGATAGTTATCAACATGTATCCTTACTTTCAATAAATATCCATTGAAGTTGTTTACCAAACTTGATGGAGGTAAAATTCAGTAAAAACTTCCTGGCATGCATTTCCCCCTCAAAAAAGGAAAAAAAAAGGTCTTCCTCATCGTACACCCTTCATCGATGAGCAAAAATAGATATGCAAAAAGTTATAAGGAAATGATTGTCAAAAGTTGCAGCCTTAAGAAATCAATAAACCTTATCTGAAGAGTTGTAAAATGCAATCAAGCAACAATTTGTGGCAGTCAAACTTGTAGACATCATGGACTAGATTAAAACAAGAATGAAAGGAGGGCCACTACAGTAACTAGTAATAATTCTGCAGATTTCTTAAAGTGAGTGCAAACCTTATATGGAACACTAGTAATATCTGTCAGGCATGATCTGATAATTCCTCTACTTTGGAGCTGGTTCAAGAAGAACTTCTCTTGATCAATACTAATAAAGGCATCCAAAATATAATATGATATTGCCTTTCCAGCTTCACTGCCTTGCATAGCATCTCTGGTCACCTGAAGATTTCAGATAGATGTAAAACATATATAGGACAAAATTCAAAAGACCGACCAATTACAGAAGTACATAACACAATTATCCAGAAATAATTAATCAAGACTACACAATACAGAATGTAGATATAAAATAAGCATGAGTTGAACTTAAAATGCACGTCAGCAAATACATCAATTTCAGAAAAGAAATAAAATCATCAAAGCAAGGATGAAACTGAATCAGTATTCTAGATGAAAATACATATGTTGTGGCCAAAGAAAACCTAAAGTAGTATCTAGATTAGCTTTTAGAACAGTATGATAAACAAAGACTACGCATGCAGGAGAAGTGTAAATTTAATACAAGGGCTGATTGATGTTCTATCATGCTCATACTGATCAGAAAACTTGACGAGTAAAATGAAATATATGGAGTCATACTGTAGAAAGAGCCAGTTGCATAATTTTCTGATAAATTAAGAGCAGTTGTTTTGATTACTAGCTCACATTATTTAGTTATTCCAACCACGAAAGAGTCAAGTGAGTGGATAGATATATTCTGGACAATGAGCACTTGCATGCATTAATCAGGAAATAATGCTTTACACAATGGGGTAGGGTGAAGGAAAAGACAAACATAATGAAAAGTTATTGACTGAAGCTACTACCTCTGCTCAGGAGGTAAACACAATAACTGAATTTTAGGAAGGAAATAGCTTTCATCGGAACGACAGAGTTGACTCTTTTGGCTGTCATAAACTATACATAGGTTGGTAGGATTTACACGGTCAAACATCCAAACAACCTATATTGTTGTAGACATCTTTAATATTATAAGTAGATTGTTGGGTTGAGGCCATGGACATTGTTTGTTTGTGGCCTTACACATGTATTGCATGCGTTTCCGGTTTCCATTTGCATACTCATCGAATATTGATGGCCATCTGAGAGAATAAATGAGGTACTAATAACTCTTATGAATGGAAAAGCATGTTTTAATCATCTATTAATTGATAACGTAACTAGCAGGATGAGGAAATTCCAGCTCTGTATGTTCAAAACTCAAAAAAATCCAAAATATGCATAGAAGAGGAACCTACAATGTCTAAGATTGCTTGAGCCTCTTTCCTTAATATGGTGAAATTGGCCCTCTCTAGTTCAGCTTGTTCCCTGTCAATCTATATAAATATAAAATATAAAATGAAAATTTAAGATCAGCCATTCAATAGTTATATAAAATATATAGCTGAAGCTATGAACCTTCTGAAGATTCAGGTCATCATCTCCATCTTGATCTTCATGAAGCAAGAAACACAAAACTGATGAAGGAATATCCGGATCAAGAATACTTCGGCAGTACTGGAAGTAACTAAGGAGTAATGCATATTGCCTATAAAACAAAGGCTTCAATATAATCAGTACATACTAGAAAAGGGGACAAAAGAACACATCAACAAATCCTGGATACATTACCGTCTTCTCAACATTTCAGATGATTCATTTCTGAGAATAGTCATCATAAGTTTGAATAGTATAGAATGACAAGCTCCACTAGAGAGTTGTTTCACAGTTACAATATCAAGGCATGTAACATTGTCAGGATCTACACCTCCCGGACATAAAAATCTTTCATCCCGCAGTTTAGCCATGCAGGTAAGTGCAACCTTTGGAAGCAATAATTTATAAATGAAATTAAAAATAAAAGAAAATGCAAAGTGAACTTTAGAGGCAGAAAACAAGATAATCTTACATTGCTTAAGATTACTGCCATCTTCAACGAACAATCTTGAGAAGCCGATGCACTCAATGAAGCATCAAGTACCCTGCCGTTGATATTTACAGTAACATCATCATCCTTAAAACAAAGAAAACCATTGGAAGTAAAGCAATTTCACTCACTCAAATAAAATTTGAGAACGATCTACAAGGAATGACATTCTCCTAGAGATAGAAACCTGAAAGAAGTCAGATGTCAGAATGATAGATAGAAACCACTAATTAAAACAACAAAAAGACATCATCACTCCGTAGACCCAATGGCCACAGAGGAAAAGACAGATACAACAAGGAATATCATGATGACAGCAATTACCTCTACTAAATGAGACCACCCAGTCAACATATGAAGCTGAGCTGCTTGCTCTTCAAGATTCTTGTTATATCTCCAACACCACCTCAACAGCTGCTGGACAGATTCTCTTATTTCACCCTTCTCAGCTTCACCAAAATGAGGACCAACTTGAGGGCTGACAAGACTGAACATCTGATGATACCAAAGAGGAACATAAACATTGAGAGAGGAGAAAGAAGGGGAAATAGGTATAAAGGGGAGAAAAAAAACCTCCAAGAGTTTGTCATGAAATGAATCAAGATCAATTAATCGATCTCCTCGTTCGGAGTAATAATACACACCACCCACATCAGATGTCACAGGTTTTTTTAGAATATCTTCTACCTAAAAGAAAGATCATCATTTGGCGGATAACCAGTAACTTGGAAAATGACATGAAATTATCTGTAAAAATTCATTCTCACCACTGTATCATATTTCAAGTTCAAAATGTACTGAGGATACTTTGCTGCAGTCTCAGGCAACCTAAATTGGACAACTTCCAGCAACTCCAACACCTAAAAGAAATAAGCGGGTCCATAAAGAAACATCTTAAAGGGACAATACGAGAAAATTCTATTATTAAAAAAAATAAAATAAAGAAAACCATATCCACAAAAAATAACCACCTCATATAGAAATAAGCAAAAATCTAGACACCAAAACAGAAATTAAATTATCTTTATCTAATATAAATTTGAGCACATTTTGTTTGTGAGCAAATTCTGCAACCAACCATAGACCCAAAGTCAATTTTCTTATAATTAGAGACAGTATCCCTACAGACATAATGGTGTACAAGAAAGAGGATTATCATAATTCTAAAAGACTAACATATGAAATACATTCACCTCAGATTCATTCAACACCAAGGCACACATGATGCCAAGAACGAAATACAACACATTTCCAACGGTTTTCATTTTATGTATTACATTTTAAATGCAAAAAAAAAAAATCAAGAATATATATCCCTAAGTGATTTAATTAATTGTAAGGAAAACCATGGCATGCTGCCCTGATTAAGAAAGTAACAAAAGATCACCAAGGGTTATATGATATCTCCAAGTTTTACAGGGGGAATAGTACTTGACAAGCATTTCAATCATAGTTTTAAAGATCGGCCAATCCCGATCCCAATCCCGCCGATCCTAATCATTTTTCAAGGAGCCGCTCCGATACAACCCCAAAATCTCGAGAACAGAGAGACAACTGACTCAGAGACAACTGACTCAGGGATTGGATCCATTAAAGAATTGACAAAACTTTTATAACCTGACAACAAGCCTCTCAACTAGTACAAAATTACTCATCAATAAAACTTTAAATCACTTTTAAGACAATGGAAAACTTACCTTTCTCATAAACCAATATAAGCATAGTATTTCTATTTTTGACTGTTGCAAACTGATGCTAAAAGTGATTGAAATTAGGTAAGCAAACAGACCTAGGGCTCAGTAGGTGGCATAAACCAGTTTGACCAGATTAATGCAAAATGCATGTCTTCAAGAACAACGAGAAGTGACTTTGACATGAATCAACTACAAAAGTTGAGGAAGAAACATAATCTGTATTTTTGCAATATAGTTTTGGATCAGCTTAGCTAAACCATGTTGTAAAGTTCAATTATAGTGTGGATGGTACAACGATCTTACTTTGAGCTTGCTCAAAGAAGGAAGTCCTAGCACAAATAGTCATTTCAAACCCAAAAGATTATCCTAAATTACATCGCAACACTCATCACAAAAGAAAAAAACAGTCCCTCTTCACCTGGCCTCTACCAAGCACCAAAGTAATCCAGCCGAAACAAAGTTTGGTCCTAAGGCTTAGAAAGCTTACTCTTTTCTTGTTTCGATATTGAAAATTTTGTGCTAACCATAATTCTCTATCTTTCTGCCTCTCAAATCATCATGAGATGAACTCCAGAGGCTACAAATTTACTTCAACAATCTTCCGAACATATCTTACGAAATTCGCCAATCATCAATTCTGTGAGACACAACAACAACAATGCCTTTTTACCAACTAGTTGGGATCGGCTACATGAAACCTGGTTTTTTCATTTTACTAGGTTTAGCGCAATATCTTCTGTAAGGTCACGAGCTATCATATCTTTTTTCATTGTTTCCACCCAAGTTAGTTTAGGTTTTCCACTACCCCTAACTCTACCATCAATACTTATCAAATCACACTTTCTAACGGGGACACTACTAGTTCTACGTGTGACATGTCAAAACCACCTGAGGCGATTCTTTCTTAACTTATCTTGGATAGGAGCTACCTTTACCATGTCCCGTATATGCTCGTTTCTAATTCTATCTTTCTTTGTTTTACCACACATCGATCTTAGCATCCTCATCTCAGCTACACTCATTTTGTGGACATATTGTTTCTTTGTTGCCCAACACTCTGCTCTATACATCAATGCTGGTCTAACAGTCGTCCTATAAAAAAATTTATTCAACTTCAAAGGTATACGTTTGAAAACACCACTGACACTTCTCCACTTAAGCCACCCTGCTTGGATCCTATGTATAACATCTTCACAAATCTCTCCATCTCTTTGTATAATCGAGCCCAAATATCGGAAACGGTCTCTCTTAGATATCTCTTGACCATCAAGCTTAACTACTTTCTCAGTTGTGTTCCGAATATCACTAAAATTACACTCCATATACTCTGTTTTAGTTCTACTTATCCTAAAGCCTCTAGCTTCCAAAGTTTCTCTCCACAATTCTAATGTAGCATTGACTCCTACTCTAGTCTCATCCACTAAGACAATGTCATCGGCAAAAAGCATACACCAAGGTATCTCATCTTATATTCCTCACGTCAATTCATCCAAAACCAAAGTAAAGTGGTAGGGGCTTAAAGCCGAACCTTGATGTAAACCTACTGTAATAGGAAAATCACTGATCTCTCTTGTGGTTGTTCTAATTGTGGTCGATGCCCCTTCATACATATCCTTAATTACCTCAATATACCGAATAGTTACTATTTTATTACTTAACACCCACCATACCATGTCTCTAGGGACTTTATCATATATTTTTTCTAGATCTATGAAAACCATAATTCTATGAGACACCATTATATAAAATAACATATGAAATTTATCTGTCCTTTGCAGCAAGGTTCACCTTCTCTTTCCGTTTCAACTAAAGATGTCACTTTGGATGATTGATTGTGCTCTTACATCAAGCAGTCCTCTTACATCAAGTAATACAAGACATTATTAAACATGTTATATTTAAAAGAACTATAAATAATCTATCATTTTTTATTAAATGTGGTTATGAATGACTCGAAAGATATGCATGAGACTAGTTTAAAAGAGCCTAAAATTAGAGAGAGTACAATTAATCCAAAGTCCAAACTGTGAGCTTGTCTCTCTGAGTTGTATGTTTTAATTGTATAGCACGTGATACTATATAGCGCACAAAGCTCAACACCTCAAACACAGACAAGCAAGATCATAAACATAATAACAAATATTCCAATCGATGAGAACAATGATCGGGAAAAAAAAGCTTATATCATAATTTTAAAATTAAAAAAATGAATGAGGTGTAGAAGAACTTGGCTCCATCAACCACAATAAAAATCCTCCAATGGTATTCCCTTGGCATAGTCCATCTGAGGATCAACCTAAAAACTAAATAATAATTATGTGAAATATAATCTCATATGAAGAGCCTCCCGATTAACATTGTAACAGTTCACATAGAGATCAAGATGACATGAATGTGATAGCATATACAGAAAGTTCAATAAAAACATTAGCAGTTAAAATATGAGAGAAATATGACATACAAAAATTAAAATGGATACCTTACTATTAGCAATAGCACTATTTCCGAGATGCCCGCCATATATATCAATTGACTGTGTTGCATTCAGCCCACTGCAATTCTCATCATTGCACTGGACAAAGATCAGCGAAAGAATAGCCAAGCATGTCTCTTTATGTGCAGACGAGGCCATATCAGCCAAATGTAATTCCAGTGCTACTAGTTTCAACAGCCATGCCCTCTGAAAATGTCAATCAAGAAACGGTTACAAGGATTTTTTTATTAAAAAAAAAGAGTATCAGGGGTTTATATTATCTATATATTGATCAACGTACATCACCTTTAACACCAAATACAGCCATTTACTTCGTTCGTCACTAACATAACAGAAACATAAGAAAGAATTTATAAATCTACCTACAGAGTATAGAGGCAAAATCACTTAAAATATAACCACCTTTTACCGTGTTTTAGATAAATAGCACAATCTTTATTTTTCCACGATCTTTATTCCAGACAGATTACAAATGCTTCCTTTAATATTTGGTAAAAATTGGGAGTTGCTTGAACTGTAGCGAATAAAGATTTTGGTACTTACTCAAAAACAAATATATAAAAAGTTGTGAGATTTAATTTTTTATTTTTCTCTAGATCCCCTCAAAGAAAGCAAAGCATATGTACTGTGTAGTTCATTACTTCTTCTTTATAATTCCAAATATCATTGTTAAGTATGATGTACCAAATGTTAATTCTGCACTCTGCATTCTGAAAGCCACCCAAGAAACTCAAAAATGATAAGCCATATGACTTGACCATAGGGTTGACTTTTTTAGAAAACCTAGAGGATCTCAGGCCCATTAGTCCTTCACTAGGCAATTAAAATCGGTTTTTGGAACTAATCGGTCTAGGAGCGATTAGCGATTAATCGGTTAATCGAAAAATAATCGGGGATTAAATCGGAAAAAACCGTTATATTATATATATGAGTAATGTGAGCCTCATATTTGTATGAGAAAATTTTCCCCATATAAAGTGGTTATATTCACTTGGTAGGGCCCACATGGAAGATCCACTCCGTCCATCATGTTTATCATGTCAATGGATGTATATGTAGAAAAAATCAAGTGGTTTGGATATCATTCACCCATGCATCATGTGGGTCCAATTTGTGGTTCAATTTGTAATACTGTTGAAATCGTTAATTTTTCAACCACATGATGCATGGGTAAATGACCTCCAAATCACTGGACTTCTACACATAATGGACCTTTTTCTACACATACATCCATTGACATGATAAACATGATGGACGGATTGGATCTTCCGTGTGAGCTCTACCAAGTGAGTATAATCACTTTGTATGAGGAAAATTTCCTCATACTCTATATGAGGCTCACCTCTCTCTCTCTCTCTCTCTCTCTATATATATATATATATATATATATATATGAGTTTGGACCAGATTTGGCCCAAATAATGCAAACCAGCATGAAAATTAAGGAGATTTAATCGGTTAATCGGCTACTTAAAATCGGCCGATTAACCACTAATTGGCCGATTATACCCGATTATATCACTAACTATTGAAATATTATAACTTGCTAAAAAAATAATCGCTTAGCGTCCAATTAGCAATTAATGGGGAATTAATCAGGCGTAATCGGAAATTTTAACTGCTTAGATCCTTCATTAAAGAACCAAGAAGCTCAATCTTAGACTTGCTGGAGGTCAAAAAACATGATTCAGAGCCTTCACTATCAAACAACCAGAGTACTTATATAACGATGACATACTATGTCGAAAAGAAAAAACTAATTTATATCTGAATGTAACGAGATGTCAAAACTAAGTGGAGATGAAATGGATACACAGCTCATTACATTCAGAGATAAATAAATGGATACAAAGGTGTACCTGATGGAGTGTACTAATGCGAAGTGCCTGATTATTACTCCTCTTAGGCAGTGCAGAGGTAATAAAACTTTCCAAATGCTGGAAAAAATATAATATGAAGTAACGAGAATGAGTATGGAGATTCTAGTGAAAATTTACGTAAATACTTGTGGCAAGAAAAACTTAGAAGAACCTTTATGAAGAACTGGTGCTTCTTAGTACTTAGCAAATCCATTGTAGGACCAGAAGTCAACGGATCCAAGCATAATTCATAAATAAGCTACAAGTTACGAAAACATATTTCTATTTAGAACAAGGTGTACAAATGATACTAAAATTTCCCCTAGAAAATAAAATAATCTAACCTGAAAACCAAACTCATGTAGTAAAGCATTTATTTCAGGCTTGGAGAGCCTGTCTAAATTATCAAGAATAACCTTCAAGCAACTACAAAAAATGTGCAATATGAGCTAGTTTAAACTCGGTAACTTTATTAGTTAAAAAATAAAAACATATAATGGGCATTGTCTGCAAGACCTGTAGTGGAATTTTGGCTGGAGCACTGTTCGTTCAACAGGGCTATCCACATCAAATTTGAGAAGCAGATGTGTGATATTTGGTGCTGGCTGACTAATGTTATCAAGAAGTAGCTGAGGAAAACACACGAAAATGGATCAAACATAAAAGAACATGATATTGCAAGGAATCAATGAACAACATAAACAAAATTAGGGTATGTTGGTCAACCTGTAATATAAAAACACCAGCATCATTTTTTGTGTTCTCTATGACATGAGATTCATCAAAACGCGACTCCAGACAACTAGCGAAGTCCTCAATAAGACCTTTTGCTGCATTCATCTTTAACAATAACTGTACAAGTCCAGCTATCCTCGAACTGTAAAAATGCAATTTTTAGGATGAATCTCTACATCAACAACAACAACAATAAAGCCTTTTTCCCAACTAGTTGGGATCGACTACATGAATCTTGGTTTTCCATTCTGCTCAGTTTAGCGCAATATCTTCTATAAGACCACAAGCTATCATATCATTTCTCCGTTTCCACCCAAGTAAATTTAGGTCTTCCCCTACCCCTAACTTTACCCCCAATACTTATCAAATCACTTTTTTCTAACGGAGGTACTACTAGGTCTACGTGTGACATGTCCAAACCACCTGAGGCGATTCTCTCTTAATTTATCTTGGATAGGAGCTACCTTTACCATGTCTTGTATATGCATGTTTCTAACTTTATCCTTCCTGGTTTTTACCACACATCCATCTTAGCATCATCATCTTCGCTACACTCATTTTTTGGATATGTTATTTCTTTGTTGCCTAACACTCTGCTCCATATATCATTGATGGTCTAACAACCATCATATAAAAAAATTTCTTCAACTTCAAAGATATACGTTTGTCACACAAAACACCACTGGCACTTCTCCATTTAAGCCACCATGTTTTGATCATATGTATAACATCTTCACAAATCTCCCCATCTCTTTGTATAATCAAGCCTAAATATCGGAAACGGTCTCTCTTAGATATCTCTTGACCATCAAGCTTCACTACTTTCTCATTTGTGTTCCGAATATCACTAAAATTACACTCTATATACTCTGTTTTAGTTCTGCTTAATCTAAAGTCTCTAGCTTCCAGAGTTTCTCTCCACAATTCTAATTTAGCATTGATTCTTGCTCTAATCTTGTCCTGTAACCCCTGTATTTCTCTTTCTTGTATTTTTGTATGTATATATTTTCCTAGGTATTCATTCTGATTGTACTCTTTTATTCTTTCAGAGCTATGTAATCTTTCTTTGTTCCTAATAAACCATCATTATTGCCGTCGTTCTATTCTGTGACTTCAATCTTCTGATTTAATTTCTTCTACTAATATTTATCTCTTGATGAATTATTTAATTCTAAATTTATTTGTCTCATGGCCTAATTAATCTACCCTATTTGACTCCTACCCTGTTGGATCCGGTTTCTAACCCAATCTACCCTATTTAAACCCTACAATCCACCCTATTGGATCCTAAACCCGCTACCCAATACCCTCTTGTACCCAGTCTCCCTCAAATTCTCCCTTACGTTCTCCGTATCTGTCTAACAAACAGATCTCTCTCCCCCATTATCTCCGATTGATTCCTCAAAGCTTAACTCACCAAAATCTCATTATAATTACTACCAAATTTGTTTTTTCCCCTATAGTCATTATCTCCTAAACAAACCCTAATCAACAATCCCTCTCTCTCACCCTCTCCTTGTGCACCCCGCACCCCCGCCGACCACCTCCTGTCGTCGACCCAACCCACAGTAGCGACCGTCGTTGCGCACTCCCCGCGCCGTCCTCGCCTTCGCCGTCGATCCCTGACGCCCCCATCGACGCCAGCAGCACCCCCCTCCTCGGCCATCACTCCCATCCCGCGACTCCCCTTCTTCCTTCAACGGCGACCCCCCACTTCCGTCGCTGTCGCACCGCCCTGTGTCGTCGTCGTGCACCCATCGCTGTCCACCCGATCACCCTCTATCTCTTCAACCTGCAAGTCCCCACATCCCATTTGTCGTCGACATCTCGATCCCGCAAGCTCCCCGTTGTTCGTGGATCGTGTTTGTGTTCGTCGCCCAGGATCCATTCCCGTTCTTCTTTCAACGGATTCATCGTTGTCTACACCCAAGGCAAGTAACTTATATATTATTTTGTTTGTATGCGAGTACAAAATACCGCATGCAGTCTTGCTCTATTTTTGTGTTCGTTCTCATGATGAACTCTTGAAGATCTTGATCTCATTCGTTTGATCCATTCGTAGTCATGATCCATCATCAATGTTTTCACACACTACATGAAAATAATTAGTTCTAGATAAACTCTTGCTATATATATACTATTTCGTGATTCATGGTATGTTGTGTATTTGTTACATGCTTGATGTGCTAGATGTGCTATCTCGTTGTGGATTTGTTAAATACCCATGCCATGTTGATTTGAATATCTAATATATCATGTTTTACATCATACTCTAATTTGGATCCTTTGTAGATGAATTGTTTGATTAAATGCATGAAAGAAAATTCGTTTTGTTTCTGCCCTGATTTGGTTCAGCATTTTAGATCCCGTTAAGATCAGTAAAATAAATTATTTTGTGAATATGATTCGTAGGCCTCGATGTCTATTTTTCAGAACTTTTGACGGATCTCAATTTCGATTTTTGATGTGCAAGTTATCACTGTTTTACTACAGCTTTGTCATAATTTTCAGATTCTGATTTATGAGATCGCTACATGATTTATTATTTTAAAACTGATGTTAAAAGTAAGATTTGGATTTAATATTGTTCTGAGTACGTCTAGACACGACTGGGATCAACCCCTAATTTTTGTAGAATTGTTTAATGACTCAAATAAATTATTTCAAGCTTGTGAAACAAATCAATATATTTCCAAATTGCATGTCATTCGGTAAAGAACTCTGTTTTCAACCTGATTCCAATCATTTTTGATTAAGTCTTTGTGAATATGAAATATAGCCTGGTGTGTCTATTTTACAACCCTTTTGACGGATTTGAATTCCGAGTTGTATTTTGTGATTTATCACTGTTTTAGTACTGCTGTGTCTAAAATTTCATATTCATAAATTTGCTACATCAATCTGTATTCCAAATTAATTTGACTATGCTATCTGTAATGAAATTTTATGAAATTTTATGTTGTTACTAGATATGCTAGGGAACCTTCCAGATTTTTCCTAGAATTAATTATGGCGTTTTATACCTTTTTCATGCTTATAAATAAAACTTCGCAATTTTTGGCTAAACTTGAATTCTGTGTAAAACGATGTTTTGAACCCTGTTGTTATAGTTGTTATATGACTTGTGTATATGCACTGGATTCGGTTGAGAGTCTAGTTTCTAGATTTTCTGACGAATCCAGGTTTGCATTCTTATGGCAACAGGAATCTTGCTAGGGAACCTTCCAGATTTTTCCTAGAATTAATTATGGTGTTTTATACCTTTTTCATGCTTATAAATAAAACTTCGCAATTTTTGGCTAAACTTGAATTCTACATCAATCTGTATTCCAAATTAATTTGACTATGCTATCTGTAATGAAATTTTATGAAATTTTATGTTGTTACTAGATATGCTAGGGAACCTTCCAGATTTTTCCTAGAATTAATTATGGTGTTTTATACCGTTTTCATGCTTATAAATAAAACTTCGCGATTTTTGGCTAAACTTGAATTCTGTGTAAAACGATGTTTTGAACCCTGTTGTTGTAGTTGTTATATGACTTGTGTATATGCGCTGGATTCGGTTGAGAGTCTAGTTTCTAGATTTTCTGACGAATCCAGTTTTGCATTCTTATGGCAACAGGAATCTTGGTTTTGGTACAGCTACGTCTTGTTGTCCAGAATTGAAAGTCTCGTTGTTCTAGTCTATTATGAGTTTGTCACCCATTCGTGTCTTCTATACAACTTGAACTTGTCCCTTGTTTCTTGCCATATTTTCTTGCCATGTTTGTGTACGTCCATGCTTGCTTTAATAATAATAACAAGAAATCAAGTCGGGGTTAAGAAAAAGATCTAGTAGTGAAAAATACAGAAATGTGTACTTGGAAGGGGGCCCGTGTTTCCCACTTGCTTACTCGACTACATGCTTTCCTATAGGAGAGTACTCGGAGGGGATCCATAGATCCTACTTGATACTTGACTACTTACACTTGACTACTTGATACTTGACTACTTGACACGTGATTTCTTAACACTTGACTACTTGATACGTGAGTACACGGTCCTATATAATCCACTACGAAATCTAAACGCAACTTGTCTGAATGTAGCAATCATGTGGTAAAAATTTGGGACGCATGAAGTACTACCTAGATAGGATTAGATACAAGACTTGAGAATAACATGATCACTTGCTCATTCCTGTTACTTGTACATGCTACTTGACACTCGGTACTTGTTACTTGCTTACATGCTACTTGATACTTGCTACATGCTACTTGCACCTTGTTATCTTATCATGTTACTGTTGATTCTTGATTTTGATGATTACAACACAATGCAAAATTATTGTGCTACTTCTTAAATATTACAGGATATACATTCTAACAAGCTTTACAAGGTTCTCAAAGCAAGTTGATCAAGCAAAGCTACAAACAAAGCTCTTATAGCTAATTGATCAAGAAAGCTACAAGGTTGCCAGCTTCAAAGAAAAAGACGAAAGCTAAAAGCTCCATCTCAAGACTCAAGACAAGACCCATGCTTCAAATGTTGTATTAAGTGTCTTATAAACAATTGTAACTTTTTATTTCTTTGAGTCCTAGAAATTCTGTAATAGCCTTGTCACACACACTCACACGTCTTTAAAATAATTGAGTGTTTTTCAAACTTAAAAAGATCGAAACAAGATTGAAAAATCTCAGCTGTTAAGTACCAGTCGACCACCATAAGACACCAGTCGACTGTCCTAGTACGAAACTATCTGAACTTATTCAAACTCTGATCAGTCGACTCATAACAGCAACCCAGTCGACTGTTCAAGTCATTTCGACAGTTTACTGATTTCAAAACTTGATTTTTTCGAATTCAAAAGTTTTAATTCCGTTGGTTGACAGTTGGTACAACTGCTTCTCAACATCCAGTGATTCCAACTCTATAAATAGAGTGTAGAAATCACTTGGAAAAGGTTAACAACTTATTTCCAAGCTTTTTATTTCTCAAGTTCTCAAGCTTTTGGTATTAACAAGAAAAAGTATTCAAAAGCATTCACTTTCTAAGTCTTGGTTCTCTGAAATCAGTCTAGCATTACAGTGATTTCGTTTTAGACTGATTTCGAAAGTTGACCTAATAGCCACGCACAAAATCACATTCACAACAAGGCTATAGGTTGATTGTAACATTTTGTTGTTGTTCTTCACTCTCGGGGTGTGAGAGTGGTTCCTCTCGGTTGGAGAGTAGGGCTCTAGGGTGTAGAGTCGGGTTTTCACTCTGGGTGGAAGAGTGGGTTGCTTTCTCTAGTTGTGAGAAAGGACTACGGGTTAGACAATGTTGTTGTCCAGCACCATAGGGTATTCTTGTAATTTTTCAAGAATAGTGAAAAATCTCAAATGAGTTGCTTGGGGACTGGATGTAGGTCTAGAGGACCGAACCAGGATACATCGTGTGTACTCTGTGGTTGTATCTCTTTGAACTTGCATTTCGTTTTCTTGCCTTTTAAATTCTCTGTGAAACTTGTCTGGGCAGTCGACTGTGTTAATTTGTAAGTAGACTGGTCAGACTTGTACTACTTTCTGTCTGAAAAATTGTCTGCTAAGTCGACTATCTCTTCTATAAATCGACTGATCAGACTCGTCTTAAAATACTCTTCTTAACTGTCGCCCCAGTTGACTGATTTCTCTTTTCAAGTCAAGTGGTCAGAAGAACAGTTCAATTCCGCAATTATTTTTTATAAAACACTATTCAACCTCCTCCTAGTGTTTTTTGCCTTGCCTACAGGATCCAACAGTTACTTGATTCTGTTCTTAATCAAGAGTTAGTTGCTCTATTTTGCTGTCACATTCCCTCCATGCTTACTTCAGTTTTTGTTTCTTGTTGCTACTCTGTATTTTTGTTCATCTGTTTCTGTACTTGTTGCCTGCACTACATGCAGCCCGTAACTTGCACTGACGGGCGTATTGTTTCTTATTTTCCTTTTCCTGCAAACTGTCAAATTTACAGATTTCGGTAATCAGCTGCCCGAAGGAGTAAGTGACCAAGTGTTCTAGGCTTGGCTAGAGTTCCTGCTTGAGTTTATTTCCTGCTTTGAATAAATTGTATTATTGCTACTTTGTCCCAGAACATATAACTTGTTGTTTCCAGATCTGGTTATTTGAGAATTATGTATTTTGTTTCAAGTAATTCTGTTGGTTATATTAATTTGTTTCATGCATGCATGGATGATTATTTCATGTTTATTCCTTATTTATTCTTGTATATTGTTGTAAAGATCCTTACAGCTCGTGAATGGTGAAAGCCATTCGCTGGACATTGTCGCGTATCCGTATTCCGTATTCCTTTTGGGAAGCGGGACGTGACATGTCCACTAAGACGACGCCATCAGCAAAAAGCATACATCAAGGCACCTCATCTTGTATTCCATGCGTCAATTCATCCATAACCAAAGCAAAGAGGTAGGGGTTTAACCTTGGTGTAAACCTAATGTAATAGGATGAATCTCTACATCTGTTGATCATAATTAAAAATACCATAATTTGGGCAAACTAGTATACCATGCACCCTTTAAACACAAATATAAACTTTGCAAACAAAAGGCGCAGCATAAATTAGTAGACGTAGATGATACCTTAGAATACCCATGATTTTAATGGAGCACAGCTGAATTTGAGGTGAGAAATCATATCGTACATACTCCAGCAAAGCAATTATTTGGTTGTGATCTTGAGATAATATAACATCCAAAGGCTGCAGATATGGAGACAGTGTAAACAATCGTTAAAAGTATTGTACAGCAAAGCATTGGAAACTGCAGAAAGATCGAAAGGATTAATAAAATTAATAAAATAAATAACCTGGTATAATGGGCGCCATAAATCAGCAAGAAGCATGTCCTTCTCAAAAGCGAGAATTATGATTTCTAATGAGAGTTGGACAGCTTTCTCTAAAAATGGTCCAAATATTTGACTTGTCCGCTCACTAATAATGGTGTTCACGCCCAATAATATAATACTCATAATATTTCGGAAAGCTACTTTACCACTCATAAAATCCTGCAACATCATAAAAGAGCATCCCATAAGAAAAGCTCAACGCTTCAAGAATACCAACATTAACTGAATGGATTCCAACAAATGATAGCAACAGATAGCATAAAGGACATAAAATTTTAAGATAAAGAAAACTAAAATATAATAACATTCCAAAATTTACTTCCCAGAAACTTAAAAAAAGAAACTGCAAATTTTCCAACCACGTTGCTCTAATTGATTCTTAGTTAATTATACATACAATTACTAAAATAATACAAACTTGAATATTGTCCAAAAGTTAACAGTAGTATATCTACACTGGTAACTAGTATCTAGTAACCATTTGTCAACATTATAAAGAAAAGTTTTCGAATCAAGTGGAAGAACTCTGAGGTGCCAAGTATCACAGGTTGCTAGTCCCAAAAAAAACTACGACTTCAATATTAAAACATCAGGAAATTCGCTAAGGCTTTTTTTTTTTGGGGTGGGGGGGGGGGGGGGGGGGGGGGGGGCATTCAGCCATAGCAACCCATTCAGGAGAGGGATTTTCCAACATCCAAATTAAATTCCGTTTTAGGTCGGTATCGATCCCGTTACCTCACACTTAAGCATGAAAAGCCTCCAACTGCACTACAAGTGCCTGGCAAAGGTTTGGTTTTCATTTTTGTCTTAAGATTTCTCTTTTTTTTCAGATTTGACAGAAGACAATGTTCAGCATTGCATTAGGACAGATCAGAGGAAGAAAAGTGCTAAAGTCCTAGGAATGTGGCAAAACAAGAGAGAAGCGACCATCTAGATATCCATCTAGCCAAGGGCGGCCAAACATGTACTAATTTGGACGGACTCAATACGAAAGTTTGGTTCTAACATTTACCCAGAAAGCTTAGATTGCAGGGATACAGCTATGGGATACAACATGACTATATAAGTACACAAATACAGCAAATCCAAAAAAAATATAAAGGTAGGGAACTGTCAACGATACAACATTAAGATAGAAAAACAAAATGAAGACTATAAACATAAAAGAATAACATTCTTAATTTATATATAACAGAACCAAAAAACGAATTAAAATGGTGTGAAACAACAAAAAACTCTTTTAGCAGATTGTAGAAATAACTGAAATTAAAATCTTGGGAGTGTACCATCATGCTTTGAGCAGAATATCCACATAGAACTGTTTTTAAAAAGTATAATAATTTCAATAGCATCAATGATAATTCTGAAACTGAGAATTTAATTGAATAAAACAATATCGAATATAAACTTCCACTAACAAAATATGTAAATGTTAGGATACACCACTGATGAACATGTTAATCCATATGCACATAACAGGTGTTTTTGTTTCCGGGGAAAGAAATCCATGTTTTTAAAAAGTATAATAATATCAATGTCATCAAAGATAATTCTGAAACTGAGAATTTAGTTCATTAAGACAATATCAAATATAAACTTCCATTAACAAAATATGCAAATGTCAGGATACACCACTCATAAACAACATGTTAATTCATATGCACCTAACAGATATTTTATGTATCAGGGGCGAGCAACCCATACTTTTAATAGTTCAATAGTGGGAAGTTGTGTCTCAAGTGGAGTAGATTGTGTGACTGCAGACGGATGAATGAGATCAACAGCACTACTGAAATCCTCATCCATTACACTGTACTTGCTCAATGCCCTGAGAAAAGAAAAAAAAGAAAGAAAACTCATACATAACAATGGAAAATACAGATAAAATAGACAAGTCTATCACAGCTAACCATCAGAGGCAAAATTAACTCTAGCAAGTTAAAGTTCTTTCAAAGAATTCTATCCACACAAAAAACATGCTTCAAAGAGTCCTATTGGTCATTTTTTATTTCTTTTCAGAAAGGGTTGTAGTGAATTGTTAGTGTCCCTAAAAGAAGATAAATGAAAAACAGAAAAAATTCCAATCAAATCAAATCCTAGTTAGCAAGGCTACCCACATATGAAAGTGCTGAAGACAAGCAATAACCAACTGCCACTTTTCACTTGGATCAGCATATGCTCTCTGCGGAAATGGTCTGAACACATGGTCATACACAAATCTAAAAATCCCAACGAACCTGATTAAGAAAATAGAACAAAGGAGTAAGCTTTCTTACAGCAACACATGTAATTGCAGAAGTTACAAAAATCGAAGATAATCGAGGATATATTAACATAATACCTTCGACCTCTATCAGAAACATCCCTTTCTTCTGCTATCAACGCATTTAACAAATTAAGAAATGATAAGGTTGACGGATATTTCTCACTCCTTGCTTCAACTTCATTCAATTCAAACCGCATGTCATAAATCTGTCAGACACAATATTCCAGATTAATGAGTAACAACTTAAAAAAGGAAAAAGGAACTATAAAAATATATCCGAACAAAAGTTACAACATCATTAGCAACAGATTCTTCAATATATAGTACTAATCGCAGCAATAAAGAAAATGACAAGTTCCCATTCCAATATCATCTGACAAGATTATTTATTTCTCAATGTTATCCAAGTGATGTCCAGTAATTACAATACACTAATTCAAAGGTCATAAATAAAGCCAACAAAAAAGCTCTTCACCAATGCAGTTGTTGCAAGGTTTGAGAACTCATGATCGGTTTCAGTCTCACTTTCGGTGTCCGTCTCGGTCTGTCTTTTCTCCTTCACAAATTTAATTTTAGACAATTATGTGGTTTCAGCTATTCGTTTATTGTATAGATAGGAAACTTTTTAATATGTGATTATGAATATGAACAATTATGAAAATCTTTATGAAGGGTACAAGTAAAATTACTAAATTAGGGGATTATGTTCTGAGTTTTAGAATTTTTGGAATGAACAAGTTACGAAAAAATAATTTAATATGGTTCAATATGAATGAACTAAGTCCCTTGACCAACTTGGGTCGGCTAGGAGTTTTTTGCTAGCCAAACCAGTGCCCAGTTTCACAAGTTCACAATCACTCAAGTTGTTAGGGTTCAAATATAAACCGGAACCCATAACTTGACATATTTTACATGCTTTTCTAGGCTCATTTTTAAAACCGACCCAACCCATTTCTAATATGATTCTGATTGCCGCTATCCCTACTTTTTACCTTGAGTTGGAAGGGGAAGAGAAAGAGGTGGCAGCGTCTACAGAATAGGGATCACAATGAAATAAAGAAGCACCAGTGATGGATTTGGGGCTTAGGCAAGTCAACTGCCCCTCTCTTGCTCCATTCTTGTTATAACTTTTTTGGTGTTCTTTTGGGATAAAGTTAGGGTTTTAACAATCACTTCAGTCAGTTCAGTCAGATCAACATATATCTAAACAGAAACTATGCTATTTTGATGTTTAAGTTGGATTTTTAAAATTCAAGCTTTTTTTAATCCGAAACTGTTTTCTATTGCCTGTTCTTGCATAAGTTTTGAAGAGAAACCAACCGGAAAAGGCCTAAACCCATCCATTCCACCAAAAAACTAAAATCATGGTTGTTCGAAAATATATATCTCCTACACCCATTTTCATCCCTCTTTATTTTTTTCTTCTAATAATCTTAATCTACGTGCATGTGTTTTTAATTATTCTTTCCAAGCTAATTAATGGACGCCACTATTTAGCTTATATTTCACAATGATCAAACTTACCATTAGTATTTGGAAAAAGAAACCATGTGCAATGTATGTGCACATATATCTAGTCATTCTGAAACATTTAAACAAGGGTCGCTATCAATAGAGATACACAGCCCCTCCAAATGACACATTACACAGGTGAAGTTTATGAGAAGGTGGCTATTTGAATTGAAACGCACTTATCATCACTGAAACGCAATCATCATTAAATTTGTTTAAAATTGTTGTCAAATTTGCCAATAGGAAAATGTGTGAAACAACTGAGATTGAACAAATAGATCTCATAGTATCTCATAGAGTACAAACATCACACAGGTTCATAATTGCATGCTTGATTAAATATGCTACTGACACAATTCTTACAGAATCACTTCAACAAATAAAAACACCTCCTAGGAAGAGTTATGACTACATATAAGAATCCTTGTTCCAAGTGTTTACCAGTGTTCGACGACTGTCATGTGACACAAACAAATCAACAATGACAGTGTTAAGTGACTTGAAGTAATGTGATAAAATCTAAAATATATAAGTAACTTAAAATTAAAAAATTGTAAATTTTGATGAAAACAACAAAATATAATATCAAAGAACAGGTGAACCTTAGTTATTTACACTCATGAATACAGGAAAAAAGCATATCTATTGTTTCACAAGTTAAAAGGCTAAGCCGCATACAAACCAAGTTGATTCTTGCACAGATCTTCCCAAAAAAATTGGTAAACAGAGTAGAAGGGATAAACACAATTATCAACAACCAAACCTGCGAGGACATGTGTTGCCCACCACTTCCAGCAGGACCAACAATTACGGGTAGATCATATTGTTCAAGGTAACTCCAAATAGTATCTTTCAGAGCTGGTGACACTTTAATGAAAGCAGCAATTGCATTCCGTAGTGCCCCCTATCCAGGAACATTAAAAAAGATATTAATAAATGGATCAGTCAAATTAATCGAAGTAAAGATCGGTAGTGGCCTCAAACCTTCAAATATGGAGGTACATTCTCATAGCTAAGAAGCTTAAATAAGGGCTCAATATCTGGAAACCACTTCTTCCTTTCAACAGGATTTCCATTTTCTACAACCTGGACAATGGCATTCATTTTCCACTTTATTTCTCGACAGCAAGAACAAATTCCAAACTGTGAGTCAAAGTATTAAGAGGTTCTTTTGTTTTACTATTTAAAATCAATATTTTATTTTAAAAAAGTGATCTTAGTACCTTAATAGTGAACAATCTAGTTATATGCTCGGCATTCAACTGTAGAAAGCGTCGTGCATATTTTTTTCTTCTAATGTCTAATGCAGCAGCACACAACCCAGATAACCCAGATACGTTATTGTTCCTCAATGAATAGATTCACTGAAGTGGCTATTTTGGTTCCCTTGCAAACTAAAAATGCTAACCATCATGATCAGTCACGTCACGAACTCCTTCAAACAATTGAATCGTCGGGTAAAGATTGGTCACAACAAATAGAGCACCAACTATAAAGGCCCTGCTTGGGGAAAAAGTTAACCAAAGTTATTTTAACTTTGGTGTACACGGTATGCTAACTTTGGTAATTTTACCTTCCAACAAAAAGTTATCTTCATAGTTCAGAAAAATTACATAAAGGCGGAGTTTAGATAACTATAGTTTTCTCACCTTGGGAGTGAGATAATTGTAGTTATCTTCACTCCAAAATGTCCGAAACATGCCAAAGTTAAGATAATTAGAGTTTTCTAAAGTTATGAGAGATAACTCCCGTTATCTGAGATAACTCCAGTTATCCTAACTTAACTTTGTTACTAAACAGAGCCGAAGTATGTACGAAGGGTGCTACAGGTATGAGGATGCACAAGTATGAATGTGTGTTGACTCAAAATTAGAGCACATGCTCTGATTGCCTAAACCTAACAAAGATAATAGAAAAAGCATATCCACCCAGTTAGTTAGAAAACCCAAGTCTTAGGGCAGTTCCTATCAAATAGACAAAAGGAGAAGACGCGGACAAGAGCAGGTTTTTATAAATATGTCTAATAAAAATTTCCTTTAAACTGATTGCATTTAGTTTCATAAAATGTTTAGCAGTCCCCAATACTGCTATGTATCAACCTTATATATTATCAGGGTTTAGATTTAACTGAAATTTTTTTAGAAAGAATACAGAGAGCAGGGATCTCAATAGTAGTGTCTACCTTTTGAAGGACATTCAAATACGCAACAAGTGCTTGGGCATCACCCTCTTGAAATTCAGGTAACATGTTTCCAGAATTCTGGAGAGATTGTTTAAACTTCTCCTCGTAGATAGATATGCATTCAAATAAGGTACTCCACCCAATGAACCGAAACATTTTACCCTGGAGCAACTCAAAAACCTTTGAAGCACCCTCTTCGGTAGAAGCCTGAAAAGGCAGAATAACTGAAATGTACCCTTAACTCTGGACTAAATGCAGCCAAACATTACAAGCAAATCAGACATACCAAAGTTTTTAGCACTCTGAGGAAAGCAACAAGGGTGTGTATATTAGTATGATCCTCTCCAGCAAAGCTAATAAATACCCACAAATCTTCATTTCCAAACAGAAGCTCCGGTTCTTTCTGATAAGTGTTCATTACAGTACAAATTTGTCAACTTTTCAAATGTATGAGAAAACAAAAGAAAGGTAACAACACAAACTTCAGTCTACTATAACTGCAACATGGGAATAACAATTAAGGAAAGTAAACGTAAACGTCGTTTATAAAGGATCCGCCAGCTAAATAATAGAAATGAGAAGAGTTTCCAATAAATTTAACAATAACTTACAGAAAATATTTTGTTTTGGAGCTAAAACAGGAAAAATGTTTTGTTTACATGCAAAGCCCAGTGACATGCATTATGAATTTTTGATAATAGGAATCTATAGGTTTGCCTTGCTCTTAATGTTCTAGTTTTTTGTTGCTTGCAACCACAAGAACAGTACATTTGTTGCTGCACAGCAACAACTGCAGTTACAAATGGAGGAATGAACATGGGCAAGGGATGAGACTAATGAGAGGAAGTGGTGGATGGCGGCGGGGAAAAAAGTGGTGATCAGAAGAGGTCCAGAGAAAGAAGTGATGAGAATAGTAAAATGGAAGAGAATAAGAAGTTGTAATAAATTGTGTTGTTGGGAGGCGAAATATCAGAAGCCGGCCGACGGCAGGACGAGAACACCCCCCCCCCCCCCCCGGCGCGGTCGGGCGCCAAGGAACACGACCGGTAGCAGCGGTCGGGGCCTCCGGTCCTGGCCCGCGCGACGCTTCTCAAAGAAAACTGTACAACTCCCGGTAACGGATATCTCGGCTCTCACATCAATGAAGAACGTAGTGAAATGCGATACTTGGTGTAAATTGCATAATCCCGTGAACCATCGAGTCTTTGAATGCAAGTGGCGCCTGAGGCTATTCGACTAAGGGCACGCATGCTTCGGCGTCACGCATCACGTCGCTCCAAGCTCCCCTACTCCAGAGGAGAGGAGAGCGGCGGCAGGGGGCGCGGACGCATAGATTGCCCTCCCCCGCACGCCTACCCGATGCGGCGGAGCTGGCCCGTCCGAGGCTAGAGGTTACATTCAACTACAAGGGCCAGTTGCATTGCAAACAAAACTTGCTCCTAATGCAACTGCCATAAAAATGAACCTACTGCATCTCAAGCAAAGAGGGCTTGATTTCATGTTCTTAGCAAGTGACACCATGATCCTCAACAATACTGAAATTTTATAGACACGCACAAACAACCGTGTATCATACATTTCGTCCACTAGCTAATAATGTAAGATACATCCAAACAAATATCTGCTTAGGGCAAGAAAATAGGTATATCAATAAACACAAAGACTATGTGAAAAACCAACACATCCATATCAATATTACTCCATATGATAACAAAGTTGAGAGGTAGAGTCAAGCAAAAATAAAAGAAGAAAAAAAACAGCCCTGCCCTGACTGGAGCTTCTTAACCAAATCCAAATGCATGGATAGCTATAGAAAGGATACACTGAAACACACCTGATAAATTTCACCAACCAATTCCAAAATAGATACAAATGGCTGGCAACTCATCTGGGCTTGTTCTGAATTAAAAGTATTGTCACCTCTAAATTCATCTGAACCTGAGGTAGTATATGAACTAAGGGCACTCATGGCCTTCTCCTTCAATTCTTTCACCTTTCCAACAAAAAATGAATAAATGAGATAAATTGTGCAGTAGCAACATGGATTTACATGTTTAAATAAAATATATTTCACAGTAACAAGGCCACATGTCAGGGGATTATTTACCTTGGGCACCACTTAATTAGTCAAGTAAATCATTATCAACACAACTATGCATTTCAAATATTGCTTACAATAAAAATATGTTCGATACCATATAAGACGAATAAGAAGCATAACGTGAATATATATATATATATATATATATATATATATATATATATATATATATATATATATATATATATATATATATATATATATAAATAGTTATCTTTTTTGGGGGTATCTTCCTTTTCTTTTGTCGTAGCCACTCCACTTTGCGGAGAAGGATTCTCCAACATCCCAAATTAAATTTCGCCTACGGCCGGATGGAACCCATTATTTTTCTCTTCAATTTTAGAAACCTTGCTAACTGCAGTACAAACAGTTGACCAAATTTTTTTCCTTTAAGCATCCTAAATAAAACAGAATTGGGAAACATACAGTCTTACTATAAAAATATTATTTTTTTATCCATGGACCTCCAAAAATAGAAATTTTGACCAACTCTTACAAATAAGCTAATTTGCTCTCATAATTGGATCTTTATTATTTTTCTGAAAGATAACGGTCCATCTTTCAACTGATTTGAGCTTAGGAACTACAACTAATTGAGCTTAGGCACATGTCAAGAGAACTGATGTAAAAGCTTTGATAAACTTGAGGTCAGGCATGTGCCGATCCTCAATTGTATATGGCTCCACCCATGCACGTAGTGATGCTATACCAAGACATTGAACCAAACCAATTCAAATACCAAAAGAGAACTACAACGTCAACAAGATTACATTGGGAATTATATGTATCAACTGCATGTTAAGGAATTCTAAAAGATGGTGTTAACTAAAGTTGCTTGTCAACTTATAAGATACTTGCAAAATATGCTTACCAAACATGGGAAGAAGAAAGAAGCAAACGGAAATTGACACTAACCTTTTCACGAGTATATGAGTGAGAAAGAAAGAACATCATCAACTTGTGCATGTATGCATTATACATATAAACCAAATCCTCGTCATCATTCTGCAAAAAGGAAAGGAAGAAAAAAATGTACGAAGGGTTAGTCATTCCCTAAAGTCAATTACCTGCAGAAGTTTGCATATCCTAAAGAAAGAAAATTAAATTCATTATACACAACAGACAATTATATTTCAGCAAGGATTAGGAATCTTATTAGGAAAAAAGTCGAAAAGTGGAAATCCGATGAACCTGTATGCACTGATAATCAAGTAGAAGAAACGAGCACGATAGCATAAGTTAACACATGAAATTACCACAAATTAATACATTAATCTCCAAAATAAAACATTTAAGAAAAGACTCTTACATAAAAGTCACACTTCGCCAAAAAAAAATACTCTGCGATAATCAAATGCAATACAACTTCATATGACTTGAAATATTGTAACTAGGCCAACTGGATAAACAAGTGAGCCAGCTTAACATCAAAATAGCCAAAAAAGCTTTATGAAAAAGATAGAAATCCAACCATTAATATAAAAATATAAATAATAAATAAATAAATAACCATCCCAAGATGAAAAATGAAATTGGTGGTTTGCTCATTTTTCATAAAAAGAATGTTCTAATTTTATTTCCAAGCTTCAAATGTACACTTGAAATAAGCACCATATGCAAAATGACTAGAGAAAACATTCTCACTTGAAATGAGCACCAAGTACAAAATGACCAGAAAAAAACATCTTTTGTACATGCATAGGTCGCTCCAAGATATGCATAATGCTGGCCCTCTCTGAGTTTCTCTCTCTAGGATTTCTAAAGAGAGAAATTCCCCAAAACTCCAAAAAAGAAAAAACCCAAAACCTAGATCTGAGTTTGGTGGGGGCGGCGGGCCGCCGCCCCCCTCCCGCTAGCCTAGTCCTCTCCGTCGTACCTCCCACCGCCCTTCTTCTTCCCCTCTCCGGCCACGTCGCCCGAGCTCCAAATCCGACGATTCATCTTGTCACCGCCCCGCACCACCTCTACTCCAGCCCCGTCGCTTCCGACCTCCAGCTCTGGCCTTTGGCTCGCGCCTACGCCGTCGTCGACCATCACGGTGGCTGCTTCTGTTCAGGCAATCCCAATGTCATCGTCAGCCAACCGCAAACCAACTGCCTTTCCCTCAAATACTCTTTCACCCCCAATGTCGTCGCCGAACCGGCGCTTTCTCGCCAACGATTCGCCGAGCGCCGATTGAGTTCCACGTCGAGGATATGTTGACGTTGTCTGCCACGGGACAAGACTCATGTTTTGATCAGCATGGGGATTCTTTTGTTTGAGGAGATGGTATGATCACTACTCTTTTTTGGTAGTGGATTAGTTTGGTTCTAATTGTGAGTGAATATGTGAGAAAGCAAGGTGTTTTTTATGTGCTCTATATTGGGATTTGTATCTGTTGGGTTCTGATTATGTGTGGGCAGGGTAATTGTGGGTGAGAGGGGGTGAGAGAGGCTCCTCTTCACTGCTGTGCTTATTTTGGGTATATGGGAGGAGAGGAGGAGACAGCAGGGTTAGGCGGGTGTTTCATTTATGTAGTTTGTACTATCGCCCAGTACTCTGGGTTAGTTTTATTAATTTCTGATGAATGAAACGGGTGGCCATATTCCACCTTTCCCTTAAAAAAAAGATATGCATAATGCGAGTTTCACTAAGTGCAGGATGTCATGCTGATTCGTATGGCTTAGTATCATAGTGTTTAGTACAGTATGATGACTATTATTACCTGGTAAGCTGCAGTTTGAAGTACTCTATTGAGTAAGAACTGGAAAACATTATTTGAGCAAACAAGTTGCAAGCATGAGTAAATATTTGACAAATCCCTGGACGAACTGCCAGAAACAGCATCCCTGGCACTCCTATCATGAAAAGAAATCATGTGAACAACCCAGGCCAATCTTATAACATCAACGAATCCCTCAACATCTGGATTGCTCCCTACAGACATCACCTGGAGTGAACCAAAAAAATTGAAGATCATGAGAAAATACGGTATGAAATGCATAAGGAAAGACAAAGAAAAAACATTTATGTTGCCTTACAAATTCGTGAAACTCTTGTCTAAAGGAAGCATCATGTGAAATTGCTGATGTTTTATCCGAAACCAAGTGTATAGCATCAGATATGAAAGCAATCAGCAGAGTGAACATAAGGCTAAAAGTGATCTGCATTATGGCAAGACATATATTAGAGAGAGATAAGATTGGCTAAAACAAGGCCTTTAGCTCTAAACGGCCATGATGAGTTATGATGCAATCCAAATATACAAAAAGTTGTCTTAGCAATGACGTTCTGGATAGCACAAATGCTCTATCCGACAGAATTTATCAACATAAGGTAAATTAATTTAACATAAAGCATCATTTTAACCTGGTGTAGTACAGTTGAGTCACTAGCATTTACTTCAGCTGCACAATCTTTCAAGGCTATGAACACATCTTTTACATCTTTTGGACCTGCAAAGAGACAAATATTTGGATGGATTAAGACTTGTCTTCGCATTTATACTCTATTCACATGGATGAGAGAAAACTTAAGTTTGTAAAGGGATTAGTTATAATGAAAGATGGATGGATCGATGGGTATAGTTTTTTTTTTTGGAAAATAAACCAATGTATATATACTAATGCATTATAACTAATATTGTTTAAGAGTGGAAGTTTAGAGAAGCATTCAGCTTAAGATTTGCCATGTCTTTTCCTTTTTTACTTCATTAGTTAAAAGTGACAGTTGCGGGGTCAAGTTATCTCAACTATTATTCAGAACTTTCAGCTATGTACACGCAAAAAAGGGATAGCAAACATCATCAGTTCATCACACCTTAAGTTAGAATGGTGGAGGGAGAAAAACATGCAAATGCTTATAATCAATGTTTAAAGTGTGTCAATATGTCATTTGAAGGGACTCTGCCACACCAATAAGCCATTTTAAAGTGTCATTTTTTTTAGAAATGTCCCCAACATATAGGGCACAATCTCATATTGTCCCCGAAATACCACCAGACATGTGTCCCACAAAAAGTCGAGCTACAAGTTCTAAAAGTCACCAGCATATAGTAATTACAATTTATACTTTTCTAGAGATAGGTTTGGGTGCTGATATAACTTGATTGGCCAATAACACTAGACATCCTCTTGGTGGAGTAACTAGGACTCGAAGTGACCCCTAATTCACCCAAACTGCATTAAACACAGCAGTTGTTCTTTTTAATCTTCAATTATTTTCTTTTATTTCTCTGTTATTGTCCTCGTCTTCTGTGTAGCTTACAATCACAGAGAGAAAAAGACAAACAGGGATACTAACTACTAAGTATAATGTCATCCCAAGATTATATAGACACATTTAGGAGATTTTTTTATGCAAAATGATGCCCTGATATTTACCACAATACCAGACATCCCACTTTAGATAATTAAAAAATGACATGAACGATAGAGATTCTAGCACATCCTACCCTAAACGATTAGAGGCATTACTTTTTTTACTCAACTCAAAACTTTTTAGCAAGCATTTAAAAAGAGTTGAAAGACCTCATATTTGAAAACACAAACAATCAGAGACATGAAATGAATAAAGGAGATAGGTGATCATGTATGTGTCATATATGAACAAATTCTCACGATGAGTAAGAATCTTACTGATTTGTGCAATGAGCACAGATAAGACAAGGCAATGACTGAGACTCAATCTTTCTCGAAAAACAACAGCTTTACGTAGCACCAAAGAACCTCTAAAGTCGAGTACATATCGTTCAGCATTTGGACCACCAAAACCACTTGATTCTTCTCGATTAAGTTCCTGACAGTAGGAGATCAACAAATCAGTAGCAAAACTTCGAACTTCACTTGAACATATGAGCTAAAGGTCAGTTTTCTGAAGATGAAGATAATGACAAAATTAAATTATGCTACATAGTCAACTCATATATATTTTAAATCAACAGACCAAGAACTACCTATATCTGTAAGAAATTAAAAGATTGATAAAATGTTATGAAGCCAAGATGCAAATGAAGGACTAATCTGTTGGCACAACATCACCATCATCATCATCATCATCATCATCATCATCATCATCATCATCATCATCATCATCATAATAATAGTAAATAAATAAATAAATAAAATTGTAAAAGTAATACCTTTATGAGTGCTATCATCTGTTGCCTTAGTCCAGAATCAAATAGATCTTCTAGATATTTTTGTATCTCAGAAACAAGATCAACCTCCAGCCCCTGGTCAAGTATAACAGCCTGCAAACAAAAAAGCGCAGATTCTATCAGGACAAAATTGACAGGCATGAACAAAATCAAGAGAGAAATAAATGTTGAAAGGGATGGTAAGCAGCAATGGTATTAAAAGTTAAAGAGTATCTTACCCGCAACAGGGTATACAGAGAGGTGATAAGATCTCTTCTCTCTGAGTACCAAAGACCTGCTGCAAGACGAAAGATCTCCAATGGTTCTCGTCCCAATAGAATCCACTAGAGAAATGCAAATACATAAGAAAAACAATGAAGCAATACTAATGACAAACTAGATACTTACTAGAGAGGAGCATATATCAGATAAACAATTGGTATACATGTAGAAAGAGCAAAAGGAAAACATATACCTCTCTATTAGCAGAAACAAGCAGCCGAATGCACTCAATTTCATTGAGATTGAGATCATCACTCAGTTTCAGAGCCTGAACATTCAACAAATACATCAGCAATGCAACAAGTGCAATATGACATACAAGTAACATGAATAGTAATTAGAAGAAACTAAGTCAGTAATTTGACATTTAGCGAGAATGGGACAACCCAGTGATGAAAACTCAAACTGTCCTTAAAAATAAAAAATAAATAAAATAAAATACATAAATAAAAAGAAATAATGACACCTTTAAAGTCCAATCCAACACAGCGAATGGCAAAACCAATTTGTTCCGCACAATTAATTCACAGTGAAAAATGCAAATAGCAGAATTGTGCATAATAGAAGATACAACAAAGCAGCCATAAAAATTTATTATAATGTTAGTAAATGGATGCACTTACACCCAAAATAAATCCAGGAGCTATTGAGTTGCAGACACTATATAGCAGATGTATCACATCAAAGAACAAATCCAAAACGTGATCCAGACTTTTCATTATCGAAGAAAACCATTTGAAGTAACCTTAATGAGAACCTAGTCAATCCGTGCAAGTATAACTAGTTTATCAACAGATATAAGTAGCTATTGTAACAAACTTAAGCATTAATCCACTAATTTAAAACCATGGATCTTTCAAGGTTCAAGTGATCGCAAATTCGTAAGACCATGTGTGTGGGTCTACTACGATAGCAGTAAGGATTGAAATAATAGAAGAATGAAGGACTTAGAGAACATTAGAGCAGGAGACTAAAGAAGAATACAAAGAAGAGAGATTTTTCTAGTTTTTTGCATATGGGATATCTTAGAAATAACAATGCACATGGTTATTTATAGCCTAACTCTCATTAAAACCTCATTCGATAAGGGCTTAATAGCTGATCACTACACTAACATAATTATACTCCTCACTCAGCTCAGACACAGGATCATGTATCATTTCCATGGTATCAAATCGTGTATCGTAAAATTTATTATCACAAACTCAAAAAGTTACATATATTAAACTATGGAAGAAACCACTTTGAAATATATGACCAAATTTAGAATACAGAAATGCAACCAGCATAAGTGTTAAAGATCTTTGATACGCAATCACAAAGGCACATATAGCAATAAACTATTTGAAAGATTGCAACCGAAGACATTGATAATTATGAACTTCTTGCACACTCCAAAAAAGGATTTTTCTCCAGCAATGACAAGCATTTCTTAGCTTAAGTTAGGTTCAAAGTTCTTATTGTCGCCTTAAGCAACAGCAAAGAGACAAAATTGCAGTCTTTGGATTAATGATATCAAATGAGATAGCATAGACATCCAAGAAGGGAAAAAAAATTGTAAGAATCTCTACTATTTTAATGGGAGATTACAAACCCTAACTTTGTAACTATATAAACACATATAATACACGTCCAAACTATATCCAACAAATATAAATGTGCACCGCACGTGTAGCCCATATCAAAACATTCAAATATAAACTATTTTTTTCTTATTTGAAATATATTCATTTAGGGTTTTTAACATGTATACCCCTAACAAATATGCTAAAATCATATATACCCTTCAAAAATGTGTATTTTAATATATGCCCCTAACAATATGAGCCCATTTCTTATTTACCCCTAAAAGTTGCTTCATACTACGTGTAATATGAAATTTATAAGATTAGTGGTGAATTTGGCTAGAAAACATGATGAAGAAGATGAAATTATAAAGATGTACTGTAAATTTGTCCCTTTATTAAGAAAACAGAAGAAAATTTGAGAATTGTTGATGTAGTTTTGTTGGTTTTATACCCGATTGAGTTTATAAAAATTAAGAAGGAGAAACTTGACTAATGGAGGAAGGGTATTTCAATCATTTTACTAAAATCTATTAAATAGAATTGTATATTTTACACATTTTTATATTTTTAAAGTAGTTTTAACTTAAGGGGTAACTAAGAGGTTGGACACATATTGGTCGGGGTAAATGTGAAAATACACATTTGTGAGGGGTATATGTGATATTCACGTATTTGTTAAGGACATACATGTTAAAACTTAAAAACCCATTCATTTAATTTGATGACTTTACTTTTTTTAGGCGTGCATCACACGTACATTGTACTAGTAATATTAATGTGAGATGTGGAAGAAAAGAAAATTGAACTTACAAGATATGAATAGCATCCATACAACATTATCATATATGTAAAGTTCTTATTTTGCATAAATGAACAAGGAGAGAAGGTTAAGATGCAGACTACTATATAACTTTTTCATATGTTAACCTTGTGTTTAGTTGTATCACGAAATAACAAATGTTTGATACTTTATCTAGCCCAAATTTACAAGTTTTCTTGTTCAAATACGTAAACCCAAGTCTCACCAAATATCAAATAAATATTAACATAAACCAAGAACTTGAGTTCATATAATTGGTTTGGATACTTTATACCTTAAATTGTAGTGTATCATACACTAAGTATTGAATCGTAAGATACGAACTATGTATAATAAGATTTATTATAATTTAAGATTCATACTCCGATATGTAAAGTTAAATTAAGCGTGTTGAATCGTGTATTCTAACTTTTTAACAACTATGGTCACAAAGTTAATACACAAGCCGGGTTCTTATCTCCATCTCCAAGGCCTTTCAGCATTGTGAGTGGGATCTCCACTAGTGGGCTTGGGCCTCTCCATAATCTGCTACATAACATTACCACCCTCATTTGAAAGAGCCTTGTCCTCAAGTAACTTGGGGAATCTAGCGTGATTTTCCCAAGTTCTCCCATGTAACATTCCAGTGAACCATCCCATTGATCTATGCCTCCTTGACGAATTGAATTCCTGTCTTTAACTAATCGAGTTTGACGGACCCTCACTAGTACTAAGCCCTGTTTGGAAAAATAAGGTAAAGGAAGATAATCGAAGATAGACCGAGGTATCTAAGACACTCATAGTATGGGTCTATTTCGAAACTTCTCTAAAGGTGAGATAACTCGAGGTCGCAACTTTCAGCACCCAAAATGTTAAAAGGCTTATAGTTATCTTACCTCCTTAAGAAAACATAAGTTCTTATGTTCAAAAAAGTATCTCCCAAATGCTCAGTAATTATATATCTAAACTTTGCATGTGAAGACAAATTATATATAGGTTGCAGACCTCTACCTTCACTTAAAAGATACACACATATGGGTATCTGAACTTTGTTTCCAAACGAGGACCGTAGTGAATGACAATTGTAGGTGTCCTAAGGCAAAGGTTCACACTGTGCTTAACTTGGATTGCTCTCAAGGAGCATAAGGAATGAGATACGGAACAGAGAGTGGATTCTAATAACTCCAATTTGTAAGCCAATTAACCTATTCCTCTTAGAATTCTGAATGTCCAAGGAGCGATTAGCTAATTTTTGAGACCCCCACTAAGCTTGGGTTGTATGCCAATATGATTGACGTTCAACCAACAATCAGTCACCTCCAAAGAATTTCCTTCCCTTTTGCACTATTCAACACGTAACTTAATTCTCTCTTGAGCTCTCATTAAGTTTTCTATGAGTTAGTCTCAAAAGGCATAACTCTTAACTCACCATCCACCTTGTTTGTTTACCCTCCCCTATAATAATCCAATACTTAGGAAATTGCATGCCGTATACTGCCTAAAACATGGTCACTTTTTGCATGTGAAATGCAATATCATAGCAATATGTAGTCCACCCCAATAATTTGCTCCATTGCTTTGGTTTGTCTCACACACAACTCTGCAGATATTGCTCCTCACATATGTTCAATATTTCTTTGCCTGTCTATCTATGGGTTGTAGGCATTGTTGAAGCTCTATGTTGCACTTCTGCTCGTGAAATAGCTTTTCTCCAAATATTACTAAGGAATAGTGAATTTGTATCACTATAGATATAGGCACCCCATGTCACTTTTTGATGTTTTTTTGCAAATATCTCAGCAATCTAAAAACAGCTCAAACATGTTGAAGTTAGAGAGTGAAAAATAACATAAGTAATGATGGTTAAGAGAAGATTATGGCAGAATTGAGAATGAAGATTGAAGAAGAAAGACTAATTTTTTTATTTCTTTTCCATAAGAAATCTCTTACACGGTATATGGCTATTTACAGCATAATCCTCATAACATCCTCACTCATTTAGGGCCTAATAGCTAGTTGATACTCTAATAGTTTTCTCATGGCTCACTCAGCTCAAACATGTACCAATCATTCCCTTGGTTTACATAGCCTCCTCGTGACCCAATCACAAAGTCCTCCAAATACAAGGATCATGTTTTGGATATTCGAGGCCTTGCAGCATTATGACTAGGATCTCCACTTGTGGGGTTGGGCTTTTTCATGATCTGCATAAATAGTGAATCACAACAATGACAGTCTAAGGAGCCCTATAACTTGCAGTATGGATCTTTCATTTTCTCCTAGTTACGATGAATGGTTAATATCTAGTTTATCTATAAAGTTACAACAATGGGCTAAAACAAATCCAAGTGGAAGTAGCTAAAGTGAAGACTACAAGTGGGGTTTTGGTAAAGGACTAGGCAGCAATGGGTCAACTTTCACAATGATGTTCCATTGATTTGGCTTTGGCAAAGCATTTGCCCATTAAGGTCTCTGATTTTATGAGTATAGAGTGAAAAATTAAATAAGTATGGAGAATTAAGAGAAAATTATAAAATAACTGAGAACGGAGAATGAAGAAGAAGATTAGCAAAATTTTTCTTCCAGATTTTCTACTTTCTAGCACAAGGAATCTCGTGTTGCATATGGTTATTTAGATCATAATTCTCATAACAACCACAAACAATAAAGGCATAACAGGCAGTCATTACACTAACAGTTTCTCATAGCTCACTTTGTTTCCCTCCGCTCATTCCCACCTAGTAACCTGGTCACAAAATCATCCAAATACAAGGGTCGGTTTTTGGATATACAAGGCCTTGCAGGATTGTCACCACGCTCTCTACTAGTGGGGTTCGGCCTCCATGATCTGCATGATGGCAAACTATAACAAAAAGACAAGTTGATGTGCCTTATAACATGAAGTATGGATCTTTCATCTTCTCATAATGACAAATGGTTAGCATCTATGTTATATGTAAGGTTACAACAATGGGCTAAAACAATCCTAGTGGTCAATCTAAAGTGAAGACTGTAAGTGAGGCTTTGGCAAAACATTAGACAACAATGGATGATGGGTCGACTTTTACAAAGATGTTTCATTGTTTTTTGCTCTGTAAGTAGGATCATTGGAACTCTATTCCCATAACTGAGCTCAGTGACTTCTTTTTTTGCAGTTATTAACTAAAGTGTAATTGAATCCCATGTCGCAAAAATGCCCATGAGTTGTAGGAAACTACAGACAATCATATTCAGTACAACTCTCATTGCATTCTTACTCTAGAGCCTTGGGGACAGCTACCTTTCGTCAATGCCCTGCACAACCTCTAACCACTAAATAATATGATAGTTTCCTGAACATAAAGGTCGAGAAAATCTTTAGGCTCTAAAATATCTAAAACCACACAAAATGGAACGAACAGGTGATAAAATTAAGCAACAAATATGAGAACGGCTGAGAATATACTTCAAATTAATGGCCAAGAACAGCAAACAACACCATTTTTACCAGCATAAGATAATCATTCTACAAATTAGTAAATTCTACACAATTGCATAAAATGTTTATTTCATGTAATTCGACTTTAAACAGTTTGTGCGGAACGAAAATCCCCAAATTGTTAGAGAATCATTCCCTCTACTTCACCATTCCCACAATATGCTAAACAGAACTCAAAACCCAAACAATAAGATCTATATAAAACATAAACTTCACCAAATATCATCTTCATCTACAGTACTACTACACAGCAGCCCCCCCATGTTCATTTCATAACCCTTCTATTTACATTTTTTTGTTTGAATAACCCAAATTCACATCCATGTAATTATATTCTTCTCAAGCCCTCAACGCATATCTAACAAACATCACAACGTTCCCTCGAACCAAACAAAACAAACACAAAATGCTCATCACACACATAAACCTAATACCCAACAAATTCTTTCCATATTCCATACCCACATTCCCACATCTGCAGATAAATCTAGTAACTATCAATTTCACAATTGCAACTACAAGGTTGGTACATATAAAGCGGGCGTTCCCAACTAATCATCTACATTCAAGAAAAAGTAACACCACTTACAATCTGGACATCCAAGTCATCCAGTGAGATCGGCGACGAGTCGGGGAGCCTGACCTCCTTCGACTGCACCTGCGCGCGGTCCGACGCCTTCGGTCCCTAATCTCGACACAAAATCGGGAAATCGATCAAAAACGACATCGAATTGGATCGAGATCGATAAATTCGAGCGATATAGTTACCGGATAGGAGAGGAGGTTGCGGAGGGACGGGAGGGAGGAGCGGATGGCGTGGGTGAGCTCGATGCGCTGGGACGGCGACGGTGGCGAGGGGCCTAGGAGGGCGGATTCGACGGTGGCGAGGAGCTCGTGGGGGGAAACCATGGCTAGGGTTTGGAGATAATGGGGGAGAAGGAGAGGGAGACAAACCCTCTGTTTGAAAAACCCTAGTGAGAGAAAGCGGGCTTTTTGTCTGAAGAAGAGAGGGAAGTGGAGACATGGTTAGGTATTGGGCCGGGCTTTTTTGGAGGCTTAGTACGGCCCGGTATTTTGTTGGGTGGTGGGGTTAGATTGGGCCTAAGCCCAAATTAATTTGCAATGATTCTCATACTTTATCTCTAATATTATAATTGGAGAAGGCCTTAGTGTCATTTGTAATTTTGTAAATCTACCAACGCGTGCACAGCTTCAACAAATATATGGCATCAAGTTAACAGTATCTCATCAATAATTTGAATAAGATCACATTGAACCAAAGTTTACAACATCAAGTTTACAAATTTACACAATAGCACAAAATATGCATGAAGTACACATTTATAATAGTTTACAATAAGTGGGCAAGTAAACATTTAGAAAATTACACAAATCAACATTGCACCTAACTAGGCGTATAGTGTTGTGGCTTGCTCCTCTTCCGAGATGGGACTCTCCTCTTACGTTCTACAATATCCTGTGTCCCAGGTACACGAGGGTCAATCTCTTCTTCATGCTCCACTTCTTCTTCTATAATCTCTTGTAATGATAACTGAGAACCTGCACTCACATGACTGACACTCTTCTGTCGTTGCCCATGTGAAGATGATGACTCTGTTTGTCTTGGTGGGGTTTATCTTGATGGTGGTGAGGCAGATTGAGCTTGTCTTGGTGGTGGTGGGTGTAGCACCTCGAATTTCGTATACTATGAACTCGAGACACAACCAGAATCTTTCCTTCAAATGAGTACACAATACAGAAATACCGCAGGAAATTAAAAAAATTTATGCACTAATTACAATAAATTTACAACACGATTTAACAATTAATTACCTTATATTTACATTAATAATCGCTTGAATGTTCCACGCAGCTCAAGTCCTCGGCTCCTCGATCAGCAATCCTTCTACTGACAACTGTGGGCACGTCAGTTAAATATAACTGACACAATGCAGATAAAACCCGCTATCTCCAATCTTAGCAAACAATATCCAATGCAAAAAGAAGAAAAAAAGTGAAGTCAAACCACAAGTGTGAGTGTATGTTATGCCCTAGCGTTTAATGCACAATTCCAAATGCACACAATGCACTCGCTCTTATGCAATTCATTTGAAAATGTATGCATCTCATACTACATACTTTTCAAAAAGTTCGTAGTCCCCAGATCTCAGGGTTCGATCCATCGCTATGCAATCATACTCTTTCTTGCTCCTCACATGAATCTAGTGACTGGTAGTGTTGCGGTTTATTCTGCCTCTACAGACGTCTGGTAGTCCTTCTCCATTCAGTCAGGATCACTGATCCTTCTCCACCCCGTCTGCCTCGGCAGACGTCTGGTGGTCTTTCTCCACTATGTCATAATTAGTGGTATTTCTCCACTCCCGCCAGGCCGATGATCATTCGGCTATGCCAGAATCAGTGGTCTACCCTTACCAAGTTACCATGAACATATGGCGAATCAGCTGCTTCGCCAAGTTTTGACAGCTAAGAACATAGACGGATGCTTTTTGCTCCATCAACTAAGTTCCGACAAGACCTGCGGCCTATGTTCGCATCCCACTCTCATCACTAATTCTCATAATTTACAGTTGTGACGTTTTCACACGTGTCCCAGACAAGATCACGCCGCACACGTCCTAGACGAGACCATGCCACACGTGTCCCTTTTGGCAGGATGAATACATGCATGTAACTAGTGCATATCCTTACCAACACATACCAGACCAACCTATAACAATCCAGCTTCCTACGGAGCATTATAATGATTAATTCCCGAATTCTTCATCTTCTAGTTCCATCGATATTCTATGATATCTTCCATTTTCGTTCCATTTGCATCATTCATCTCATATTCAACTAATTTTCCTATGGTCATCGACTTAACAAGTCGCAGTCCGACTTAACTGGGTTCCAACTTATCATCTAATTCATACGGCCATCCAAAATCATACCCAAAGTCAACCCAACTTGACCCAAGTCCGGGCCAAAATAAGAACGAGTTCACACTCTGGAATGGTAATACCATCTCACATAGCTAAAATACTATTATCAATTCTTAAACCAGTTCCAAGTATTATTCGAACTCAAACAAGTACTAAATAGTACGCCATGATCCATCACTTTTAGGCATGGATTGGAAGTGGTACCTATATCGACCATTGCCTACACCACAAGTAGACTCATTTGTCACCACCATACATCTCCACATATGTCTTTCTTCAACTTTGTAACATTCATCTATATCCCAATCTTGGTAACCACCAACAATTTAGACTACTACTAAGCTACTTCCAACCTCCGATCTATTACCTTCCATTTACGAAGTCATGTACAACTTTCATTACTAACAAGGTATATTATCAACTTCCATGTATTAATATTTCCTTCTAATTTCCTTCTACTTACAAGTGTCTTGAATCAACTACTCACCAATTATCTTCACATTTACATCATATTGTACTTATGGTTAAGCTACCAATAATGGTAACAATTCTACTTCTTTTCTTCAATCTAGTAGCAACCATACTACATAATCTACATCAATAAGCCAACTCGATTATTAGTTAACTTAACATACAACCTATATTAATACACAACCCTTTACTACTCGATTCTACTTACACTTTCATTTACACTGCAATTCTAATTCTACTTCCTAAAACCAACTCGAACTTGAGCAAGTCTACTTCAAGATATACATAAACAATTTAAGCATGATTACTAAGAACCCCAAACATTAACATACATTCATTCATTCCTTTAATCTCTTAACGATGTTACGACATGAATTTCATCAAGGAACTCATTTAAGCTACTACAAATATCAAACTTAATTTCCAACTCAAATCCCCTACCTTCAGGTTTACTGGTGTGAACCATCTCAATATTTTTAACGTTACTTTATTCTACTACCTATATAGTTCAACATAAGTCCACTAATGTACTAACAATTAACATCTAAGTAGAAAGTAAACAAGTTACACTAAACTAACTTAATTGTTTAAATCCTACAGTACAATTTTAAACATACTACCACTAACATAAACTTAAACAAATCATAAGCATATTTCATAGCACATAAACATGGCTTTAAAGTCTATTCTTCAACTCTTCCATTTAACTATAGCTATACATTAACTACTTTTGAAGCATGATACCTAAAATTAATAACATTCCATACAACCATAACCAATATTTTTGACAAGTATTCAATTCAAAACTTAGTCAAAATAAAACAATCACATAAGATTGAAGAACACCCACCAATAACTTGAAGATTTAACATCTAAACTTCTCCTTATGCTAAAACTCCAAATAAAACCGAGGAAAAAAATTAGAAAATGATTAGACATGAAAATTGCGAGAATTTTTTACCAAACTATCCCACTTTTTGTAAGTATGTACGAAACTATCCCTGTTTGAAAATTTAATACCAAAACATCTCTGTCGTTAACGGGGTTAACGAGTCTAGTAGTTTTCCTAGCGTTAACCCCGTTAACGTGCTGATGGGGATACAACTTTTCCCCTTGAGAGGGGATTTACAGAAAAACTCATCCAATATAGACTCGTTAACCCCGTCAGCGGTAGTATTTAAACCACTCGCATTAACGGGGTTAACATTTTTAGTTGGGACAGTACGGGGCACTACCTCAAAGAGGGGTGTGGGTAAAAAATTACTAAGTATAGACATGTTCACTCAGTTAACTTGCCTATTATTACCAAAGCCGTTAACCGAGTTAACGAGTGTGAAGATTTCAAGTTTCCAGAAAGTTTAAAATTTCTGAAAATTGGAGATACTCACACACGTTAACTTAGTTAACGTGCCTTGTTTTACCAAGGCCGTTAACTGAGTTAACGTGTATGCCTATCTTCACAAACAAAGAGACAAAGATGTTTTGTACATAAAAAATTACTAAGTATAGACACGTTAACTCAGTTAACGTGCCTTATTTTACCAAGGCCATTAACTGGGTTAACGTGTATGCCTATCTTCACAAGCAAACAGATGGATGTTTTGTACATAAAAAATCACTAAGTATAGACACGTTAACTCAGTTAACGTGCCTATTATTACTAAGGTCGTTAACCTCGTTAACGACGGGGATGTTTTGGTATTAACTTTTCAAACAGGGATAGTTTCGTACATACTTACAAAAAGTGGGATAGTCTGGTAAAAAAATCAAATCGTGAAGTATGAGAATTAGGGCATGAACCAAAACATCACCTTTGCTTCTAAAAGGCTTGGCCAAAATTGGGTGTAGGCTTGGCCTCTTCTTGTTGTGATCTCTATTTTTTATTTTTATTTTATTTTTTATTTGGTTGGGGGGGGGGGGGGGGGGGGGAATGAAAGGTAAGATTTTTAACATAAAAATAGACATAATTAATTGTTAGGAGTTTTAGGAATGAAGTATGAAACATTTAGGATTGAAAAGAAGCATGGAGAGTTTAGGAATTTGCAGTATGAATTGTTTATGAGAATTTTGTTTTGTTGGATTTCTTTTCTTCTTCTTTTGGTTTCTGGAAATTTCCAACAGAGGGAGAGAATGAGTGAGAATGAGAGTGTGAGGGTTTTCTTTTGCTTGGTTTCTTTGGTTTCAAATGGGGAGGAAGAGAGAGAGATGAGAATGAATGAGTGTGTGATGTGGCCAAAGGTGAAGCCAAGAAAATGAATGGATGGAAGTAGGGTAATGTGGCATCATGTGCATCCCAATCCCAAGCTTCAATCCTAACCCTTCACGATAACCCTAGGGTTAGATTATAACCCTAGTGCACACATACATGTCATATTATATAATGATATGAACAATAAAATAATATAAGTATGAACATTTACAAGCTAGAATACAATTGTACTAGTTGTTTTTTATAATATAACCAAACAAATATAATATTTGCTAACACTCAAATGTTGTTGGCAAATACAATTTATATCCCATGTATTAAAAATATGATTTTTATACAAAAAGTATACAACATAATATTATAAATAAAATAATTTTCTACAAATTAATTATTAATTATATTGGGGATCTTACAGTGGGGGAGGTTGAGCTTGTCTTGGTGGTGGTGGGAGAGGTTGAGCTCATCTAGTTGGTGGTCAGGGCGGTTGAGTTGTACCTTGTGTTGAACCTAAAAGAGCAGCGAAGGCCGGGCCGTCTCCAACCTCTTCAAGTGATAAACGACATAGATGGAGGATCTCTCAGGCTATATCATTGCAAGTTTTGAAGCATTGCTTTTCAACACACGAGCACATTTCCGAGCAATATTCCATGTGTTGTCAATTTACAACACCAATAAAATATAATAGAAGAAGTAAACCAAAATATGTTAAACAACTATAAGCAAAATGTCTACGAATATTATTAAATAAATATTGTTTACAGAAGCATAAAATTACCATGAGTCGGTACGAGGAGGCCTTTGGTTGATACATAGGTTGCAAAGTGGAATGTGTTGGTTGTGGTTCGACTTGGTGTTTCGGGATCGGTATTTGGATACCCGCCAGAATAGCCTATCGTGGAGCAATAAACAAACATGTAACACGACGGTACCATGCCATGTACGCTTCTTATAAAGACTCGTCGTATGGTACGATCCCTTTAAGCACCAAATTATACTTTCTCTCATTCCACATTGCTACATGAGAGCTGTGGTGATCGGCCTAATCCATAGTAGGTAATTGACCTTGACCGATAATACTGTGAAGTATTCGGTCATACATCCGCTTCTTCAGGATAAATTATTGTGCATTGAATTGTCGAATGACTCGATCGGAGTAATAGAACTCCACGACAGAGAAATTTATAAGTGGAGCTCGTGTCAACCAAAGTTGATTGTGTTCCGTGCACAGTGGGAGTAGCCGTTGTAGCCTTTCGGGCGTGTATGGTGTCCAATTGACGTATGATATGGCTAAAAATGGGGTTAAATCGGAATCGTCCAAACGGAACACGAATCTTGAAGTACAGGGGTAAAACGGTAATTTCACCAACCCAAGGGTCCAAACTGGGTGTCGGGTCTTCGCCTCAAAAACCCAATAACCCACGAATGGATCCACCTCAAAGTGGGTGCGGGTTTCAAACCCGTTACGCACCCATTCCATCGGGACAGAATCAAGGTCCCTGATTAACCTTAACCAACGGCCCTGATTCACATCCATCCTACCACTGGGAGTCAGGGATTAAATTCCTTAACTGATTAGGGGGAATATACCTTATCAGATTACTTTCCTTATCTGATTACAAGGAATATTACTTATCTAATCACGGGGATTACATTCCTAATCCAGTCCCTAAGACGCCTATAAATACCCCCCATCCATCTCCATTGCGAGGTAATCAACCTTTTGCCAGTCTTTACGCTCTTTCATAGTCTGCCAAATTACTGACTTGAGCGTCGGAGGGTGCGTCGCCGGGAACAACCCCGGTGTTTCGCACTTTTTGCAGGTGCACGGTAGGAACGACGATCGAGGCCCGACGGAACAGGTACGCAGGTTTTCCTATTCAGTTTCCCCAAGAATCCACAAGTTCTATCTGTTTGCCCCCACACCAAATTTAGCGGCAACAGATTGGCGCCGTCTGTGGGAAACTAACGAATAGGGACCTCTCCTCTTCCCGGTGAACAGGTTTTCTCCTGCCATGCCGCCTCGCAAAGTTAGATCTAGGGGCTCCAACCGAGTGCCCAACCCTGACCAGCAAGAAGTCCTTCCTGATCCCGCTCAGCAACAAGGGCAACTCCCTCCTACCATGGAAGAGCCGCTCCAACGGAACCCTCCACCTCCTGATCCAAAGGGGCCTAACCCCCAGAAACAGCCTCTTCACCAAGAGAACATCTCCATCCACAACGCCTCCAGTGCCTCCATGGCCCCATCACCCCCGAGCCTCTGGTCGCCACAATGCCCCTCCCAAACGCCCGGAAGATGATGACCTTCGTCGCCATCTGGACGAAAAGCGGGCTCGGGGGGAAGCCTCCCGGCAGCAAGAGCGATCCCCCCGACACCGAGAGCACAGGAGGTCCCCCGTCCGAAGAGGGAGAAAGGACTCCCCCGATCACTATCGAAGGAGGCACTCTCCAGCAGGTCGGCAGCAGCCTAGGAACAATGAGGCACCCATCACCCGTGTCGAGTTCCAGCAATTCCAAGCAATGGTACAACAGGCCCTCAACCTCCGTCAGAACCCCATTGAGCCGAGGGCCCCATCCCCTCCTCCGGTCCGGAGCCCTCGCCAACGGTCTCCTTCTCCTCAACCCGCTCCTACCAATTCCAGGCGCACCCCAAGTCCTCGTCGTTCTCGAAGTTACCATCGCCGCAGCCCTCGCTCTCCCTCATACGAAGACGAGTCTCGTGGCTCGGCAGATCACCGTCGGAGAGATGACACCATGAACCGCCGTCTAAACGAGGTGGAAAAGCTCTTGGGACAGATGAACCGAGAAGAGGAGCTTAGGGGTAGGACACTACGTCCTAGCCGACCCCCATTCTCCCGGACCATAGTAGATGCCCCTGTCCCGTTCGGTTTCAAACCTCCCCAGTTCGAGAACTACACTGGGGAGACCGATCCAGTTGACCACATCGAAAGTTTTAAGACTTTGATGCTCCTCCATCAAGCTTCCGATGCCCTCCTCTGCAAAACATTCCCTGCAACTCTCAAAGGCCCAGCTCGAGAATGGTACTCTCGCCTTGCCCCGGCATCGATATTCTCCTTCGAACAGTTCGAAACCCTGTTCATCACCCATTTCGTCAGCAGCCGAAGGGCCGAGAAGACCAGCATCTCACTATTGCACCTCCGTCAGCAGAAGGGGGAGAAGTTGAGGGACTACGTGAAGAGGTTCACAGCTGAAGCTAGAACCATCGCGTCCCTCGACCAGTCCGTCGCTACCGCGGCGTTCCAATCCAATATCCTCAATTCCAACCTCCGCTCCTCCCTCGCCAAGAAACCGCCGCACGACTTTTCTGACCTCCTCCTCCGCACTGAAAAATACATCCGAGCTGAAGAGGCCGAGGAACAGCCCAACTGGGAAGGAACCGCATCCGGGTCTAAGAGGAAGGGAACGGAAGAAGAGGGAGCAAAAAAGTTTCAGAAGGATAATGCTGGCCAGCGCCGGCCTCCCCCTAAATTCGAGAAGTTTACTCCCCTCACCACAAACATTTCCACCATTTTCATGGAAGTCGAAAAAGAAGGGGTCTTACCTCCTGCTCCGAAGATGAACACCCCTGCTAAGAGAAGAGATAGAGAGAAATGGTGCCGCTATCACCGGGACCATGGGCACGACACCAACGATTGCCGTGCGCTAAGAAACGAGATTGAGGCCCTTATCCAGAAAGGGCAGTTGGCAAAATTCGTGAGAAAGGACCAAGCCGAGCTTCCTCCCCAGCCTCGGGGGGCTAACAAACGTCCGGAACGAGAAGAGACGCCAGAGTTTGAGGAAGAACGAGTCCTCCACCTCATCCACGGGGGTCCAATAGGGGGCTCCTCAAACTCTTCTCGGAAAGCTTTTATTAGAGAGGTAAACTCGGTCCGAACCACCCCTCCTCCTAAAGGCCTCGGAGTGCCCGTTACCTTCTCTGACGAAGATCTCGAGGGCGTCCGCACCCCTCATTGTGACGCACTGGTCATCAGCCTTCACATGGCCAATTTCAAAGTCGAGAGGATCTTAGTGGATAACGGTAGCTCCGTCAACATCCTCTTCCTCGACGCCTTCAAGGGGTTGAAGCTCTCCCGAGACAGACTCAAGCCCGCCGGCTACACGCTCTATGGGTTCACGGGAGTACCGGTAACGACTGAAGGGGTAATCACCCTCGACGTCGCGGCCGGCAAAACTCCTACTACCCGCACGGAGTCGATGGATTTCATGGTCGTAGATGTCCCGGCGGCCTACAACGTCATTTTGGGTCGGCCCGGCCTGGCCGCCCTTGAGGCCGTCCCCTCTGCCTATCATCTCAAAATGAAATTCCCCACTAGGGCTGGAGTGGGAGAAGTTAGGGGCAATCAGGAACAGGCCCGCAAGTGTTATATGACTTCCACCCTCGGACCCGTCCTCTCCTTAGAAACACTCGAGATCCCCCAAGACGCTGCTCGGCCAACTTCCGAGCCGGTTGACGAGTTGGAAGAGGTACTCTTCTCGGAGCAGGAGCCGACCCGCAGGTTCTTTGTCAGCAAGACCCTCCCATCCGCACTATACGCGGATATTGTAAAATGCATCCGAGCCAACCAAGACCTGTTCGCATGGTCAGCTGCAGACATGCCCGGTATCTCCGAAGAACTTTTGGTCCATCGCCTCAGTGTTGATCCGGGGTCCAAACCGGTCCAGCAGAAGAGGCGCAAGTTCGCTCCCGAGCGTCAGCTCGCTATCAAAGAAGAGGTGGACAAATTGTTGAAGGCCCGGTTCATACAGGAAGTAAATTATCCTGAGTGGTTGTCAAACGTAGTGATGGTGAAAAAGTCCAACGGAACCTGGAGAATCTGTATTGATTTCACTGACCTCAACAAGGCCTGCCCTAAAGACCCCTTCCCTCTGCCGAGCATCGACACTCTGATTGACGCAACCTCGGGACATGAGCTCCTCAGCTTCATGGACGCTTTCTCGGGTTACAATCAGATAAGGATGTTCCCCCCGGATATTCCGAAGACATCTTTCGTGACCGACCAAGGACTCTACTGCTACAGAGTCATGCCGTTCGGCCTAAAGAATGCAGGGGCAACATACCAGCGCCTCGTCAACAAGGTATTCCAGGCCCAGATTGGCCGAAACATGGAAGTGTACGTGGATGACATGCTTGTGAAAAGCATCCGAGGCATTAATCACGTGGCCGACCTCCAAGAAGCGTTTGATGTTTTGAGAAAGCACAATATGAGACTCAACCCAAACAAGTGTGCGTTCGGCGTCTCGTCAGGCAAGTTCCTCGGCTTCATGGTTAGCCAGCGAGGAATAGAGGCAAATCCGGAGAAGATCAAGGCCATACTGGACATGGCCCCGCCTAGAAACGTCAAAGAAGTTCAGAAACTGACTGGTCGATTAGCCGCCATTGGGCGCTTTTTGTCGAAGTCTGGGGAGAAGTGCCTCCCGTTCTTCAAAGCCCTGAAGGGGGCAAAGGGGTTCGAGTGGGGGCAGCAACAACAAGACTCCTTCGACCAGCTTAAGGCTTACCTCGTCAATCCGCCTCTTCTCAGCAAACCCATACCGGGCGAACCCCTCTACCTCTACTTGGCAGCCTCCGAACAGACGCTAAGTGCGGTCTTAGTCAGGGAAGAAGAAAGAACTCAGAAGCCCATTTACTACGTCAGCAAAGTGCTCCGGGACGCCGAGCTCCGGTACCCGAAAATTGAGAAAATAGCCTACGCCCTGATAATGGCTGCGAGAAAGCTTCGGCCATACTTCCAGTCTCATTCGATGGTCGTTCTTACCGACCAGCCGTTGAAACAGATCCTTCACAAGCTAGAGACTTCCGGCCGCCTCATGAAGTGGTCGATCGAGCTGAGCCAACATGATATTACTTATCAGCCTCGGACCGCAATCAAGGCGCAGGCACTGGCCGAATTCATAGTTGAAACAACTATCCCCGACTCCGAGCAAACAACGAAGGGACCACCTATCTGGTCGGTATATGTTGATGGATCCTCTTGCAACGAGGGGAGCGGGGCAGGAGTCATCCTCGCGGGCCCAGACGACTTTGTCCTCCAATATTCCCTCCGGATAAACTTTAAAGCCTCGAATAACGAAGCCGAATACGAGGCACTCATAGCCGGCCTCGGGATGGCCCGAAACGCAGGGGCGCGACGCCTGCGGATCTTCAGCGACTCTCAGTTGGTCGTCAACCAGGTCCTCGGCGAATATGAAGCCCGCGATGACAGGATGGTAAAGTACTTGGCTAAAGTAAAGAGCCTCATGGCGCTCTTCGAGGAGGCCCTCATCCGAAGAATCCCCAGAGAAGAAAATGTCCAGGCCGACGCCCTGTCCAAATTAGCTTCCTCATCCCTGCAAGGCCTCGAACAAACTGTCCTGATAGAAGTCCTCCTCAAGCCAAGCATAGAGGACGAGGCTTTCAACTCCGTCGAAACACTGCCACTCCCCCTCGAAGATAATTGGATGAAGCCCCTCGTCGAGTTTTTAAGAGACAGACTCCTCCCAAGGGATCCGAAGGAAGCCCGAAAGATAAGGACCCGAGCCGAGCGTTATATATTGATCGAAGGCATTCTGTATAAGCGCTTCTTCACCCAGGTGGACGGACGACCCTACCTAAGGTGCCTCTCCCCCGGACAAGCCGACTACGCCCTGCAGGAGCTCCATGAGGGCATCGGCGGAGCCCACTCCGGCTCCAGAGCCTTGGCGCGCAAAGTGTTAAACTACGGGTATTACTGGCCCACTCTCCTACGAGACGCCGAACAACACGTTCGGCAATGCACCTCCTGCCAGAAGTATTCCGATATCCGACGCCTTCCACAAGCACCACTCTCCTCCCTATCAAGTCCGATCCCCTTCGCAATGTGGGGGATGGATTTACTGGGGCCATTTCCACCGGCCCCCGGACAATTGAAGTTCCTAGTCGTAGCAGTCGACTATTTCTCAAAATGGATAGAGGCCGAGCCCCTGGCTACAATTACCGAACATAGAGTCGTTCAATTCTTCTGGAAAAATGTAATCTGCCGATTCGGTGTTCCTCGGGTCGTAGTTACAGATAACGGTACGCAGTTCGCTGGAGCCGCCTTCCGAGCCTTATGTGAAGACCTAGCCATACAACACCGCTTCTCCTCTGTCTCCCATCCCCAGTCAAATGGCCAAGCTGAGAACGCCAACCGACAGATCCTCTCCGGCATCAAAAAGAGACTCGACAAGTGCTCCAAGGGATTGTGGGTCGATCAGCTACCCAATGTGTTGTGGAATTACCGAACCACGAAGCGGACCCCGACGGGCGAGAGTCCATTCAATCTCACCTATGGGTCCGAGGCCCTCATCCCACTAGAAGTTGGGATACCCTCTCCTCGCCTGATAGCCTTTGAAGAAGAACAGAATGCCAGGGAGCTCAGAACGAGCCTAGACTTGATAGACGAAATCCGGGAAAGGGCAGCCATACGGCAGCAAAGTTACCGGAGAAGAATTGAACTCGCCTACAACAAACGGGTCCGCCCAACCGACCTGAAAGAAGGGGATCTGGTCCTCCGAAAACTGGCCATTTCGTTCCCCGGACAGAAAAGCAAACTGGCCCCAAATTGGGAGGGACCGTACAAAGTCTCCAAAGTGATCCGCCCCGGTGCATACAAGCTAGAAGATCTTGAGGGCAGAGAAATTCCCAGGACTTGGAACGCCGACCATCTTTTGAAATACCAAGAGAAGGCAGCCACGCCGATCTAAGTAACTCGAGATGTCGGACCACTCCTCTCCTGCTACTAGTAATTTTTCCTTTGTTCTTTTTTCATTGTAATAACGGCTAGCAACTTTAGAAGCAGCCGACCATTAGATATTAATAAATAAAGTTCTTTCGTATTTGCTACTACGTCTCTGTTTTTAATTCCTTAATCTTACGATGGTTCCGGAGTCCAACACTTGGCTCGATTCTACTTCGCAAGTTCGCTTCCGAGCGAACCAGAGGTAGCTCGCCATTCGGAATTGCTTCCACAGCCGTTGAATGGTACGGAGTCCAACACTTGGTTCGACTCTACTCCGCAAGTTCGCTCCTAGGCGAGCCAGGGGTAGTTCGCCATTCGAAATTGCTCCCACGCCCTTAATCTTACGATGGTTCCGGAGTCCAACACTTGGCTCGATTCTACTTCGCAAGTTCGCTTCCGAGCGAACCAGAGGTAGCTCGCCATTCGGAATTGCTCCCACAGCCGTTGAATGGTACGGAGTCCAACACTTGGTTCGACTATACTCCGCAAGTTCGCCTAGGCGAGCTAGGGGTAGTTCGCCATTCGGAATTGCTCCCACGCCCTTAATCTTACGATGGTTCCGGAGTCCAACACTTGGCTCGATTCTACTTCGCAAGCTCGCTTCCGAGCGAACCAGAGGTAGCTCGCCATTCGGAATTGCTCCCACAGCCGTTGAATGGTACGGAGTCCAACACTTGGTTCGACTCTACTCCGCAAGTTCGCTCCTAGGCGAGCTAGGGGTAGTTCGCCATTCGGAATTGCTCCCACGCCCTTATTCTTACGATGGTTCCGGAGTCCAACACTTGGCTCGATTCTACTTCGCAAGTTCGCTTCCGAGCGAACCAGAGGTAGCTCGCCATTCGGAATTGCTCCCACAGCCGTTGAATGGTACGGAGTCCAACACTTGGTTCGACTCTACTCCGCAAGTTCGCTCCTAGGCGAGCCAGGGGTAGTTCGCCATTCGAAATTGCTCCCACGCCCTTGATCTTACAAAGGTTCGGACTCCAACACTTTGTTGCCGAGATCGTTTTACGGGCGTGAGTTCGGCACGATCTCAGCCCGGTGCCATTCGCCGAACACTCGTGCCACCGATCGTTTTACGTGCGTGAGTTCGGCACGATCCCAGCTCGGTGCCATTCGCCGAACACTCGTGCCACCGATCGTTTTACGGGCGTGAGTTCGGCTTTCAGCTCAGCACCGTTCGCCGAACACCCGTGCCACCGATCGTTTTACGGGCGCGAGTTCGGCACGTTTTCAGCTCGACACAGTTCGCCGAACGTTCGAGCCACCGACCGTATTACACGCTTAAGTTCGGCGGACAACACCAATCAAAAACGCCAAGTCTCAGACCTCGGTTCCACGACTCCACAATCAGAGCAAACATTGAGCAACTACGATATGACAACAGTTAAATCGATTCCAACTTTATTAAAAACAACCCTTACATACATCAATATTACAAGACACTAAACGATTACAAGAAGCTGAAAAGCGAAGATTACAAGACACCGAACCCGGACCCATCAACGCTTCCGAGGTACAGGGATGCTCCTCTTCAAGGACACTTGAGGTCGGCGACGTTTGCCTCCGGAACCCGATCCCAGGCCGGCAAGTTGAGACGTGTCCTCGGCACTGCTTCTGGCAGCCACGCCGACGGATGCACCGCTCGATGAAATGGCCACGGAGCTCTGCGCGTCCCCCGGGCTCGGATGGCCGAGGCGCTCTCGAGTCGCCATCTCGTAAAAGGTGATGCCACGCTCGCTCTCCGCTCGGGTGCATGACGTGCTCCTCACATTAATCGGCCCCGAACGCGGCCTCAGTCGAGCCACCTCCGCTTCCAGCTCGGAGATCCGACCCCTCAATGAACCATCTTGCGCCTCGGCCTCAAAGCAGGCCGGGACGGCCGAGGTCGGAACTCCAACATGGCTCGCGATGAGATGACGAAGATGGGTGACTTCGATGCTCCTATCAACGGTGGCTCTCTTCAAAACATCGACTTCGGCTGCCAATTCATCTCGTTCAGCCGTAAGATCGGCCACCTTAGTTGTCAGCTCCTCCCCCTCCGTCCGAAGCTTAGTCTCCATAGATTGCAAATGCTGAATCTCCGAAAGCAGGTCGTCCCTCTCCGCCGTTACCTTTGACAGCGTGTGGCGAAAGCACCTGGTCCGAAGGCTACTTGTGAAGGCAGATGGCGAGGCATCGCCCTCACCCGAGGCAGTCATCTCGGCAATCCTGCCCTCCAGGCACCGGATATTGCTGTCCCGCTGCCCTAAGATAAGCTGAAGCTGGCCTCGCTCGGTTTTGGCTCGGCGCAGTCCTAGCTCGACCTCGTAAAGTCGCTCTCTACACCTCGCCAGACTCAACCTTGTCGCCCCGAGCCCGGCCTCGGCTCGAACCTTGGCATCCGACCCTGCACGCTCGATCTCTTGGTCTACCAGGGCGAGCTGAAAAGAAATACAGACGAGCAACAAAAGTTCAGACATGGCCCAAGTCCTAGACTTCGGGGGTTCTAGTGAACAAATTCTCGAACACTCAACATACAACAGACAAGTGCAAGAAGCCGAGCCCAAAAAGTTGAAGTTTTTCATTCATTACAAAAAGTAGCGGTGGCCAGTCCGCTATTAGGCGTTACACAAAAAAAAAAAAAAAGAACAGACGGAAAGAAAAAAAAACAAAAAAACAGACGGGATCAGGACTCGACCTCTTTCCCGGGGCGGCGAGAAGGGGTCGAGGGCGACGCCTCCGAAGGGGCAACCGTCGCCAAGGGGGTAACCACCGACCCCTGAGCTCCGGCGGCTGGATCGGCCAAAGGCTCGTCGTCGCCCCTTTCCTCCTCTTCTTCTTCCCCTCCGATTCGGGGTCAAAGCCTTCGACGTACCCCGGAAAAAGCTGCCAACCCGAGACGTCAACAGTTGGGTAGGCCTCAGTCACCCGGGCGAGGGCGTCGGCGAAAGCTTTGGCCATGTTCACGGTGAGGTAGCCCTGCGCCTTCTCCAAGGTCGCATCCTCCGCCTTTTTCACCGCCGCCGCTTGGGCCTCGGCCGCCTCCGTCATCTGCTTGGCCGCCTCCTCCTTCTGCTGCCGAAGCTGGTCCTCCAGCGTCTTGACCCTGTCCTCGAGGTAGGTTGCCCTCGCCGACTTCGCCTCAAAGTTCAGCTCGAGTTTGTCGAGCTCGCCCCGGATCTTGTCCCTCTCCTTCCGGGCCTGGTCGTTCTCCTTCTTCATCTCCTTCTCCTGGGCCGCCAACCTCTCGGTAAGGTGCCCGAAGTGAACAACGATCTGCGAATAGAATGCAAAAATTCGCAAAAATTACAAACTTAAGAAGGTCGGCATGAAGAGGAGGGGGCTCGGCTCAGCACTTACCGACACCGCCGAGCGCGCTATCTCGATGATGTCGTCTCCCTCGCGTCCGGCCTCCATTGCCGCACGATCCTTCGGCGTGGCGAGGTGCTTGACGGCCTCCATGCTCGCCAAGGTATTACCAAGGAACCCGTCGTGCTTCCGAACCTGCCAGTCCGGGACGTGGATCCTTTTATGAGCCTCGGTCAGAAGCTCCTCGGCCGTCTTCGTCAACGGTGGCGTCACCATGGTTAGGACCTCGGTGACGGGCAACTCGCCGACCCTGGCAGACGACGAAGCGGCCCCGACCTCAACCACGGGGGACTCCAAGATCTCTACTTCTTCGGCCACCGGCATAGTCTTCGGAGCCTTGGGCGCCGGTTGCTTCGACGCCACCCTCTTCCTCTTCCTCGGAGCCTTATTGGCGAGGCTCGTCCTCAATGCCAGCACTGCTTGGTAGTCCATTTGCTCTGCACCAAAAGTCAAGTTGGTCAGCTCGGAACAAGATAAGGAAAAGGAAGAAAAAGAAAACAAAGACAGTAAATAAAAGCAGCGTACTGGGGTTAACATGAGCGAGCCCTCCCTCATACAGGACGTCCTCGGTCAACTCCCTCCAGTCATACTTCGGCCGATCAAGAAGTGCCCGTACGGCGTCTTCGTCTTCCGGTCGAAGTGCCGGCGGCGCCTTCACCTTCTTCGGAACACCTTCCACCCAACCAACGGGAATAGGCCAGGCCTCGGCGCTACGCACCAGAAGATACTTCTCGCGCCAGTACTTGATAGAGTCCGGACAAACGACAAGCCTCCCCCATGCCTCGGAGTCAGATAGTACCGGTAGGCCGACCTATTCCCTTGGTGCAGCTGATAGATGGTCCGAAGCACACTCAACTCCGGCTGAATCCCCTCCGCCTGGCAGTGAAGTACGAAGCCGTTTATGACTCTCCAGGCGTTCGGCATAAGTTGGATAGGGCTGACCCCGAACCAATTTAAGACCGTCACCGCGAACGGATGGAGAGGTAGCCGAGCTCCGGCGATAAAGGCGTCAACCGGCCAGCAACATATAGTCACCGGCAACGGCGAGTTGGCCCTAACCCCGGGGCCCGGCAGCATAAGCTCGTACTCCTGCGGGATCTGGAAGCAGTCTCGAATCGAAACTAGGTCCTCTTCGGCGAGAATCGACACCGTCTCATCGGCCTCTGTTGTCTCCCTCGCCGCGTTCTCCTCGAACGACCTTGCCCTCCCGTACACTATCCGTTCTGCCTTATCCTCTGGGATTTCTCGAACCCTATGGAGCCCCGTCAACGGTCCCGGCAGCTGGCCGAACGCCCCCATGCGCTTCGTATCCTCCACAATAGAGTCCTTGCCGAACACCTTCTGGCCCTTGGCAGCTCGACTCGAAGTTGGAGCTCCGTCAGCTCCGAGGGATGGCTCGGACGAAGAAGAAGTGTGGGAAACAGACATGTTTAGAAGATAAATATAAAGATTACCTTGGAAGGGGAACTCGTCGGAAACTTCGCTGGAAAACAGTCAGTGATCACCTGAAGCTCTCTCACAGCAGACTAAGACGCGAACAAAAAGCTTGGAAAGTAAAAAATGAGGAGGGGGTGAGGATTTTTATAGAGGAGCCAACGCTTCAATCGAGGTAAATGGGCCTCTAACGCAGGCCCACCCCCACAAAACGACAAAAGGAGACCCCAAACGTCACCTTGTTCTCCACGCTGATCCAGACGGCGCATTAATGACCACCTCGCCTGGCAGAAGTCCAGGAGGCGGCATTAATGGACGTCACGTCTGACAGAAGCCCAGGAGGCAGCGTTAATGGGCGTCACATCTGTCAGAAAACTCAGACGTCGTCACATCTGTCAGAAGCGTAGGGGGTTACATCCGCCAGAACCGCCGAAACTCCGCCCAAAAAGAAACGAACAAGTCCGAATCTTCGGCACAGTTCGCCGAACACCCGTGCCACCGGTCGTTTTACGGGCGTGAGTTCGGCACGTTTTCAGCTCGCCACAGTTCGCCGAACACCCGTGCCACCGATCGTTTTACGGGCGTGAGTTCGGCGCGTTTTCAGCTCGCCACAGTTCGCCGAACACGCGTGCCACCGATCGTTTTATGGGCGTTCGGCACGTTTTCAGCTCGCCACAGTTCGCCGAACACCCGTGCCACCGATCGTTTTACAGGCGTGAGTTCGGCGCGTTTTCAGCTCGCCACAGTTCGCCGAACACTCGTGCCACCGATCGTTTTACGGGCGTGAGTTCGGCGCGTTTTCAGCTCGCCACAGTTCGCCGAACACTCGTGCCATCGATCGTTTTACGGGCGTGAGTTCGGCACGTTTTCAGCTCGCCACAGTTCGCCGAACACTCGTGCCACCGATCGTTTTACGGGCGTGAGTTCGGCGCGTTTTCAGCTCGCCACAGTTCGCCGAACACTCGTGCCACCGGTCGTTTTACGGGCGTGAGTTCGGCACGTTTTCAGCTCGCCACAGTTCGCCGAACACTCGTGCCACCGATCGTTTTACGGGCGTGAGTTCGGCACGTTTTCAGTTCGCCACAGTTCGCCGAACACCCGTGCCACCGATCGTTTTACGGGCGTGAGTTCGGCACGTTTTCAGCTCGCCACAGTTCGCCGAACACCCGTGCCACCGATCGTTTTACGGGCGTGAGTTCGGCGCGTTTTCAGCTCGCCACAGTTCGCCGAACACTCGTGCCACCGATCGTTTTACGGGCGTGAGTTCGGCACGTTTTCAGCTCGCCACAGTTCGCCGAACACTCGTGCCACCGATCGTTTTACGGGCGTGAGTTCGGCACGTTTTCAGCTCGCCACAGTTCGCCGAACACTCGTGCCACCGATCGTTTTACGGGCGTGAGTTCGGCACGTTTTCAGCTCGCCACAGTTCGCCGAACACCCGTGCCACCGATCGTTTTACGGGCGTGAGTTCGGCGCGTTTTCAGCTCGCCACAGTTCGCCGAACACTCGCACCACCGATCGTTTTACGGGCGTGAGTTCGGCACGTTTTCAGCTCGCCACAGTTCGCCGAACACCCGTGCCACCGATCGTTTTACGGGCGTGAGTTCGGCGCGTTTTCAGCTCGCCACAGTTCGTCGAACACTCGCGCCACCGATCGTTTTACGGGCGTGAGTTCGGCACCTTTTCAGCTCGGCACGGTTCGCCGAACACTCGTGCCACCGATCGTTTTACGGGCATGAGTTCGGCACGTTTTCAGCTCGGCACCGTTCGCCGAACACTCGCGCCACCGATCGTATTACGGGCGTGAGTTCGGCACTAATTCGGCTCAGCACCTCCCGCCGAGTGCTCGTGTCCCCGAACCTCTTACGGGGGCGAGTTCGGCACCGAGTGAGTTCGGCGTCAATCGCCGGATGTCCGCAGCGCCGACTGCGTCGCGAGCATGACTTCGGCGTCCTTCGCACCAACACCCAACAATCAGAGACGGGCAAACCGCTAACTAAGAAGAGCACGACGACGGTTCAAGAGTTCCACCTGCAGGAAAAATCACCATACCGCCTCCTTCGCGATTCAGCAATGCTCCATTTTAGTTCCCGATACAACCCTAATAGCCAGTGAAAACAGTGAAACTACTCCTCAAAGTCTGATTAAACATCAATCTTCGGGAGTGGGGGGCTCGTGATATGGCTAAAAATGGGGTTAAATCGGAATCGTCCAAACGGAACACGAATCTTGAAGTACAGGGGTAAAACGGTAATTTCACCAACCCAAGGGTCCAAACTGGGTGTCGGGTCTTCGCCTCAAAAACCCAATAACCCACGAATGGATCCACCTCAAAGTGGGTGCGGGTTTCAAACCCGTTACGCACCCATTCCATCGGGACAGAATCAAGGTCCCTGATTAACCTTAACCAACGGCCCTGATTCACATCCATCCTACCACTGGGAGTCAGGGATTAAATTCCTTAACTGATTAGGGGGAATATACCTTATCAGATTACTTTCCTTATCTGATTACAAGGAATATTACTTATCTAATCACGGGGATTACATTCCTAATCCAGTCCCTAAGACGCCTATAAATACCCCCCATCCATCTCCATTGCGAGGTAATCAACCTTTTGCCAGTCTTTACGCTCTTTCATAGTCTGCCAAATTACTGACTTGAGCGTCGGAGGGTGCGTCGCCGGGAACAACCCCGGTGTTTCGCACTTTTTGCAGGTGCACGGTAGGAACGACGATCGAGGCCCGACGGAACAGGTACGCAGGTTTTCCTATTCAGTTTCCCCAAGAATCCACAAGTTCTATCTGTTTGCCCCCACACCAAATTTAGCGGCAACAACGTACTTTTCCCAAAGCTGATCGAGCTCACCCTATAATACATCAACACACCACGTAGGTCATCTCTCCACATGAGGCTACCCGTCCAATACACACCCAAAGGAGCCCTCATCACTAAATTCTCCTTAACTACTCTCCAATTATTTCAAAAAATCGTTTCTAGGGGCCAACCGAGGTGTATTCATTTCCAACACTAAATTTGTAATATCTCCATCAACCTTGTCATTTGTATCAACTCTATTGAACAATTGCACAAGGCACGGTAAAGAGAAGTCAACACCGCGCATTCCTAACTATATCGGTCGGCTCTATGTATGTCGGTAATCAAGGAAAGGTACATTAGATGGACTATATCACCCAAAAAATTCGGAAAGAGAATACCTCCGATCATCGACACAAGATACGCCTGTGTGTAACATTGAATTTGGAAGTCGGCCGGTTCCTCTATCAAACTATTGTTGAACTCTGTATAGAGCCACGAACGTCGAATTGATTCGCCGACAAATACACTTTGTCGTTCTTTTCAACCTCCCTCCTAAGGCAATCTTTAACCATCACAACTCTATTGAATAGGAGGTTTCCGATCACGACCACCCCATCTATTGGAAGACCCGATATAATGGCTATATCTTACAGCGTAACTGTCATCTCACCAACGGGTAGGTGAAACGTGTGTGTCTCCGGCCTCCATCGATCCACAAGAGCTGTAAGTAATAAATGGCCGTATTTAACTTTGGCCAACATGGACATTCCATACAACTCGCAATTTACCAAGTATTTGTGTATATGTGGGTGCATCGGTAATATCGTGTGCATTCGGAAACTCATATTCTTGGTCTCTCCCTTCTACACCACCTGAGACCTATGATCTTCTTGCAAATAGATTAGATTTGAGTCTAATGGACCCAGACTTCCTTTTTATGCGGCCGATGATGATGCACCTACAGCATGGGAAGAAGTGTTAGGATTGTGTCTTGAATACTCATTGTTCCGATTAGAAGAAGGTAAGATGAAGCACGAAGGTCGAAGCGTCGAAGTGAGTAAAAGGGAAAACAGCAGCAATAAGGTGCATGCATAGTTGCAGTCGACTGTCCTATGTTGCGGTCGACCGCACCCCCCTACCGCTCGTAGTACAAGGATTGTTCGAGAGAGGTACGGTCGACTGGTCTTGTTGGACAGTCGACCGCCCGCGGCGCTGTGTTTGTTTTTGGGCTTCGATTTGTTAGGTTGTTTCAGCCCAATCTTCAACTCCAAGTTAGATCGTGCGGCTCCTATTCAGTTATTTCTTTTCAAGTTATATCGGACGGCTAAAAATCAAGATTAGACCTAGGTTTTCTCTCTATTCTTCTATACATATTGTAAACTCCTCCTTTATGAGAGGTAGTACTTCGTAGATTATTTTCTCCATTGTAAAGAGATGCTTGAGAGAGATATAGTTCTTGGTGAGTGAGTTTAATTCCTTGTATTGAGTGAATCAATAACTTCTTGTAATCTCTTCTAGTTGAATATCAGATCTCCCTATATTTCCCCCGGATTAAACAAAAGCTAACCGGGATAAATCCTCGTTGTTTTTGTGTTTGGATTGATGGATCTACTTTCTTGCTCAATTGATTCGTCTCATCTCTTTGACTTCCTCATTGCTCTAATTAGTTCCGCTGTGATAACGGGCATTGGTTGACGCCCCAATCCCAACAACTGGTATCAGAGCTTCAGGTTGCCGAGTCCCTTGGTTAAGATGACAAGTCACAGTCTTTTGAAGATCAAGCAGTTCAATGGAAAGATCAATGAAAGGCCATCCAACATGAAGGAGGATGCTTGGAAAGATATTCGCGAAAGAGCCATAAGTCTGATCCGACTATCTTTGGCAGACGAGGTCATGTGCAGATTTCTGGAAGAAACTGACGCGGCGAGTTTGTGGGAAAAACTCATAGCTGACTACTCTGGTTCGTCGTTATTAGATCAGATGCATTGGAAGAGGAAGTTGTTCCGTTTATCTATGAAGAAAGGTACTGATCTCCAAAACCACATTACCGAGTTCAATAAGATATTATCTAAAGTTAAGGCGATTAACACAGTTGTGTGTGAGGAAGATAAAGCTTTCAACCTAATGTATTCACTGTCGGATTCATACGAGCTTTTGATAACTACCATGCTACACGGTAGATCTGCAAAGGAGAGTATTTTCGTAGATGGTGAAATCAAAGCATTGAAGGAATATCAACTTAAGAAGGAAACCCATAAATCATCATCGTCTATTCCTACAAGTTGTCTAGCAGTGGATGGTCCTTCAGGGGGAAGACAAAGTGCTTTGCAAAAGGATTCGATCTGTCGCCGTTATTGTAAGAGGCCAGAGCATATCAAGAAAATTTGTTGGAAATTGCTGAATCAGGAGAGCGCAAAAGAACGGGAGTTCAGCTGCTAATATGGTTAGTGTCTTTGATTCAGGAGATTCGTGTCTTCTTGTTTCAAATTCTTTAGAAGTGGATTCTAGTTGGTTTCTTGACTCAGAGAGTTCTTCTCATATTTGCTCCAAGAGGGAGTTATTTTCTACTTAAAAGTCTACTACAAGGCGTTGTGTGACAACGAGACTGGGGAGATTTGTGAAGTAGTGGGTGAGGGGACAATTGAGTTGAAGATACCAGGCCTAAATTTGTTCACTTTAAGGGATATTCTGCATGTTCCTCTGTTGAAACGGAATCTGATTTCCTTGGGAATTCTGGATGCACGGGGTTGTAGGTACACAGCTTGAGATGGAGTTTTGTCTATTTTTCAAGGTCATCGTGAGGTGATTAGAGGTATGAGAGTGGTTAGGCCAAGCCAACATAATCTCTACAAGCTTTGGGGAATCCGAAAATCCTGTATAGGGGTTGCTACTTCTTTTCCCATTATTCCCGCAAGCTCAACTAGTTTGCCGCAACTAGATTCATCAAGGCGAGACTCGAGAGGTGGAGAAAGCCTAAGGGTAGGTGGAGTTCGTGCGGAGTTTTTCAACTTCGTGAGTACATCTGCGGAGGTGTACCCTTGAAGGGGTATACTGAATTTGGTGAGATTGGGTAGAGATCGGTTCAACTAGAAGAAGAAGCTATTGTTCTAAGTTTTCTTTGCAAGTGAAAATTATTAGAGTTTGGAGATGAGTAACACATCATGTGATAGCACTCGTATGCAATCCAAGGTAGAGTTTATTAGGATTGTGTCTTGAATACTCGTTATTCAGATTAGAAGAAGGTAAGATGAAGCAGGGAGGTCGAAGCGTCGAAGTGAGTAGAAGGGAAAACAGCAGCAACAAGGTGCAGGCATAGTTCCGGTCAACTGTCCTATGTTGCCGCCGACCGCACCCCCCGACCGCTCGTAGTACAAGGATTGTCCGAGAGAGGTACAGTTGACCGGTCTTGTTGGACGGTCGACGGCCCACGGCGCTGTGTTTGTTTTTAGGCTTCGATTTGTTAGGTCGTTTCAGTCCAATCTTCAATTCCAAGTTAGATCGTGCGGCTCCTATTTAGTTACTTCTTTTTAGGTTATATCGGACGACTGAGAATCATGATTAGACCTAGGTTTTCTCTCTATTCTTCTATATATATTGTAAACTTCTCCTTTATGAGAGGTAGTACTTCGTAGATTATTTTCTTCATTGCAAAGAGAGGCTCGAGAGAGAGATAGTTCTTGGTGAGTGAGTTTAATTCTTTATATTGAGTGAATCAATAACTCCTTATAATCTCTTCTAGTTGAATATCAGATCTCCCTATATTTCCCCCGGATTAAGCAAAAGCTAACCGGGATAAATCCTCATTATTTTTGTGTTTGGATTGGTGGATCTACTTGCTTGCTCAATTGATTCGTCTCATCTCTTCGACTTCCTCATTGCTCTAATTAGTTCCGCTGCGATAACGGGCGTTGGTTGACGCCCCAATCCAACAAGAAAATGGTGGCTAGCATTCATTTCTTTGTGAACATAAAAAAACCATACGTCAACAAAAATATTAATAAACAATGTGTCAAGATAACAAAATTAATAAGCCTTGTTTCTTTAACAAAATTAAAAAATGATGTGTGAAGATAACAACAATTTCTCAATACTCGTATAAAGCTACTACTAATAACAATCCCCACCACAACATATTTATCTATATTAACAAATCTCATATGAACATCCATTCATACATACACAACTATCAATATAATTATTAAAAATTTAGCAATTCTAGTATGTACCAATTTTTCCATAGTTGTTTAATATACAACATTGTCAATTAAAGTGTACATAAACTACACGTCCATTCATACTACTACTTAGATCAATCTCCTCAACACCTCATATACTACCCTAACAATATAACTCTCAATCATCAAAGTGAATATTTTGAAAGAAAATTAGGGTTTTCGAATATATACCACAATTTTGGATTTTAGAAGAGTTGTAGAAGAAATCAGTGCCAAATATAAAAGTGAATGGAGATAGAAGGGAATCACAATTAGGGTTTATGGATGGGTATTTTATGAACTTGTTTGGGATATAAAAGAGCACTCTTGGCCGTTGAGAATTGGGATCTAGGATTTTTGGGTTTCGGGAGAGAGAGGAAAGATCTAAACTGAAAGGGGAGGGAGAAGAGAGGACTACTATTTATATTTAATGAGTATTATAACTGATGTTATTTCCAACAATGACATCAATAATGCAAATGCCGTTATTGGAGATAACGACATCATTTATAAGTTGTTTGAGCACCTGGAATTTTTTTCAAGCCAGAAGGTTCACATTTGTATAGGAAATGTATTGTTGCTGTTTTTTTCCAAACAGAGGCATGCTTTAAAAAATAAACTGATGATGCTTTTTAGAGCAACGACATGGAATTAATCTATGTCATTTTTTTCAAGAACGTGTTATGCTGACGTGTCCAAAACTGGGTCAGTTGAGTAAATACGTTCGAAAGTAGTTTAGTTTGGTGAATATTTTCAAGAAGTGGTTAGTACGGAAAGAAATTCCATTTTTTGTATTTGTTTCTTCCTTTCTTTTTTTGTGTTTTTGTTAATTTTAATAGAGTATGTTTTTTTTTAGGGAAAATGTGAAATAAGACCACTCTGTTTCATTAATAAGAAGTTAACAAAACAACCCCAGCATACTGGGATAAGTTACAACCTACAGACAGAAAAAAACATGAAGCGACATAATCAGTACATATAATCAGCTATCACTCTAAACTACGAGGACCAACTAATTGTATGTCCGTCAAGCAAGCTTCGAGCACCCACCTCCACGGCACGCGCACACCCACCTGAAGCGAATCAAGCGGGATTTGAAAATTTGCCGCTCCCATCCTTCTACCTCACCAAAGCAACTTCACATGGCCCAATCGGAGTCGCACCCAAAAGGAGAGCCGTGGAGAGGGTACACTCAGTCACCCTAACAACGAACACCGACAAGGAGAGAGCCGTGAAGAGGATACATTCACCTTTCACGTGCATCTACTCTCTCTAGCGATATCTCACAAACATTAACAGACACCAGCACAGAGTAGTGAGAAGCAACATATTTACTCTCTCACTCTCTCACACACTCTCTCTCACGCAAAACCTGAAACAATCACAACTAACAGAAGCATCACCTTCCCCTTTCGCCCCTATGGGCGGTGGACATTGTAGATTTCAGGTTTATTGATGAGGACATAGTGGTGGCGCTGTTGCGAAACCTGTGGCCATTGATTAACGGGTGTCGAATTCAGGGTGCGACTACCCCACTACCGATCAAAAATAGATACATCTTCACCTCAACAATTTCTATAGGACACCTCATGGGGGGACCCCATATGCGGGCCCAAGCCCCCAGTTAGTGCTGTAAAGGTGCCCACCTATGGGGGGACCCCGTCTTCGGGCCCTAGCCCCGTAACCGTGCAATACCGATCCCAGGTACCTTCTCCACTCCCCCAACACAAACATAACCCGCTGCCGTCTCTAACTCCGGTACTACCATCACACTTACTCTCTCTTCTTCGCATACACAAGTGAGCGCACATCACGGAAGGACCCCATCTTTGGGTCTAAGCTCCACAATCGTGCAAGACAACTTAACGCTCCGACAGATCTGAGAGAGGGCACGGGGGCGTTGGGATTAAATATCAATGTGGATCACTGGCACTACGGCGGCGTTGCTTTGGCTGAGGTTGAACAAGTAAACGCACATCATGGAGGGACCCCATCTCGGGCCCAAGCCCCACAATCGTGCAATACAACACACTCCACACCTTTCACGCAAGATCAACACTGCGCCAGCTATTCCAGTTGCCGGAGGATCATATATGCCGATCCAATTCTTGCAGGTAGTTAAGTACATAGTCTCAGCCTTCAATATAATCAACTCAAGGGACAATGAAGGCAATATTAGCCTCCACATTGCCTTCAAGCCGTTGGTCCAGGAACACAAAAATAAAGAAAGAAAGACCAACGTTTGCATCTCAACGACCTCTCAAGCCCTTGGTCCAGGAACGAGACCGGCTCCACCCTGCTGCTTTATCAGCGGCGTCGCTAGCGCCGCCGCCGACATCGACGGATACTCCCTCGACGCCGATATCGGCATCGAACTCAACAATGCCGTCGGAGCACCCGCCATGGTGCTCCCAGTCGGCGCGTACTTCATCGGCCTTCCCCTCTTCTTCTTGATCGGCCCCACCGCCGCAATCGAAGGCGTCGAGATCGCCAGAGGCGGCAGCAAAATCACGATGCTAGGGTTTTCCCCTCTCTCCTCCACCGCCACTGCCACCACCGCTGGTGCTCGTGCGGGGTCGCTGCGGAAGTGGAGCGGGGTCGCGGCGTAGGCATGGACACGACGGAAGAGGGGTCGCGTTTGGGGAGCATGACGGGAAGGAAAAGGAGAATGGCAAGGGTGGACGGGGGGGGGGGGGGGGGGGTACTCACGTCGGGGCGACGGCGAACAAAATAGCCACCGCCGCCCCCAGGGTTTTCAGATCTAGGGTTTTAGGATCTAGGGGTTTTCAAAATTTCAATTTTAATAGCGTATGTTCATTTTAATCATTACACATGTCGGAAACAACATTACGAAAAAGGATAATGTCATATGCGGTGTAAGTTAATAAAAAAACAAACATGCAGGATTTCATACGGGGTTTCCTAACTTTTACCCTTTTTCTTATTTGTAGTATATAAATGATGCAGTTTATTTTTGGAGAGAGTGTGGATGCACCAGGTGTGAGTTCGGACTCAATTTGTAAAGGGGGAAGAGATCGGTAACGAACGGTGAGCTGGAGGCTCGCCTCGGCACTGAAGGATCGGCTCGGATTGCCTCGCCTCGCGTACCTGCAGACGGTCTAGAAACACCAGGGTTTATCCCGGTGGCAGACCCTCCGACGATCTAGTTAGTCTCTGAGAGAGAGTAGCAGTAACTAGGGTTTTAGTGGGCAAAGATTGATTACCTTTGAAGGTGGGTGAGGGTCTGGTATTTATAGATAACCCCAATCAGGTTTGGATCCGCTTGGGGGCCGGGTCTGGACCCGAAAGCCCATGGGCCTAACGTGGCAAGAGGCCCAGGGGGTTTAGGGCATACGTGGCAGCGCCAAGAGCGGTTTAGGACTGACGTGGCAAAGCCCCAAGTGGTTTTGGAGCTGATATGGCAGATCGTGGGGGCCCTGTATCTCTGGGAGAATCGGAGGGCCTGGGTTGCGCCAGGTCACCCCCCTCCCTTACCCGGCTGAGTGGAAGGCCCGGGGGGCGGTCGAGGATCAGGGACCGAAGGTCGGGGCGGATCGTCGGAACGAGGAGGCCAGTTTCGTGGCGGTGAATTTACGACTCGGCACCGAGCCTATGGTGGTCCGGTACCGAGCTGGCTTGACTTTGAGCGGGAGCCATCCTGGGCCTCAGGCCATTTTTATCCTACCTCATAAGCCCCCCACTCCTGCGGGGATGCGAGAGTTAGCCGTGGAGGAGTATTTCTGGTCGTGGAGAAGTATTTCTAGTCGTGGAGAAGAGTAGGTGATACCTTTCGGGGGCCTCGGGGGCCGATGTGTCTTTGTGGGAAGGCTGCCCTGGTGCTGGACCTTACCTCGGACTGGCGAGGGTTTACGGGTCGGTAAGGACGATGGCGAACTGTTGTGCCTTCGTGAGAAGGCTACCTTGGGGTTAGACCTCACCTCGGACTGGCGAGGGTTTTCGGGCCGACCGGGGCGATGGCGAACCGTTGGGCCTTCGTGAGAAGGTTACCTTGGGGTTAGACCTCACCTCGGACTGGCAAGGGTTTTCGGGCCGACCGGGGAGATGGCGAACCGTTGGGCCTTCGTGAGAAGGCTATCCTGGTGCGAGACCTTACCTCGGACTGGCGAGGGTTTATGGGTCGGCAAGGGCGATGGTGAACCGTTGGGCCTTCGTGAGAAGGCTACCCTAGTGCGAGACCTTACCTCGAACTGGCGAGGGTTTACGGGTCGGCAAGGGCGATGGCGAACCGTTGGGCCTTCGTGAGAAGGCTGCCCTGGTGCGAGACCTTACCTCGGACTAGCGAGGGTTTACGGGCCGACCGGGGCGATGGCGAACCGTTGGGCCTTCGTGAGAAGGCTACCCTGGTACGAGACCTTACCTCGGACTGGCGAGGGTTTACGGGTCGGCAAGGGCGATGGCGAACCGTTGGGCCTTCGTGAGAAGGCTACCCTGGTGCGAGACCTTACCTCAGACTCGCGAGGATTTACGGGTCGGCAAGGGCGATGGCGAACCGTTGGGCCTTCGTGAGAAGGCTACCCTGGTGCGAGACCTTACCTCGGATTGGCGAGGGTTTACGGGTCGGCAAGGGCGATGGCGAACCGTTGGGCCTTCGTGAGAAGGCTACCCTAGTGCGAGACCTTACCTCGGACTGGCGAGGGTTTACGGGTCGGCAAGGGCGATGGCGAACCGTTGGGCCTTCGTGAGAAGACTACCCTGGTGCGAGACCTTACCTCGGACTGGCGAGGGTTTACGGGCCGATCGGGGCGATGGCGAACCGTTGGGCCTTCGTGAGAAGGCTACCCTGGTGCGAGACCTTACCTCGGACTGGCGAGGGTTTACGGGTTAGCAAGGGCGATGGCGAACCGTTGGGCCTTCGTGAGAAGGCTACCCTGGTGCGAGACCTTACCTCGGACTGGCGAGGGTTTACGGGTTGGCAAGGGCGATGGCGAACCGTTGTGCCTTCGTGAGAAGGCTAAGCTGAGCTGCTGGCTGCCTTCATGGAGCATTAATGGCGCTCCAGGATTCGTGCGGCGTTCCAACTTCCCGGGGTCATTAAATGGTGTCCTCTAATAAATGTATGGCGCTTCAGCTCCCTAAGCGTGACGGTTGGGCTTCCGTCGCTTGGCCTCCCAAGGGCCATAATGGCTGGTCTTTGAGGGAGGTTATAAATACCCCACTCCCCCCCTGTAGCTTCGATCACAGCAAGGGTGGTTCATCGACCATCAGGGGTGTCTGCCTTGGGCGGACGCCCGTTACTTGAAAAATTCCAACCCTGAGAGCGTCGGTTGGGTGGTTACTCTGCCGCCGTGATCTTCTACTGGTTCTGACGGCCCTGATACGGTTGTCAGACCCAAGGGAGATCAGGGCGGGAGGGATGACAATCGAAGTTCGGACTCGGGGGATAAGGTGCCTCGGACGGATGGGTCTTCTCCGATCTCTGTCTTCCTTCCGGGCTGACGGCTTCTGATGATTGTCAGCCCGAAGGAGTTAGAGATGGGAGGTGGGCCGATCTGCTTTCCGACAGGGTCCCAGGCGATGGTGGTTTTTCTCCCACCCTCGAACAATTCGGGGTTTCGGCTTCCGAGGCCGTAAGCCCCGAGTTGCTCGCGGGTGAGAGGGGAACCGACCGAGTCCTGGGGCCCGGGGCGCTCGTCGAGGGCGGGTGCCTTAAAACTTTTTAATCTAAACTTTCTTCCGAGCCGAGCCTTGTGCCGGGTCGCTACTGAGTGCGAACCGAGGGTTGCAACAGCACAGCTGGGTGACGTCACTGGCGCGTGTTTCTAGGAGATGTGGCGCGACTTTTTAGGGGCAGTTTCACGCAAATCGAGGAACAGTAACACGAAAATCGAAGAGTCACTCCTTCCTCTATAAATACCTCTACCTTTCCCCCATTCCGCTTATTTCTCTCTTGCTGCTTTCTCCAAAAAGTACCCAAACACTTCGGCGCTCGTCATTGCAGTTTGCAGCACCGGGCTCGTCTTTCCGAGGCAACCAAAGGTTAGTTTGTAAGTTTATTTCGTTAGGCATGTCTAGGGCTCAGTCTGGCTCTTCGGCATCGACATCTAGGGGGGAAGGGAACCCAGGCACTAGGCTCTCAGACTCGACATCGTGGGAGGAGGAGACAGTATATGATGTGAAGCCCCTTCGCTCTCGGAAGCCGTATATGGTGGAGAGCAGCGATTCTGAGGAGGGGAGTGATAGCTCAGATGATGTTCAGATACTGGATCCGGTTTTTGAGGAGGAGGGTAGGTGAAGCGGGCGAGGCTCGGACAGGAGGTACGGGGAGGAGATCCACGGTTCGGGGAGTAGGTTCGTCGTCCACGCTGACTGGTCTCGAGCGTTTATCCACTCCCTCGCCGGAGAGGGCTAAGAAGAAGAGGGTGTCAAGAAAGAAGGGGGCGAAGGCCGGTGGTCCGAGCCAGGCGCCCATCCTCTGGAATGTAGTGACGGGGTCGCCTGTACAGCCGAACGACAATACCCCGATGATCTTTTCAATAAGGTGCTGTATGGGGTCCAGCCTTCTTCGCCGAGTCGGAAGAAGGTAAAGATGGATGCGTTTCCGACGATCCTGGAAGCCGGTGATTTGGAGGCTGCTCAGGCGGCCTTCCACGTCGGGTCCGGCTACAAACTGATGTTGCCGAGCCCGACCCTTCGTCCCACCGACCCATTGCCGGAATGGTACTGCATCTTCCCCGCAGACGCCTTCGGCTTGGGGCTGAGGCTGCCGGTCCATCCCTTTATTCGAGTTGTGCTAAATTGGGCGTCCCTGGCTCCGATGCAGTATGGGTCGAATTCATGGAAGCAGATAATTTGCTTCGTGTTACTCTGTGAGGAGCAGAAGGTGCCTCTTCGGCTGGGTGTGTTCCGCGCAATGCTGGGGGTCAGCTCGTCGGGGGAGTCGGAAGGGGTATACTACATCTCACCTCAGAGTAAGGGGAAGGTGGTCCACGGCCATCCGGACTCCATCAAGGAGCGAAAGCGAAAATATTTCGTGATCCGGAGCTCAGAGCCTTGGGAAATTCCCACCCGTTAGAATTATTACAGGCCGAACTTCAAAGCGCCGAAGCAGAAGGACCTGACTGCCGAGGAGTGGAGATTCATCGAGCGTCTCCGTTTGTCGCACAGCATCAGCTGGCTGAAGGTGACGGAGGGTCACTTGGCCAGCGTCGGACTGAGCCCTGCCGTGTCTTTTATGTAGTCGTTTCTTTTTTGCTTTTACTATTCTTTTGAGCTTATCGTCCTTAATGGGTCTTTTTGCAGGTATGGATCCAGAATCGATCAAGGCTCGGAGGCTCGCCTTGAAGCAGAAGAAGGCCGAGGAGGGGGGAGACGCAAAGAGGACGAGGGGGTCGACTCAGGTTGTATCCGAGGCAACGCTTGAGCCGAGGGGTAAGAGGACCCGCTCGGAGACGAGCAAGGAGGCGGCCGTTCAGCAGAGTTCGGGTCAGGCGAAGGTGTCCGAACGCAGCAAGGGGAAGGGTCCCCTGGTCGGAGCCGAGGGAGGGGACACTGTTATGGAGGAGCTTGGGCGGCCGTGGGTGCTGGCCTGGTCGATACGGGAGGGGGACTGTCTAACCCGCGGGCCCCAGGCCATAGATGTGGTGGAGAACCTGGCGACTCCCCGAGACCGTGAAGAGATGAGCGGCGAGACTTTGGAGCAGGCGTACACGCGCCTGGCGCAGGCCAGCGTGCTGGTAAGTCCGCCGACCCCACTTTCCTTGTGAATTTATTGTGAAGGAGGTTTCCTTAATAGTGCTTGGTTGCCGCAGGCTTGTGTGCAGGGGGCCCACGTGAAAAGTCTCTACGAGGCGGCCGTGGAACGGGAGCGAGGTCGGGCGGACAAGTGCTTGCAGGAAATGAAGGAGATGAGGATCGAGCTCGAGGGCTCGCACAAGAGGGAGCAGCAGATGAAGGTCGAGCTCGAGGCCAAGGAGGCGAAGTGGGGCAAGAGGGTGGTCGCCCTGAAGAAGAAGTTTGCGAAGGAGAAAGAGGAACCGACGACGACGGGGCAGGACATGGTGATCGCGGCCCAGAACGAGGTCTACGCGAGGGCCTTCAGCCATGTGAGGCACTTCTACCCGACCATCGACCTGTCCGGCCTTGACAATGATTTGGAGATCAAGGTGCCACCAAAGACTCCTGATACTGAAGCCCCGGTCGTGGGTTCGGCTGCCGACCCACCCGTGAACCCGGCTAATGCTGAGGTGACAAAATAGGCTGTTCGCCTCCTTGTTCTTTTTTCTTCTTTTCTATTGTATTTGCCGACCGCGGACTGGCCACCGCAATTTTGTATGACGATTTCTATTTATAAGAGAGGATTTTTTGATTGGCCATCTTTTGTACTCGGATTTTTCTGGACCCCTTTTGCCGATGTGTTTTGAGCGGTGGTTGGTTCTCTTTTAGGTAACAGCTCTCCTTCCCGATGCGGGCCCCCGTCGCTCCGACGTGGCATGGCTCCGGAGTAAAATCAAGGTCCTGGAGGCCACGTTGGTTCGTTATCGCAAGGGGGCTTGCGACCAGGATGCTGCCTTTAACTATTATCGGGACAAGTCCAAGGCTCTGAGTGCCGAGGCGAACCGGCTGAAGAGGGCAATGGTAGATCGGGACCTCGGAAGTGCCGGTCTCGGGTACACCATGTCGAGTGCGTCGGTACAGAGGCCCCCGTCCGAGAGACTTCTTCGCGACGTCATAGTGGAGAAGGAGATGGAGATACACTGTTATAAGGCGATGTTGGGTGTGTCCGGGACGAGGATGGCATCCTCCTCGGGAGACCGGCGAACGGAGGGGGTTCCTTCGGCGTTGCTGCTGCTGGAGCGTGTCCGACCGGTTGACGCCCAGAGCTCCGTGGCTGGTTTGTCGACCGTGGCTGACCCCAAGGACCACCATGACGAGGAGAGAGCTCCCAGTCATTCGATCGGAGTGGGATTGCCATCCCTCGGACCCGAGGGGCCCTAAGAGTGAATTCTTTCTGTTTGAAATGAGTGGAGTGGTCCTGTAACGGTCTTTGTTTGTTTTCCAGAACTAATAAGGGAGTTTGAATACGGAGTTTCTTTTCATTCGTTGCCCTGGCCAATAGCCTATTGATTGGTGGTGGAGGTGAGGTTCGGTCCTGTCGATTCGTGAGGGATCGGTACCTGGCGTGGCATCTTGGGCACCGGGAGGCATTATGGCAACTCCCTGGCCTGAAGCCTGTTCGGACCAACCGAGACGTCGGGGGACGACACCGGAGTGAGGACTCGGGTGCCGAAGCTTTGAGAAAGCGATCCCATTGTCCGGTGTTAGGTCGGACCTGCCGAGGCGTTTGGAGTTGACAAAATGGGATCTCTTTCATATATGTAGAGAGGGGCGCTAAAAGGGCCTTCTACATATGAAAACTTACAAAATTATTATTTACATTAGCTAAGCAGGGACCTATATCCGCTCTTCTAGGAACTTCATTAGGTGCTCGGCGTTCCAGGGTCGCTTGATCGCTCGACCCTCCATGTCCACCAGTCAGTAAGTGCCGGGACGTATGGCCTCGGCTACCCTGTATGGGCCCTCCCAGTTGGGGGCCAGTTTCCTCTTCTTGGTCGGATCGGAGACGGACAATTTGCGTAACACGAGGTCCCTGCCCTTGATGTCTGTTGGGCAGACTTTCTTGTTGTAAAACCTCTCGATCCGTTGCTGGTAGATGCTTCTTCGGACGTAAGACTTCTCCCTGACCTCGACGACAATGTCCAGGTTGGCCCTTAGGCCGGATGAGTTGTCGGCTTCGTCGAAGGCCATGATCCGGGGAGAGGGTAGGCCGACCTCTACGGGAATTACTGCCTCGGTCCCGTAGGTCAAACTGAACGGTGTCTCTCCTGTGGGGATCCTCTTGGTGGTTCGGTGGGCCCATAGCACGCTGGGCAGCTCTTCCACCCACAGCCCTTTGAGGGAACTGTCGAGGCGCTTCTTGAGGCCGTTGAGGATTTGCCTATTTGCGTTCTTCGCTTGGCCGTTGGACTGAGGGTGGCATATAGCGGAGAAGCGCTGCTGGACGCCGATGTCCTCGTAGAACTTTCGAAAATTCTAACCTGCGAATTAGGTCCCGTTGTCTGTAATGAGGACCTGAGGGATCCCGAACCGACAAACGATATTCTTCCAGAAGAACTGCTGTGTTTGGCGCTCAGTGATACTGGACAGAGGCTTGGCCTCGAGCCACTTTGTGAAGTAGTTGATGGCAACTATCAAGAATTTCCTTTGCCCTGTTACTGCGAGGAAGGGGCCGACAAGGTCCATGCCCCACATGGCGAATGGCGTAGGACTAGCCAGGGATCGGAGATTGGCTTAGGAAGCCTCTTGATAGGGGAGAACCTCTGGCATGGGCCACACCTCTTGACCAGGTCTTGGGAGTCTTGGAGCATGGTGGGCCAATAGTAACCCTGATTCAGGGCTTCACGAGCGAGTGATCTGCTTCCCATATGGCATCCGTCGATCCCTTCATGAAGTTCTTTCAGCGCGTAGCTGGCTTCGTCATTGGTGAGACAGCGGAGGTACGGCTTACCATCGGCCAGTGTGTACGAGCATTTGAAGAGGATGTCGTCGATCATGACGAACCTTTTAGCTCGGATCCTGACTCGTCTTGCCTCTGCCCGGTCTTCGGGAAGCTCGGCTCGAACTAAGAATCTTCGAATGGGGGCGGTCCAGTCGTCCGGACTGGCGCCGCTTTGCACACACATTGCCTCCTGGCCTTGGTCATCGATACTTGGTTTTAAGAGGATTTCGATGAGTACCGTTTGGTCGAGACCCTCGAAGGAGGAAGAGGCGAGTTTTGACAAAGCGTCTGCTTGGGCGTTCTGCTCTCTGGGGACCCTAACAACTGTGGAGCAGCAGAAGGATGCTAAGAGTCGTCGGACCACAGAAAAGTATCGTATCATCCGATCATCGCGAGCCTCGTATTCTCCGGTGATCTGATTGATCACGAGCTGAGAATCGCTGAAGGCTCGAATCTGCTTGGCTCCGGCTCGGTGTGTCAGGGTCAGTCCAGCAATCATGGCCTCGTATTCCGCCTCGTTGTTAGAGGTCGGGAAGTTGAGGTGGAGGGAGTATTGAAGGAGGAATTGGTCAGGACCCCGGAGGATGATTTCGGCACCACTCCCGGTTTCACAGGAAGATCTGTCGACATAGACTTCCCAGATCGGATCCGAACCTTTGACACTTGGCTGCTCGGAGGCTGTGCACTCGGTGATGAACTCGGCGAGGGCCTGACCTTTGATCGTCGTCCTCGGCTGATAGCCGATGTCGTATTGGCTCAGCTCAATTGACCACTTGACCAAGCGGCCAGAGTTCTCTGGCTTGTAGAGGACGGTTTTCAAGGGCTGGTCAGTTAGAACTTGGATGGAGTGAGCTTGGAAGTAAGGGCGGAGCTTCCTGGCCGCCATGACCAGAGCATAGGCCACCTTTTCGATCTTTGCGTACCTCGTCTCGGCGGGGAGTAAGACCTTGCTTACATAATACAGCGGCCTCTGAACCCCGTCATCTTCTCGGACGAGGATGGCGCTGTGGGCGTGATCCGAGGCGGACAGGTAGAGCCACAGGGGTTCACCCGGCTCGGGTTTGCCAAGGAAAGGAGGGTTGGCGAGGTATTGTTTTAGCTGCTCGAAGTCCTCTTGTTGAGGGGCACCCCACTCGAAGCCCCCTTTTCCGCACAGAGCCTTGAAGAAGGGGAGAGATTTCTCCCCTGATTTGGAGAGGAAGCGACCGATGGCCGCCAACCTGGCCGTGAGTCTCTGAACTTCTTTGACATTCCGGGGCGGGGCCATGTCTATTATGGCCTGGATCTTCTCTGGGTTCGCTTCGATGTCGCGCTGGCTGACGACGAACCCCAGAAACTTTCCCGAGGAGACCCCGAATGCGCACTTGGCCGGGTTGAGCCTCATGTTATGACGTCGGAGGATTCCGAAGGCTTCCTTGAGGTCGGCGACGTGGTCCGGCCCGGCCCAGCTTTTGACGAGCATGTCATCGACGTAGACCTCCATGTTGCGGCCGATTAGGTCTTTGAAGATCCGGTTTCACGAGCCGTTGATAGGTGGCTCCGGCATTTTTCAACCCGAAGGGCATAACGCGATAACAGAAAAGACCTTGGTCGGTGACGAACGAGGTCTTTGCAATGTCAGGCAGGAACATCCGGATTTGGTTATACCCTGCAAAGGCGTCCATGAAGGACAGCAGCTCGTGCCCCGAGGTCGCATCGATCAAAGCATCGATGCTGGGGAGGGGAAAAGGGTCTTTAGGGCATGCTTTGTTTAGATCCGTAAAGTTTATACAGATCCGCCACTCCCCGGTCGCCTTTTTAACCATGACGACGTTGGCCAACCACTCGGGGTAGCTGACCTCCTGAATGAACCGAGCGGACAAGAGTTTGTCCACCTCTGCTTTCACAGCTTGCTGCCTCTCCGGCGCGAATTAGCGCCTCTTCTGCACGACCGGCTTGGATCCCGGGATGACGCTCAGCCTGTGCATGATCAGGTCTTCGGATATCCCGGGCATGTCGGAGGGCTTCCAGGCAAAGAGATCGACGTTGCGGCGGATGCAGTCGATTATGCCCGCCTTCAAACCTTCGGAGAGCGAGCGGCTCACTCGGAACCACTTCGACTCGTCTGCGGCCCCGAATGGGACCTCCTCCAGCTCATCGGCTGGCTCAGGGGCGGAACCGTCGCCCTCGGGCCCGAGCTCGACGGCGTCAAGGGGGAAGACACCCCCTCTGACGGCGGTCATGTAGCAGGACCGAGCTGCCTCTTGGTTGCCTCAGACGACACCGACCCCTTGCGGGGTGGGGAATTTTAGCTTCAAGTGATAGGCCGACGGTACCGCCTGAAGGAAGCACAGTCCCGGTCGGGCAAGTATGGCATTGTATGCCGCCTTGACGTTTACCACCATGAAGTCCATAGACTCGGTCCGCTGAATAGGAACCGAGCCCACGGTGACGTCGAGAGTCACAATCCCTTCTATTACGACAGGGACGCCAGAGAACCCGTGCAGGGTGTATCCGGCGGGCTTAAGCTTGCCTCTGGGCAGTTTGAGATTCTCGAAGGCTTCGAGAAAGAGGATGTTTACCAGACTGCCGTTGTCGACGAGGATCTGCCGTACTTCACAGTTAGCCATGTGGAGGCTAATGACGAGGGCATCGCAGTGAGGGAGGCGGATGCCTTCGAGGTCTTCTCCGGAGAAGGAGACAGACACCATTTGTAATCGGGGTGGGGGGAGATTTTGGACAGCGTTCACCTCTCGGATGAAGGTTTTTCGAGAAGTATTTGATTCTCCCCCCATCGGTCTTCCGTGGACACAATGCAGAATTGCCGGGGTTTCGGCTTCCTCGGGCTCGGCTTCCCGATCCTGGATGCGGTTCGGAGTAGGATTCGGAGGCGAAGGCCTCCAGTTCCTGGTATCTCGCTGATCCCGTTGGTTTTCTCTTGTAAACTCCCGGAGATACCCTCGTGAGATGAGGGCCTCGATTTCGTCTTTTAGGGCCCGACATTGGTCGGTTTCGTGCCCATGATCCCTGTGGAAACGGCAGTAGAAGCGTTGGTCTCGCTTCTTGTTGTTGCTTGGTCGGGGTGGAAGTCGGACGTCTTCGATTTCTAAGAGGATGGCGGACACGTCCTGTGTCAGTGGAGTGTACCTTTAGAAGCGAGGGATCGGAGGTGCCCTCCTTGCGCCGACTCCTTCTTTTGCTGCTTTCTGGACAGGTTCGATCTCATCTGCCCTGCGCTTGCCCTTGCCTACGACTTCTTTGCTGTCCTCTGGGTTTAGCGCTTCTTCTGCTCGTAAGTACTTCTCGACTCGATTGAGAAGGTCGGGGAAGTCCATAGGCGGCTTCTTCGCCAAGGAGACCTTCAGCTGGTTGTGCCGGACATTGTGTCGGAAGGCGGCCGAGGCGACCCCGGCGTCGAGGGCAGAGACGGATCTTGCCTCGGTTGTAAACCTTTTGACGAAGTCGCGGAGTGACTCCCCCTCCCTCTGGCGGAGGTCGAGCAGGGATGCGCTCGTCTTCTCGGCTTTCCTGCTGGTGACGAAGTGGCCCAAGAAGTTGGCTTCCAGCTGATCGAACGAGAAGATCGAGCCGGGGGAGAGTTTGGAGAACCACTCCCTAGCCGGGCCCCGGAGGGTGGCCGGGAAGGCTCGACATAGCAGGAGATCCGAAGCGCTGTGAATCATCATGAGGGTCTTGAAGCCCTCCATGTGATCAGCTGGATCACCCTCGCCGTTGTAAGTCTCGAATTGCGGAGGTCGGAAGTTCCGGGGGATCTCCGCTTCTAAGATGTTGACGGAGAATGGCGGCCGGGAAGGCGCTCGGCCTGGGACGGGGTTCGGATTCCCGTCGCCGATGCGTTCGAGGCGATTCTCCATCTCCATGAGGCGACGGAGTACTTGGTCTGTGTGCTCCGGTGGAGGGGGTGGCGCACGAGTATAGCTCCTTCCTTCGCTCATTTGGAGGGGTCGGTCGAGCGTCGCGGACCTCGGTGCGTCGTGAAGAGCCTCCATGATCTCATCCCGGAAGCTCCGAAACTCGGCCCTAGTAACCGCGCCATGGTCAGAAGGGTCGGGTCGGGGCGTAAGAATCCGGCCGATGCAGCTGAGTACCGACGGCCTCTCTCCGGGCGCACGCCCGGAACGGTTCGGGGCCGAGTTGGAAGCGGTCCCTCCCCTGGCCTGGCTAGCCCTTCGGTTCATAATGACCCGACGAAGGTCGGGTTGCTCGACGTGAGGTTCGTCTTGTTGGGGTCCGGGGTTCGCCCCCGGATTGTTTGATCCTTGCCTTCCGTCGAGGGCGTCCTGAAGAGGAGGCCCGTCCTGGCGGGCGGAAGAAGCCGGTCTCCGGGCCCTGGGAGGCATGGGAGAGTGGATCGAGGGGAGAGCGTCGGTGGCGAAGCTCGGACTGTCGTCCTTACCAAACAAATAGAGTTTCCCACAGACGGCACCAACCTGATGCGGTTTGTTTTTGGAGAGAGTGTGGATGCACCAGGTGTGAGTTCGGACTCAATTTGTAAAGGGGGAAGAGCTCGGTAACGGACGGTGAGCTGGAGGCTCGCCTCAGCACTGGAGGATTGGCTCGGATTGCCTCGCCTCGCGTACCTGCAGATAGTCTAGAAACACCAGGATTTATCCCGGTGGCAGACCCTCCAAAGATCTAGTTAGTCTCTGAGAGAGAGTAGCAGTAACTAGGGTTTTAGTGGGCAAAGATTGATTACCTTTGAAGGTGGGTGAGGGTCTGGTATTTATAGATAACCCCAACCGGGTTTGGATCCGCTTGGGGGCCGGGTCTGGACCCGGAAGCCCATGGGCTTGACGTGGCAAGAGGCCCAGGGGGTTTAGGGCATACATGGCAGCGCCAAGAGCGGTTTAGGGCTGACGTGGCAAAGCCCCAAGTGATTTTGGAGCTGATATGGCAGATCGTGGGGGCCCTGTATCTCTGGGAGAATCGGAGGGCCTAGGTTGCGCCAGGTCACCCCCCTCCCTTACCCGGCTGAGTGAAAGGCCCGGGGGGCGGTCGAGGATCGGGGACCGAAAGTCGGGGCGGATCGTCGGAACGAGGAGGCCAGTTTTGTGGCGGTGAATTTACGGCTCGGCACCGAGCCTATGGTGGTCCGGTACCGAGCTGGCTTGACTTTGAGCGGGAGCCATCCTGGGCCCCAGGTCATTTTTATCCTACCTCAATAAATATAAATTTCAGATTTTATTATTCAATACTAAATGTTTGTCTAATAATTGTAGCTAGTAATTCCAACATACACAATTATAATACATATGATGATACAAATATGTATCAGTGTATGCCTGTATTTTCAATATATACAGTAAATTTATGCACGCATGTATGTATATGTATGTATGCTTTTGGTTGTCCTGTATGAAGTTCAGATTTTCTATAGTATGATACTGATTTAGAGTGCTTTGAGATGTGTTATTCATTTCTTAATACTTGTTAAATAGATGAATATTAATGTACTAGACTTTGATCAGTATGTAAAGAATTACAAGTAACGCAGAAAATTGAGTAATGCTAATTGTATTGCAAGTTATGCAGTTTCACGGACCATTTATGCTGACCGAGTAGAGTACATAACGCGGCTTCATCCTACCTAAATTCTCTCACGTTACAATGTAGTACATACAAATCTTGATTGATTTATTCATTATCATTTTTTTTTGTATATAGATGCCAACATTGATTCCTTACCAGAAGTGAGCAATCTGCATTGTCCTATTCTAAATCACCAAACCACCAGAATCAGCAGGCCTTAAATTCCTTCATATTAGCACCTTAGTTTAATTCTACAGTGACAGTGACCTAGATGTAGTTAGATATTATAGACTTGTATATTAAGGCCTGCACAGCCTGCAAACTAACAACAACACAAAGAAAGCAGGAATAGCAAAAGAGAATGGAGGTTGAGAACAGGTACTTCACAATCAAAGATTACATCGATGGATTGCCATCTGAGTCTGATTTTGAGCTCAAAAGTGCCCCATTGTCGTTGGCATTAGATGAAGAATCTGGAGGAAGTGTGATTGTGAAGAATTTTTATGTGTCAGTTGATCCGTATCAGATCAACCGCATGAAGAAGCAGAGCTCCTCCCAAAAGGCTTCCGACTTTGCAAACCGACAGGAACTGGGAAAGGTAAAGTGCGCAAGGTTTTAACTTCGTGTTGGTTTTTTTTTTTTAAATACTTTTTGTTGTCATTCTGTTTCATTAATGAGAGATAACGAATGTTTGTATTGTTTGTTGTCAGGAAATTCCTACTTTTGGTGTGGGAAGGGTTGTGGCCTCGAGCAACCCAGAGTTCGAGAAGGGTGATATTGTTTCAGGCGTGTTGGGGTGGGAAGAGTACACGATTGTTCGCCCAGGAACGATCCTCAACAAAATATCAGAGGAACTCCCTCTGTCCTATCACTTGGGGGTGTTAGGTTTGTTACCAGAACTAAGTGTGCTTCTACTCTTTTGTTGATAGTAAAAACATGTATTGATAATTTAATTTTTTTTTGATACCAGGATGGAATCCTAAGGGATTCCAGCCAACCAAAACATATATATAAAAACTAGAACCAGAGAGTACAACCAGACAAAAGCACTACTTAGTGCAAAAGAAGCAATAAAGCTTCGAAACAAAAAGGCATCCGTAGACTAAGAGTTTAAACAGAGTATCACATAGTAACATAACAAAAGAGACAACAGCCTAAGGGTCAATAACAATGATAGGGCTACCATCGTGACTAACACCACGTTCATACGCATACTGATAAGACGACACCACGTTCATACGTTTATTGATAATTTAAATTAATGCAGAAGTTGTCAGGATACTTTCGCTGTAAAACTAGTGAAATTTTAAACATATTTTAGCTCTGTTAACGTATAGACTTGATTTGAATGATGCAGGGCCTAGTGGGCTTACAGCTTATGGAGGATTCTACGAGATTTGCAAGCCGAAGAAAGGAGAGAAAGTATTTGTATCGGCAGCATCAGGATCTGTCGGAAATCTTGTAGGACAGTTTGCCAAGCTGCATGGTTGCTATGTTGTTGGCTGCGCCGGAACTCAAGCCAAGGTTTTGTATCTCATAGATAGATATCCTTCTTACTATTCCATTTTTTTGTTGAGAAATCTATGTATCTGCAATCTAGATACTCGTAAACAGACTTGAATCTGAGCAAAAAGTATATAACACAAACGAGACAATTCTCCACAATAATGCTAAAACATGAAATGAGAATGGATCCTGATCATATATTGGAATTGGAACCCTAGGTGGATATGCTTAAGGAGAAGCTTGGATTTGACGACGCATTCAACTACAAAGAAGAACCTGACCTGAAATCTGCACTGAAAAGGCGAGATTCTTTTCATTCTTGTTTTTTTTCCCCTCCTCTTTTCTTCTTGGAGTTTCCTCAACATTCTTGTGTGCAATTTGCGCAGGTACTTTCCCGAGGGAATTGACATATACTTTGACAATGTGGGTGCAGAGATGCTGGAGGCTGCAGTTGTCAACATGAACGCATTCGGAAGAATTGCAGTTTGTGGGGTGATATCAGAGTATACAGACAAAGATAAAAGAGCTGCACCTAGCATGTTAGATGTGGTGTATAAGAGGATCACAATTCGTGGTTTTTTGGCTTTCGATCTCCTCAATGTCTACGCTGATTTCATATCCACGACTTGTGAAAATCCATGTGATTGAAATCCATGTGATTGAAGATATCTCTCACGGACTGGAATCAATACCCGCTGCATTTGCAGGCCTCTTCCGAGGTGACAACGTTGGGAAGAAGATAGTTCAGGTGGCCGATACAAATTGAGTACCCTGTATGGTTGTTACTTCTTCAGTAGATCAAACTGATTTCCTCGAAAAACTGTACCAGTTATTCGCGCAAGTAACAATGTAAACAATTGTGGAGGATCAATGCAAATCTGAAGAAAATGATAAGAACAGTGAAATGGGAAAGGATTCCCAAAGAAAGAAGAGAAAATAGATGCTAACAACTGGACAAGAAATACTCAAAATACTCAAATTTCTTATTCAAATTAAAACCGTAATCAAACTGATACAAGAATAGGAAAAGAAAAAATCACACCTTTCACAATCATACCCGGTTCATTATTTCAGGTAGAAATGGGGAATAATAATAATTACTGTACACAGACATCATTGCATCAGTTTATATTTATACAAGCACAGACAACTCATACTGACAACCGAGAACCATGAACAGCTGTACAATTTCATTAGATTTCATGGAGAAACAAGAATCTCTATTCTCTACAAACAAACCAACCCCTCACAACATTCGAATCCTAAAACTAGAGGGGTGCGAATGATTATACTCATGTATGAATGATTATACTCATGTATATATATATACTCGCTTCAAACGACACCGAGGTGAGGTCAGTGTAAGAAGAAAATGTTTGCAGCATGATTGAATAGTAATAATGATAATAACATTGACATAATTAAAGGGATATTAACTAATTTCTTCCTCTAAGGCGACTAAGTGTAACTGCACTATCAGCAACCCTCGACGTCCTAAACACTTCGGATTGCACAACAAACTTAAGAAATGTACACTATCAGACACAATGCTTCTCATGAAATCCGTCTGCTGAAATCAATCCCGTTATCAGGCGTTTAAGCCTGTCAGCACCAGGACCCGGCTTGAGCTGACTCGCACTTTTCACAAATAATTGTGGATCACTTGTGTTGGAATCAATTTGCATCCAACCACCAGGCACGAATCCTGAAGAATCACGGCCAAGAATCTCCGTATCAATTTTGTCTAGAATTGAAGGGTTGTCCCTCCCGAACTTTCTTGCAAACGGAGCATTACTATCGACCATTCTTGAGAAGTCATCAACTGTGAGGAAGTGTGGGTGCTGCTTTGGAGGGTTATCCCACGAGATGTAGTGGAGGTCGTGGTTGACAGTAGTGTTTTTGAATTCGGGAGCATTGCAGATGACGGTGTGAAAGTAGCCTTCAGGGGAGGAGAGAAAGTTGGAGTAGTACATCAAGACTGTACGTGGGAGGTTATCCCACCCCCAGATACAGTATTCGATAAACTGATGAGTAAGCATCATCCAAGCAGAGCCTACATTGATGAATATCACGAAATAATTATTGTCGGAGATTATAGGGGTACAACATCATATGCATAATCGAACTCATATCAATTTCGTAAACCAACAGAAAAATCCGGCAGTCAGTTTAAGTTATGATTATGAATATGGATATTGTTAAAAACTTTAAACACTATCGAAAATATTTGAAAAAGATATCTGAATAAAAGATGCATACACAAATGTAGAAAAATATTGTAGAACATACCCACTAAAATCTATTTAGCATCATACCCACTAAAATCTATTTAGCATCAACAATCTAGTTAGTAGTTAGTATAGTATTATTTATAACCCCCCCCCCCCCCCCCCCCCCCCCCCCCCAACCAAAAGAGAGAGAGGGTTGAAGAATGAAGTCATCTTTCATGCCTCATAAATATTTTCTAATAATATCTGAGTATTATTATCCAAAACAAAAATAAAAATTGTATCTTACTGAAGAAATATAGTACTGCTACTCTGTTTCATGCTTCTCATGTCTCTCACTGTAAACAACAATGTGACCACAATAAATATGAGCAATACACATCTACTTTGACAAGTCACTTCAGGTCAAGTTTCCCAAAGAAGGATTTGTGTCAGATGTGTGTTTGGGCAAGTATTCATATTGGATACAGCATGACTGCGAGATACATCTTGCTCGCTTGAGATTTTGTCACTTGGCTTACTGTCATCATCAAATAAATGAGCTGAAGCGCAGATTTATAACAATGATACACTTTTAATAAAATAGAAATGATCTCAGTCAAGATCACATCATGAATGGTCAGAGAGTATATACACAGGTTAGGATAGGGAATAGATATAATGGATCATAAGGCCCTTCATCAATCTTCCAATTACAGCAATAGCTTAATCAACAATACAGAAATGGACAAAGAAATGATGCTTTTATTGGCTGTGTTCGGAAAGGGAGTTAGAACGGAACGGGGTTAAGGCTTTACTTGCCTAAACTCCCCTAAACACCCGATAATACCATCCCCTACACCTCAATCAAATCAAGAGCAAACATACTGTCACAAAATACCGTCGTGACTAAGTGACAAAAGTTCGGGTATCATTAACCCCACCAAAAAAGGTAATACTGTCTATATAATGAAGAATCGGGCCCAACTGTACCAGAAAAAAGAGGCGACAAATTGCAATCAAGTACGCTTGAAACCTTTCATTTTCTTTGCAAGTCACATGTAATCAATAACTACTACTCATCAATAGATCTTGAGGAACATACAATATTAACCTACATTTTGATGTCCCTATCCCCTAATAGACCAGCTCTTGAAGCTGCTAAGTATATGTTAGCCCAAGTTTTATATATTAGTGGATAAAAAGGATCGCATAATTTTACTTAATTGATGTCCCCAATAAACCAACTTTTGAAGCCGCTAAATAAGTCGGCCCTAGTTTTAAATGTCAGCACAATGAGCACATTAAAGGAAACTAACAGAATTAGAACACGTCGGTTGGGATTTTGGAGGAACAAAGTTTCATGATAGCTACTTTTCTTCTGTACCCTATTTCAATTGTTTCTTAAAATGAGCCTCGAAACACTTCCAAAGCCTCATAGGAAATCTTAAACATTTGCAGAAAATTATGACAATACTTTCATCTTAAATAAATGTTCCAGTAACCTCTTAAACTCTAAAGTTTGGTTTCAATATTGATTAAACGTGGAAAATTGATATGCATTTTCTTTGGCGCATGACATACACAACTCAGACAGCAATTTAACTAACAACTATAGATAATAAGATCCAAGGAGGCAACGACTAATATCATCTGGATAGTAGAGGCATTTTATGATATAAGACCACAAGCAAGTAAAGTAAAATAATAACAATTACTTTATCTTGAGGCAAAAGGCTCTAATCAGAAAACTGTTGGCTTAGAATACTGAGACACGAATATCAATGACGACGAGCGTAGCTAATTCTGAATGATACGAAATGGAAAAAGATGATGCTACTAAAATCACAGATGCTTATTTACGGGAAGAAGTGGAGGTTAAGCAACTCAGCATATTCATCTTCACAAGCAAATGAACTTAAGGGTCTCATATTGTGATAAGTCATAAGTGGTAACCATCTTAGCATACATTGATCTATCTTGTTGACGTAGTCTCTTTCTAGTCATGTGACACCCAGTGATGGAGCCCATAAAGAAATCTTGAACTAGCTTAGCATACAGTGATCCATCAATCTGAAATAGTTTGTTTCCAATCATGGGTCACTCTCTGGATGGCCCGATAAGAAAATTTTGACTTAGTTGCATTCCATGTCATATTTCAAATTTTTATGTTTTAAGAAAATAAGTAAACGCAACATAAACTAATCTTATATGCTACAAGTCTTCTCCAAGCTTTCATCAGTGCAATAACTATTTTCTAGATTCCAAATAAATACTTGCTAGACTAGTTCTATTCATGATACAAGAGGCCGGGAATAGAAGGGTTGAAGTTAAATTTTATGAAAAGAGAAAGTTTGACCACATATCAAGTTAAAAACAAGTCAGTCCTCCGCGAAGTTTTCTACTTCAATTTTAGTCAAATTAAAAGCACCACATAATCAAATGATTAACTGCAACCTAAGCTAGGGTTTTACAAATTTACTGAAAAGGATGTATATTTCAATAAATTGGACATCGTTAGATCTCTTAATTGACAATATTAAACTTGACTAGAAGTCGAACCAAGAAACCCTAAAGGTCACAACCAACACAACACCTCCATTTGATACACTCTTGGCATTGACAGAGCTTTCTGCTTGCATTCTGAAATGAACAAGAAGCATCAAGCCAAGCCACCATGGGAGCCAGCTTTTAAGGATTCTATAGCACACCAATGGCCCGTTAAAATTTTGTGGTAGAAAAGAGTCATCAATTTGGGTTTCTTGTTGGTTCTTAATTAATTTGAAGATAGTAATCTCAAGTCTGGTTAGGCTGAGAATTGTTAAACAATCAACTGGATCATATGCAACTATATCTATATCCATTGTTAAGCTAGTTTATGCAGATAGTAATCACCAACATGTCTTTCATCGCAGGAAACATTTGGAGTTTCTAGCGTATACATGGCTGCAATAGCAAGCTATTGAATCAATCTATACTGATATGACGAATAAAGAACGTGTGGAATAAAAAATATGAAGAGAGATTAGATATCTGGAATTGCAAATGCATAACAAATATCAATAAAGATATTTCACCTGTAAAGAGCTTGAACGCAGTAGGTACACTCCTTTTCTCTGTAACCCAAAACACATCAGATTTCTGCAAGCTGTACAACCCAGGATCTATGATCACAGGTCTCGCCCTCTGGAACCTAAGTGGATATCAAGGAATCACTTTTAGCAGGATGGTACCTCACAAGCAGAAGAAATGAAAACAAACTCTTATTAGAAAACATAAAGATTGTCCGCATACTCTTTCCATCCAATATCGCTCGTATGCTCGATAAAATTCAGTTCTCTGGGTAAGTTTGCCAGTGTATAGAGAATATCTGCTCAACAAGAACCAAAAAAAAATTAAAATAAATAAATAAACGGAAGAACTTCAAAACTTTAAAAACACAATCAACCAACAAACTAATCATTCATGTACACAGAACTGAGAAATAGACAGATTCTCAAAGCTTCCAAAATTTTAGAACCCAGCTTCCTACTAACACAAAAATGACTGCTAATAGCATTCAAAAATATGGATAGGAACATCTAAGGAAACTTTTAAATTCTCATTTGGTAGGAAATAACACAAGTAGCCAACCAGATAAGTTTTACAAAAATAAAAATCATGATTTCAATACAGCAACTAATGATACCGATGCACTTGATTGATTTACAACATTTCATTCCTAATCAGAAAGTCAGCTTGTGTCGCATGGAGATCCTATGGAGATCCTGTGTCGGACACCGACACTTCATGGACACTCCTTGGACAAGTGTCAGACAATTCTCATGCGTGTCCTAAACTTTATATTAGATCGTATATGTTGGACGCCAAGCCCAAAAAAATTGGGATGAAGGCTGTTGTTTTGTTGTTGTTGTTGTATCTTATATGTTGGACACTTCTTATTCATTTGCCAAGCACTTTTTTGAACATATATATAGACAAGTTTCAAACAGTTTTTCACATTTCCTGTACTACTTAACTCTACTACTTGCATAAGCATTAAGGATCTTCTCCAATTTCGTAATGGCCAGTGAAGTGTTATTACATTTTTTATGGACTAAGATATTCTATTCTGATTATGACATTATGCAGTTCAAAATTATATAATTGGACATCAGTTGTGTTAGTTATATGTAGCACTGTGTTAGATAATGTTATGCTATATAATATTATAACCATGTCCCATGTCCTACATTGTACAAATTTGTAGTGTCTCGTATTTGTACCCATATATCAATGCTTCCTAGAACTAGAAGTCAGTAAAACAATGAATTACATGAATGCAACAAGCACCTAGTAACTTCCTAAACCTAGTACTTACTAAAAAACAAAGTATCCTAAACATAGAGACATTAATTCAGTACTCTATCCCCAGATTCCCTTCAACCCCCCAAAACTTAGTACAACAAACATAACAGATGTCCAACTACTAACCTCTATATAATTACAAAACAGGAAAATTTATCTCTAAAGGGCCCTCATCACTTCTCACTCATTTCCATTCAAAATTGCAAAATCTGCTCAACAAGCACAAATCAATCTGAAAAGATTCAAAATCGTCACGACCCCCAACCAGCCAACTCATCAATCACTCATGTACATACAACAGGCAGCAGTCAACAACCGAATATTCGGGAAACCTTCTGAAAACTTCCGAAAATACGACACGATTTCCAAACTAGACAAATTGAATGCTAACACTATATCTATATGACACCTTCCCCAGTTTCCATCCCAACCCAAGGAAACACCTACAGGATAGAAAATGGCAAAGCCACCCAAATACAATCTATAGCACCATAATCTTGATATTTATGCGCTTACTAATAAATACCCTCACTAGACAAAAAAATTCAATCCAATTCCAAATCACGAATTTGTACTAGACAAGTGCAACTACTAGGTACTCACTAATATACAAAGTATCCTGAAGGAAACTTCCAATTGGGTAGGAAACAGAACCAAAGTCCAAATGGCAGAGCAAATCAAATGTGACTCATAAAGTAATACTCTTGGTTGGTTAGCTTGATCAATTCTCATCGTCCCATTCCAAATCAGGAAATTCCAAAACCTAGTAAACCCAAATGGCAAAACCATCCAAATATGATCTATAGCACAATAATCTTAATTCTAACATATTTACCAATAATAGGATATTTACGAGACAAATTTCCTTAATTCCATTCAAAATCAGGCCTTTGAGCAACACAAGTGCAAGTACGCGACTACTAAGCATGGTTCCAAAACTCGGTATCGACTGCCACATACCGATAACATCAGACATACCGGGAGTACCAACAGGCAAATTTTCAATCCGACTCGCATAATTGCACGTTGGTATCGGCTGACATTTGATAACATGCAACTATGTACTCATACTAAAGAAACCACCCTGAAGAAAACTTCCTCCTTGGTACAAGAGGCAACCAAATTAGGAAACTAAAACCTAGTACTCCTCACAATCTAGTACTAACAAACAAACAAATTGCCCAACATACATATAATTCCAAATGGCAAAGGCAACTAAATATGATTCATAAAGCAACAATCTTGATTGGCCAACTTGATTTGATTTTCATCGTCTAACTCCAAATTAGGAAGTTCCAAAACCCAATAAACCCAAATGGCTGACTTCTATTGGTAATATCGGATGGCAGGCAAATTTTCAGTCCGACTCGGGCAATGCATCTCGGTATCAGCTGAGATTCATGCTACTAGGTACGTACTAACAAAGAAAGTAGCATGAAGTCCCTTCAAGGACATCTGATGAAATTGGAACAAACCACTCTGAGGGAAACTTCCTACCATATAGGACACATAACCCCAAATGACAAACCCAAACAAAGCTATCTCCACTCATTTTCATCATTCCTTTCCAAATTAGGAAACTCCAATACCTAGTACTCCTCGCTAATAAACAAACCATCCTAAACTCATCTAGTACTACCCTATATGTAAAAAAAAAATTGCTCACCATCTGAGTAACCAACGTCTATTGGTAACATCGGACAAATCAGGAGTACCAGTATCCAAATCTTCAATCCGACTCCGGCAGTGCATACTACATACTCACAAATAAACAAACCACCCTAAAGAAACCTTCCTTCTAGCTACGAAACAACCCCCAAAAGCCAAACCCAACCCACAAAACAAACACCCCACCAATAAACAAACCATTCTAAACACATCCACTACTAACATAGTAACATACAAACAATTGAGCAACTCCCAATACATAATTGCCCAACTCTCTACATACAATACCAACACCCAAAGTCCCCCCAAAAAGCAATTTTGCTCACCATCTTGAGTGACCAACGGATAATCCGACGCGCTCAAGTTAATAAACCAATCCCACTCCCCACACTCCTTCAACAAAATCGCCGCGGCATGCAGCGTATTCGCCACCATCGTAGGCCCCCGATACGTGACCAGATTCGCCCTTTTCACCACCCTCACATTCCGAAACCGCTTATACACCGGATCCTTCCGGATCTCCACCGCCACCTCCAGCCTCTCCACCGCCGGCGCCTCCAGATCCAAATGCACTGCGTAAAAGTTCGCCGGATGGTACAGAACCCTGAGCGTCCGCCGCAAGTTCGCGCCGTCCCCGGCCGAGCCGGAGATCAGGTAGGCGAGCCGAGGGATTGGCTTAGTTGAGCCGGCGGCTGCGCCGGTGAGTTTGGATTCGACGAAGAGGGAGGGGGAGGGGTTAGGGTTGGGGTTAGAGTTTTGGGAAAGGAGGGAGAGGGAGAGGGAGAGGAGGAGGGAGGTGAGGAGGACAGGGATGAGCCATCGGCAGTGGTGGGGCGAAGGGAGGAGCTTGGCTGCGGCGGTCAACGGCGGAGGCGTTGACTGCATGGGAGGGTGCAGTAAGGTTACCGGCGCCGTTGTGGCGATTTGCATGCGAGAGTTTTTTTGGGGGAGGGGGTTTGAATGAAAGCGGGAGGTGAGAGTTGGCTTTAAGTTTACCGGGTGAGTCAGGTGAGCGGAACTGTAGGTGCCGTGTGCGTGTGGGGAGTGTGCGTGTGCTTTGAGATGCGTGCCGCGTGATAGGGGGTGGGGGGGTTGCTTATCTTTATTTTTGGAATAGAGGAATGAAGTGGGATTTTTACTTCGGATAAATTTCAGTTAACTAACTCTACTCAAGTTGGGGGGAATTTTTTTTTTTAATTTATGTTATTTTTAAAAACTATTTGGCAAAAAAAAATTAAAATAAAAAAATAATTGCCAAAGTATTTATGCTCGATGAGTCAGCAACTAAACTCGCCGTTCTCAACGCGGCGAGTTTAGTTATTTTGTGTTCGTCGGTTGAAACAACGACTCTAGTTCTAAATTTGTTAAGATGGTGAGTTTAATTCAAAACTTTCAAACAGGACTTGATGTTCTCAACGGTGAGATTCTTTATACTTGACCCGCTGTTTGGAACGATGAGGTTATATGACATTTCACAGAGGGTGCAAACAGAGTTTTTTCAAAAATTCACCAAGACCAACAGAGAATTTTCCGATCTGTGAAATTTCATTTAATCTCGTCATTCCCAACAGCGAGTCTAGTATAAACAACATCTTTGTTGGGAACAACGAGTCTTCTTTGATAATTTTGAACCAAACTCACTATTGGGAACGGCAAGTTTCTTCAAAAAAAATAAAACTAGGCTCGTCGTTTCCAACGACAAGCACGAAATGATTAAGCTCACCGTTAGAAACAGCGAGTTTAGTTGTTGAGTCCCCGAGCGCAAATACTGTGGCATGTGTTCTTTTTTTGCAAATAGTTTTTAAAATGCATTATATTAAAAAAAACAAGTTTGGTAGTTTGGTAGTTTGGCAGTTAACCGTACCAAACTTTTTTTTGGCAATTAAATCTGCTGAAGTCATTTTTTGGGTGCATTTTGGCATACTCCGCATTTGAAAAGTCTCACAAACGGCAATTAAAAATTAAGAAACTTTGCGAGCAGGTCGGAATTACCAAACACCAGGTATGAGTGAATTTCGACTCACGGTTTGCAAGATACGGCCTTATATCACTTTATTTTGTTTTTGCTTGTATCTCACAAACCACAAGTCGAAATTCACTTCTACAAGTTGGGTTAGCTTGTGTTCGATGAATCCGACGTACATGCAAAAATTCGTAATTTTTTATTGTCGTTTGTGTATTTCTTAATGTACGGAGTACGTCAAAACGCTAAAAAAAATATTTTGTATGATTAATTGCAAAAAAAAAATATTAGTATGGTAAACTGCGAAAGCCATAAACTAAGGTATGGTCGACTGAAATTTATCCTTTTATTTACTTTAATTAATTAACAAAGTTTGCAGTTTTGTAAAATTATTTTCATTCCTTTTATAGTTTTATGATAATGTCAGATTTTGGGGGGTTGTTTGTTTAGGGGGTTTGTTAGATTCTTCAACTTTTGTTTTGCTGTGTTTGTTAGAGAACCTATCATGAAAATGTTGCTTTACTGGATTTTATCGCAGTGATACCTGCTAAATATTAGATTTTCGTTATAAAAATTATATACGATAGTAGGGATGGCTTTTCAGTTTTATCTACTGAGATAGCTTTTCAGTTTCACCACTGGAAATTTGTGCTTTTGCTCTCTTTGTTCTTCGCTCAATATTTCCAAAAAGTGGGTCGTCGCCATTGAATGAATTTTTTTCCGCACTAACCCACTTTTTGAAAATATTAAGCAATTTGATCTACTTTCAAAAATATTTATCAACTGATCCAGTTTTAGACACGTCAACATTAATCGTTATTAGAAATAACAGCATAGATTAATACCATGTCGTTCTTCCAAAAAGCGACATCAGTTTAGTTAGGTTTATGTCTTGCATACTATGTTGGATACGAAGACGATGAGACGAAGAAGGAATCGAGACGATCGGAGACGGAGTGGAAGCAAGGGAAACAGTCAGCAGCAGTAGCAGGTGGAGTTGTGGTCGACTGCACTTGGAGTTGGTCGAACGCTCTGACTGCACAGAGTTCCCAGGAAGGGGATGGTTGATCGACCTTGTGGTGCGGTCGACCGAACGCGGCGCTGATGAAATATTTGGGTCGGGTCTTGGTGATTCGTGAGAAGCCCAACTTGCTCTTCAAGTCAGATCTTACGGCTCTTATCGTAGGGTTATCTTTTTAGGAATATCCAATGGTTATTGTATCAAGATATCAAACTGGAGTTTCTCTAGAGCTCTATATATTGTTGTTATTGACCTCTATTGAGAGTTAAGAGAGAGAGTACTTCATTGAAGGAGAGATTGAGTGATTCTCTAATTGTAAACAACTAGTACTTGCTGGTGAGGTTTGATAAATGGTCGTTGTGAGAATTTTAATATTCTTGTATCTTCTCTAGTTGAATACCATCTTGGGTTTCTTCTTCCCCAGATTAAGGCGAAAGCCCCAACCGGAACAAACTTGTGTGTGCTTTAGTGTGTTGGTATGATTTCATATTTGTTTGGTGGTTTGTGTTGATTGCATCGAATAACTCAACAAGATCCTAAAGAAGGGAAAATCTCTAATAATTGGCATCAGAGCTTCAGGTTAAAGGGTTTGTTCGAGTTCCTTTGAGAAGATGGCAGATCAGATCACAATAATCAAGCGGTTCAAAGGCAAGATCAACTTTGATCTCTTGAAGGTGGACATGCATGAAGCATCGGTTCAACAGGACTTGGATCTAGTCCTAGAAGGAGATAAAGGGAGACCAACCGGCACAAAGCAGGATAATTTGGAGGATATTTATTCAAAATCCTTGGGTTTAATGCATATGTATTCGATGAGCGAAGTCAGGTGTACGAGAAGCGCAATGAGTTTTTGGGCAAGATTAAGAATTGACTACTCAAGATCGTCAATACAGGGTCGGGTGTACCAGCGAAGGAAGTTGTGGGATTTCTCATCGAAGGAAAGTACCACTCTTCTAGATCATGTAGTAGAGTTCAATATGGAGTTATCTGAACTGAGGGCATTCAACGCAGATGATCTAAAGGTTTCCAACTTGATATATTCACCACCAAATCCATCCAATATGATAACCGTGCTAGATGAGAAATCTACCAAGGAGAAGTTTTTCATAGTAGGTATGATCAAAGGGTTGGAGGAGGATGCACTCAGGAAGGAGAGTCAGAAACCAGCATCAACTTTTGTGAGTTGCTTGGAGGTGAATTGTACTTCGATTGGAAGGGAAAGTGTTTGTAGGAGTAAGGTCCGTGGCCACCAATGCAAAGGGATTGCGCATTACATAAGAGACTGCTACAAGCGGTTGAGTCAGAGAGGCATCAAATTCAGTGCCACTAAATCAGGTGATGGCTTAAACAGTGCTTTTGTTTCAAGTTCTTTAGATGTGAATTCAAGTTCTTTTGATTCGGTTAGTTCTTCTCAAGTTTGCTCCGAGAGGGAGATGGTTTCTACTTACAAATTTGCATCATGTCTTCGTGTGAGAACGAAGGTTGATAAGATTTGTGAAGTAACGATTTCTACTTACAAGTTTGACTCATGTCGTTGTGTGAGAACGAAGATTGATAAGACTTGTGAAGTAAGGGATGAGAAAATAAATGAGTCGAAGATGACAGACGGAATGGAATACACACTAGAGGAGAGCATATATATTCCTTTGATGAAGCAGAGCCTTATATCCATGAGAATTCTAGAAGCTCGGGACTGCAGGTACACAAATTTAGGTGGATTTCGTTCAATTTGGGAAAATTATTATAAGGTGATGAAGGGTAAGAGGGGGATTGAGCAGGGTCAACACAACCTCTGACAAATTTGGAGGAACAGAAAAACTTGCGCAAGTGTTTCGAAGTTCATTGTTCCTAGAGCACCATATAGTATGTCGTCACTAGAATCAACGTTCGAATATCGTCGGAAGGTGGAGAGAGCCTTGAGGTAGATGGAGTTCGTGTGGAGGGTGGCACCTCCATAATTATATCTACTGAGGTGTGCCCTTGAGGGGGCCATACAGCGGGAGAAAAACGGGTGGAGATAGATTTATCTAGCAGAAGAAGCCATCGAAACGAGTTGTTTGCAAGAGGAGAAGGAAAATAGTCTAGAAAATTTTAAATCACACATGTGTGGATTCATGAGTATGCAATCTGATGTGGCTAAAAATGGGGGTTTAATCGAGACCGTCCAAATTGGGCACGAATCCTGAAGCCCAGGGGTAAAACAGTAATTTCACCTACAAACGGGTCTGAAGCGGGTACTGGTTCTCCTCCCCAATAGAACCATCAACCCGCAGACGGATCCACCTCAACTGGGTGTGGGTTTCAACCCGCAACAAACCCGGTCCAGCAGGATAGAATTAGGGTTTCTGATTTATATTAATCAACGGCCCTGATTCATATCTATCCTTTCACTGGGGATTAGGGATTACATTCCTTATCTATGCACAGGAATTACATGCCTAATCTGCTCCCTAAGACGCCTATAAATACCCCCCATCCATCTCCATTAAGAGGTAATCAATCTTTCTCCAGTTTTTTCACTCTTTCATAGTCCTCCAGATTACTGACTTGAGCGTCGGAGGGTGCGTCGCCGGGAACAACCCCGGTGTCTCGCACTTTTTGCAGGTGTACGGCGGGAGCGACTGTAACGCCCCAAAATTTTTTTTTGACTCCAAACTCAAATCTTTCAATTTCTATATCACTTTAATCATAAACTAAGAAAGTTATATTTCAGGAAAAATTTTGACAGAGTCTCCCCTGTAAATTTTGCCCCGAAACACAAAAAGCTTACGGAATTCTGCTCAAAATTCCGTAGCTCACAATCAACATAATATTTTCATGGGCTCCCCAGGCCAAAATGAGCAGGTACACACAGGCAATATAATATAATGCTCTGGGGGCCAAACTCATAACGAATTATCAAATATCAAATAAAAACCATAAATTTCTTTGAAAACGAAGTAAAATTTTTAGAAAAATCTTTGTAAAACCTACCACAAAGCCCAGTACTCCACAACGAGGTGGGTACGAGTCACAAACATACCACGTCACCCCGCACTATACTCATCATCGTCATATACATGCTTATACACCCATAATACAATTTAAATCATAAATTTTACTATTCCTATAACTAAATAATACAAATTTTTAATATAAAATTTTATCCTACCCATCCACGCCTCACCTCTGCACTGATGAGAACCTGCAACAGTGGGGGATCTAGGGTAGTCCTCAGACTCCCCTAACCCCCCAAACACTAAGGGGTTAGCCATTTCTGGTGTGAGTATAGTTATTAATCTAATGACAGATTAAAATAGTATACAGAAAATAAATTAAACTTATGAATACCAAATTAAGATAATGCAACCTGAATCCTGAACACAACAACATCGTCAATACAATGATATATCAAATACCTTGTCAATCCTGCATTCGGCTATTTAATTATCCATAACTTCCCACATTTCATAATATACTTCACATCAACCTCGTATATATATATACTTATCTTACATTCGCATAATACGAATAATCATCTTTCCACACTTATCGTCATATCAGCATTTCACTATTTATATTAATATATCTACATGATGTTCTTACATCATTTCTCCAACTCTATTTAGCCATGCGTTTCGTTTACTTATGTTATGTCATCAACACACACATTCATCCTGGAAGTTGTGCCGAGGCAGGTAGTTCCCACCATTTCCACGGAAATAGCAGGCGAGTAGTTCCCCGACACACTTCCAAGGTACACAAACTCATATCACAACATACTTTCTTTAATAACCATTTTCATACCCAATCTCATAATACAGGTATTTATTTTATTATGTTATAATAAGTGTCACATCATAAACATATGCATCTATTCTCATAATACCACCTTCCTTCATGTCTTATGACATAAATACCACATCTCATTGCCCATGCAATTTACTCACATTTTATCACATAATTAATAAGAATACTTATACTCATTGCATCAAAACCATGTTTTATAGCTCATTCACATCTCATTACATCACTTTAGTAATTCTCATTCTTATATGTAATATATCTTATTATCATTTTCACTTAATCCCCAAACACAATCTGGGGCCACAACATATCACATCCCATAGCCGATAGCTTGGGTAATAATCACTGTACCTCAAACACACAGTTTGGGTAATATCACATCACATCTCAAGCCGATAGCTTGATTATCAATTCACTTCAATCACTTATCATCTTCACTTCACTTTATTTATCATTTCTATCAATCATTACCACTATTATATCCACTCACCCTGCGAATTATGCCAAGGCAGGTAGTTCCCACAATTTCCACGGAAATAGCGGGCAGGTAGTTCCTTGACACAATTCCAAGGTACAACTCATATCAACTACATTTTACTTTAATAATCACACACATAATACAATTACTTCGTATTATTCATGATAACACATCTCTTTTATTATTATTATTTTCATCTTAAATTAACCACGTACTGCATTTATCACTTCTTTTCATACACTAACTCATAACTCATTTTCTTTCACATTTACTTCATTCACAACTACTTTCTTTCTCATCCACAATTCACGTTTCACTATCTACTTTCTTTACTATCCCATTTATTATTAACACTTATTTATTCTTTATTCTCAACTCATAATATACTTACTTCACTATTTCATTTCAGCTTATACCAAACACTTCTCTTTCTCATTCACATTTCATATCATATTCATTTTACCCAAGGTCTATTCTAGAGTTTCAATTCTCTCTCAGGTCTACCCTGAGGTATCATATCTCTCTCCGGTCCCACCGGAGGTATCTACTCTTCCAGGTCTACCCTGGGGTATCATCTCTCTCTCCGGTCCCACCGGAGGTATCTACTCTCTCCGGTCTATCGGGAGGTATCTGCACTCCCAGATCTATCCTGGGGTATCATATCTCTCTCCAGTCCCACCGGAGGTATCTACTCTCCCAGGTCTACCCTGGAGTATCATCTCTCTCTCCTGTCCCATCGGAGGTATCTACTCTCTCCAGTCTATCCGGAGGTATCTGCACTCCCAGGTCTATCCTGGGGTATCATATCTCTCTTCGGTCTATCCGGAGGTATCTGCTCTCCCAGGTCCATCCTGGGGAATCAACTCTCTCTCAGGTCAACCCTGAGGTATCATATCTCTCTCCGGTCTATCCGGAGGTATCTGCACTCCCAGGTCCATCCTGGGGTATCAACTCTCTCTCAGGTCCCACCTGAGGTATCATATCTCTCTCCGATCTATCCGGAGGTATCTGCAGTCCCAGGTCCATCCTGGGGTATCAACTCAAGTCAACCGAAATTATTGCTATTAACACTTTCTTTTCATATTAACATCACCCTTTATCATCATAGCATCTCATCTTTTATTTACTTATTCGCATAAACAATGATCACCAACTCACTTACCCCTTTCAATGCATCACACAAAAGAAATATCACTGTAATTAACATAAAAATCATCACATCATAATATTAAACATCACAACCGTACTGCCTTATTTATTTTATCATTACCCCACACATCATGCGTATATCATACTATTTATTATCTCAATATCACAGGTTTGCATATGCCCAGTAGATCAACACATCACAACATCATATATATATAAATACACCCATTACATTACCATCACACTGGATATTCAAAATCACAACAATTCACCATATACCGACATCTTATATAAATATAACTCATCCCCATATATATATATCTAATCTATCGTCTGTAAATTTATATCAATACACGAGACGAGTATTTCATCGTCATATCGCATACCAACATCGAACACTAATTTCCCTTTACACATACACCTTATTCCGGGATTCATATCAATCATTCAGATTATACTAAAAATTTCTTAAAATAACAAATACATAAATACATTCATACTCACATAGCATCCCGTGAAGACTCGAAGCGCCAGCACGCCGTTCCACATCCAAATCTGCTAACATATCCTATTATCAAATTTCAACACAATTAAGGCTCAAATCATCTAAATCTATCACAGAAAATAATAACACTATTTCTAATATCACTCAGGCGTTTTATCGAACGTCTGGGATGCACACGTGCAATGCACGTAATATTTAAATTCCTACGGGATGTTTATCCCCAAGCAATTTCTAAAATCACCCCCAACTTAATATAATAGTTCTACTAAAATTCTACTACTATAAAGGAGATAATTTATATATATAAAATACTCATTTCCAAACCCAGAACCCTAATTTTTAGCAACTCACAACCTCTCTAATAATTTACTAATCTCTTGCCTTTACAATGCCCAACACCTCCTAATCTCCCTACCATAACTAGTCTACTCAAAATAGATTAACCACACTAAATTTTATACAAAAATAAAATCTAGGGTTTACCTTTTCGAAATCCTTTCGAAAAACGGACTCCGCTACGAGCTAGAGCACCCTTCGATTAGCATACCCTCCGAATTAATTTGAAGATGACGAAGAAAAGATGGGGATTTGGCCGGGGGAACCACCGGCCGATTGGGTTCGGCTGGGGAACTAACGATCGGGAAAAAGAAAAAGAAGGGAAGAAGAAGAAAGGGGATGGGGGGGGGGTGTTTTTGAAAATAAATTATAATTATAATTATAATAATCAATAAGGTATATTTACACATATACCCCCAATCTCCAATATATTTCAAATAAACCCCACTCCACTCATGACTCCTAACACTACAAAAGAAAGTAGCTTTCCCGGCGCTTTTTTCCGTCTATACCGGCGTTTTTTTACGCCGGGGAAACTTTCACCGGCGTTTACAATAACGCCGGTCCAACTGCCGCCGAAGCGGGCGTCGCTGAAACGAAGGGTCCTACACCGGCATTTTTGGTGGACGCCGGTAAATATTAGGACTACACCGGCGGTCATAAAACGCCGGTGTATATCGGTTTCTGGGTGCCGTTCTTGTGTGCCTCTATACATACACCGGCGGTCGTAAACCGCCGGTATTTATCCATTCACCGGCGTAAATAAAAATGCCGGTGTAGATCGAAAGTATACCGGCGGTCAAGAAACGCCGGTGTATGCCCGTTTATGAGCGCCTGTTTTTCCCTGTTTACGAACACCGGCGCGACCAAAAATGCCGGTGTGGTTATATACACCGGCGTTTATAAAACGCCGGTGTATACCTGTGCCGTTACAGCTGAAAACTTTCACCGGCGTGCGTTGAAACGCCGGTGTATCATACGCTCCAACAATTAAATTATATACACCGCCGTTTTTTAAAACGCCGTTCTGGCTATGCCCGTTTATTTTCGATACTCCGCTTTTCCGTTCGATTTCAATTCACAGTTTCATTTACAAAACCTGTAAACTAATTCTCACAACTGATTCAATCAATTTCGTTGCATACTACTGCGCAAACCACAACCAAACACAAGAATAATTAAAGATAATCAAGTTTCACACGTGTCATATCAACGTCCAAATTCATTGATTAATTAACAATGTCATAATTAACAAATTAATATAGAGACTAACATCCAAAATATCCAAACAAACCAGTCTGACAAATATCCAAAATATCCCAAATTCAAAGTATGACATAACTCTCATAAAAAAAACCAGTCTGACATAACAACAGCAAGGAGGAGGACATAAGAACAACAACCATACAGCAAGGAGGACATAAGAACAGCAAGGAGGACCGCAGATTCATACCCCTCGAGTAGCTTCAGCTCTGATCATCTGCATTTCCTTCATCTTGACGACCGCTCTGTGAATAAAAAACAATAGTTTAATTGAACAGTAGATCACAATACAGAATATACATATTTTTTGAACTTGCAAAAAGAACTACCTGTGTCTCGAATTATAAGATGAAAGTGCCAACTGCAAATGGAATTGTTAATGCTATATACAGAGGTAAAATAATTACATTGCAATGCTAAAAATTCCGTACTTAATTTTGTTTTTAAATATATCTAAAATAACAAAACAAATGAAAATTCAGTATCTAACTTGAAACCTTTATATTCTCCTCTGATTGGGAATATCCACTATCTAAAATAATAAAACAAATGAAAATTCAGTATCTAAGCATGTCCTTCATGGATTGTTCAGACAATCCATGAAACTGTCATCGTGGACGGAAACCAAATATAAGAAAAATAAGAAAAATAAGATAGGGCTCATATCAAGTGTATTTTTAGGAAACTGTCATCGTGGAAGGAAACCAAATATATATAGAAGCCAGAAATGGAAACAGAAAGAAGAAAGGTAGAGACTTTGGATACACCAGGCTACCATAGCGGCATTTTCCTCATCTCTCTCTCATCCCTTATTTCCCTTCAGCACACGAACAGAAAGAGACATCAGCAACCACCTTAAGAGCGACAAGAACAACAATAATAATAAATTATTATGAACAAGATGTCTCTATATGGGTTTCCAGTTCTCCACTCGAGCCCACTCTTTCTAATCACAGCCCAATTAAGAACATAGACCACATCCACTAAACAATCCAATCATAGCCCAGTCAAAATTTGCCATCCTGGATCTTAATGAAATACGCTTCATTAACAGTGAAAGAAAATGAGGATGCTAGCACCAACTTAGTTTGGAAGTGAACCCATTTTTGGTTAAAAAATCATGCCAAAGATGGCAATCAGCTTCATTAACAGTATCTGAAAATGAAAATTTCCATTAACTGAGCTTATATGTTGCTCTACTAATTCACTGTGCCCAACTAAATCTAAAACCCAATTGTTGTGCGTATCCGGAGGATTTTGGCATACGTACCTATAGCATCCTCAGTTCACAGTAAACCCGTTTTGGTCAAAAAAACATGCCAAGATCACAATCAGATGCATGAAAATAAGCTTCACTATCAACAAAAGAAGAACTGAGGATGCTATGCAGCATACTTAGTTTGGAAGTGAACCCATTTTGTGTTAAACAATCAGGTTACATTGACAGTATCCGAAAATGAAAATTTATCCATTATCTGAGCTTATATGTTGCTCTACTACTTTTTCAGCCCAACTATATCGCAAAACCCAAGTGTGGTGCATATCCGGCCGGAGAATTTTGGCATACGTACCTATACAATATCCTCAGTTCACAGTGAACCCATTTTTTGGTATAAAAACATACATGCCAAGAAGACAATCAGGTGCCTGAAATCAGCTTCACTAACAGTTAGTGAAAATGGGACCATAGAATAGCTTAAGAAGACCATCAGGTTTGTGAAGTAAGCTTCACTAACAGTGATAGAAACTGGGGATGCTATGCAGCATACTCATTTTGGAAGTGAACACATTTTGTGTTAAAAAAACCATGCCAAAGATCGCAATCAGGTTACATTGACAGTGCCCGAAAATGAAAATTTCTCCATTATCTGAGCTTATATGTTGCTCTACTACTTTTTTTGCCCAACTATATCGCAAAACCCAAGTGTGGTGCATATCCGGCCGGAGAATTTTGGCATACATACCTATACAATATCCTCAGTTCACAGTGAACCCATTTTTGGTATAAAAACATACATGCCAAGAAGACAATCAGGTGCTTGAAATGAACTTCACTAACAGTTAGTGAAAATGGGAGCATAAAATAGCTTAAGAAGACCATCAGGTTTGTGAAGTAAGCTTCACTAACAGTGATAGAAATTGGGGATGCTATGCAGCATACTCATTTTGGAAGTGAACCCATTGTGTTAAAAAAACCATGCCAAAGATTGCAATCAGGTTACATTGACAGTGCCCGAAAAAGAAAATTTCTCCATTATCTAAGCTTATATGTTGCTCTACTACTTTTTTAGCCCAACTATATCACAAAACCCAAGTGTGGTGCATATCCGGCCGGAGAATTTTGGCATACGTACCTATACAATATCCTCAGTTCACAGTGAACCCATTTTCGGTATAAAAACATACATGCCAAGAAGACAATCAGGTGCTTGAAATGAGCTTCACTAACAGTTAGTGAAAATGGGACCATAAAATAGCTTAAGAAGACCATCAGGTTTGTGAAGTAAGCTTCACTAACAGTGCAAGAAACTGGGGATGCTATGCAGCATACTCATTTTGGAAGTGAACCCATTTGGTGTTAAAAAAACCGGTTACATTGACAGTATTTGAAAATGAAAATTTCTCCATCATCTGATGACCACAGTGAACCCATTTTTGGTATAAAAACATACATGCCAAGAAGACAATCAGGTGCTTGAAATCAGCTTCACTAACAGTTAGTGAAAATGGGACCATAAAATAGCTTAAGAAGACCATCAGGTTTGTGAAGTAAGCTTCACTAACAGTGATAGAAACTGGGGATGCTATGCAGCATACTCATTTTGGAAGTGAACCCATTGTGTTAAAAAAACCATGCCAAAGATTGCAATCAGGTTACATTGACAGTGCCCGAAAAAGAAAATTTCTCCATTATCTAAGCTTATATGTTGCTCTACTACTTTTTTAGCCCAACTATATCGCAAAACCCAAGTGTGGTGCATATCCGGCCGGAGAATTTTGGCATACGTACCTATACAATATCCTCAGTTCACAGTGAACCCATTTTCGGTATAAAAACATACATGCCAAGAAGACAATCAGGTGCTTGAAATGAGCTTCACTAACAGTTAGTGAAAATGGGACCATAAAATAGCTTAAGAAGACCATCAGGTTTGTGAAGTAAGCTTCACTAACAGTGCAAGAAACTGGGGATGCTATGCAGCAAACTCATTTTGGAAGTGAACCCATTTGGTGTTAAAAAAACCGGTTACATTGACAGTATTTGAAAATGAAAATTTCTCCATCATCTGATGACCACAGTGAACCCATTTTTGGTATAAAAACATACATGCCAAGAAGACAATCAGGTGCTTGAAATCAGCTTCACTAACAGTTAGTGAAAATGGGACCATAAAATAGCTTAAGAAGGCCATCAGGTTTGTGAAGTAAGCTTCACTAACAGTGATAGAAACTGGGGATGCTATGCAGCATACTCATTTTGGAAGTGAACCCATTGTGTTAAAAAAACCATGCCAAAGATTGCAATCAGGTTACATTGACAGTGCCCGAAAAAGAAAATTTCTCCATTATCTAAGCTTATATGTTGCTCTACTACTTTTTTAGCCCAACTATATCGCAAAACCCAAGTGTGGTGCATATCCGGCCGGAGAATTTTGGCATACGTACCTATACAATATCCTCAGTTCACAGTGAACCCATTTTCAGTATAAAAATATACATGCCAAGAAGACCATCAGGTTTGTGAAGTAAGCTTCACTAACAGTGCAAGAAACTGGGGATGCTATGCAGCATACTCATTTTGGAAGTGAACCCATTTGGTGTTAAAAAAACCGGTTACATTGACAGTATTTGAAAATGAAAATTTCTCCATCATCTGATGACCACAGTGAACCCATTTTTGGTATAAAAACATACATGCCAAGACTTTCCTTACCACTCGTGAAAAGCACACAGTCATTTGGACATGCTGCTATCTTCTCATATCCTAGATCGAGAGAACTTAGGAATTTTTTGATTTTATAGGCTGAGTTTGGAATACAGATTTCAGGAAATGCTTCATTCAACAATTCAAGTAGCATAGTGAAGGACTTAGCAGACCACCCGTTTAAACATTTAATCTGAAATAGTCTGACAATGAATGAGAACTTAGAAAATTTGGTGCAGTCGCAGTACAACGGGATACTAGCATCTTCAAGTAACTTAGCGAAGGATTCTTGCTGCTTATTATTTTCATGGGTGGGGCCAGACATTTCCTCGTCCACCCCACCACCAATCTGGTTTGTTTCTATTGACTCATTGTGAACTTCGGTTGTTGGGTCATTGGTGTGGAAAGGAACATTATGATTCCCCATGGCATCTTGTAACAAAGCATGCATCTCATCGGGAACGCTTAAGTCTTCGTTCACTAAGGGCTCAGCCTCATTTTCTAATACAACCGGACGAACAGGAGCTGCCGTATGATCCTCTCCATGACAAAACCACCTTGTGTACCCTTGAAGAAAACCGTTGACAGCCAAGTGTGTATGTACTACGTCACATGTCCTCAGCATACAATTTGTACAGCGAAGGCATGGACAAAGGATTAGGTTGGGATCACGGGAATGTCGTTTGGCAAAGATAATAAAATCTTTAATACCATCACGGTACTCCTTGGATAATCGTGGTTTACTAATCCAACTTCTATCCATTATATCAATAGCACATAGTCTGAAATTAAAATTTGATATATTAAATAGTAATAACAGTAAAAGGCATTTTGTATATTAAATTTCACCTATTTGAAAACCATCCCTAGCTGCAAATAAATAAACGATATAATCTTTAACTGTAAAATAAAGAAATTGTGGCTCCAAAAAATGTACAAAAAAAAACTACTTCTTAACACAATCTACTCTATTCACCAAACCCTAAACGACCTTTTGTGGAAATGATCACAACCACCTTAGACGGTATTTTATCACACACCCTGTGTTCGAGCATAAAAAAAAATCGACTATAGTCTCCCCTGTATTTGGCTTTCCGTTCAAGGAGATGATGATGGTAAAGGGTATTTTGCTGATGAAGAAGAATCGGCCGAATAATGAGTGCGTCGTGCTGTAACTACGGTAATGTTGCCGCTAAATTCGGTGTGGGGGCTAACAGATGAATTTGTGAGTTCGTGGAAAACCTGAATAGCAAACACCTAACCTGTTCCGCCGGAGCTTGACCGTTGACTCCCGCCGTTCACCTGCAAGGAAGTGCGAGACACCGGGGTTGATCCCGGCGACGCACCCTCCGACGCTCAAGTCAGTAACCAGAAATGATTATGAAAGAGCGTTTAACTGGAAAAAGATTGATTACCTCTTAATGGAGATGGGTGGGGGGTATTTATAGGCGTCTTAGAGACTGGTTTTAGGAATGTAATCCCTGTGATTAGATGAGGAATATTCCCCGTAATCAGATAAGGCATGTAATTTGATAAGATCTATCCCCTATAATCAGTTAAGGAATTTAATCCCTAATCCCCAGTGAAAAGATAGCTGCGAATCATGGCCGTTGATTTAGATCTAATCAGGGACCTTGATTGTATCTTGCCGGATCGGGTTGGTAGCGGGTTGAAACCCGTACCCAGCTGAGGTGGATCCGTTCGCGGGTTAGTGGATCTATGAGAAGGAGACCCAGTACTCGTTTCGGACCTATCTGCGTGTGAAATTACCGTTTTACCCCCGTACCTCAAGATTCGTGGTCTATCTGGACGGTTCCGATTTAACCTCATTTTTAGCCATATCACGAGCCCCCCACTCCTAAAGACTGAGTTTGATCAGTCTTTGTGGAGTAGTTTAGCTGTTTTAAGGGCTGGTGGAGCTGTATCGGAGTCCAAATGGAGGGTTTCGAATCTTAAAGGGGGTAGTAGTGTGTCTTTGCAATTTGTTTTTAAGCATCCTCGAGTGCCCAACGGTCTTTATCTACTTTTTTTCGGATTATTTATTTAATTTTGCGACGTGTTAACCAGTCGTCTGGGGGCCCTCACGATACATTCCAGGCAATAATTGTTCGTTCAGGGGTTAGAAAATATTACCCTGAATTTAAAATTATTTTCTAGATTTTCCCGTGAATTTTCCCGAATTTTTGGTGATTTTTTCGCAATTTTTAAATAAATAAAACGATTAAAATAAATAAAAATTGATTTTATATACCTATTTATGACGTGGCGTCATCAGAGCCTTTGATCAGAGCGCGGCGCGATTTTCGGAGGGATCGAGTGGCCCCTGTTCTTCGGCTCGCTCTTTCGCCGTATGTGAGGTTCGGTACTCCGGCAGTCCGGCTCGGCGTCTCGGCACTTCGGTTCGAATGGCTCGGTGCTTCGGCTCGACGATTACGTGGCATCATCTGGGCCGTCTATCTCAGCGCGGATCCCCGTAAAGCGCTATCTTGTCGTTTAGTGGACGTGGCCAAATCTGGGCCGTCCATCATGGCGAGCACGTTTTTTGACGAGATCCAACGGCTGATATGGGTCGGAACGGTTTTTCGCCATATACGAGGGTCGGTACCCCGGTACTTCGGCTCGGCGCCTCGGCACCTCGGTTTGTATGGCTCGGTGCCTCGGCGGTTCCGAAGTACGTGGCATCATCTGAGCCGTTCATCATGACGAGCGCGTTTTTTGGCAAGATCCAACGGCTGACATGCCTCGGAGTGGTTTTTTACCATATACGAGGGTCGGTACCCCGGTACCTCGGCTCGGCGCCTCGGCACCTCGGTTTGTATGGCTCGGTGCCTCGGCGGTTCCGAAGTACGTGGCATCATCTGAGCCGTTCATCATGACGAGCGCGTTTTTTGGCAAGATCCAACGGCTGACATGCCTCGGAGTGGTTTTTTGCCATATACGAGGGTCGGTACCCCGGTACCTCGGCTCGGCACTGCGGCACCTCGGTTCGTATGGCTCGGTGCCTCGGCGGTTCCGAAGTACGTGGCATAATCTGGGCCGTCCATATTAGCGTGGATCCCCAAAAAACGTTATCTTGTCGTTTAGTGGACGTGGCCAAATCTGGACCGTCCATCACGACGAGCGCGTTTTTTGACCAGATCCAACGGCTGATGTGCCCCGGGGCGGTTTTTGCCATATACGAGGGTCGGTACCCCGGTACCTCGGCTCGGCACTGCGAAGTTGTCTGGCCGAGGCACAGAGTTGTGTTTTATGGAGCTCCTCTCCTGAGGGGTCGCCTCCTCGGCTCTTAGTGGCTCGGTGGCTCGGCTGAGCTGTCCGGTAGCTCGGCCGGGCGAACCGAGGGCAGTCGGCGAGGAGGGACGCGTGGCTGGATCTGGGCGGTCCATCTTGACGCGCATCTCGAGGATGGGGTTCAGATCACGAGAAAACGCTATCTTGTCGTTTTGTGGACGTGGCATCATCTGAACCGTCCATCAGATTTCGTCGTGAGTTTTAAGGAGATCCGACGGTGACTTCGCTTCGGAGCGATTTTTTGCCATATACGAGGGTCGGTACCCCGGTACTTCGGCTCGGCACTGCGAAGTTGTCTGGCCGAGGCACAGAGTTGTGTTTTATGGAGCTCCTCTCCTGAGGGGTCGCCTCCTCGGCTCTTAGTGGCTCGGTGGCTCGGCTGAGCTGTCCGGTAGCTCGGCCGGGCGAACCGAGGGCAGTCGGCGAGGAGGGACGCGTGGCTGGATCTGGGCGGTCCATCTTGACGCGCATCTCGAGGATGGGGTTCAGATCACGAGAAAACGCTATCTTGTCGTTTTGTGGACGTGGCATCATCTGAACCGTCCATCAGATTTCGTCGTGAGTTTTAAGGAGATCCGACGGTGACTTCGCTTCGGAGCGATTTTTTGCCATATACGAGGGTCGGTACCCCGGTACTTCGGCTCGGCACTGCGAAGTTGTCTGGCCGAGGCACAGAGTTGTGTTTTATGGAGCTCCTCTCCTGAGGGGTCGCCTCCTCGGCTCTTAGTGGCTCGGTGGCTCGGCTGAGCTGTCCGGTAGCTCGGCCGGGCGAACCGAGGGCAGTCGGCGAGGAGGGACGCGTGGCTGGATCTGGGCGGTCCATCTTGACGCGCATCTCGAGGATGGGGTTCAGATCACGAGAAAACGCTATCTTGTCGTTTTGTGGACGTGGCATCATCTGAACCGTCCATCAGATTTCGTCGTGAGTTTTAAGGAGATCCGACGGTGACTTCGCTTCGGAGCGATTTTTTGCCATATATGAGGGTCGGTACCCCGGTACTTCGGCTCGGCACTGCGAAGTTGTCTGGCCGAGGCACAGAGTTGTGTTTTATGGAGCTCCTCTCCTGAGGGGTCGCCTCCTCGGCTCTTAGTGGCTCGGTGGCTCGGCTGAGCTGTCCGGTAGCTCGGCCGGGCGAACCGAGGGCAGTCGGCGAGGAGGGACGCGTGGCTGGATCTGGGCGGTCCATCTTGACGCGCATCTCGAGGATGGGGTTCAGATCACGAGAAAACGCTATCTTGTCGTTTTGTGGACGTGGCATCATCTGAACCGTCCATCAGATTTCGTCGTGAGTTTTAAGGAGATCCGACGGTGACTTCGCTTCGGAGCGATTTTTTGCCATATACGAGGGTCGGTACCCCGGTACTTCGGCTCGGCACTGCGAAGTTGTCTGGTCGAGGTACGGAATTGCGTAGCCGGGGCGTTGCCTTGTCATTTTGAAGGGTTTCTTGCCTTGATTGAGCTTCGTATCTTTTCCGCCTGCCGCTTCCGCTCCCTATTGGGCTTTTTGCGTTTCCCAAGGAGGCCCAACTTGCTAGGGGTTAAAAGACGCTCACCCTTACTCTCAAAGCTCATTTCTCACTTTTTTACTCAAGATTTTTACTTTCGATCTCTAAGTTCTCTGCTAGCGGCGATTTTCTCTCTAAGGCGCTTCCGCTAGCTGTCGCGTGGGCCAGGCGATTTCCGGCAGAGCATTCCGACCGTAGACGTCACTTCAAGAGGTCAGTTTACTTAGTCTGAGTAATTTTCCTTTAGATGTCTCGAGTAGATTCGGGCAGTGGGGCCTCGTCTTCGGGCAACGAGAGTGCCGAGGAGAGGAGGAGGTCGGACATTAGGAGGAAGGGTAAGCAAGCCGCCGAACCGTCCGTAGTCGTGACGGAGAAGGGGAGGAAGAAGAGGAGGGTACAGAGCCAGTCCCCCATTGTGGAGACGATCGTGGAGAATCCGAAGCAGGCGCCCGAGATAGGACGGTACCCTTCCGTTCTGTCCGGTCACTCAGGGGTTAGGCAGTACGAGGGCGACTTGCTGGAGAAGGCGGTATATGGGAAGTCCAAAATTGTCGAAGAACCTAATCCCGAACTTGCCACCGAAGCGGATGAGCTCGTTACTCTGGTATCCGAGCAGGACCTGCTCCGGGTTAGAAGGGCTTTCGCTATTCCTCCGGAGTACAAACTGATTGTTCCAGGTCCGGGGATGCGAGCGAACTCTGGGTTGCCGTCTTCGGACATGTGTATGTTCGACGTTGATTCTCTTCATGCCGGGTTGCGCTTCCCTCTGCACCCGTTCATCCTCGAGATCCTCGGCTGGTATTGCTTAGCGCCGACCCAGTTCACGCCGAACACATGGCGCCACGTGAACGCCTTTATGCTCCAGTGCTATCGAGCCGAGGTGAAGCCGGATCTTACGGTCTTCCGAGGATTGTATCGAGTAAACCGTCAGCACAAGACGGAGTACCGATACTTTTTGGGGCCGAGGAGGGGAGTTAAGATTGTCGAGAATCCTGACTCGATTAAGGGTTGGAAGGAGAAGTATTTTATAGTCAGGGGCGAGGCGATTAGGCCCATTCCGACCCGTTGGAAGGTGGAGGTGCCGAATTTCGCGCGCTCCGACCCTGTTCTATCCGATGCCGAGGAAGAGGTGGCGAGGAAGATATTGGCTCTTCCGATACTGAGTTGGAGGGATTTGTCGGAGGAGGTGTTGTTCGGGTCCGGCCTAAGCCCTATCGACCCGAGTATGCTCCTGACATCTCGTTTTTAATTGTCATTATTTTTCAAGTTTCTGGCTAACTTGTCCCCCCCCCCCTTTTTTTTTTGATCCGCTGCAGAAAGCATGAAGATCGACTTCAACGCCATGATGGCGGACAGGTCTAAGCTGGCCGGGGGGAAGAAGAGGAAGAGGGCGGCCGCGGCTGTTTCGTCAGCCCCGGCACCTGCCGTCGCTTCATCCGTCCCTCCTCCTCCTCCGACCACGGATGCGCCCTCGGAGTTGGTCGTCGCCGAGGTGCCCCCGTCTTCTTCGGTTCCTGGCGGGATCGAGGGAGCCTTTGATGTGAGCGCGGCGTTGTCGATCGAGGCACCGCCCCTAACCCAGGCCGCCGAAGAGATCTTGACAGAGCAGCACAAGCAGCTGTTCGTGCCGAACTGGCGAGTGAAGAACCATGATGGGTTCCTCGGCAACTCGCAGATGTCAGTGCAGGTTGTCAAACATTTGGCGACCCCGAAGGACGTTGCTGCGCTGAAGGCGGGGACGGTCGGTGACGACACCTTCGAAATCGCGCGGTCACTCGTTTCGGTAAGTGCATTGCCAATTTCTCTAAGTCTGCAGCTCGGCATGTGTTTTACTGGTTGTTGTCTTTGTAGGCCACTTGCCACTTCGGCCACCTCCTCGAGACGTTCGCCGCGCAGGAGAAGGATCTGAAGTCTGCAAGCGACAAGGACAGGCTGGCGAAGGTCAGGGCGGTCAAAGAGCTTGAGGCCGAGCAGAGGAGGGCTGAGGCCTTGGAGGTACGGGTCGCGGATCTCGGGTCGGATTTGGAGAAGGCCAAGGAGCGGCTCGATGCGGAGTCTGCCAAGGCCGCCAAGGCCGCCGAAGACTTAGCAGCGGCGCTGAAGTCTTTGGCCGAGGAGAGAGCAGAGAAGGAGGCTCTGGCGACGAAAATCCGAGCCGAGGTGGAGAAGGAGGTCGAGGAGGAGGCGAAGAGGCATATGGCCGAAAACATGGAGAAGTCTTATCAGTTGGCCCTCGACCACGTGCAGGAACGCGTCCCCGGCTTCGAGCGGGTCGGCTACCAATTGTTTCCGACGCCGACCTCGGATGACGAAGGGGAGGAAGGCGAGGATGATGAGGCCGAAGGCGAAGGCGAGGAAGGGCGGGGTGGAGAGACTGCGGCGGACGTGCAGGTCAACGGGCCCCCCGCCGACGCGCCCGTGGTCGATGCGGCGACGAAGGTGGACCCCTGATCCCCTTGCAAAGTTTTTGTAGTTTTTCGGCGTTTCTTCTTCCGATCATTGTAATGCCTTTTTGCGGACTGGCCACCGCCTTTTAATGAATGAAAAGTGTTTTGACTCCGAAATTTGTCTAAGTGTTTGGCTCGGTGGTATTCCAATGCTATCTCTTTTTAATTTCAGATTGCCGAGCCGACTTGTAACACCTCGGCCGACCAGCGCCGAGTGGAGTTGTTTCAGCAATCTCGGGAGGATCGCCTCGAGGGTGAGGTTGACCTGACGAGAAGGATGCTTCACAACTTGGAGATTAGGCACGGCGAGATTTTAGCTGAGCTGCACGACCTACGGATAGTCGAGGCTGAGCTATCTGCTAGGACAGAAGAGCTTGCTCGAGTTCTGGCCGAACGGGACGGCTTAGCGAGGAAGGTGGAAGAGTTGCAGAGGGTGACTGTAGACAAGAGTATTGAAGTGACTCATTTGCGCCGCGTTATTTCCGACAGTGCCGAATATCCCGGTTCGGCGAAACTTCCTCGGTTTAAAGTGATAGTAAAAGATGACACTTTGAAAGACCGCATCGTCGAACTGGAGGAAGAAGTTGCGCGGCTTAAGCCCCAGCCGGTAAGGCCAAACGTCCGGAGCACCTCGTGCACCCGCGAGGAGATCGAGCGAGGGATTACGTTCTACCAAGCGGCGAGCCGGACCCCTATCGTAGGCAGGACGGCCGCCGACGCCCAAAGCGGTGTGGCGGTGTCTTCAAGCGGTGCTTCGGTAGGAGCGACTGTTAGGGCTAGTGATGAGGAGGCGTCCCGGTTCGTCGGCTTGGATTCGAGCTCGGAGGTGAAGAAGCGCCGACCCAAAGTGTCTCTAAAACGGAGTATTCCTCTTCCCCGGAAGTAACGGGCTGATCGCGTTACTGTGTTGTAATCTTGCTTGCAAGTTCGAGTTGTAATCCTACTTGCAATTTTTTGCTGTTGTAATCCGCTTTGTAACTTTTATCCGACTTGTTAATGGCATTGGAGTTGTTTTATGTGAATTGTTTTTGGCTGTCTTCTTGTTCGTGCTATGGTCGTCAGCTAGTGTAGCTTTAGGACGAACCATGAGGTTGGTGTTTGCTTCGCCGAACTCCTCATCCTCGAATTTTCCTTTTTCGCTGCATTTGTGAACCATGGGGTTGGTCTGGTTGCTTAAGGCGTTGTCGCTTCCCGACCCCGCCCACGTGGCCTAATCAGGGACGTCTGATGTTTGCACGGATCTTTAGGCGGGTCCAGTTCCCAAGAAAACACTATCTTGTCGTTTTGTGGACACGTGGCCGAATGAGCTCCGTCCATCAGGTCCTGGCGCACTTTCTGAGGCGATCTGACGGTGGCTTCGCCTCGGAACGATTTTTTGCCATATACGAGGGTCGGTAACCCGGTACCTCGGTTCGGCAGGCGAGGGCTGTGATTCGTACATTATTCCGACCAGATCGAGGGTGAGTCGGCGAGATCGAGCGGGGGTGTCGGAGAGGTCCGAGCGTTATACTGGTTTTAGGGATGCAGGAGCAGTTTCGAATGGCGAGCTACTTCTAGTCCGCTTAGGAGCGAACTTGCGAAGCAGAATCGAGCCAAGTGTTGGACTCCGATCCATTCGACGGCTGCAGGAGCAATTTCGGACGGCGATCTTTCCCCGGCTCGTCTATAGACGTGCCGAGTTGGAAGAGTCGAGCCGAGTGCTGGACTCCGAACCATCGTGTGGGTAGTTTACGAGATGCAGGAGCAGTTTTCGAATGGCGAGCTATTTCTAGTCCGCTTAGGAGCGAACTTGCGAAGCAGAATCGAGCCAAGTGTTGGACTCCGATCCATTCAACGGCTGCAGGAGCAATTTCGAACGGCGATCTTCCCCCGGCTCGTCTATAGACGTGCCGGGTTGGGAGAGTCGAGCCGAGTGCTGGACTCCGAACCATCGTGTGGGTAGTTTACGAGATGCAGGAGCAGTTTCGAATGGCGAGCTACTTCTAGTCCGCTTAGGAGCGAACTTGCGAAGCAGAATCGAGCCAAGTGTTGGACTCCGATCCATTCAACGGCTGCAGGAGCAATTTCGAACGGCGATCTTCCCCCGGCTCGTCTATAGACGTGCCGAGTTGGAAGAGTCGAGCCGAGTGCTGGACTCCGAACCATTGTGTGATAAGGGAATTAGAGGCGAAAGTACGCGATAATAAAAAGAACTTTATTTATTTATTAATATCTAATGGTCGGCTGCTTCTAAAGTTGCTAGCCGTTATTACAATGAAAAAAGAAAGGAAAAATTACTAGTAGCAGGAGTTGTGGCCCGACATCTCGAGTTACTTAGATAGGCGGGGTTGCCTTCTCTTGGTATTTCAAAAGATGGTCGGCGTTCCAAGTCCTCGGAATTTCTCTACCCTCAAGGTCTTCTAGCTTGTACGCACCTGGGCGGATCACTTTGGATACTTTGTACGGTCCCTCCCAATTTGGGGCCAGTTTGCTCTTCTGTCCGGGGAACGAAATGGCCAGCTTTCGGAGGACCAGATCCCCCTCTTTCAGGTCGGTTGGGCGGACCCGTTTGTTGTAGGCTAGTTCGATTCTTCTTCGGTAACCTTGCTGCCGTATGGCTGCTCTTTCCCGAATTTCGTCTATCAAATCTAGGCTCGTCCTGAGCTCCCTGGCGTTCTGTTCTTCTTCGAAGGCTATCAAGCGAGGAGAGGGTATTCCGACTTCTAGTGGGATGAGGGCCTCGGACCCATAGGTGAGATTGAACGGACTCTCGCCTGTCGGAGTCCGCTTCGTGGTTCGGTAATTCCACAACACATTAGGCAGCTGATCGACCCACAATCCCTTGGCGCACTTGTCGAGTCTCTTCTTGATGCCGGAGAGGATCTGCCGGTTGGCATTCTCGGCTTGGCCATTTGACTGGGGATGAGAGACTGAGGAGAAGCGGTGCTGTATGGCTAGGTCTTCACATAAAGCTCGGAAGGCAGCTCCAGCGAACTGCGTACCGTTATCTGTAACTATGACTCGGGGAACACCGAACCGGCAGATTACATTTTTCCAGAAGAATTGAACGACTCTATGTTCGGTAATCGTAGCCAAGGGCTCGGCCTCTACCCATTTCGAGAAATAGTCGACTGCCACGACTAAGAACTTCAATTGCCCGGGGGCCGGTGGAAATGGCCCAAGTAAGTCCATCCCCCACATTGCAAAGGGGATCGGACTTGATAGGGAGGAAAGTGGCGCTTGTGGAAGGCGTCGGATGTCGGAATACTTCTGGCAGGATGTGCATTGCCGAACGTGTTGTTCGGCGTCCCGTAGGAGAGTGGGCCAGTAATACCCGTAGTTTAACACTTTGCGCGCCAAGGCTCTGGAGCCGGAATGGGCTCCGCCGATGCCCTCATGGAGCTCTTGCAAGGCGTAGTCGGCTTGTCTGGGGGAGAGGCATCTGAGATAGGGCCGGCCATCCACTTGGGTGAAGGAGCGTTTATACAGAACGCCTTCGACCAGTATGTGACGCTTGGCTCGGGTCCTTATCTTTCGGGCTTCCTTCGGATCCCTTGGGAGGAGTCCGTCTCTTAAAAACTCGATGAGGGGCTTCATCCAATTATCTTCGAGGGGAAGTGGCAGTGTTTCGACGGAGTTAAAAGCCTCGTCCTCTATGCTTGGCCTGAGGAGGACTTCTATTAGAACAGTTTGTTCGAGGCCTTGCAGGGATGAGGAAGCCAATTTGGACAGGGCGTCGGCCTGGGTATTTTCCTCTCTGGGGATTCTTCGGATGAGGGCCTCGTCGAAATGCGCCATGAGGCTCTTTACTTTGGCCAAGTACTTTGCCATCCTGTCATCGCGGGCTTCGTACTCGCCGAGGACCTGGTTGACGACCAACTGAGAGTCGCTGAAGATCTGCAGGCGTCGCGCTCCTGCGTTTCGGGCCATCCCGAGGCCGGCTATGAGTGCCTCGTATTCGGCCTCGTTATTCGAGGCTTTGAAGTTTATCCGGAGGGAGTATTGAAGGACAAAGTCGTCTGGGCCCGCTAGGATGACTCCAGCCCCGCTCCCCTCGTTGCAAGAGGATCCATCGACATATACGGACCAGATAGGCGGTCCCTTCGTCGTCTGCTCGGAGTCGGGGATAGTTGTTTCAACTATGAATTCGGCCAGCGCCTGCGCCTTGATTGCGGTCCGAGGCTGATAAGTAATATCATGTTGGCTCAGCTCGATCGACCACTTCATGAGGCGGCCGGAAGTCTCTGGCTTGTGAAGGATCTGTTTCAACGGTTGGTCGGTAAGAACGACCACCGAATGAGATTGGAAGTACGGCCGAAGCTTTCTTGCAGCCATTATCAGGGCGTAGGCTATTTTCTCAATTCTCGGGTACCGAAGTTCGGCGTCCCGGAGCACTTTGCTGACGTAGTAAATGGGCTTCTGAGTTCTTTCTTCTTCCCTGACTAAGACCGCACTTAGTGTCTGTTCCGAGGCTGCCAAGTAGAGGTAGAGGGGCTCGCCCGGTATGGGTTTGCTGAGCAGGGGCGGATTGACGAGGTAAGCTTTAAGCTGGTCAAAGGAATCTTGTTGTAGCGGCCCCCACTCGAACCCCTTAGTCCCCCTCAGGGCTTTGAAGAACGGGAGGCATTTCTCCCCGGACTTCGACAAAAAGCGCCCAATGGCGGCTAAACGACCCGTCAGTTTCTGAACTTCTTTGACGTTTCTAGGCGGAGCCATGTCCAGTATGGCCCTGATCTTCTCCGGATTTGCCTCTATTCCTCGTTGGCTGACCATAAAGCCGAGGAACTTGCCTGATGAGACGCCGAACGCACACTTGTTCGGGTTGAGTCTCATATTGTGCTTTCTCAAAACATCGAACGCTTCTTGGAGGTCGGCCTCATGATCAGTGCCTCGGATGCTTTTCACAAGCATGTCGTCCACGTAGACTTCCATGTTCCGACCAATCTGGGCCTGGAAAACCTTGTTGACGAGACGCTGATACGTTGCCCCTGCGTTCTTCAGGCCGAACGGCATGACTCGGTAACAATAGAGTCCTTGGTCCGTTACAAAAGACGTCTTCGGAATATCCGGGGGGAACATCCTTATCTGATTGTAACCCGAGAAAGCGTCCATGAAGCTGAGGAGCTCATGTCCCGAGGTTGCGTCAATCAGAGTGTCAATGCTCGGCAGGGGGAAGGGATCTTTAGGGCAGGCCTTGTTGAGGTCAGTGAAATCAATACAGATTCTCCATGTCCCATTGGATTTCTTCACCATGACTACGTTGGACAACCACTCCGGATAATTCACCTCCTGTATGAATCGGGCTTTCAGCAATTTGTCTACCTCCTCTTTGATGGCGAGCTGGCGCTCGGGGGCGAACTTGCGCCTCTTCTGCTGGACCGGTTTGGACCCCGGATCAACGCTGAGGCGATGGACCAAGAGTTCTTCGGAAATACCGGGCATGTCCGCCGCCGACCATGCGAAGAGGTCCCGGTTGGCTCGGATGCATTTCACAATGTTTGAATGTAGGGCGGACGGGAGTGCCTTGCTGACATAAAACTTACGGGTCGGCTCCTGCTCCGAGAAGAGTATTTCCTCCAGCTCATCTACCGGCTCGGGAGTCGGCCGAGCAGCATCTTGTGGGATCTCGAGTGTTTCTAAGGAGAGGACGGGTCCGAGTGTGGAGGTCATGTAACACTTGCGGGCCTGTTCCTGATTGCCCCTAACTTCTCCCACTCCAGCCCGAGTGGGGAATTTCATTTTGAGATGATAGGCAGAAGGGACGGCCTCGAGGGCGGCTAGGCCGGGGCGACCCAAAATGACGTTGTAGGCCGCTGGGACATCTACAACCATGAAATCCATTGACTCCGTGCGGGTAGTAGGAATTTTGCCTGCTGTGACATCGAGGGTAATCACCCCTTCGATCGTCACCGGCACTCCCGTGAACCCATGGAGCGTATACCCGGCGGGCTTCAGTCTGTCTCGGGAGAGCTTTAGCCCCTTAAAAGCATCGAGGAATAGGATGTTAACGGAGGAGCCGTTATCCACTAGGATTCTTTCGACTTTGAAATTGGCCATGTGAAGGTTGATGACAAGTGCGTCGCAGTGAGGGGTGCGGACGCCCTCGAGATCGTCGTCAGAGAAGGTGACGGGCACTCCGAGTCCTTTGGGGGGAGGGGTGGCCCGGACGGAATTTACTTCCCTAATAAAAGCTTTCCGAGAAGAGTTCGAGGAGCCCCCCATTGGACCCCCATGGATAAGGTGGAGGACTCGCTCTTCCTCGAATTCTGGCGTCTCTTCCCGTTCTGGACGTTTGTTAGCCCCCCGAGGCTGGGGAGGAAGTTCGGCCCCGTCCTTTCTTACGAACTTCGCCAGCTGCCCCCTCTGGATGAGGGCTTCGATCTCGTTTCTCAGAGCCCGACAGTCGTTGGTGTCATGCCCATGGTCCCGGTGATAACGGCACCATTTGTCTTTATCCCTCCTTTTGGCTGGGGTGTTCATCTTTGGAGCTGGGGGTAGGACCCCTTCTTTTTCGACTTCCATGAAAATGGCGGAGATGTTTGTGGTGAGGGGAGTAAACTTTTCAAATCTAGGGGGAGGCCGGTGCTGGCCAGCATTATCCTTCTGAAACTTTTTGGGTCCCTCTTCTTCCGTTCCCTTCCTCTTAGACCCGGAGGCGGTTGCTTCCCAGTTGGGCGGTTCTTCGGCCTCTTCGGCTCGGATGTATTTTTCAGTGCGGAGGAGGAGGTCTGAAAAGTCATGCGGCGGTTTTTTGGCGAGGGAGGAGCGGAGGTTGGAATTTAGAATGTTGGACTGGAACGCCGCGGTAGCAACGGATTGGTCGAGGGATGCGATGGTTCTGGCCTCGGCTGTGAACCTTTTCACGTAGTCCCTCAACTTCTCCCCCTTCTGCTGACGGAGGTGCAACAGGGAAATGCTGGTCTTCTCGGCCCTTCGGCTGCTGACGAAATGGGTGATGAACAGGGTTTCGAACTGTTCGAAGGAGAATATTGACGCCGGGGCAAGACGAGAGTACCATTCTCGAGCTGGGCCTTTTAGAGTTGCAGGAAATGTTTTGCAGAGGAGGGCGTCGGACGCTTGGTGGAGGAGCATCAAAGTCTTAAAGCCTTCGATGTGGTCAACTGGATCGGTTTCTCCAGTGTAGTTTTCGAACTGGGGAGGTTTGAAACCGAAGGGGACAGGAGTATCCACTATGGTCCGGGAGAACGGAGGTTGGCTAGGACGGAGGGTCCTCCCCCTGAGTTCTTCTTCTCGGTTTATCTGTCCCAAGAGTTTTTCCACCTCGTTCAAGCGGCGATTCATGGTGTCATCTCTCCGGCGGTGGTCTGCCGAGCCACGGGACTCGTCTTCGTAGGATGGGGAGCGAGGGCTGCGGCGACGATAGTCTCGGGAACGATGAGGACTTGGGGTGCGTCTGGAATTGGTAGGAGCGGGTCGAGGAGAAGGGGAACGTTGGCGAGGGCTCCGGACCGGACGAGGGGAGGGGGCCCTCGGCTCATTGGGATTCTGACGGAGATTGAGGGCCTGTTGTACCATAGCTTGGAATTGCTGGAACTCGGCACGGGTGATGGGTGCCTCATTGTTCCGATGTTGCTGCCGACCTGCTGGTGAGTGCCTCCTTCGGTAGTGGTCGGGGGAGTCTTTTCTCCCTCTTCGGGCGGGGGATCCCCTGTGTCCCCGGTGTCGGGGGGATCGTTCTTGGTGGGAGGCTTCTCCCCGAGCCCGCTTTTCGTCCAGATGGTGACGAAGGTCCTTATCCTCCGGGCGTCTGGGATGGGCATCGTGGCGACCAGAGGCTCGGGGATGATGGGAGGCCATGGAGGCACTGGAGGCAGTGTGGTTGGGTATGTTCTCTGGATGAAGAGGCTGTTTCTGGGGGTTAGGCCCCTTCGGATCAGGATGTGGAAGGTTCCGCTGAAGCGGCTCTTCCACGGTAGGAGGGAGCTGCCCTTGTTGCTGAGTGGGATCAGGAAGGACTTCTTGCTGGTCAGGATTGGGCACTCGGTTGGAGCCCCTAGATCTGACTTTGCGAGGCGGCATAGCTGGAGAAAACCTGTTCACCGGGAAGAGGAGAGGTCTCTATTCGTTAGTTTCCCACAGACGGCGCCAATCTGTTGCCGCTAAATTCGGTGTGGGGGCTAACAGATGAATTTGTGAGTTCGTGGAAAACCTGAATAGCAAACACCTAACCTGTTCCGCCGGAGCTTGACCGTTGACTCCCGCCGTTCACCTGCAAGGAAGTGCGAGACACCGGGGTTGATCCCGGCGACGCACCCTCCGACGCTCAAGTCAGTAACCAGAAATGATTATGAAAGAGCGTTTAACTGGAAAAAGATTGATTACCTCTTAATGGAGATGGGTGGGGGGTATTTATAGGCGTCTTAGAGACTGGTTTTAGGAATGTAATCCCTGTGATTAGATGAGGAATATTCCCCGTAATCAGATAAGGCATGTAATTTGATAAGATCTATCCCCTATAATCAGTTAAGGAATTTAATCCCTAATCCCCAGTGAAAAGATAGCTGCGAATCATGGCCGTTGATTTAGATCTAATCAGGGACCTTGATTGTATCTTGCCGGATCGGGTTGGTAGCGGGTTGAAACCCGTACCCAGCTGAGGTGGATCCGTTCGCGGGTTAGTGGATCTATGAGAAGGAGACCCAGTACTCGTTTCGGACCTATCTGCGTGTGAAATTACCGTTTTACCCCCGTACCTCAAGATTCGTGGTCTATCTGGACGGTTCCGATTTAACCTCATTTTTAGCCATATCAGGTAACAAGAAGATCTGATGACTCATGAACTATTCTGTTCATGACTACTGATAATCACTTATCTCATAATAATAATAATAATAATAATAATAATAATAATAATAATAATAATACTAAACAAAAGAAACAGTAAAAGAAAAATTAAAATGTCTAGTATGTAAGCATATATTTTGCAGACTGAACCAATTGTTGTACATAGCCGGAGAATTTTGGCATAGAGCTATAGCATCCTCAGTTCACAGTGAACCCAGTTTGGTCAAAAAAACATGCCAAAATGACAATCAGATGCATGGGATAAGCTTCAATTAATTAACAGTGAAAGAAACTGGGGATGCTATGCAGCATACTTAGTTACGAAGTGAACCCATTTTGTTAAAAAACCATGCCAAGGATTCCAGTCAGGTTACTTTAACAGTATCTGAAAATGAAAAATTTCCCATTATCTGAGCTTATATGTTGCTCTACTACTTCTTCATCCCAACTAAATCTAAAACCCAATTGTAGCCGCATATCCGGCCAGAGGATTTTGGCATACATACCTATACCATCCTCAGTTCACAGTGAACCCATTTTGGTAAAAAAAACATGCCAAGATGACAATCAGATGCATGAAAATAAGCTTCACTAACAACAAAAAAAGAAAATGGGGATGCTAGCAGCATACTTAGATTGGAAGTTAACCCATTTTCGTATAAAAAACCATGCCAAAGATTGACAATCAGGTTACTTTAACAGTATTTGAAAATGATAAATTTTCCATTATCAGAGCTTATATGTTGCTATACTACTTCTTCAACCCAACTAAATCTAAAACCCAATTGTTGTGCGTATCCGAAGGATTTTGGCATACGTACCTATAGCATCCTCAGTTCACTTAGTCTGGAAGTGAACCTATACAAACTGGGGATGCTATGCATGCAGCATACTTAGTTTGGAAGTGAACCCATTTTGTGTTAAAAAACCATGCCAAAGATTGCAATCAGGTTACTTTAACGGTATCTGAAAATGAAAATCTCCCATTATCTGAGCTTATATGTTGCTCTACTACTTCTTTAGCCCAACTAAATCTAAAATCCAATTGTTGTGCATATCCCGCCGGAGGATTTTGACATACGTACCTATAGCATCCTCAGTTCACAGTGAACCCATTTTGGGTAAAAAACATGCATGCCAAGAAGACAATCAGATGCATGAAATCAGCTTCATTAACAGTGAAAGAAAACGGGTATGCTATGCAGCATACTTAGTTTGGAAGTGAACCCATTTTGTGTTAAAAAACCATGCCAAAGATTGCAATCAGGTTACTTTAATAGTATCTGAAAATGAAAATTTCCCATTAACTGAGCTTATATGTTGCTCTACTAATTCACTGTGCCCAACTAAATCTAAAACCCAAGTGTGGTGCATATCCGGCCAGAGAATTTTGGCATACGTACCTATACAATATCCTCAGTTCACAGTGAACCCATTTTGGGTAAAAAAACAAACATGCCATGAAGACAATCAGATGCATGAAATCAGCTTCATTAACAGTAAAAGAAGATGAAAATTTCCATTATCTAAGCATATATTTTTCTATTAATTCTTCATCTCAACTAAACCGTTCATGCTAAGGAAATCGAAATGAATAAACTGAAAAAAGCTGCCTTTTTTGGAAAATAAGGGAAATCAAGAGATCATACCGAAGAGAGAGGGAGGGAGCGGGGCGACGAGGGCGGGGGCGTAGGAGAGAGAGAGAGAGGGGGCGACCGCCGATTCACCTCCAGATCGAGAGAGGGAAGAACGAAATCGAAAAGGACGAAGGGAATAAGGGACGATTTCGAATGGTCGAAGGCCGTCGAAGAGGATGAAGCGGCGGAGGCAAACGCGCGGGAAATAGAGCGGGGAAGGAGGGAAACGAAGCACCTTTTTTCCCCTTTTTTTTTTGGGTAATGGGTAAATGGCGAGCGAACGATTAGGGTTCGCGGGTTTTATTCCCAGTTATTCACCGGCGTTTTAATTGGAAACGCCGGTGAATGTGCCCGTATATTCGCCGGCGTTTATAATAAAAAACGCCGGTGAATAATAAACTTCACCGGCGTGTTTAGGTAAAACGCCGGTGAATACTAACATTCACCGGCGTTTTAAATCGACCGCCGGTGTATGACCATCCCATCTGGCGCCCAATTCCTACTCGCTCCCTACCCCGGCGCTACTAGTAAAACGCCGGGGAATAATCGCCGGTAAAGGCTGTATCTTTTGTAGTGTAATATATCAATAATACCCATCTACCACAAATATCCACACTGATGTCAATATTTAAATAAAACATATCAAAAATAATTTTTCACCACTCCAAATATATAAAAACAAGTATTTTCGGTATTTTACAAATTCGAGGTATTACAGCGACGATCAAATCCCGACGGAACAGGTATACAGGTTTACTATTCAGTTTCCCTAAGAATCCACAAATACTATATGTTTGCCCCCACACCGAAATTAGCAGCAACAGATTGGCGCCGTCTGTGGGAAACTAACGAATATGAACCTCTCCTCTTCCCGTTGAACAGATCTTCTCCAGCCATGCCTCCTAGGAAAGTCAGATCCAGAGGGTCTAACAGAGGACCCAATCCTGATCAGCAGCAGGAAGTTCCCATCCAGCCTACCCAGCAGCAGGGACAACTTCCTCCTCCAGCGGAAGACCCGCTCCAACAGGATCTTCCTCCTCCTCCTAATCAGCCACCTCCAAAGGGTCCTAACCCTCAAAAACAGCCTCTTCACCAGGAGCACGTCTCCATCCACAACGCCTCTTCGGACTCTATGGCCTCCCATCATCCTCGAGCCTCTGGCCTCCACAAAACCGCCCTCAACCGCCAGAAAGAGGATGACCTTCGCCGTCACCTGGATGAGAAGCGAGCCCAAGAGGGAACATCCCGCCAACACCGTCCGGACAAGCAGTCCCCTCGCCATTGGGAATATAGAAGGTCCCCTAACCGAAGGGGTCGTAGAGAGTCCCTCGAACACTACCGAAGAAGGCCGCAGTCCCCTGTAGGTCGGCAACATCCCAGGAACAATGAGGCGCCTATCACACATGCCGAGTTCCAGCAGTTCCAAGCGACCGTCCTACAAGCACTTAATCTCCGTCCCAACACCAACGCACCCAAGATTCCATCTCCTCCTCCGGTCCGAAGCCCTCGCCGACGGTCCCCATCTCCTCGTCCTGCTCCTACCAACTCTCGGCGTACCCCAAGTCCTCGTCGCTCCCGAAGTTACCATCGCCGCAACCCTCGCTCTCCCTCATACGAAGACGAGTCTAGAGGCTCGGCGGATTACCGTCGGAGGGATGACGCCATGTACCGCCGTCTTCATGAAGTAGAGAGGCGCCTGGGTCAGATAAACCGAGAAGAGGAGCTTAGGGGGAGGACCCTACATCCTAGCCGACCCCCTTTCTCCCGAACCATAGTGGATGCACCTGTGCCGTTCGGTTTCAAACCTCCCCAGTTCGAGACTTACACCGGAGAGACCGACCCCGTTGATCACATCGAGAGCTTTAAGACACTGATGCTCCTCCATCAAGCTTTCGATGCCCTCCTCTGCAAAACCTTCCCCGTAACTCTCAAGGGCCCCGCACGAGAATGGTATTCGCGCCTCGCCCCGACCTCAATATTCTCCTTCGAGCAGTTCGAGACTCTCTTCGTCACCCATTTTGTAAGTAGCCGAAGAGCAGAGAAGACCAGCATCTCACAATTACACCTCCACCAGAAGAAGGGGGAGAAATTGAGAGACTATGTGAAGAGGTTCACAGCTGAAGCCAGATCCATTGCATCCCTCGACCAGTCGGTCGCTGCAGCAGCATTTCAATCCAATGTCCTCAATTCCAATCTCCGCTCCTCCCTCGCTAAGAAGCCTCCACAGAACTTTTCCGACCTCCTCCTTCGCAGTGAAAAGTACATCCGGGCCGAAGAGGCCGAGCATCAACCCAACTGGGAGGGGTCTTCCTCCGGGTTTAAGAGAAAAGGAACAGAAGAAGAAGGGGCTAAGAAGCTCCAGAAGGATAATACCGGTCAGCGCCGACCTCCCCCCAGATTCGAGAAATTCACTCCCCTCACCACTAACGTCTCAACTATTCTGATGGAAGTCGAAAAGGAGGGCATCTTACCTCCTGCCCCGAGGATGAACACCCCCGCCAAGAGGAGGGATAAAGAAAAATGGTGCCGTTATCACTGGGACCATGGGCATGACACCAACGATTGTCGTGCTCTGAAGAACGAGATCGAGGCCCTTATCCAGAGGGGACAGCTGACGAAGTTTGTAAGAAAGGACCGAGCCGAACTTCCACCCCCGCCTCGGGGGCTAATGTTGTGAAATCTAGATACCTAAATAAATAGATAAACTAGACACAAATTAAAACCTCGCAAGTGTACGAATCGTTTATAGAAGCGTAGCAATAGCAAGGGTCGATCCCACAGAGATTGTAGAAATTAACTTACTAATCAATAAAAAGAGTGCGAATGATAAAGAGTTGTTCTAAAAGTCTAAAAGAAATGAAAAGATAAAAATATAAATAAGTAGCATCACAAGTTGAGTCACAAATATCTATTAAAGTAGTTGGGCATTGATTTCCACCTATAGTCAGTAATGCTAAGTTATATACTACTCCAATTACTCATGTTTGTTTCTCTAAGGGCATGGTATCTACTCCTTAAAGTTAATGTTTCCCTAGGCCAATAATTAGGCATGGTATCTACTCTAATTCGTTTCTTTCATTAAGTATTTAGCATGGTATCTACTAAGTTGCACTTAAAGAAAGCATATGAACAATGGAAACGAACAAATACTTGAAGTTCTAGAAATTGGTATCAGATCTAGATCCTTCAAGTTGATTAAACCAAGAACCCCTAAGGATTCCCTTGTTACAAGTTATGAACACGAGATACGGGTCGTCTCAATATGCTCATATAACAGCTTCAGATCTACACTGCACAACTTGATAATCTTAAGTTCTGTATGCCAGTCGACTGGCTGTCACTTCAGTCGACTGTCCTTAGAACGTCTGAACAAGTTTGATTCATGTAAATTTTTATTCGTTCAATCAGATTTAATCAATAAATAATAAAGTAGCATTTAGAAGAATATAAGCATTACATAACTATGGTTTCAATCTACCCAACTATGAAAGTTAGTTGCACATAATACAACCTTTATTGATTAATATAATAGAGTTCATGACTACAATAGAAATAAAAACTAGAAAGAAAGAACAGAAGAATGTTGATTTGTATGATGTTGAAGTTGAGCCCAATCAGCAGTCAACTTGTTCTCCTTCTTTGATGCTTGCTGTCAACGATCGGTTCTTGATGATGGATCCGGCCTCCTCGAGAGATAGTCCGAGAGATAGCTCCTGGTTGATATTTATAGAACACGGCTAGAGATTTAGGGTTTGCACTCCTCTTTTATAAAAAGGTCCTCTTCTTTTTATTTCTTTCCTTTCTTTCTTTGATCTGCATTTATTTCTTTCTCTCTTCTTTTTTTCTTCCTTATCTGCTCACCACGTGCTCTTGCTTTGATTGTTGGAGAAGTTGTTATTTGCAGAAAACACCTGGGTTTGGATAACTTAATTTCTGATTCGGATTTGGATGAGGATGCATCTGTTCTTATCTTCTGATTCGCCGCATACCAGTCGACTGGTGTTGGATGTAAGTCGACTGTGCCGAGCCCTTTCCAACTCTCTGTCCAGTCGACTGTTAGAAGAATCAGTCGACTGATCTCTGCCGTTCCCTGTATATCATCCTCTCAGTCTGTATTAGTCTTAAATCTGCATCGTTTGCTGCTTTTAGGCTGTTTCCTATGGAAAAGAGAAAAGAAGAGTAAAATACCACATATAGAGATTTTAAATGTCTAATTACAATAAGATTATTACTCCTAAATGTGAATATTATTGAGTCCATCAGCTAACAAGCGTCCGGAACGAGAAGAGACGCCCGACTTCGAGGAAGAGCGAGTCCTCCACCTCATCCATGGGGGCCCAATGGGGGGCTCCTCAAACTCCTCTCGGAAGGCATTTATAAGGGAAGTCAACTCGGTCCGGACCACCCCTCCTCCCAAAGGCCTCGGAGTGCCTGTCACATTCTCAGACGAAGATCTTGAAGGAGTTCGGACCCCACATTGTGACGCACTCGTCATTAGCCTCCACATGGAAAATTTTAAGGTGGAGAGGATACTAGTGGATAACGGCAGCTCAGTAAACATCTTCTTCCTCGCCGCTTTCAAAGGCCTGAAGCTCTCCCGAGACAGACTCAAGCCAGCCGGTTACACGCTCCATGGGTTCACGGGAGTGCCAGTGACTATTGAGGGGGTTATCACCCTCGACGTAACCGCTAGCAAAACTCCTACTACCCGAACGGAGTCGATGGACTTCATGGTCGTAGATGTCCCAGCAGCCTACAATGTCATTTTGGGTCGGCCCGGCCTGGTTGCCCTTGAAGCCGTCCCTTCTGCCTATCATCTGAAAATGAAATTTCCCACTCGAGCCGGAGTAGGGGAGGCAAGGGGCAATCAGGAGCAGGCCCGCAAGTGTTATATGACCTCTACCCTCAGACCCGTCCTCTCCTTGGAAACCCTAGAAATCCCCCAAGATGTTGCTCGACCAACGTCCGAACCGGTGGATGAATTGGAGGAAGTGCTCTTCTCGGAGCAGGAGCCAGCCCGCAAGTTCTTTGTTAGCAAGACCCTCCCGTCCGCCCTCTACTCAGACATTGTACAATGCATCCGAAAGAACCAAGACCTCTTCGCTTGGTCAGCTGCTGACATGCCCGGTATCTCCGAAGAGCTTTTAGTCCACCGCCTGAGCGTTGATCCTGGGTCCAAACCGGTTCAGCAGAAGAGGCGCAAGTTCGCCCCCGAGCGTCAGCTCGCTATTAAAGAGGAGGTAGATAAGCTCTTAAAGGCCCGGTTCATACAGGAGGTGAACTATCCTGAGTGGTTATCGAATGTAGTAATGGTGAAGAAGTCCAATGGGACTTGGAGGATTTGCATTGATTTCACCGACCTCAACAAGGCTTGCCCCAAGGATCCCTTCCCTCTTCCGAGCATTGACACCCTGATCGATGCAACCTCGGGACATGAGCTCCTCAGCTTCATGGATGCCTTTTCAGGCTACAATCAGATCCGGATGTTTCCCCCGGATATCCCGAAGACTTCGTTTGTAACCGACCAAGGCCTCTATTGCGACAGAGTCATCCCGTTCGGTCTAAAGAATGCAGGAGCAACATACCAACGCCTCGTCAACAAGGTTTTCCAGGCTCAGATCGGCCGGAACATGGAGGTGTACGTTGACGACATGCTTGTGAAAAGCATCCGAGGCATTGATCATGTGACCGACCTCCAAGAAGCATTTGACGTTATGAGAACGCACAATATGAGACTTAACCCGAACAAGTGTTCGTTCGGCGTCTCATCAGGGAAGTTCCTCGGCTTCATGGTTAGCCAACGAAGAATTGAAGCAAACCCGGAAAAGATCAAGGCCATCTTAGACATGGCCCCTCCTAGAAATGTTAAAGAAGTTCAGAGATTAACAGGCCGCCTCGCCGCCATAGGGCGCTTTCTCTCAAAGTCCGGGGAAAAATGCCTCCCCTTCTTAAAGGCCCTCAGGGGGGCTAAAGGATTCGAATGGGGGCAGCAACAACAGGAGTCCTTCGACCAGCTCAAGGCCTACCTCGTCAATCCCCCTCTCCTCAGCAAACGGATCCCTGGCGAACCCCTCTACCGCTATCTGGCAGCCTCCGAGCAGACCCTCAGTGCGGTCTTAGTAAGGGAAGAAGACCGGGCTCAGAAGCCCATCTACTATGTCAGCAAAGTGCTCCGGGACGCCGAGCTCCGGTATCCGAAGATAGAGAAAATGGCCTATGCCCTGGTGATGGCCGCAAGAAAACTTCGCCCATACTTTCAGTCCCATTCGGTGGTCGTTCTTACCGACCAGCCGCTGAAACAAGTTCTTCATAAGCCCGAGACTTCGGGTCGCCTTATGAAGTGGTCAATCGAGCTGAGCCAACACGATATAACTTATCAGCCTCGGACCGCGATCAAGGCTCAGGCGCTAGCCGAATTCATAGTTGAGAGCACTATCCCTGAGTCCAGCCAAACAGTGAAGGGACCACCCGTCTGGTCGGTTTATGTTGACAGATCCTCCTGCAATGAGGGAAGCGGGGCAGGGGTCATTCTGGCAGGCCCAGATGACTTTGTCCTCCAATACTCCCTCCGTATAAACTTCAAAGCCTTGAACAACGAAGCTGAATACGAGGCGCTCATAGCCGGCCTTGGGATGGCCCGAAATGCCGGGGCGCAACGCCTCCGGATCTTTAGCGACTCCCAGCTGGTCGTCAATCAGGTCCTCGGCGAGTATGAGGCACGCGATGACAGGATGGTTAAATACTTAGCCAAAGTCAAGGGTCTCATGGCACTGTTTGAAGAGGCCCTCATCCAAAGAATCCCCCGAGAAGAAAATGCTCAGGCCGACACCCTATCCAAGTTAGCCTCCTCTTCCCTTCAAGGTCTCGAGCAGACCGTACTGATAGAAGTCCTTCTTAAGCCCAGCATAGAGGACGAAACACCCAACTCCGTAGAAGCATTGCCTGTCCTCCTTGAAGACAATTGGATGAAGCCACTCGTCGAATTTTTAAGGGATGGACTCCTCCCTGAGGATCCCAAGGAAGCGCGAAGGGTTAGAACCCGACCCGAGCGTTACGCACTAATCGAAGGCATCCTATATAAACGCTTCTTCACCCAGGTGGACGGTCGGCCCTACCTGAGATGCCTCTCCCCTGGGCAAGCCGACTACGCCCTGCAAGAACTTCATGAGGGCATCGGCGGGGCCCATTCAGGTTCCAGAGCCTTAGCACACAAAGTGTTGAACTACGGCTACTTCTGGTCCACTCTCCTGCGGGACGCTGAACGACACGTTCGGCAATGCAGCTCCTGTCAAAAGTACTCCAACATCCAACGCCTCCCACAAGCTCTGCTTGCCTCCCTATCGAGTCCGATCCAATTTGCAATGTGGGGGATGGATTTACTAGGGCCATTTTCGCCAGCTCCCGAACAGTTCAAGTTCCTAGTCGTGGCAATCGACTATTTCTCGAAATGGATAGAGGCCGAGCCCCTAGCTACGATCACCGAAAACAAGGTCGTTCAATTCTTCTGGAAGAGCGTGATCTACCGATTCGGTGTTCCCAGGGTCCTGATTACGGACAACGGAACGCAATTCACGGGGGCTGCCTTTCGAGCTTTATGTGAAGACCTCGCCATACAGCACCGGTTCTCCTCAGTCTCTTATCCTCAGTCAAATGGCCAGGCCGAAAATGCCAACCGACAGATCCTTTCAGGCATTAAGAAGAGGTTAGACAAGTGTTCTAAGGGCCTGTGGGTCGATCAGCTGCCCAACGTGCTCTGGAATTACCGCACCACAAAATGGACCCCAACAGGCGAGAGCCCGTTCAATCTCACCTATGGGTCCGAGGCCATCATTCCTCTAGAAGTCAGGTTACCCTCTCCTCGTATGATAGCTTATGAAGAAGAGCAGAACGCCAGGGAACTCAGAGCCAGTCTAGACCTGATCGACGAAATCCGAGAAAGAGCTGCCATACGGCAACAAAGCTACCGAAGAAGGATCGAGCTAGCATACAACAAAAGGGTTCGCCCCACGGACCTCAAAGAAGGGGACCTGGTCCTCCGCAAGTTGGCCATCTCGTTCCCTAATTAGAAAAGCAAGTTGGCCCCGAACTGGGAGGGACTCTACAAGATTTCTAAAGTAATCCGCCCCGGCACATACAAGCTAGAAGACCTCGAAGGCAGGGAGATCCCCAGGACTTGGAATGCCGACCATCTCTTAAAATACCAAGAGAGAGCAACAACACCTCTCTAAGTAATTCGAGATGTCGAACCGTTCCTCTCCTGTTACTTGTAGTAATTTTCTTTCATTTTTCCTTGTAATAACGGCTAGCAACTTTAGAAGCAGCCGATCATTGGATATTAATAAATAAAGTCTTTTCATACTTTTGCTACTGTTTACATCTCTCTGCTTTTAACTCTTTATTCTAACAATGGTCCGGAGTCCAACACTCGGCTCGACTTTACTTCCTCGGCTCGCCCTAAGCGAGCCAGAAGTATATCGCCGTTCGGAATTGCTCCCACAGCCATTGAATGGTTCGGAGTCCAACACTTGGCTCGATTCTACTTCGCAAGTTCGCTCCTAAGCGAGCTAGAAGTGGTTCGCCATTCGAAATTGCTCCCACAACCCTTGAACTAACGATGGTTCGGAGTCCAACACTCGGCTCGACTTTACTTCCTCGGCTCGCCCTGAGCGAGCCAGAAGTATATTGCCGTTCGGAATTGCTCCCACAGCCGTTGAATGGTTCGGAGTCCAACACTTGGCTCGATTCTACTTCGCAAGTTCGCTCCTAAGCAAGCTAGAAGTGGTTCGCCATTCGGAATTGCTCCCACAACCCTTGAACTAACGATGGTTCGGAGTCCAACACTCGGCTCGACTTTACTACCTCGGCTCGCCCCGAGCGAGCCAGAAGTATATCGTCGTTCGGAATTTCTCCCACAGCCGTTGAATGGTTCGGAGTCCAACACTTGGCTCGATTCTACTTTGCAAGTTCGCTTCTAAGCGAGCTAGAAGTGGTTCGCCATTCGGAATTGCTCCCACAATCCTTGAACTAACGATGGTTCGGAGTCCAACACTTGGCTCGATACTACTTCGCAAGTTCGCTTCTAAGCGAGCCAGAAGTAGTTCGCCATTTGGAATTGCTCCCACAACCATCAGACTAACCTAACGATGGTCGGGGTCCTGTGGCTCGACTTTACTTCACCGGCTCGTCCGCAAACGGGCCGGAGGTAAATAGCCATCCCGAACTGCCCCCACGACCATCGAGCCGAGCGGACGAGGTACCGACCCTCGTATATGGCAAAAAATTCTCCCGAGGCGGAGTCGCCATTAGATCTTCTCAAACTGCGTGCTAGAGTGTGATGAACGGATCTGATTATGCCACGTGTCCACAAAACGACAAGATAACGTTTTCTTGGGAACTGGACCTGCCTCAAGATTCGTGCCACCATCCAACGGCTCTGATCGCCTCACTTCACTCGACCACAAACGCCGAACGACAGGCAGCCAGAACCAACTTTCGGCAAAAGTCACCTCGGTTACCGAGCTACGATAGCGCAGCCGACCCATGCCGAGCAAGTGTCCAGCCGAGCCTCGAAAGAGTTTGAGTTAAGGTTTAGGGGCCTTTCCCCTCGGTTCCGGACTTTGGTCGTCACCTCTTCTACCATAATCTATCCTGACACCCACATCGGGGCCGTCAGAATCGGGAGAAGATCATGGTGGAAGAGCGACCACCCGTCCTCCTGAAGCGACCTCCCCCAAGGTTCCGGACTTCGATCACCACCTCTTCTACCGTGATCTCCCCCGATCCTGACCCCGCATCGGAGCCGTCAGAATCGGGAGAAGATCACGGTTGAAGAACGGTAACCCATCCTCCCGAAGAGCCTTTACCTCGGGTCCGGACTACGGTCGCCAACTCTTCTGCCTCGTCCTCCCCCGCCCCTGACACCGACATCGTCACTGTCAGGAACGGGAGAAGAACAAGGCAGAAGGGTGACCACCCCTCAGAACCTCTCGAGGTCAAAATTTTTTCAAGATTGGCATCCGCCCAAGGGCAGACACCATCGATGCCACTAGAGTCCAAGACTGCAATGACTAAAAATGCAAGGGGGATGTGGTACTTATAACCTTCCCCCAAAGAGTGTCATTATGACCCTCGAAAGTCCAACAGTCGCGCCTAGGGAGCTGAAGCGCCGCGTATTAATTAAAGGGCGCCACTCTCAATGCCCTTGGGAAGGTGAAACGTCCCCACGGATCCCGGAGCACCATTAATACTAAGGGAACCAGTCCCATCGACGCGGCACCGAGCCGCACCGGAATGTGCCGAGGAAGATTCAGAACCCCGGCTAAAGCGTGAGTTTCGAGGCCGAGATGCTTGACGAAGCAAACACTCGCATCGCGGTTCGTTTCAAGCCTACCCTAACTAACACAATTACAGCACAACAAGAAGCGGTTCGTTCCAACTCCAATTTTATTGAAATAACTTGGATAAATCTACAAAAAGATTACAATAAAAGACAGTTTGGAAGACCGAAGACTCGACACGACCCGTTTACTGCCTCCGCGAAAGAGGGACGCTCCGGTTCAGCAACACCTTGGGTCGGCGCTTCTTGACCTCCGAGCTCGTCTCTAGGCCAACGAATCGAGATGCCCCCTCGCCGCTAGCCCTAACAGTCGCTCCAACCGAAGCACCACTTGAAGACACCGCTACCCCACTTTGGGCGTCGGCTGCTGTCTTACCTATGATGGGGGTTCGACTCGCGGCTTGATAAAACGAAATTCCTCGCTCAATCTCTTCGCGAGTGCACGAGGTGCTCCGGACGTTAGCCCTCACCGGCTGAGGCTTGAGCCGAGCCACCTCTTCCTCCAGTTCGACGATCGGGTCCTTCAACGTGTCGTCCTTCACAATCACTTTGAATCAAGGAAGTTTCGCCGAACCGGGATACTCGGCGCTGTCAGATATAACGCGACGCAGGTGGGTCACCTCGATGCTCTTGTCGACCGTCACCCTTTGCAACTGTTCTACCTTCCTCGCAAGGTCATCTCGTTCGGCCGAAACCCGAACCAACTCTTCCTCCTTCACGGATAGTTCGGTCTCGACTATCCGCAAATGGTGCAACTCGGCCAATAGCTCGTTGTTCCTCTTCTCTACGTTATAAAGTATTCTCCTCATCAGATGCACCTCACCTTCGAGGCGATCCTCCCAGTGTTAGTGTAAGTGCCCTAGAGACAATGTGATTGTGCTTCTAGGAAATACTTTTGTTAATTAATGATTGTGTTCTATTGATTATTATATGTTAATTTATTATGTCTTAATTTACTGCGATAAAAATGTTAGAGTAATAAATGTCCTTGGAATATATAATACGTATTCTATATCTTTAAGTATGTGACTTAAAAATGAGATTATATGAATAATGTTTATATTCCTAAATATCCCTAATCAAGCATTGTCATAATGGGACAATAATAATGCATAAAGATTAGTATGTTTGTTGACTGATGACCACATCTCATTGGTCATAGGTATAGTGATACTAAAGTCAAGAACATAGGTGCATGTAAGATTCTACATGGCACTGGATAGACCCACAGTGAGATTCTTCATGTTTAAATAAAGTCATAAGAAAGACTCACAGTGATAATGGTGTAATGATCCTTTGACTTGAGATCATTATATTTCTATACGAGGATTAATATACTTTGACTACATTAAAAGTTACCTTTGACCGGGTGATGATAAAAGTGGACATCGGGTATATTATGAGTCGTATGAGAAATATGAATGATAGATAAAGGATTTAACCCTCCTATAATTAGGAGAGATATTATTGGCCTCTTGATTGAGTGAGACTATGAAATGCATGGCCATGCTCAAATAATGATTTGTTTTAATAGTCTACTCATTGATCAAGGAAACCCGGATTAAATGTTGAAGAGGATGACTGAGAACATGCCTCGAGTTTAATCTATAATATTTGGTTAAAGGGATTATATTACACGGAAACATTAATCACGAAAGGTTTTATTGGATCACCAATTATTACTATTACTTGGGTAGCAATGATGTATTACTAGATGCCGCTCATTGTTTATAATTTTATTATTGGATATTAAAATTATTTCCAACGTAATAATAACCTAAAGGGTCACACACAAGAACGCTTGAAGGAGATTTGATTTAAATTATGAATTTAAATTAAATAGTAATTCGAATTTATTTATGATATTAATTAAGTGGGACTTAATTAATTAAATATAATTTTAAATTTACTAATGATTAGAATTAGAATTATATTAGAATATTAATTAAGTTTTACTTAATTATTTATTTAATTAAGAATTCTAATTTTAATAAAAGCCCAATAGGATTGGGCTTTAGAAAAACAGATTTGTCTCTCTATATAAAGATCTTAAAACTCTCAAATTAGGGTTCATGGCTAAGAGAAAAACCCTAGCCGTTTGAGAGAAGAAGATGGAGATAGAGTGAATTTGGTTTTCGGATGCTAGTACATCGCTCCTTCAAAAACCAAGTGTTCGTGTGGATACCGATAGAGCGTAGATCGCGTGAGCGGGATGCGTGGTGATTCAAGAAGCTTGGACCTCCATTAGTCATCCTTTTCTCAACTGTTAAAGCTTCGTTTTAAGGTAAACGTTCATAACTACGAATTAAACATCTTGTTTTGCATGGATCCTGCGAATGGGTTTCGATTTTTGTTTTAATCCGCTGCATTTATGCCCCGAAAACCCAACACCCAGGACTGCTGAAACAATTGGGCGCGGCACCGAGCTGCCGCGCTAATAAGAGTGTGCTCGGCAATCTGAAATGAAAAAGGGGCAACATTGAAGTACTATATGGCCGAACCAAACACTTAGACAGAAGTTCAAATTCAAAACGCAACACTTTTCATTCATCAAAAGAGGTGGCCAGTTCGCAAAAGGCATTACACTGTTTGAAAGAAAAAAAACAACAACAGAAAACTACAAAAGATTTATGAGGGGATCAGGGGTCCACCTGTGTCGCCGCTTCGACCACTGACGCGTCGCCAGATGGCCCCTCGATCCTCCCCTCGACCTGGGCGTTCGCCACAGGTGGTTCGGCCTCCTCCTCCTCGTCATCGCCTTCGACCTCATCACCTTCACCTTCCTCCTCCTCACTATCCGAGGGCGACCCGGGCCACAGTCTGTAGCCGACCCGCTCGAAGTCGGGGACACGCTCCTGAACATGGTCGAGTGCCCTCTGATAGGACCTCTCCATGTTCTCGGCCATGTGTTTCTTCATCTCAGCCTCGACCTCGGCCTCTACTTCGGCCCTAATCTTCACGGCCTGCGCCTCCTTCTCCGCCTTCAGGTCGGCTAGAGATTTCGCCGACGCGGCCAGCTCTTCGGCAGCCTTCGTAGCCTTGGCAGACTCCGAGTCAAGTCGCCCCTTGACTCTCTCCAAGTCGGCCACAAGATCGGCGACCTGAACTTCCAAGGCCTCGACCCGCCTCTACTCGGCCTCGAGCTGCCGAACCGCCTTGACCTTCTCTGCCCTGTCTTTGTCGCAGGCGGCCTTCAGCTCCTTCTCCTGCTCGGCGAACGTCTCGAGGAGGTGGCCGTAGTGGCAGGTGGCCTGCAAAGACAACGATCAGAGCAATGTGCAAGCCGAGCAGAAAACTTGAAAAATTCGCAAAAAGAAACTTACCGACACAAGCAACCGAGCCACTTCATAGGTGTCGTCGCCGACCGTCCCCGCCTTCAGTGCGGCTCGGTCCTTCGGCATTGCCAAGTGCTTGACGACCTGCACCGACATTTGCGAGTTACCGAGGAACCCATCATGATTCTTCACCCACCAGTTCGGCACAAACAACTGCTTGTGCTGCACGGTCAGGATTTCCTCGGCTGCTTTGGTCAGCGGTGGAGCCTCGATCGACAGCGCCGCGTTAACATCAAAGGCCCCTTCGACAGGGGCCGAGGCCGTAGGCACCAAGGGCGCCTCAGCGACAACCACCTCCAAAGGTGCCTTGGTGGCTGGAGGCAGAGTGGTAGTCGAGGCAACCTTGGGAGGCGGAGTCGACGAGGCAGCCACGGTCGCCCTCTTCCTCTTCCTACCCCGGCCAATTTGGACCTGTCGGCCATCATAGCGGTGAAATCGATCTTCATCGCTTCTGCATCGGACAACAAAAAACGAGTCAGCAAGACGAACTAAAAACTTAAAAGAAAAACGAAAATAAATGAGATGTCAGGAGCATACTCGGGTCGATGGGGCTAAGGCCGGACCCGAACAACACCTCCTCCGTCAACTCCCTCCAACTCAGCAAGGGAAGGGCCATGATCTTCCTCGCCACCTCCTCCTCAGCCGCAGTCAGTACAGGGTCGGCTCTCGCAAATTTCGGCACCTCCGGTTTCCACCGGGTCGGAATGTGCCGTATCGCCTCCCCCCTTAATATAAAATACTTTTCTTTCCAACCCTTAATTGAGTCCGGGTTTTCTATAATCCTAACACCCTTCCTCGGCCCCAAGTAGTACCGATGCTCCGTCTTGTGCATCCGGTTTATCCGATACAGGCCTCGGAAGACCGTTAGGTCCGGCTCTACCTCAGCTTTGCTGCACTGAAGCAAGAAAGCATTCACGTGGCGCCATGTGTTCGGCATAAATTGAGTCGGCGTGAGGCAAAACCAGCCGAGGATCTGGAGGATGAAAGGATGCAGCGGAAAACGTAGTCCGGCATTCAAGGAGTCGAAGTTGAACATGCACATATCCGACGACGACAACTTGGAGTTCGCTCGCATCCCGAGGCCGGGGATCATCAACTTGTACTCCGGAGGGATGGCGAATCCTTTTCTGATCCGAAGGAGATCCCTCTCGGATAGTAATGAAATAAGCTCGTCGGCCTCGGTAGGAAGTGCCGGGTTGGGTTCCTCGACTACTTTCGACTTCCCGAAGATTGCTTTCTCCAAGAGATCACCCTCGTACTGCCTAACCCCCGAATGCCCGGACAGAACAGAAGGATATCGTCCCATCTCAGGGGCTTGCTTCGGGTGCTCTATAATCTCCTCGACCACGACAGATTGGGCCGCCACCCTCCTCTTCTTCTTCTTCTCCTTCCTCGCCTCGGCCGCGGATGGCTCGACGACTTGTTTACCCTTTCTTCGGATCTCCGCCCTTCTCCTCTCCTCGGCGCTATCATCGCCCGAGGACGAGGCTCCACTCCCCGAGTTCACTCTTGACATCTCTAAAAAAGGCAAAGGCTAATAGACTGACCTTTGAAGTGACGTTCACGGTCGGAAAATGCTCGCCGGAAATCGCCTGGCCCACGCGACAGCTAGCGTCACCACCTTGAAGCAAAAGTCACCGCTAGCAGAGAACTTAGAGAGCAAAAGTGAAATCTTGGAGTGAAAAGTGAGAAATGAGCTCACAGGTGGAAAAGTAAAAACTTATAACCCCAAGTGATGTTGGGCCTCCTTGGGAACCTCAAAGGCCCGCTTAGAAGCCAAAGCGCCAAGCGGAAAGATGCGACGTTTCTAAAAGCGCAAACTCCTCAAATTATTGAAGTCCACGACTCGGCCACCGGTCTACCAAAGCCGAGCTATCGAACAGCCCTGCTAACCAACCGAGCTACTAAGTCCCTTCAAAACAATAAACTCAGCGCCTCGGCCAACGCCACTCAAACTCCGAGCCGAGATGACGAGGAACCGACCCTCGTATATGGCAAAAAATCCTTCCGAGGCAAAATCACCGTCGGATCTCTCCAAAATTCGTGTCAGAATTCGATGAGCGGTTCAGATTGCGCCACGCCCACAAAACGACAAGATAACGTTTTCTCGTGATCTGAACTGCATCCTCGTGATTCGTGCCGTGATAGACGAACCAGATCCGGCCACGTGTGCCTTCCGAACTGCCTGCCATCGACCTGCTCAACCGAGCTACCGAACAGCTTTGTCGAGCAGCCAAGCTACTGTGCTCGGAAGAGTGAAACCGATGGGAGGCGCAACCTTCAGAGTAGCCAACTCAGCACCTCGGCCAACGCCACTCAAACTCCGAGCTGAGATGACGAGGAACCGACCCTCGTATATGGCAAAAAATTCTTCCGAGGCAAAATCACCGTCGGATCTCTCCAAAATTCGTGTCAGAATTCGATGAGCGGTTCAGATTGCGCTATGCCTACAAAACGACAAGATAACGTGTTGTTGGAATCTAGTTACCTAAATATATAGATAAACTAGACACAAATTATAAAAACCTCGCAAGTGCACGAATCGAATCGTAGTAATAGCAAGGGTCGATCCCACAGAGATTGTAGACTTCAACTTACTAATCAATAAAACTAATAATAAAAATGAATGAAAGTTGTCATAATATTCTAAAAAAACTAAAAGATTAAAACTAAGATGAGAGGTGTTGAATCACAAATATCTCTTGAATAGTTGGGTTGTTGATCTCCACCAATAGTTAGTAATGCTAAGTGACCTTCTGAACTTACCTCTAATTACTCATGTTTGTTCACTTCAAGGGCATGGTATCTACTCCTTAAAGTATTGTTTCCCTAAACCAAGAATTAGGCATGGTATCTACTCTAATTCGTTTCTTCCCCTAAGCATCTAGCATGGTATCTACTAAGTTATACTCAGAGAAAACATAAGAACAGTAGAAACGAACAAACACTTAAAGTTCTAGGAACTGGTATCAGATCTAAGTCCTCTAAGTTGGTTGAACCAAGAACCCCTAAAGATTCCTTTGTTACAAATTATGGGCACGAGATTCGGTCGTCTCAATATGCTTCATATAACAGATTTAGATAAATGATAACATAAACTTGATATTCTCACGTGCTGTATGTCAGTCGACTGGCTCTCACCTCAGTCGACTGCTCTCAGACTTCAAGATCCAAGTTTGATGATCATTAATCTATGTCAATTCAACCAGATTCAATCAATAAGTAATTAGAAGATCTCAGAAGAATATAGCACTACATAACTATGGTTTCGATCTACCCAACTATGAAATTAGTTCCACATAATAATACTTTTATTGCTTAACAAGTTCAAATACATGATCAACATAAAAGAATAAAGAGAGAAGAAGAAATAAACTAATGGATTCCGGCAATATGGTCGACTGTCTGTCACACAGTCGACTGCCTTCTGGTTGCTGGATCTTCTCTCTCCTTCTTCGATGTTGATGGAGTGAAGCACGGGTTGATGACTCGATGGTTGGGAACTCTCTGATTAAGTTGTGTCCACGAGATAGATCTGATCCCCCGATGGAGTCGTTCTCTTCTGATATTTATAGAGTACGGCTGAGAATTAGGGTTTCCACTTTTTCAGGAAGGTCCTTCTTTATTTGATTTGATGATTAATATCTTTCTCTTTTCTCCTTTCCTTCCTTATCTGTTTACCACGTCCACTTGGAAACCCCCAGTCTCTAGATTTGATTTGCATAAATCTGGATTCAAATAGATGTGAAATTAGATGCAGGTGAATCTTCGAACATCTGATTTGTGTACTCCGCCGCCTATCAGTTGACTGTCCTTGGGAGTAAGTCGACTGTGTCGAGACTTCAGTATTTTCATGATTCATCCGCCCAGTCGACTGATGTTTTGGGAACAGTCGACTTAGTCGAGCAGCTGTGTAAAACTTGATTTCCTCTGTCCAGTCGCCTGTTATCATGACCAGTCGACTGCCTCTTCAGTTTCCTGTGTATCATCCTGAATTTGCTTCGTTTTGCTGTGTATAGGCTGTTTCCTGCAGAGAAAGAGAAAAGAAGCATAAATACCACATATAGAGCTTTTAAATGTCTAATTATATTAAGATTATTGCTCTTAAAAAGTGAATAATAATGTGTTCATCAAATACCCCCACACTTAGCTTTTGCTTGTCCTCAAGCAAAGAGTGAATTTATGAACAAGGGAGTAATAATCAGAATAAACTCAACCATCATGATTTCTTATTATGTGGACATCAAAATGAAAAATATAAAACTACAAACAATTTCAGAGAAAGTAAAATTAAACATACTCACTTTCTTTAGTACAATTGTCTATTCATAAATCCCAAACTTAATCATATTTGTCATGCGATTAATGTAGTTATAGTATGCATCTACTCAGTCTGTGATTATCCCTTTTCTCTACTACAAATCCAGTAGCAAACTAGAGTTTTTTTTTTTTTTTTTTTTTTTTTTTTTTTTTTTTTTTTTTTTTAAGTTTCTTCTCTAAAGATGTCACTTGTCTTTTGACGCGAATGCGAAACATTTGTGATGTATCCACCCGGTTACTCAACAAGTCACAAATATTAAAGTGCTTTGCATACTCATATTTCAAGTTGCCGTTTGACGTAAAGGTAAACATTGGTGATGAATACCCCTAGTTACTAAGCCCTCAAAACATTGGAGTAGACTGACTTTATTCAAATATATATATATATATTGTATCACTCTATTTACTTAAACTCGATTTAGGACTAGATCTAAAGGGAATAATTATCAGAAAAAGCATCACATTTTTTTATTATGTATAATCGCATGACTTACACAAATTTGTAGGAGATTATGAAACTCAACAATCCTAAAGTAAATAAGTATCCTTACTCTTACTTTATAAGAAATTGTTTATCCAAAAAAAAATTCAAAAGATTCCAAATATAACTAACTAATACCCCCACACTTAGATGGAACATTGTCCTCAATGTTCGCACAAAACATAAGATATAGGCATGTGTTACCATCTAGTAAGGAGAGACTAGAAATAAAAATAACTAAAACAAAAATAAAAATGAATAACTGAAAGGAAATAAAGGAAAGTGTAAATACTCCCCTGAAAAATTGGGTTGCCTCCCAATAAGCGCTGTGTTTCTTGTCTTCAGCTAGACTTGATGAGTTGTGCAATGTATGGAATGGCTTGCGGCTCACAACTCATCTTATCATAAGGTTTCCCCCCTCTGCCCATTTACCTAGAACGTTTGATTTGTCGTCAATGCTCCATGTGGGGGAAACCTGTGCAACATTTTATGGACCGTACCATCTTGACATTAGTTTATCAGCAATGGTCCATCTTAAAGCACCATTGTGATTTTGCAAGACTCCCTGCAGCCTTGCTTCTTTGTTCATCTTGAATTTTGTAGCAACTGTCACAGGTACTGTCTGGTTGTTCCCCAAATAATCAAGTAGTGGCCTCAGGTGTTCATGTAGTGGCTTGAGCTCCTCATCAGGTGTCCTTGGAGCAGTCGACTTGTCATGATCGTCAGTCGACTTGTATGTTTCATCAGTCGACTTGTCCTCTTCATAAGTCGACTTAACCTGTAGAACACAAGTGTTATCACATACCAACTCTTCAAATACAGATGCAAGCTTACCTGGATAGGACTCTGGAGTTCCATGGTGAAGTACTGTCTCTGCAATCTGCCAGTCGTCGTGTTCCATTTCAACTTGAGATAGTGGTGGAGGGTGCGCAATTGTTGCTTGTAATGGATCAACGCTATTTTCTTGAAATGTTTGGTCGCAAATTTCCGGAACCACGTCAACTTTATAACATTCATGATCATCGTGTGGAAATTGTGGGGCATCAAACATTGTAAACTCAGTCTCTTCTTCTAGTGTTGTCCTTAATTGGAGCTGTTCTTGTCCTCTAGGGTTAGGTATGGTTTGTGATGGAAATTCTCCTGCCTTTCTTTCACTTAACTCCGTAGCAATTCGGCCAATTTGAAATTCCAATTTTTGAATGGCCTGTCTTTGTTGATCACTGGTTTGTTGTTGCTGTTGGAGTAGTTGAAGAATCGTGGATTCGAAATCCAACTTCTCCTGTTCTTGTGCTGGCTCATCATACCCATTCCTGCCTTGGAATTGCTGCGTATGCCCTGGTGCAAATTGAGTGTCTTGATGGTCTTGCCACCCTGGGTTATACGTGTTTGGAAAAAAATTGTTCTGAGGCGGGTACATTTCTTGTTCTTCGTAGTTTGTGTGCTCCTGATCTGCGAAAGAAAACATGGGACATGAATTAGTTGTATGGTTAGATTGAAAACAAATTGCACAAATTTCTTTTGGTTGGTTTTTTACACCACCCATCGTTGAATTCCCAAGCATATCAATCTTTTTGTTCATGGTTTCCATTTCGAATTGCATGTTATTATTATGAGAAATTTCGAATACTCCCTGCTTTCTTGAGATGCTCCTCCTTGTTGAGAATTGTTGTGAGTTCTCGCTGAGTTCTTCAAATAGCTCTAAGGCCTCCTCAGCACTCTTCCTCATCAACATTCCATTGCATGCTGAATCAACAATTGCTTTGTTAGTGTAATTTAAACCCTCATAGAATGATTGTACCTGATCATCCTTAGGTATGTTGTGCAAAGGACACTTGAAAAGCTTGTTTTTGAAGTCCTTCCATGCCTCGAAAAACAAATCGCCATCTTTTTGTTGAAAGAGTAGAATCTCCCTTTTTAGTTGTCTGGTTTTCTGGGCTGGAAAGAACTCTTTCAAGAACTTTGTCGCCAATTGCTCCCATGAATTAATTGATCCTGGTTCCAAAGAATTATACCACAACTTAGCATTAAGTTTTAAAGAAAAAGGAAACAAGATTAACCTGATTTGTTCAGAGGTAAGCCCTTGGATGCTTTGTGTCCTGCAAAGATCAAAGAAGTCTTGTAGATGTAGATGCGGATCTTCGTCTGTTCTGCCAAAGAAGTGGGGCACCATGCTGAGTAATTGAGGTGATAGATGCATATTCCCTGTGACTTTGGGTTGAAAAGCTATGCAAGAAGGATTCTCAATATTCTTAGGAATGAATTTGTCTTGCATTGGTACTCGGTTTAAAAAAATTTCACCCATTGTTGCTTGTTGGAAAAAATCCTCTGGACAGTCGACTGATCCTCGGGACAGTCGACTGGTCTGCACCTGTACAATAGCTTCTGTACAGTCGACTTGTCTGTGGGACAGTCGACTGATTTGGTTCTGTGCCAAGTTTAACCTGAAAGAAAGTTCAAGAAAAAGAAAAAAGAAGAAATAAAATAGAATAAAAAAAGAAAAAGATTTTACTGATTTGTAAGTCAAAATACTAAACAATCCCCGGCAACGGCGCCAAAAACTTGTTGTTGGAATCTAGTTACCTAAATATATAGATAAACTAGACACAAATTATAAAAACCTCGCAAGTGCACGAATCGAATCGTAGTAATAGCAAGGGTCGATCCCACAGAGATTGTAGACTTCAACTTACTAATCAATAAAACTAATAATAAAAATGAATGAAAGTTGTCATAATATTCTAAAAAAACTAAAAGATTAAAACTAAGATGAGAGGTGTTGAATCACAAATATCTCTTGAATAGTTGGGTTGTTGATCTCCACCAATAGTTAGTAATGCTAAGTGACCTTCTGAACTTACCTCTAATTACTCATGTTTGTTCACTTCAAGGGCATGGTATCTACTCCTTAAAGTATTGTTTCCCTAAACCAAGAATTAGGCATGGTATCTACTCTAATTCGTTTCTTCCCCTAAGCATCTAGCATGGTATCTACTAAGTTATACTCAGAGAAAACATAAGAACAGTAGAAACGAACAAACACTTAAAGTTCTAGGAACTGGTATCAGATCTAAGTCCTCTAAGTTGGTTGAACCAAGAACCCCTAAAGATTCCTTTGTTACAAATTATGGGCACGAGATTCGGTCGTCTCAATATGCTTCATATAACAGATTTAGATAAATGATAACATAAACTTGATATTCTCACGTGCTGTATGTCAGTCGACTGGCTCTCACCTCAGTCGACTGCTCTCAGACTTCAAGATCCAAGTTTGATGATCATTAATCTATGTCAATTCAACCAGATTCAATCAATAAGTAATTAGAAGATCTCAGAAGAATATAGCACTACATAACTATGGTTTCGATCTACCCAACTATGAAATTAGTTCCACATAATAATACTTTTATTGCTTAACAAGTTCAAATACATGATCAACATAAAAGAATAAAGAGAGAAGAAGAAATAAACTAATGGATTCCGGCAATATGGTCGACTGTCTGTCACACAGTCGACTGCCTTCTGGTTGCTGGATCTTCTCTCTCCTTCTTCGATGTTGATGGAGTGAAGCACGGGTTGATGACTCGATGGTTGGGAACTCTCTGATTAAGTTGTGTCCACGAGATAGATCTGATCCCCCGATGGAGTCGTTCTCTTCTGATATTTATAGAGTACGGCTGAGAATTAGGGTTTCCACTTTTTCAGGAAGGTCCTTCTTTATTTGATTTGATGATTAATATCTTTCTCTTTTCTCCTTTCCTTCCTTATCTGTTTACCACGTCCACTTGGAAACCCCCAGTCTCTAGATTTGATTTGCATAAATCTGGATTCAAATAGATGTGAAATTAGATGCAGGTGAATCTTCGAACATCTGATTTGTGTACTCCGCCGCCTATCAGTCGACTGTCCTTGGGAGTAAGTCGACTGTGTCGAGACTTCAGTATTTTCATGATTCATCCGCCCAGTCGACTGATGTTTTGGGAACAGTCGACTTAGTCGAGCAGCTGTGTAAAACTTGATTTCCTCTGTCCAGTCGCCTGTTATCATGACCAGTCGACTGCCTCTTCAGTTTCCTGTGTATCATCCTGAATTTGCTTCGTTTTGCTGTTTATAGGCTGTTTCCTGCAGAGAAAGAGAAAAGAAGCATAAATACCACATATAGAGCTTTTAAATGTCTAATTATATTAAGATTATTGCTCTTAAAAAGTGAATAATAATGTGTTCATCATAACGTTTTCTCGTGATCTGAACCGCATCCTCGTGATTCGTGCCGTGATAGACGAACCAGATCCGGCCACGTGTGCCTTCCGAACTGCCTGCCATCGACCTGCTCAACCAAGCTACCGAACAGCTTTGTCGAGCAGCCGAGCTACTGGGCTCGGAAGAGTGAAACCGATGGGAGGCGCAACCTTCAGAGTAGCCAACTCAATGCCTCGGCCAACGCCACTCAAACTCCGAGCCGAGATGACGAGGAACCGACCCTCGTATATGGCGAAAAATTCTTCCGAGGCAAAATCACCGTCGGATCTCTCTAAAATTCGTGTCAGAATTCGATGAGCGTTCAGATTGCGCCATGCCCACAAAATGACAAGATAACGTTTTCTCGTGATCTGAACCGCATCCTCGTGATTCGTGTCGTGATAGACGAACCAGATCCGGCCACGCATACCTTCCGAACTGCCTGCCATCGGCCTGCTCAACCGAGCCACCGAACAGCTTAGTCGAGCAGCCGAGCTACTGGGCTCGAAAGAGTGGAACCGGCAAAGGACGCAACCTTCAGAGTAGCCAACTCAGCGCCTCGGCCAACGCCACTCACACTCCGAGCCGAGATGACGAGGAACCGACCCTCGTATATGGCGAAAAAACTCGCCGACCCGTATCAGCCGTTGGATCTTGTCGAAACGCGCGCTCGTCATGATGGACGGTTCAGACCTTGCCATGTCCACTAAACGACAAGATAGTGTTTTTTGGGAATCCCCGCTGAGATGGACGCTCAGGATCATGCCACGTACTTCGGCTCATTCCGAGCTAGTTGTGCCGAACCGAGAGGACGAGGAACCGATCCTCTTGTGCCGCGGAAGAGCCTGCCGAGCCGAGGGGACGAGGAACCGATCCTCTTATGCCATGGAAGGACCTGCTGAGCCGAGAGGACGAGGAACCGACCCTCTTGTACCGTGGAAGAGCCCATCGAGCCGAAGCGCTAACCCTCCAAGCCGAGAGGACGAGGAACCGACCCTTAAATATGGCAAAAAATCACGCCGACCCATATCAGCCGTTGGATCTTGTAAAAAAACGCGCTCGTCATGATGGACGGCTCAGATCTTGCCACGTCCACTAAACGACAAGATAGCGTTTTATGGGGATCCGCGCTGAAGATGGACGGCCCAGATGATGCCACGTACCTCGTAGGATCCGATCCGAGGAACCAGCTCCCCGAGCCGAGGCGCTGACCCTCCGAGCCGAGGAGCCGAGGAACCGACCCTCTTATATGGCAAAAAAGCTTGCCGAGGAACAGGGGCCGTCTGATCACTCCAAAAATTGCGCTCCGCGCTGATCAGGGGTCCAGATTACGCCACGTCATAAATCGGTATTTAAAAATCGATTTTTATTTATTTAAATTGTTTTATTTATTTAAAAATTGCTAAAAATTCGGGAAAATTAGCTAAAAAATTCTAGGAAATAATTAAAAATTCGGGGGAATATTTTTGAGCCCCAGAACAAACAATTATTGCCTAGAATGTACTGTTAAGCCTCCCGAACAATTAGTTAACACATCGCAAAATTGAATAAATAGCCCGAAAAATAGATAAAAACTCGATACGACTTCAGAGCATCATACGATTTCAAAAAAGAAGAAGCTACCTTACCACCCACTTCAAGATTCAAAATCCCCCATTCGGACTCCGATACAACTCCACTAGCCGCTAAAACAGTCAAACTACTCCTCAGAGACTGATCATCCTCAGCCTTTAGGAGTGGGAGGCCCGTGATGTGGCTAAAAATGGGGGTTTAATCGAGACCGTCCAAATTGGGCACGAATCCTGAAGCCCAGGGGTAAAACACTAATTTCACCTACAAACGGGTCTGAAGCGGGTACTGGTTCTCCTCCCCAAAAGAACCATCAACCCGCGGACGGATCCACCTCAACTGGGTGCGGGTTTCAACCCGCAACAAACCCGGTCCAGCAGGATAGAATTAGGGTTTCTGATTTATATTAATCAACGGCCCTGATTCATATCTATCCTTTCACTGGGGATTAGGGATTACATTCCTTATCTATGCACAGGAATTACACGCCTATAAATACCCTCCATCCATCTCCATTAAGAGGTAATCAATCTTTCTCCAGTTTTTGCGCTCTTTCATAGTCCTCCAGATTACTGACTTGAGCGTCGGAGGGTGCGTTGCCGGGAACAACCCCGGTGTCTCGCACTTTTTGCAGGTGTACGGCGGGAGCGACGATCAAACCCCGACAGAACAAGTATACAGGTTTACTATTTAGTTTCCCTAAGAATCCACAAATACTATCTGTTTGCCCCCACACCGAAATTAGCGGCAACACAATCTAAGGTGGAGATTGTTGGGTTTATGTCTTGCATACTATGTTGGATACGAAGACAATGAGACGATGGAGGAATCGAGATGATCGGAGATGAAGTGGAAATAAGGGAAACAGTCAGCAGCAGTAGTAAGTTGAGTTGCGGTCGACCGTACTTGGGGTCGGCCGACCGCTCCGACTGTACAGAGTTCCCGAGAGGGGGACGGTCAACCGAACGCGGCGCTGATGAAATATTTAGGTCGGGCCTTGGTGATTCGTGAGAAACCCAACTTGCTCTTCAAGTCAGATCTAATGGCTCTTATCGTAGGGTTATCTCTTCAAGAATATCCAATGGTTGTTAGAAGGGAAAAAAAAAACCAAACAATTTCTCTCTCTAGAAATTCTAGAAAGAGAAACTCTCCCCCAAAAAAGAACCCAAAAGAGAGCAAACCCTAGATCTGTATATGAGGCAGCGGCTAGGGTTCTTCGCTACCGCCTCGGTGCTCCTCCCTCGCCGAAGCCTCGTGTCCTTCCCCTCTTCTTTCAGACGAGTTTCTCGTAGCGATGGGCAGCTAGGGTCTCCTCGATGACGGCAAGCTAAGCCCCGTCGCCGACCCAGGTCGAGGAGGCAGTTGGGCATGTGGCTCAGGGTTCGCCACCACCACGGTGCTCCTTCCCCGCCGACAAGCTTCTAGGAGATGAAACCCTAGATCTGTGAGTGTGGGGGCGGTGCCCTGGGTTCGCCGCCGCCCCGGTGCTTCTTCGCTGCCGTGCTACCCTCCTTCCCTCTTCTTCCCTGTGCGCCGCCCCTCCTCGACGACGGAAGCCAACCCAGATCTGGCCCCCTCAAATCGGGGCCACGGCACGAGAAAGATGCCCCCCCCACATTGCAATCCCAGTCGGGGAGGCCGTCTGCTGCCGTGTCGACACCGGTGGGTGGTGTCGGCAGCAATAGATCTCCTTACGCCACGATTGTGGAGCTTGGACCCAAAGGTGGGGTCCCTCCATGATGTGCACTCATCTGTCTCAACTTTCGGCGTGTTTGTCTCAACTGTCGCGGAGCAACTATGTCACGCCAGAGCATCCTCCCGTGCCTTTTGTCGCAAACGCCATGGATCTGGGGCTCAAGTGTGTGAGGTCGGTGGTTCAGTATGGGGCCCGTGGGATAGGGACTGTGTAGCACATTGTATTGCAAGATTATAGGGCTTGGGCCGGAACATGGGGTCCCTCCATGATGTGCGCTCACTTGTTTGGGTGTCCAACGATGTCGCCGATGCAGTATTGACAGCGCCTAATATTAGGCTATTTAGCTTCCTCCAGCTTAGGCCACTATTTCGTAACAGCGTCGCCTCTTCCCTCGTTAGGAGTATGAGTCGAGATGAGTCTGTGTGGTGAGAAATTGCCTGAGAGAGCAGGAGCGTGAGAGAGGGGAAGGTATCCTCTCCACGGCTCTCTCCTGGAGCGTGGTTTTTTTGGTGGGGTGAGCGAGATAGTTGTTTGGTGAGAAATCGCTTGAGATAGCACAATCGTGAGAGAGGTGAAGGTATCCTCTTCATGGCTATCTCTTTGGTAGCGACTGTGGGAGCTATTGACACGTTTGTAGGATGAGTGGAGGAGATGGTGGCTGTGCATGTGCCGTGGTGTCATAAGTCGGCATGCGGGGCTTAGGCCCAAAGATGGGGTCCCCCCGGCGAGGAGAAGGCAGGGATCAGCGGGTGTTAAAATCCTGCCCAACTAGTTTCAGGTGGGTGTACATGTGCCGTGGAGGCAGTGTACGAAGCTAAACTGACGTATAGGCAATTTTGCTGGACCGAGCTTGTTTGTCGATCCACCCTCCAAGGTTGTTGGATGGATTTGTTGTTTGTACGGGTCATGTTGCTTCATGTATGGTTTATTTCCTGTATGTAGATTGTAATCTGGCCCAGTTCTCTGGGTTTGTATCATTAATTTCTTATTAATGAAACAGGGTGTCCATACTCCACCTTTTCCTTCAAAAAATAAAATAAAATAAAATAAAAAATAAATAAATATCTAATGGTTGTTGTATCAAGATATCAAACTAGAGTTTATATAGATCTCTATATATTGTTGTTATTGGCCTTCATTGAGAGCCAAGAAAGAGAGAGTACTTCATTGAATGAGAGTGAGTGATTCTCTAATTATAAACAACTAGTACTTGCTGGTGAGGCTTGAGAGAGTGTCGTGGTGAGAATTGTAATATGCTTGTATCTTCTTTAGTTGAATAACATCTTGGAATTTTTCACCCCCGGATTAAGGTGAAAACCCCAACCGGGACAAACTTGTGTGTACTTTGGTGTGTTTTGTTTGATCTCATATGTGCTTGGTAGTTTGTGTTGATTGCATCGAATAACTCAACAAGACCCTAAAAAGAATTTTCGGTAGAAATCCCTAACAAGTTTAATTTTCTTTTAGCATACCGCTGTTTGGAAAAAACGACATCAGTACATTTCTTATACAAGTGTGAACTTTCTAACTTGAAAAAAATTTCAAGTGCTGAAACAACTTATAAATAATGTTGTTATCCACAAGAAGGGCATTAGCATTACTGATGCCTTTGTTGAAGATAACGGCATCCGTTATAATACTTATTAAACTCTCTTCCTTCACAATCGTTCTTCCAAACAACTACATAAGATAACTGTAACCCCTGTTTCCGATTATACGGATTTCCATTTCTTTTCTTTCCTCCATGTATTCTTGTATTTCAATTTAAGTATAAATTCTTCCAATGCATTTAAATCCTTTTGAATCTCCTATTGAAACCCAAATTTATATTCCAGACCAGAATCTTGTCTCTCTTCTTTTATTTATTTACTTTGAAGCCCAAGTTAATCTATATTATCATTTTATCGATTATTTTGAATTCATAAGGAGCCCAACAATTATTATTGAATTTATTATATTTAATTGAAGCCCAAATTCAAGCCCATCTCCTGTTGGACTCTAACCCTAAACCCAAACCCACAAACCTATACACTCACCCGTACAAATTTGTTCACATTCTCCTCAACTACACAATTTCCTGTATCTCCCAACTCAACCCACTATCTCAACAATCCCTACTAATCAGCCTCCTATCTACCCCCTTTATAATAATTATATTATTATTTTAAAACTCTCACACTCTCTCTCCCGTTACCTTCTCTCTCACCTCGTCTCCCTCTTTTGTTTCCCTAACAAAACAGAAAACCCAAAACGAAACAGAGTTCTCGCACCTCTTCATCTTCTTCCTCCTTCTTCTTCGAGTGCAGCAGAACCCATCTTCGACGCCCTCTCCACATCGAGCACCGCTTGCAACCCCCTGACTCCCCGTCTTCCTCCTTCACCTCACCACTCCACCGCAACTCGACCACCTTCATCATCGCCCTCTCCTCCCTCCTCTTCCTCCTTGATTGCACCCTCTCGCTCTGCCCTGAGTCATCGCAGTCCACCGCCATTCTGCCATTGATCTTGCAGTGCACCACCGCCACTCGACTTCACCCTCGCCGCAGCCCTCGCGCTTCCCAATCAGTGCCTCGTCGCTCGCCGCTCGCCCACCTTGACACTCTAGCACCACCACCTCAGTCATCCTCCTCCCACCATCGGTAGAGCCAGCACCACTCGAACCAGTCGCACTAACCCTACTCCTAGCCTGCGCCTGAACCCCCGAAGCCACCTCACTATCGTCGTTGTCTTGCTTTGCTGCTGTCCCTGAACTCGGTCGACCACTGCGGCAGCCTCCTCCATGCCAACACCACCGCCCATCGCAGCTGCCAGCCACCGTTGAAGGCTAAAGCCCCCGTGCTGCCATTGCTGCCGTTTGTTGTTTGGACTGATGGAGTGCTTGGCTGTTTGATAAATGGAGGGGAGTTTGCCGTTTGCTGTGTGATTGGGTTGGTGTTTCCTGTTTTGCTGTTCTGGGTCTTGGAGTTGGTTATTGTTTTGCTGGTTCGGGTTTTGCACGTGATTCGCACATGTTTGGATCGTCGCCCAGAATTCTGATTCCGTTATTTCTTTTTACATATATTGAATCGTGTACAAAAAGGCAAGTCGACTTGAAATCATTTAATTTTTCTAGTTCAAGCTTATTGACCTCCCGCAAGTAGTTCCCTTCAATTATCTTAATTCCGTCTTGTATACTTTCTGTTGGGAGTATCGAGGGTTTACACGAGCTAACCCGACGTACTCTTGACATCGTGCTATTAACCATTGACTCAACCGAAATACGACAGGAATAAATTAACTAGAACTTGCATATGAGGAAAATATATTGTGATCGAATACATGTTGATAAATTGACTTGTACACTGTAAAATCCATTATAATTGTTGTACATTAGTGTTAATATATTTCATGATACAATAAAATGTTGATTATCCACTTTGATGAACATATACGTGATGGCATTTTATGAATTCCTGCTGCCTGTTCTATTCTGCACAGAGGTTTCGACCATGTTACCATAAGAATTAACAAAAGTTATATAAAGATGAATTGTAGCCCTAAGTGTCTAGTTGCTGATAACATTCTGGAACTTCAAATTCCAAACTGTAGCCTATGAGTTATCGTTGTTTTAGTGTTACTGTGTCGGCTGTTTCAGATTCACTACTTCATGTTTATTATTATGCATTATATCATGTTGTTGCATTCTTATCATCCCCTTGACATTGTTATACACACTCGCATGAACATGAATGACTTAATAGAATACTAAACAAGTCGGGGTTAATAAGGGTTGACTTAGTAGTGGATAATCTAAAAAAATGTACTCGGTAGGACCCTCTTGTTTACACGGAATATTGATATGGAAGGTGGAGAATTACTTGTGAAGTCGTGAACTTGTTATCTTGTTATCTTGTTATCTTGTTATCGTGTTACACCGAGTACACGCTCTGTAGATCCCATCACTATGTCTAAAAAGTACACTGTTTTGCGTGCACCAAACCTGTGGTATGGAACGTAGTAGTACGTGCACTAGATAGGAGAAACAACATGCTAATCGACCTAGTTGACACGTATATACTTGATTATGACCATTGTTTATTAATACCGTTATTGCTTTTGTAAATTTGATCTTGATTCATATTCCTTCATGTACCTCATTTCTTACTCTCTGTTTTTCACTACTTGTTGTCCGTACTTGCTCTAAGAACAAATTATTCATTCTTTTTAGATGAACAAGTACATGTTCACAAGGAGAATTACTAGAAGGCATTGGTGAGCAGCTCTTCTACGATCAGAGCAGGAGCTTACCAGAAGGTATTTGTTGTTTATTTCCAGTTGTTGGTTATTAAATTGGACTATTGCAAGTTTAGTCTAAGTATTTGTTTATGTGGTTATGTATTTATGCGTGGTTGTGATTATTTCTTTGTCATGTTGTTGAGTTAAAACTGGTACAACTTATGGATGATATGTGTTGGCGTACTTATATCATTCACTGGGCCTCAGTTACGTGTCTGTGTTTCCGTATTCTGGAAAGCGGGGCGTGACAGGTTTTTAGTGGTATCAGAGCCAGATTAGACTCTAATTATCTTAGAGTTTAGTCAGGTTAGGCTCTAACTATGTTGGAGTTTGGTCAGTTTGGCTAATGTGTTAGTCATGTTTGGCTCATACGTTAGTCAAGTTTGGCTCTAGCCGGTCTAACTCAATAATATGCGCACCACGTCAATCATATAAACATGTAATGACCAACATATAATCTGGATACCCCTCTCATTTGATTCCTCTTTGATCCCTTCACATTCAGTTTCTTCGTTTTTTAGTTGTTTCATCCCTTTCATTCATTCACATTCATTAATTCCTTACTGGGTATAATTTTACTCTTTTGTGCCCATATTCCTTTGATCCTGGAGTTGTCCATTCTTTTCTTCCAACTTGGTTTGTTGATCAGCATTGGTGGATCTTCAACGACGTGTTAGATTTTTGACTATTCCTATGTTACTGTATATTTTTATGATATGTTGTGTAAATTTGCTACACTGCATATTTAATTTCTTATTCACATTTGCATTGTGCTTATGCATGTATTTCATTCCGTTTTTCTCCCTACTTTTATAAATCATTTTGACTACTACTATTTTATACTATTGTGTTTGATATTTATAATCTATACATCTATTTTGATATTCTATTGTGTGACTTTCAACTCCATTTCTTACTTTTCTATTATTTTCATAGCACAAATTTCAAAATATAACATCATACTTAAATTAAATGTCCCATATCCCTGTGCATATGGAATGTTACATCTTCCATTTCACCATTTCAGTGCAACCTAATGTCGAGATGGCAAATATGCAACTCGATATCAATGGAGGCAAATTGCAACTGGATGTCGGGGAGGCAAAATGTGCAACCGAATATCCAGACGACAACCTGCAACCTGATGTCGTGAAGGCAAACATGCAACTTGATGTTAAGGAGGCAAGATTTTCTACCTATTTGCTAATAGATATTTCAAGACTTTTTTTTACTTATATAATGAAACTAATGGTAAAAAAATATTTTCTTTATGACATTTCATTTATACAATTACACTTTATGTTTCCATATAATTTGAACTGGTATAGTTGATTTTACTCTATTTTGTATTTACAAATTTTTACATTTATGTTAAGATTGAGTACATCAACTATGGTCTAGGTTTTTCGTTTTTTTGTGAATTACTATTTATTACCACCATTTTCCAATTCTTTAACATTTTAAATTTCTCACTTACTTTTGTTTCCACATCCTAATTAATGATTTGACACATATTTTTGTAATATTTAATGAACTTCTTTTAAGTCTTCTTACATATATATATTTTGGCATATTTTGCTCGTTACCCTTTTATGTGTCTTTTGAGTATTGATTATAATGTCAACATTCACTAATTATTATATGTCTTTTACATTCATTGTTATTAATATTTTCTTTACTTAGCTAAATTTGTTCGTATTTCTATGTATCTTGACTGGTTATTTTCCCAAAACTATATATATATTTTTTATATATATCACCTTTAAAGTTCGTATTCCTTTATTGTTTGTATGGTTATCAACCTTTTCATATTTGGGTTTTATCTCTGCACTTTTGACTTTGTAGTCTATGAAAATAGTCTTCCTATTTTCTTACGATTGAGGATTAATGTTGTATTTTGACTTCACTTTTCATGTATAATTGATCGACTATATATATTCCTGTTGGATTTAATTATAGAGTTAATAAGCCCAATTCTTATTTTGTTTTATAATATTATTATTATTGCTATTGTTTTCTTTATTATTATTGATATTACTATTGCCATTATTATTGTTATTTTCATTATTTTATTATTGTTGTTAATATTGAATTACCTTCATGCAAAAAAAAAAGAGACATAAATAAGTTAACTGATGTCATTACTCTAAATAGCGGTATGAGAAATCTCTTTTTAACAGATGTCGTTACTAAAAACAATGACATATAAATAATCTATGCCATTAAATTTAATATCAGTTAATGTTAATATCCGTTAATGTTAACTTGTTTAAAATTGAGTCAATTTGGTAAATTCTTTGAAAGTGTGTTCTCAATATTTATAAAAAGGATAATTTTGGCTGGCCCATTTTTTGAAAATATTTAGTACTCTAACCCCACTTTCAAAAATAATTAGCGATTTAATCTAGTTTTGGACACGTCAGCATAACCCGTTATTGAAAATAACAGCATAGGTTATTTACGTGTCGTTATTTCTAATAACGGCATCTATATTTAAAAAAAGTGTCATGCAGTTATTTAGAGTAACGGCATAGGTTATTTTGTTTTTCGATAGCTTGTAGTCTCCATTTAGAGAAAAATTGCAAGTGTAAAAATCTTATAACATATGCCGTTATTTCAAATAACGTCATTCTCAATACTGATGCCGTTATTTGGAATAACGGCATCAGTTATAATTTTTTTATTATAAAAAAGTAACTTATTATTCATCCTCTCTGACGAATAAGTTAATTTAAAAAATAAAATAAAATTATAATTGATGCCGTTATTCCAAATAACGGCATCAGTTATAATTTTTTTTTATAAAAAAATTAACTTATTATTCATTCTCTCTGTTTCCAAACAACGGCAAGAGTTCATTTATATACAACTGATGCCGTTATCTCCAATAACGGCATCAGTCATTCGAATGCCGTTGTTGGGGATAACAGCATTATTTATAAGTTTTTTTCATACTTAGAACTTTTTAAAGTTAGAAGATTCACACTTGTAAGAGAAATATACTGATGTCGTTATTCCAAATAACGTCATGAAAACAAAATGTAAAATAGATGCCGTTATTGGAAGTAACGGCATGTAAATAACTATGTCGTTATTTTCAATAACGATTTATGCTGACGTGTCCAAGACTGGGTCAGATCGCTATTGTTTTCGGAAGTGGGTCAGGGCGCCAAATATTTTCAAAAAGTGGGTCAGTACGGCAAAATTTTCTATAAAAAGTGGGTCAGTACGAAAAAGAACATTGTAGGTCATCATGTTTTTTTGATATATCGAATAGAGCCAAAAGACTTCAGCCATCAAAATATATATTGTACGTCATCATGTTGTTTCTTAATTTTGTTAGAGAGAAGAGAGAGACGGCAGACTGGCGATGTTGGAGTTAAAATTTGAAGTCTTCTGAACATAAGTATCTTGCATTAAATAATGAATTACTTCTTAGATTCTTTTTTGTTTCTTCGTACTTTCTGTGTCAATGACAACAGCTATGAAAACATTTTTTTAGAAGAAAAAAAAAAGTAGTCAACTATATTATCTTCAAACATTTTTTTTTTTTGTATTCATATCCATAAATCTATAACTAAGTGAATTACTAAATATAAAAGAACTTTAAGTTTTACATATTACATAAATTTGTATCTTTTTTTACTTTAGTTCTTCACAATTGCTTCATGCAAACAGTGTGATAAGAGCATCCACTATCGTTTTTCTAAAGCCATTGCTAAATATAGCATTTAGAAATAGCAATAGAAGGACCACGTTGCAGTCGTTCAAATCTTAAAAATAAAAGCGACGAATGAACATCATCCGTCTTTGTATTTTTTATTTTTTTTTTTGTTTTGTTTGGGTATTCGGTGATTTTAAATGGAAAAAAATCAAAAAAAGTCAAAAACCTCCCAAACGGATGATGTGGTGGGTTTTGACTTTATTATTACTAGTATCATGCACGTGCGATGCACGTGGGGAAGAAGGAAAAAGACAAAAAAAAAAAGGAAAATAATTTCCAAACTGATCCACTGTCGAAAATATTTACCAAACTGGTCCACTTTCGCACGTGCACGCGGAGGAAGAAGGAAAAAAAAGACAAAAAAAGGAAAATAATTTCCAAACTGGTCTACCTCTGAAAATATTTACCAAACCGGTCCGCTTTCGAAAATATTTACCAAAGTGGGTCATTTTGTCAGCACGTGCGCTGCACGTGCTGGCTTCAAAATGACAAACAATGACACTAAGGCCTTCTCCCATTATAATATTAGAGATTATTATTATTATTATTATTATTATTATTATTATTATTATTATTTGTTTAAAATCATTAAAAAAATAAAAAAAATCATTAAAAAAACATCATCCGTTTGGGTTTTTTTCAGTGATTTTTTTTTAAAATTTGTTTTCGACGAGAGATGGAGGATCTTCATCCGTCTCTCAGTTTATTTAATTTTTATTCAACTAAACGGATGATCTTCATCCGTCTCTTTCGTCAAACGGATGAACATATTCCGTCTCCTATATTTAGCAATTGTCTAAAGTCTTTACTAAGTTTAGCAAGCTACTATGCGTTCCTATTCTAATTTTTAAGTTTTAGCAAAAGATTGCAGTGCATTTTTCTAAACCTATTTCTAATTTTTGAGTTTTTAGCCAACTGAGTGCATGCTCTAAGTACTCAAAAAGATGAGTACAAACTACAAAGAGAGTGAGAATTAGGGAGTTGACTTTCCTTCAATGTTGAAGAGAAGTTGGAGCATTCTGCATTGACCACAATGTACTCCACAAAGGATTTAAATCCAGAGTTTTTTCTTGCATAAATAACACTTACAATTCTTTAAATTACAAATAAGACATTCACATCTCACTATTTTTATATACAACACCCACAATGTTGGACTCACTTACAAAACAACAATCTGTTAAGATTTGTTACTTTAGTCTTAGTTAAAAACTAACTACGATTAGCAAATGACTAATATGCCATTCAATTAAAGATACCCCAGTTATATACCACATTAACCAGTAATATACACATGCAATGCACGTATTATTTTAAAAAAAATTAAAGTAAAAATTCTGATTTGCACGTGCGATGAATGTCTTAATAAATATGACTATACATTTTTAAAAGTAAATGTAAAGACTATAATAGGAGAGTTGGAGTTACATGCAAGTAGGTAGATTTAAACTCTAACTCTTCCATTATAATAGTTATAATATATTATTATAGATAGATAGATTGATAGATAGATAGATAGATAGATAATAATTTACACGTGTTATGCACATTTAATATATTAAAAAAAATAAAGTAAAAAATTTGACGTGGTGAGGACTCGAACCTGAGACCTTCCTGCATATTAGTTATGCACGTGCAATGCACGTGTTGGTAGGTTTACAAATGACACTAAGACATTCTCCCATTGTAACATTAGAGATTAGAGATAAAGATATGAAATGAGAAGTTTGAGATAAATTTGAGGTTTTTAATGATGATAAATAAATGACGCAAATCTGAAGTAACAAATTGGAGAAACACTAAAGTAATGGAGGAGGATCAGTAATAGGAATGAGGTTTCTAAGAAAAAGGAGATGAATTATCAACAGTTGGGTAGAACGAGAAAAGAGGGAGTTTCTCAGTCATTAGATATAAGAAACATCTGATTACGTGAGAGGGATTGATAATTTAGATATTCTAATCCACTCCTATCAGAGCTAACAGAATATATTCACCCTTATTTTAATAGGAGATAACTCAAGTGCTGCTTCTAGAGTGAGCTCAATATTTTCGGTGTTATATATGGAAATTAGCGTTGGTATCGGGTCATATCGATTCGTGTCCTCCGCTACCCGGACCCGATATCTCACGGGTCCAAAAATTGGACCCGTATCCGGATTTGTGAGAATCGGGTCCGCAACCTCCTTAAAAAAATATACCCGTCGGGTCCGATAGAAAGTATTTTTGTACCCGATACCCTACGGTTCCAACAATTTTTTCGCTTAAGTACATGAATAAATATTATATTTACACATCTATATTCAACAATTACTATTTACATGTATACCATATAACCCTATTATTCAAGTTCCGAATATTTGGGGGTATTTATTAACGGGTCTATTTTAAGCGGACCCAGACCCGGACCCAGTAGTGCATCGGGTCTTATTTTAGAACCCGGACCCGTATAGATTGGGTAGGTTCCATTCTAATGCCGGGTCCGGGTCGGATCCGGGCATCTGGTCAAAGCAACAGCTCTAATGAAAATAGTGAACTGTAGATTTCTTATTTGGAGTTTAATGATTTGTAAGAGCATGTTTATGGAAAGATATATATATATATATATATATATATATATATATATATATATATATATATATATATACTAGGTTTGCCCGTTAACACGTGCCTACGGCACGTCTTCGAAACGGTACACCTTGTCTGATCATATAAAATAGTTTTGGAGGTCCAGCAAATTAATTGAAGTAGCAAACATAGAGCAAAAAACATATTATATGATTTTTTTTAATTTTTTTGAATTATTTTAAAAGTTTTTTAAATTTTATTATTTTTAGTTTTTAAATTTTTTTAAAAAATTTAATTTTTAATTTTCTTAATTTTTGGAATAGAAGATGGAGGGAGAGAGAGAGAAAAATAATAATTAAATAAATATAGGAGTTGTTTTGAGTGGGGGATTTGAATTTGAGTTTTGGGGGGAACTTTTGGCGGGAAAATATGTTTTGTGAGATTAGATCTAGACTTTTGATTTTTGGGGAATTGAAGGAGAGCCACTTGATAGCTTTCTTTGTGTTTTATTATATATATATATATATATATATATATATATATATATATATATACCCCTCAGTACTCATATTAAGGAGCGAGAGATTTTTCAACCTCACTAATTAATTCTGTCTATGGCCAAAATCAAATATGTGAACTTCTCACTTAAAATTAAGAAACCTTATAAATTGCACTACATGTGCTTTGCCTTTTTAGAATTAATTTTGCTTTTTTAATGTGAAAGTGTGTACTTCTTATCTAATTCATTTATAATGACAACAAGTTTTGATATATATCAATAAAATAAAACACAAAGAAAGCTATCAGGAGGCTCTAAAATACACTCCCCCCCCCCCCCCCCCCCCCCCGCGAAAAAAAAACCTCAAATTCAAATCCCTCACCCAAAACAACTCCTTTATTTATTTAATTATCTCTCTCTCTCTCTCTCTCTCTCTCCTATTCAAAAAGTTATGAAAATAAAAATTTTAAAAATAAAAAACTTTAAAACTTAAAAAATAATTCAAAAAAATAAAATAAAAAACTTATAATAAAAAAAATTTAAAATTTAATTTTATTAAAATTTCTAATTTTTAAAAATTTTTAAAAATTGTAAAATTTAAAAAAAAAAAAAATTTAAAATAAAAAATTTTTAAAAATTAAATTTTTGAAATTTTGAAATTTTGAAAGAAAAAAAAGGGTTGCTCCCTCAGAAAAACTGGGATAAAGTTGTTTTGAAATTTTGAAATTTTGAAATTTTGAAAATTTGAAAATTTGAAAATTTGAAAATCTCAAAGCAAATCCAAATCCAATGTCGAACCCCAATCAAAAGGACGTCGCCGATATCTGATCCACTGCTGATTCCGTATCGGTGACTCCCCTCCACCAAATCGAGCGCGAATATCAAGCAACTCTGTTTTGGCGACTTCCCTCCACCGAATCTAGAGACTCTATATGCGATGTGACGACTCTAATTTCATCTCATTAACCGAATTCTCATTCAAATTTTTAATTTTGTGTGTGCAGGGGATTACTCAGTTTTTTGCTGATTCGAATTTTGTGTGTGTATGATATCTAAGTTCAGAGAGGTATGATTGTTTTATTTTTGGGTTTAAACAATTTTAATTTAGTGATTTATTTGATGAATTTTTTATTGGTTTCCAAAAGCCCAATAACCCATAAACGGATCCGTCTTACTGGGTACGGGTTCCAACTCACAAGAAACCCAGTCCAGCTGGATAGGAGAGGATTAGGGTTTATGTTTGTCCTTGATCAATGGTCCTAATCGCTTCTATCCATTTACACTGGGAAGTAGGGATTTGATTGTATCCTGAAATTGGTTCCTAAGGCGGCTATAAATACCCTCCTCCCCTTGCTGTTACCAGATAATCAATCTTTTGCCAATCAACACTCTTTCATAATCTTTCTGATTACTGACAAGAGCGTAAGAGGGTGCGTCGCCGGAATCAACCCCGGTGTTTCGCACTTTTTGCAGGTCAACGGCGGGAGAATCTCGGTTAAACTCCGGTGAAGTTGTTCAGGTTTGACTATTCAACTTCCTCCGAATCCATAAATCTATCTATTTGCCCCCACACTGATTTCAGTGGCAACAGATTGGCACCGTCTATAGGAACACGAATAGCAATCCAACCTCTTCCGCCGGTCAATACCGCCTCCAGCCATGCCACCAAGGAAAATAAGATCCAGAGGGTCCAACCGTGGACCCACCCCCAATCCTCCTCAACAACAACAACCGGGGGCTCCCCTCCAACCCGTCCAGCAACAGGAACAGCTCCCTCCTCAACCCAATCCGCCGATGCAGCAGGGGATCCTCCTCTCCAAAATCTTCAACCCCAGCAGGCTCCACTCGGGCCCCAGAATGCTGGTATAGGGACCTCTCATCCTCACCCTTAGAAGCAACCTCTTCATTGCGACCATATCTCCGTACATAACCCTTCCACCGACTCCATGACATCCCATAACCCTCGGCCTTCAGAAGACATCCGCAACATCATCATCAACCGGCAGAAAAAGGAAGACCTTCACCACCGTTTGGATGAAAGGCGGGCCCGAGAGGGAGCCTCCCGCTCAGAACATCCAAATGCACGATCTCCTCGCCGCTGCGACCATAGGAGGTCCCCTCTTCATAGGAGAGAGAGAGGAAATCCCTAGAGTACCATCGAAGAAGGCGCCATTCTCCCTCTGATCGACAGTCCCAGAGGGACCAGAACGGACCTATCACCCGAGCAGAATTCCAAGAGTCCCAGGCAACAATCTTGCAGGCCCTCAATATCCTGTCAACAACAACAATAATGTTCGGAAGGTTCCCACTCCTCAGCTGGTTCAAAGCCCTCGCCATCGCTTCCCTTCGTACGAGGACGAGTCCAGAGGCTCACCAGGGTACCGTCGAAGGGACGATGCTGTCTACCGCCGTACCATCATGGAGGCCCCTGTTCCAGTAAATTTCAAGCCCCCGTAGTTCGAGACATATACGGGGGAGTCAGATCCCATGGATCACATCGAGAGTTTAAAAACTCTCATGATGATCAGTCAAGCCTCTGATGCCCTCATATGCAAGACCTTCCTGGCCACCCTCAAAGACCTGACTCGAGAATGGTACTCCCGCCTCGCCCCATCCTCCATCTTCTCTTTCGAATAGTTTGAGACCCTCTTCATAACCCACTTCGTGAGCAGCCGCCGCTCCGAAAAGACGAGTATTTCATTACTCTTCCTCAATCAGAAGAAGGGCGAGAAACTGAGAGATTATGTCAAGCGGTTTACTGCGGAAGCCAGGTCCATCGCCTCCCTCGACCAATCGGTCACTGCAGCCGCCTTCCAGTACAATGTCCTCAACTCGAACCTCCGGTCCTCCCTAGCCAAACAGCCCCCGCGAGACTTCTCCGACCTTCTTCTCAGAAGTGAGAAGTACATCCGGGCGGAGGAAGCTGAACATCGCCCCGCATTCGAGGGATCCTTTTCGGGAAATAAGAGGAAGACCGCTGAAGACGAGTGAGCTAAAAAGATCCATAAGGACAACGGGGGTCAGCGCCGTCCACCTCCTAGATTTGAAAAGTTTACCCCTCTCAACGCCAATGTTTCAACATTCTAATGGAGGTAGAGAAAGAAGGGATCCTACCTCCGGCCTAAAAGATGAATAATCCTGGGAAGAAGAGGGATGAGGAAAAGTGGTGCCACTACCATCGAAACCACAGCCACGACACCAATAACTGTCGGGCTCTAAAAAATGAGATCGAAGACCTTATTCAGAAAGGACAGCTCTCCAAATTTGTAAGAAAGGACCGGGTCGATCCTCCTCTACCCCCAGGGGGGCTAACAAGCGCCCCGAGAGGCGTGAAGAGACTCCCGAATTCGAAGAAGAGCACATCTTGCACCTTATCCACGGAGGACCAATGGAAGGAACCTCCAACTCATCTCGAAAGGATTTCATCAAGGAAGTCAATTCGGTGCACAGCCTACCCCCTCCCAAAGATCTTGGGGTCCCGATTACTTTCTCGGATGAAGATCTAGAGGGTGTCCGAATCCCCCACTGTGATGCACTGGTGATTAACCTCCACATGGCTAACTTCAAAGTAGAAAGGATTCTAGTGGGAAATGGTAGTTCTGTCAACATCCTCTTTCTAGCAGCCTTCCGAGGGCTTAAATTATTGCGGGATAGGCTCAAGCCCACCGGCTATACTCTCCATGGGTTCACGGGAATGCCAGTGACGATCGAAGGTGTTATAACCCTCGACATAACCGCTGGCAAAACTCCTACTACCCGAACGGAGCCGATGGACTTCATGGTTGTTAACGTCCTAGCCGCCTTCAATGTGATCCTAGATCGACCTGGCTTGGAAGCCGTCCCATCAGCCTATCATCTAAAAATGAAGTTCCCCACCAAAGCAGCCGTAGGGGAAGTAAGGGAAAGTCAGGAGATGGCCTGCAAATGCTATATGACCTCGACCGGAGGACCCGTCCTTTCCCTCGTAACCCTTGAAATTTCCCAGGGGAACACCCAGCCAATGTCGGAGCTGGTAGACGAGTTAGAGGAAGTGCTCTTCTCGGAAGAAGATCCGACCCGCAAATTCTTCATCAGAAAAACCCTTCCCTCTGCCCTCTGTTCCAACATGGTCCAGTGCATAAAGAAGAACCGCGACCTCTTCTCATGGACAATAGCTGACATGCCAGGAATTTTTGAAGAGCTCCTAGTCCATCATCTAAGTGTCGCTCCGGGGTCCAAACCGGTCCAGCAGAAGAGGCAAAAGTTCGCCCCCGAACGCCAGCAGGCCATAAAGGAAGAAGTGGAAAAGCACCTCAAAGCCCGGTTCATACAAGAGGTCAACTATCCGGAGTGGCTCTCCAATGTCGTGATGGTCAAAAAGGCCAATGGAAGTTGGAGGATTTGCATCGACTTCACATATTTGAACAAAGCATGCCCTAAGGATCCTTTCCCACTCCCCAGTATCGACACATTGATCGACGCCACTTCGGGCCATGAGCTGCTGAGCTTCATGGATGCCTTCTCTGGGTACAACCAAATCCGAATGTTCCCCCCAGATATCCCAAAGACGTCCTTCGTCACAGATCAAGGCCTCTACTGCTATAGGGTAATGCCCTTCGAGCTAAAAAATGCTGGTGCCACCTACAAACGCCTCATCAATAAGGTCTTCAAAAATCAGATCGGGCGGAACATGGAGGTTTACGTCGATGATATGATTGTGAAAAGTATCCATGGGTCCGACCATGTCGTCGACCTCCAAGAAGCCTTTGACGTATTGAAGAAGCATAACATGAGACTAAACCCGAATAAGTGTGCATTCGGGGTCTCATCTGGTAAATTTCTGGGCTTTTTGGTCAGTCAAAGGGGGATTGAAGCCAACCCTGAGTAGATAAAAGCTATATTCAATATGGCTCCTCCTACAAATGTGAAAGAAGTGCAAAAGCTCACAGGATGCCTCGTGGCTATAGGGCGCTTCCTCTCCAAGTCCGGGAAAAAGTGTCTTCATTTCTTCAAAGCCCTTAGGGGGGCTAAGGGCTTCGAGTGGGGCCAGCAGCAGCAAGAGTCGTTCGACCAACTAAAAGCCTACTTGGTCACCCCCCCCACTCCTCAGCAAGCCTACTCCCAGGGAAACCCTCTACCTCTACCTCTCTGCCTCCGAACAAACCCTCAGTGTTGTCCTAGTGAGGGAAGAATACAAGGCACATAAGCCTATCTACTATGTCAGCAAGGTTCTTAGAAACGCCGAGCTCCGCTATCCGAGATTGGAAAAGATAGCCTACGTCTTGGTTATGGCAGCCAGGAAGCTCTGCCCCTATTTTCAATCTCATTCGGTGGTCGTCCTTACCGACCAGCCGCTCAAGCAGGTCCTGTATAAGCTCGAGACCTCCGGACGTCTAATGAAGTGGTCAATCGAGCTAAGTCCACACGACATATCTTATCAGCCTCGGACTGCTATCAAAGCTCACGCCCTAGCAGAGTTTGTAGTGGAAAGCACAATCTCGGAGATAAGTCAAGCAGCAAATGGACCACCCATCTGGACAGTGTATGTAGATGGATCTTCTTGTGCTGAAGGGAGCAGAGCCGGAGTTATTCTGGCAGGCCCAGATGACTTCGTTCTCCGATACTCCCTTTGCATCAATTCAAAAGCTTCCAACAACGAAGCTAAGTATGAAGCCCTAATAGCAGGTTTGGGCATGGCTCGCAAGGCAGGAGCGCAGCGTGTCCGACTATTCAGTGACTCTCAGCTCGTGGTGAAATGGGTCTTAGGAGAATACGAGGCGCGAGACGACCGAATGGCCAAGTACCTAGCCAAGGTCCAAAGTCTCATGGCTTCTTTCAAAGAGGCCCAACTCCAGCGGATCCCTAGAGAAGAGAACGCCCAAGCAGATGCCCTCTCAAAACTAGCCTCTTACTCTCTCCAAGGTCTTGAGCAGACCGTCCTAATCGAAGTTCTACTAAGGCCCAACATCGAAGAAGAAGCTCTCGAATCAATGGAGTCGCTACCTGTCCAACTTAGGGATAATTAGATGAGGCATTTGATTGAGTTCCTTAGAGACGGCAACCTTCCCCAAGATCCTAAAGAAGCTCGCCGAATCTGAACGAGAGCAGAGCAGTACACCCTTGTTGAGGGAGTCTTGTACAAATGCTCCTACACCCAAGTAGATGGCCGACCCTACTTGAGATGTCTCTCTCCAGAAAGCCTTGTATGCCTTGAAAGAACTCCACGAAGGTATAGGCAGAGCCCATTCAGGATCAAGGTCCCTCGCTAGAAAAGTCTTGAACTATGGGTACTTCTGGCTTATCCTGCTTCGGGATGCCGAGCAACATGTCCGGCAATGCAGCCCCTGTCAGCAATTCTCCAATATCTGCCGCCTACTGCAAGCCCAACTCACATATCTCTCGAGTCCAATTCCCTTCGCAATGTGGGGGATGGACTTGCTAGGTCCGTTCCCACCAGCTCCAGGCCAGCTCAAGTTCCTAGTCGTGGCAATCAACTATTTCTCCAAATGGATCGAGGCCGAACCACTGGCAACTATTACTGAGAACAAAGTGCAGCAGTTTTTCTGGAAAATGTGATCTGTAGGTTTGGCATACCTCGAGTTTTGGTAACAGATAACGGGACACAATTCACGGAGACAACATTCCACTCCTTATGTGAAGACCTCGGCATTCAGCAGTGATGAACACAATATTATTCACATTTATGAGCAATAATCTTAATGCAATTAGACATTTTAAAGCTCTATATGTGATATTTAACTATTATTTTCTCTTTTCCATAGGAAACAACCTAAAACAGAGAAACGAAGCGGATTCAGGATGTTAAGGATGATACACAAAAAAATTGCAGATCATCAGTCGACTGGTCCATTACAACAGGAGACTGCCCAGAGAAATTGATTGTCAACAGCCGACTTGAATGATCAATTATAAAATCTTCAGAAGTCTCGACACAATCGACTGGTTCGAAGACAAGTCGACTGGTAGGCGGCAGAGTTAAAAGATAAGATATTAGAAGATTCGTCCAAATCTAATCCAAATCAGAACAGAAAAGGAAGAATAGAAGAAAAGAGAAAGAAATAATACGCAGAGCAACGAGGGAGGAAATAAATAAAAGAAAAGGACTTTTCTATAAAAAGAAAAGTGCAAACCCTAATTCTCTAGCCGTGTTCTATAAATACCAATCAAGAAGCATTATTCTAAAAAAGAGATATATACGCGGAGGTTCCCGAATCACAAAAGAGCACATAACTTTCTGAACAATCAAGTCATCAACAAAGAGCAGCACGGTATCAACATAGAAGAAGGAGAAAGGAAATCAAGTACTAAGAAAAGAACGGCCGGTCGACTGTGTGACAGCCAGCCGATCTATCTAGCCGAACTACATCAGTTTATTCCTTCTCTTTCTAATTCTTTTATGTTAATCATGTATTCGAACTTGTTGATCAATAAAAGTCTTATTATGTGGAACTAAATTCATAGTTGGGTAGATTGAAGCCGTAGTTATGTAATGCTATATTCTTCTGAAACCCTTTATTTTACTTATTGATTGAATCTGATTGAATTGGTATAGATTTATGATAATCAAACTTGTTCTCAAGTTCTGAGAGCAGTCGACTGAGGTGACAGCCAGTCGACTGACATACAGGACTTGAGAATATCAAGTTTGCATTACCATTTATCTGAATCTGTTATATGAGCATATTGAGACGACCCGTATCTCGTGTTCATAACTTGTAACAAGGAAATCTTTAGGGGTTCTTGGTTTGATCAACTTGAGGGATCTAGATCTGATACCGATTTCTAGAACCTTGAGTGTTTGTTCGTTTTCACTGTTCTCATGTTTTCTTTAAGTGCAACTTAGTAGATACCATGCTAAATACTTGAGGAAATAAATGAATTAGAGTAGATACCATGCCTAATTCTTGGCTTAGGGAAACATTACTTTGAGGAGTAGATACCATGCCCTTGAAGAGAACAAACATGAGTAATAAAAAGAAGTTCAGAAGGTGACTTAGCATTATAGACTACTGGTGGAGATCTAAACCCAACTACTTAATAGATATTTGTGATTCAACACTTCTTAATTTAACCTTTTTATTTCTTTTAGACTTTTAAAACAACTCTTTATGATTCTTATTCTTTTTATTGATTAGTAAGTTAACTTCTACAATCTCTGTGCGATCGACCCTTGCTATTGCTACGCTTCTATAAACGATTCGTACACTTGCGAGGTTTTTAATTTGTGTCTAGTTTATCTATTAATTTGGGTATCTAGATAGCACAACAAGTTTTTGGCGCCGCTGCCGGGGATTGTTAGCATTTTAACTTACAAATCAGTAAATCTTTTCTTTTATTTTATTTTCTTTTATTAATAAATATCTTCTCTTTTAGGTTACAGGATTTTGGTGGATGCACGGAAGGAGATCACTTTGTCCAGAGCTACTACCTATTGATGCAGAAACAGAACGCACTTTGCACAGACTAGGTAAGCTGTTTGCAGCAAACCAGTCGACTGTCGCTACGAACCAGTCGACTGCACAGAGACCCAGTTCACATACAACAATGGGTGAGGAAATGCCAAATCGAGTGCCAATGCAGGACAAATTCACTTCGAAGAATATCGAGCAACCTTCCTGCATTGCGTATCAACCTAATGTCACAGGGAACATGCATTTATCTCCTCAGTTACTTAGCATGGTTCCCCACTTTAGTGGCAAACCAGATGAAGAGCCCCATCTCCATTTACAAGACTTTTTCGATCTTTGCAAGACACAAAGCGTCCAAGGGCTTACCCCTGAACAAATCAGGTTAATCTTGTTTCCTTTTTCCTTAAAACTTAACGCTAAACTATGGTATAATTCTTTGGAACCAGGATCAATAAACTCATGGGAGCAATTGGCGACAAAGTTCTTAAAAGAATTCTTTCCAGCCCAAAAGACCAAACAGCTGAAAAGGGAGATTCAACTCTTCCAACAAAAGGATGGAGATTTATTTTTCGAAGCATGGAAGGATTTTAAGAACAAACTTCTCAAGTGTCCTACGCACAACATGCCTAAAGATGATCAGGTACAAGCTTTTTATGAAAGTTTAAATGATACTAACAAGGCAATTGTGGATTCAGCTTGCAACGGGATCTTAATGAGGAAAAGCGGTGAAGAGGCCATTGAACTATTTGAAGAACTCAGCGAGAACTCACAACAATTCTGAACAAGGAGGGGCCCTTCGAAAAAACAGGGAGTTTACAAAATTTCTAGTAGTAATAACATTCAACTAGAAATGGTAAACATGAATAAGAAAATTGATATGCTTGTTAATGCAATGTCAACAATGAGTGGTGTAAAACACCAAACAAAATAAATTTGCGCTATTTGTTCTCATTTTGATCATACAACTGACACATGTCCCATGTCTTCTTTTACAGATCAGGAACATGCAAACTATGTGGGACAAGGAGTTTTTCCACCAAAGAACAATCCCTTCTCAAACACATACAATCCAGGGTGGAGGAATCATCCAAATTTCTCATGGAGCAACAATCAGGGCACTCAATCTTCACAAGGACATGCACGGAACTTCCAAATGGGAAGTGGGTTTGATAGGCCAGTTCAAGAACAGAAGAAGTTGGATTTTGAATCCACTGTTCTTCAATTACTCCAACAACAACATCAAACAAGCAACCAACAAGGGCAAGCAATTCAGAAGTTGGAAACACAGATTGGCCAAATTGCGAAAGAATTAAGCGAACGAAAGGCAGGGGAACTTCCTTCACAAACCATACCAAACCCTGGAGGCCAAGAACAGCTCAAATCAGTAACAACTCTCAGAAGTGGTAAGATAATTGACAACAAAGTTGGAACACACACAGAAGAAGCAGAAACACAACCATCAAAAATTTTGGGGTCCAACAAGGTAAGTGAAAAAGAAAGAACAGTTTTGCCACCATTCCCTCAAAGGTTAGTCAAGCAAAAGAAAGATCAACATTTATTTGACATCTTTGAAACTCTCAGAAAGGTAGAAATTAATATCCCCCTACTTGATGCTATAAAACAAATTCCTTCGTATGCTAAATTTTTGAAAGAATGTTGTACTCACAAAAGAACATTTCAGGTTAGGGAGGATGTGGCTTTGACAGAAGAAGTGAGCGCTGTTTTATTAAGGAAATTACCTCCCAAATGAAAGGACCCAGGTAGTTTTACCATTCCTTGCAGGATTGGTGAGCACTTCTTTGAGAAAGCACTACTAGACTTGGGGGCAAGCATCAATCTTCTCCCATACACCGTTTATGAAAAGCTAGGATTGGGGGAACTCCAACCAACATCCATCACATTGCAGCTGGCGGATCGCAGTATCAAAAGACCTAGAGGTATTTTGGAAGATGTCCTAGTTCAGGTAAACGATTTCATTCTGCCTACTGATTTTGTTGTGTTAGACATGAAGGACTCTGCAATGCCATCTTCTCTACCAATCATTTTAGGTAGGCCCTTTATGAGTACGGCTGATATAAAAATTTGTGTTAAAAAGGGTACTATAAGCATGAAAATAAATGGAGAGAAGGTTGAATTTAAAATGTTTGATACACTAAAATTAGCACATGATGATCATGAATGTTATAATGTTGATGTGGTGCAGGAGATTGTTGATCAAACATTTCAGGTACATAGCATAGAACCATTACAAGCTGCAATTACACAGTCTCTAACGTTATCTGATGTTGAACAGGAATACGATGACTGGGGGATTGCAGAGACAGTACATCACCTTGAAACTCCAAAGTCATACTCAGGTAAGTTTGCACCTGCGTTTGAAAAATTGGTGACTGATGACATTTTTGTTTCTGCAGACAAGTCGACTGGTGGACTAGACAAGTCGACTGCACCGAGACTTCCAGATATAGAGCTTAAGCAGCTGCCCGACCATTTGAAGCACGCATATTTGGGCGAGAACCAGACGCTACCAGTGATAATTGCTGCAAACTTAAGTGCACAGGAAGAAGATAAGCTGCTAAGGGTATTACAAGAACACAAGAATGCAATAAGATGGACCATTGCAGATATCAAAGGAATAAGTCCATCCAAATGCATGCATAAAATACTCCTTGAAAACAATGCGAAACCTAGCAGGGAGGCACAGAGAAGGCTTAATCCAAACATGAAGGAAGTGGTAAGAGCAGAGATTCTGAAGCTACTAGATGTTGGCATCATCTACCCCATCTCAGATAGCAAATGGGTAAGTCCTATACATGTAGTGCCTAAGAAAAGTGGAGTCACAGTGGTGAAGAATGAAGAGAATGAGCTTATCCCTACTAGAGTGACTACAGGTTGGAGGGTATGCATTGACTACAGGAAATTGAATAATGAAACCAGGAAAGATCACTTCCCTCTTCCTTTTATTGATCAAATGTTAGAAAGATTAGCAGGATTTAGTCATTATTGTTTTTTAGATGGTTATAGTGGCTATAATCAAATTGCTATTGCTCCAGAAGATCAAGAAAAAACCACTTTTACATGTCCTTTTGGTACTTTTGCATACAGGAGGATGCCCTTTGGATTGTGCAATGCACCAGCAACATTTCAAAGATGCATGATGAGTATATTTTCAGACATGGTGGAAAGGTTCATTGAGGTATTTATGGATGATTTTAGTGTTTTTGGATCTTGTTTTGATGAATGCCTTAACCATTTGCAGCTTGTGCTTAAGAGATGTGAAGAATGCAATTTAGTGCTGAATTGGGAAAAGTGTCATTTCATGGTACAACAAGGTATTGTGTTGGGACATGTGGTGTCAAAAAGAGGCATAGAGGTAGACAAAGTGAAAATCGATATAATATCAAAACTACCCCCTCCCACTACAGTCAAGGGTGTTAGGAGTTTTCTTGGACATGCAGGGTTCTATAGAAGATTTATAAAAGATTTCTCAAAAATCTCCAAACCCCTTTGTGACTTGTTGACTAAGGATGTTGAGTTTGCATGGACAGAAGAGTGCACAAATGCTTTTATTACATTGAAAAATCTTCTCATTTCTGCACCTATTGTCATGGCACCAGATTGGATCCATCCTTTCGAGCTCATGTGTGATGCAAGTGATTATGCTTTAGGGGCTATTTTAGGTCAAAGAATCAATAAGAAACCCCATGTTATTTATTATGCTTCTCGAACTCTAAACAATGCACAGCTAAATTATTCCACTACTGAAAAAGAAATGTTAGCTGTTATTTTTGCTGTAGAGAAGTTTAGATCATATTTAATTGGTTCTAAGCTCATTGTTTTCACTGACCATGCTGCCTTGAGATATTTGTTTGCTAAAAAGGATGCTAAGCCTAGGTTGATCAGATGGGTGCTGTTGCTTCAAGAATTCGATCTTGAGATTAGAGATAAAAAAGGAAACGACAATGTTGTTGCAGATCACATGTCCAGACTACTGCATGAGGAAGAGAGAATTGTGCCCCCACTTAATGAAAATTTTCCAGATGAACATCTATTTGAAATAAACATATCATCGGGACAGTCGACTGGTAACAGGACTAGTCGACTGGTATCTCACTGCTCAAATTTTCCATGGTTTGCAGATATTGTAAATTATCTCACTGCTCATGTTTTCCCTCCAGGTCTGCCAAGTCAGGAAAGAAAGAGACTGGTGGCTATGTGCAAGCACTATTATTGGGATGATCCTTATTTGTTCAAATTTTGCCCTGATCAAATTATAAGAAGATGTGTGGCAGAAGAAGAACAAATGAGTATTCTACAACATTGCCACCAATATGCATGTGGAGGACATTTTGGACTAAAAAGAACAGCACTCAAGGTATTACAATCTGGATTTTATTGGCCTAAAGTATTCAAAGATGTTTTTTCTTTTTGCAGGACTTGTGACAAATGCCAAAGGATATGCAACATCTCTTCTAGAAATCAAATGCCACTGCAAAACATCCAAGTAATCGAGCTTTTTGATGTTTGGGAAATCGACTTCATGGGTCCCTTTCCTAACTCATTTGGTTATTTATATATTCTTGTGGGTGTGGATTATGTATCTAAATGGGTCGAGGCTGTCCCCTCAAAAACTAATGATCACAAAGTTGTTGTCAAGTTTTTGCAGGAGAACATTTTCACTAGGTTTGGTACACCACGGGCAATAATTAGTGATGGAGGGAGCCACTTCAATAACTTTCCATTTGCTTTTTTGATGAAGAAATATGGTATCACACATAGAGTGGGCACCCCATATCACCCTCAAACTAGTGGGCAGGTGGAGATTAGCAACAGAGAAATCAAGAGCATTTTGGAAAAGACAGTCAACACAAGGAGGAAGGATTGGTCGCTGCGCTTGAATGATGCATTATGGGCCTACCGAACAACTTACAAAACACCCATCGGCATGTCACCATACCATTTGGTTTTTGGAAAAGCCTGTCATCTACCAGTGGAGTTGGAACACAAAGCTTATTGGGCCATTAAAAGGTTCAATTTTGATATGAAACAAGCAGGTGACAAAAGAAGATTGCAACTAAATGAGCTTGAAGAGTTGAGGCACGACGCATATGAAAATGCAAAATTGTACAAGGAAAGGACCAAGTTGTACCATGACAAACAGCTAGCAAGGAAGGAGTTTTATGAAGGACAGAAGGTACTGATATACAACTCAAAATTAAGACTTTTTCCAGGTAAGCTCAAGGCAAGATGGTATGGGCCATACATTGTCACAAGAGTCTTTCCACATAGTGCATTGGAGGTTCATAGCAAAGAAAAGAATCAAACATTTAAGGTGAACGGGCATAGAGCGAAGCTATACATAGAGATGAGCATAGAACCGCAAGAGGAAGATGTGAATCTTCAAACCATTCAATACATGGCATGACCTCATCAAGTCTAGCTGAAGACAGAAAACACAGCGCTTATTGGGAGGCAACCCAATTTTTCAGGGGAGTATTTACACTTTCCCTTTATTTTCTTTTCGTTATTCATCTTTTATTTTCATCTTTTATTTTCAGTCTCTCCTTACTAGATGGTGACACATGCCTATTTTTAAATTTTCTTTCGAACATTGAGGACAATGTTCCATCTAAGTTTGGGGGTATTAGTTAGTTATATTTGGAGTCTTTTGAAATTTTTTTAGGATAAACAATTTCTTATAAAGTAATAGTAAGGATACTTATTTACTTTAGGATTGTTGAGTTTCATACTGCCTTACAAAATTATATGAGTCATGCGATTATACATAATAAACAAATGTGATACTTTTTCTGGTGATTATTCCCTTTAGATCTAGTCCTAAATTGAGTTTAAGTAAATAGAGTGATAATATATATATATATATATATATATATATATATATATATATATATATATATATATATATATATATATATATATTTGAATAAAGTCAATCTACTCCAATGTTTTGGGTGCTTAGTAACTAGGGGTATTCATCACCAATGTTTACCTTTACGTCAAACGGCATCTTGAAATATGAGTATGCAAAGCACTTTAAAGTTTGTGACTTGCTGAGTAACCGGGTGGATTCATCACAAATGTTTTGCATTCGCGTAAAAAGGCAAGTGGCAACTTTAGAGAAGAGACTTAAAAAAAAAAAAGAAAAAAAAAAGAAAAAAAAAGAGAACTCTAGTTTGCTACTCGGTTTGTAGTAGAGAAAAGGGGATAATCACAGATTGAGTAGTCGCATATTATAACTACATTAATTGCATGGCAAATATGATGAAGTTGGGAATTGTGAACAAATAATCGCACTGGAGAAAGTAGGTATGTTTAATTTTACTTTATCTGAAATTGTTTACATTGTTATATGTTGATGCTCACATAATAAGAATTCCTGGTGGTGGAGTCTATCATTATTAGTATCCCCTTGTTCATAAATTCACTTTTTGCTTGAGGACAAGCAAAAGCTAAGTTTGGGGGTATTTGATGAACACAATATTATTCACATTTAGGAGCAATAATCTTAATGCAATTAGACATTTTAAAGCTCTATATGTGATATTTAACTATTATTTTCTCTTTTCCATAGGAAACAGCCTAAAATAGAGAAACGAAGCGGATTCAGGATGTTAAGGATGATACACAGGAAATTGCAGATCATCAGTCGACTGGTCCATTACAACAGGCGACTGCCCAGAGAAATTGATTGTCAACAGCCGACTTGGATGATCAATTATAAAATCTTCAGAAGTCTCGACACAGTCGACTGGTTCGAAGACAAGTCGACTGGTAGGCGGCAGAGTTAAAAGATAAGATATTTGAAGATTCGTCCAAATCTAATCCAAATCAGAACAGAAAAGGAAGAATTGAAGAAAAGAGAAAGAAATAATATGCAGAGCAACGAGGGAGGAAATAAATAAAAGAAAAGGACTTTTCTATAAAAAGAAAAGTGCAAACCCTAATTCTCTAGCCGTGTTCTATAAATACCAATCAAGAAGCATTATTCTAAAAAAGAGATATATACGCGGAGGCTCCCGAATCACAAAAGAGCACATAACTTTCTGAACAATCAAGTCATCAACAAAGAGCAGCACGGTATCAACATAGAAGAAGGAGAAAGGAGATCAAGTACTAAGAAAAGAACGGCCGGTCGACTGTGTGACAGCCAGCCGATCCATCTAGCCGAACTACATCAGTTTATTCCTTCTCTTTCTAATTCTTTTATGTTAATCATGTATTCGAACTTGTTGATCAATAAAAGTCTTATTATGTGGAACTAAATTCATAGTTGGGTAGATTGAAGCCGTAGTTATGTAATGCTATATTCTTCTGAAACCCTCTATTTTACTTATTGATTGAATCTGATTGAATTGGTATAGATTTATGATAATCAAACTTGTTCTCAAGTTCTGAGAGCAGTCGACTGAGGTGACAGCCAGTCGACTGACATACAGGACTTGAGAATATCAAGTTTGCATTACCATCTATCTGAATCTGTTATATGAGCATATTGAGACGACCCGTATCTCGTGTTCATAACTTGTAACAAGGGAATCTTTAGGGGTTCTTGGTTTGATCAACTTGAGGGATCTAGATCTGATACCAATTTCTAGAACCTTGAGTGTTTGTTCGTTTCCACTGTTCTCATGTTTTCTTTAAGTGCAACTTAGTAGATACCATGCTAAATACTTGAGGAAATAAACGAATTAGAGTAGATACCATGCCTAATTCTTGGCTTAGGGAAACATTACTTTGAGGAGTAGATACCATGCCCTTGAAGAGAACAAACATGAGTAATAAGAAGAAGTTCAGAAGGTGACTTAGCATTATAGACTACTGGTGGAGATCTAAACCCAACTACTTAATAGATATTTGTGATTCAACACTTCTTAATTTAACCTTTTTATTTCTTTTAGACTTTTAAAACAACTCTTTATGATTCTTATTCTTTTTATTGATTAGTAAGTTAAGTTCTACAATCTCTGTGCGATCGACCCTTGCTATTGCTACACTTCTATAAACGATTCGTACACTTGCGAGGTTTTTAATTTGTGTCTAGTTTATCTATTAATTTGGGTATCTAGATAGCACAACAAGCAGCGGTTCTCCTCCGTCTCTCACCCTCAATCCAATGGTCAGGTAGAAAATGCCAATAGGCAAATCCTCTCGGGCATCAAGAAGAGACTAGACAAGTCGGCCAAAGGCTTATGGGCAGAATAACTTCCTAACGTATTGTGGAACTACCGCACTACAAAAAAGGACCCCCACAGGAGAGTCGCCCTTCAATCTCACCTACGGTTCCGAGGCCGAAATCCCCTTAGAAGTCGGTTTGCCATCCCCTTGCCTAGTTGCATATAATGAAGAGCAGAACGCTAAGGAGTTCCAAGCCAATTTGGACCTTATCGATGAGCTCCGCGAAAGAGCTTCGATTCGCCAAGAGAATTATCGGAAAAGAATCGAACAGACCTACAACAAAAGGGTCCGTCCCACAGATCTCAAGGAGGGGGACTTAGTCCTCAGAAAGCTAGCCATCTCATTCCACAGCTAAAAGAGCAAGCTAGTCCCGAATTGGGAAGGACCATACAAGGTCTCCAAGGTAGTTCGGCCAGGAGCATATCGTCTTGAAGACCTCGAAGGCAGGGAGATACCAAGAACATGGAACGCCGACCATTTACTGAAGTACCACGAGGGTGTTTGAACGCCTCTCCGAGTACCATCAAATGTCGGGCCATTCCTATCTTCTTTTTATTTGTATTTGTTTCTTTATTCTCCCATTGTAATAATGGCCTGCAACTTAGAAGCGGTCGATCAAGCAATTATTAATAAAGAATTTCTTTCGCATAATAATTCTCTTGTGATCGTTTTATCTCTCTGTTTAAAACCTTAAGGTGTTTTCAAACAAACGACAAGTTCGGAGTCCAAAACTTGGCTCAATTCCGCTTTGCAAGCTCGCTCTTAAGCGAGTTAGAAGTGGTTAGCTATTCGGAACTGCTCCCACAACCGTTGAAACTTACTCAAACGACGAGTTCAGAGTCCAAAACTTGGCTCGATTCCGCTTTGTAAGCTTGCTCTTAAGCGAGTTAGAAGTGGTTCGCCATTCGGAACTGCTCCCACAACCGTTGAAACTTACTCAAATGACGAGTTCGGAGGCCAAAACTTGACTCGATTCCGCTTCGCAAGCTCGCTCTTAAGTGACTTAGAAGTGGTTCGCCATTCGGAACTGCTCCCACAACCGTTGAAACTTACTCAAAACGACGAGTTCGGAGTCCAAAACTTGGCTCGACTCCGCTTCGCAAACTTGCTCTTAAGCGAGTTAGAAGTGGTTCGCCATTCGGAACTGCTCCCACAACCGTTGAAACTTACTTAAACAACGAGTTCGGAGTCCAAAACTTGGCTCGATTCCGCTTCGCAAACTTTGCTCTTAAACGAGTTAGAAGTGGTTCGCCATTCAAAACTGCACCCACAACCGTTGAAACTTACTCAAATGACGTGTTCGAAGTCCAAAACTTGGCTCGACTCCGCTTCCCAAACTTGCCCTTAAGCGACTTAAAAGCGGTTCGCCATTTGAACCAATCACACAACCATTAACACTCTCAAAACCACGAGCCTGGGGCCTAACACATGGTTCCCCCGCTCCAAGTGTGTGCCAAACAAATAACAGGTGCCAACAATACGTGCAAGTTCGCAAAACAAATATCATTGCATTAAACATCGAGGGACAAATCCATTTACAAGACAAACTTCTCGTACTTATGATAAGATACAAGACTTGGACAAAACTTGGAGAACAAAAAGAACAAAAACACAGACAACTCTTTCAATGCCTCCTCGGGGCATGGATGTTCCGGTTTAAAAACACTCGGGGACGGCGAACGTTGTATGATCGACGCCTAACCTCAGAGCTCGTCCCTAGACCGGCAAACTGAGACGCATCTTCAGCACTACCTCTGACGGTGGCCCCAACGGACGCGCCGCTCGACGAAGCAGCCATCCTACTTTGTGCATCACCAGGGCTTCGCCGAGCAACGGGCGAGCAAGTCGTAAGCTCGTAAAAGGAAATTCCTCTCTCGCTCTCTTCAAGAGTACACGACGTGCTTCTGACATTAACCCGTTCAGGTTAGCGACCTCTGCCTTGAGTTCGACGATTCGTTCCTTCAGAGAGTCGTCCTTCATAGCTATCTTTAAGCGAGGAAGCCGAGCGGAGCCTGCAGCACCAGGACTATCGGCAACAATTCGACGGAGATGAGTAACCTAGATGCTCTTGTCGACCGTAACCCTCTTCAGCTCGTCAACCTCCGCCGTCACCTTGCTCATTGTTGCTAACAACTCATCCCGCTTCGCCGTCCACTTGCCCATCGTTGCTGTTAGTTCTTCTCTCTTTACTAAAAGCTCATTTTCTGCTATCGTCAAGTCGTAAATCTCAGCTAACAGTTCATCTCTCTCCGCCGTGACATCAAATAGTGCCTGCCGAAGCGACTCCACCTCCCCTTCGGGAGGGGCTTCTCGATCTCGTTTCTTTATTTGCTTCAACTTGGGGAGACGCTTCGCCAGCGTTAGCTTGAGATGATCTAGATCTAAATCGCTCTTGAGAAAACACTCTCGACTGCGAGAAAGGGCCAACTTCGTCGCTCCTAAGTCAGCTCGGAGACGAGAGACCTCAGCCGCAATCGTGTTTGGCGATGCCTCCGCTAGACACAACTCGGCGATCTAAAAGAACACAACAACACTAAGCTCGAGCAACACATAGCTAGATCTCAAAGCGAGTTGTTCTCAACACTTAGCTAGATTTTAAAGTGAGTGGTGCTCAACACTTAGCTGAATTTCAAAGCAAAATTATTTTCAGCACTTTAAAAAAAAATCAAAGCAAGATGTCTCCAAAACAAGATCGACCCCAACACTTAGTCAAAATAAGAAAATTTTCATTCATAACAAAAAAGCGGTGGCCAGTTCGCTACAAGGCAATACATGAAAAAAGAGAAGAAAAAATACAAGGCAACAAAGATCAAGGGGCCACCTTGGGTGGTAGCTCGGTGACGGACACCTCGGTGGACGGCTTCCCTTCCTCTGCCACTCCGGCTTGGGGGTCGGCCACAGCCTCGTCACCCCTTCCCTCCACCACCACAGTCTTGGGATCAGCTGGAGCATCGTCACCTAGTTACTCTTCCCCCTTCTCTCCTTCGGCCTCTTGCTTGGCTTCGGGGTCCTCCTCATCGACCGGACCCCACAGCCCGTATCTCGATCTGTTGAAGTCGGGGACTCGAGCCTCAACGTGCTCGAGCACGGTGGCGTAGGACTGCTCCATGTTCACCATCATATGCTTCTTAGCCTCGGCCTTTATCTCTGCCCTTGCCGCCTCTACGGCCTAGTCCTTCTGCCACCTCACTGCTTCCAGGGCCCTCTTCGCCTCGGCCTTCTCCTCGACTGCCCTGGCCACCTCCAAGGCGACCTTCTCCTTCGCCTGCGCCAAGGCTGCCTCCAAATCGGCGACCTGTGCTGCCAAAGCATCCGAGCGGCATTGCTCCGCCTCGTACTGCTTCATGACCCTAGCTCTCTCCGCTCGGTCTTTGTCGCACGCGGCCTTCAACTCCCTCTCCTGCTCAGCATATTGCTCAATAAGGTGGCTGAAGTGGCACGTGATCTACAAGAAGAAGCAATTAAAGCGTAATGAAAGCCGAGCAAAAAACTTAAAAAAATTTCAAAGGTTATCGAAATCAACTAAGAAAACTTAACGACATGGTTGCCCGAGCTATCTCTAGAGCATCGTCGCCTGTCGTCCCTACCTTCATCGCGGCTCGGTCTTTTGGGGTCGGGAGATGGCGAAGGGCCTGCATGCTCATAGCCGAGTCCCCCAAGAAATCGTCGTGGTTCATCACCCGCCAGTCGGGGACGAACAACTTCTTGTGACCCTCGGTCAGAATGGCCTCGGCCTGCTCGGTAAGGGGCGGGGCCTCGAGCGCCAAAGCCACCGAGACGGAGAAGCCTTCGCCCGAAGGATCAGACGGGTCGGCTGAGGAAGACCAATAGCCGAGGCCGACCGCTGAGGAGAAGCCAGGTCGACGGTCTCGACCGCGGCAGAAGAAATCTTGGTGGGTCGAACAGAAGAAGGACCCGCACTCGTCCTCTTCCTCTTCTTGGATTTGGAGGCCTTGTTTCATTCGGCCATGATTGCCCTGAAGTCCATGCTCGGAGCCTCTGTCGAATGATGAAAATAAAGTTAAGAAAATACAATGCGTAACAGAAAGTAAACAAGGAAATAGAGAAGTCCGGAGCGTACTCGGGTCGATCGGACTAAGGCCTGACCCATGGAGCACCTCCTCGGTCATGTCCCTCCAGCTCAAGGTCGGAAGGCCGACCAGCTTTGCCGCAACCTCCGCTTCGGCCGGAGTTAACACCAGCTCGGCCTTTGCATACTTCGGCATGTCCTCCTTCCACTGGGTCGGGAAGTCCCACGCCGAAGGGGCTCGGATCAAGAAGAACTTACCCTTCCACGAATTGATAGAGTCCGGGTTCTCTATCAACTTGACGCCTTTCCTTGGTGACAGATAGTACCGGTGTTCGGTATTGCTCATCCGATTGATCCGATACAAGCTCCTGAGGACAACGAGCTGAGGCTCCACCTTTGCCGTTTGGAACTGGAGCAAAAACCCGAGCACATGTCGCCACATGTTCGGCAGGAACTGGATCAGGCTCAGTCCATACCACCGAAGCACCTCGGCAACGAAGGGGTGAAGGGGAAGGCATAGTCCGGCATTCAGCGCATCACAGGCGAAGATGTAGAACCCCGTATTTTCAAATATTAATTTAAAGATTTGAAAATGATATAAAATGATTTTTGGAGATTTAATAAATATTTTCTAAAGATCTATCTTTTCTTTACACGTGCGAAACACGTGCAAATAATTTTGGTGTAAATATACAATTTTATATTTTTAATAAGTTCTCATACTTATTATGGATTATATTCTAAAATTTGGTATTTTTCTGAGTAGAGAAACTATTTTTATAAATACCTCGAAAGGGAGGGGCTTTTATGTAAAAAGTCGTTTGGATCTTGAATAAATTATGAAAATTCATTTTTACTGACATTTTGGTTCTCCATGGTTATCATTTGAATTTAAATATATTTAGACTTTATTTAAAGTCGATTTGGTGAAGATTTAAACAAAAAGGGTGTTTTTGCAAATATATAATTTATGTTGGATCTTTGCGCAAATGTTTTTCTGGAAAGTAAAAGTCAAAAATTTTGATTGGAAAATATAATATGTATTATTAGATATTATTTCGGATTTTTCTGGATTTTTATGAATATTTTATGATGTAATTGCAAATATTACAAAAGGGAGGGCTTTTGTGCAAAATTGCCACCCTGAGTGTAAATCCGGAATTTTCTTATCTCTGGGCTGTGCTGGGTTGTTGGAAAACTTAGTGGTAAAAGGATTTTATTTAGTTTTGATTCATTTAACATTATTTTAACTAAGGAAGGTTATATATGTGAAGTAATAAATTGAAAAAAAAGAATATTTTGCAAAAGTACTTCAAAACCCTAATTCCTTTCAATCCCGGCTTGTATAAAAGAGGGTGTGCAGCCGTCATTCGCTGCACAACTCCATATTTATTATATTATTATTTTCTTGGTGGTCAAGAGGCGAATTTTTGGATCTCGCAAAAAGGAAGGCTTTTCGTTGGATCTTTTCAATTCAAGGTGAGTGATATAAATTTGTTTTGTTGTTTGATTTATGTGAGTGACATTGTTTTGTTTTGTTTTGATTTGGTGATGTGATATGAACTATGTATTGCGGTATGATTTATGTGAATATTTGTTATATTGTTGTTTGACATGAATGTTATTCGATATTTTGCATGATTGATGCAAAGGATTATTGTTTGTACCATGTTGTAAAATCTATGAATGATTAGTAGATCTTTGTTTATAAAATTGTATTGCTAAAGGCATGTTAAGATTTGAGCATGGTTATGATCGGATGATGAGCATCTGGATCTTATATTTGTAAATCAAATTTGGATTAAGCATTGTGAAAGAAATTTAGAATTGAGGAACCCTAGTAGAAGAACTAGAATTTAGAATATGAGAACTTGAGTTTTGACATATTTGATGTTTTGAGTATTGTATCCATAATGAGGAATTGTTGAGATTTGTCACTTTTCCTGAATACGAATTATTTCATGAACAAAGAATCCTTAGAAAAACTTCAGTTTTGATTTTTGTATTCAGACCTAAATTATGAAAACTATAGGCTGACAGTCGACTGGTCTACGATTAAGTCGACTGGTACGACCCTGCTGTTGTATCTTCAGTTCTTTTGAAATCCCCTCTGGACAGTCGACTAGACTCTTATGCAGTCGACTGGTGTCCTGAGATCTTTATTTTGTAAAATTATTTCAGTCCTTTTCTGGACAGTCGACCATGACCTCTTTAAGTCGACTTATATACTTAAAATATTTTAGTGAAAATTATTGGAACTTGTCTCGGGTAAGTCGACTGGTAGCTTTTCAAGTCGACTTATATGACTTAGTTAATTTTCTTAAAAATCTTGGATATTGTCCTCTGGACAGTCGACTTACCACAGTATGAGTCGACTGGTACTGATGGATTTTTGTAACTTGAGTGTTCTTTCGAATGATTAGCTTTCAGATAATTCAGTCTATACTTTGTCTTCAGTTAAGCATTTGATTTAAGATATTCAGTTGAGCTAATTTTGTTTAGTGGAAATTTGATTAAGACTTTTGAGTTTGAGTCTCTAGAGGTGAGTGACCCTAGTATACCGGTGTTGAGTTATTTTGTTGAAGCCCGTGAGGCATTTCAGTTAGTCAGTTTTGAATTTAGGCCGGTAGGGTACATCAACTCTAGGAGATTCGGTAAGTAATTAAATAACCCAAAAATGATAAGGATAGGCACTAGTGGTGATATGATGAACGGGAACATGGGTTATGCACCTCAGTATGGCTTTAGATGTGGGATTTAATCTCCGAAATTATCCAAGTAACTTACTTGCAGTGTGGGATTTATCTCCGGAATTATCCAGGTAAATTACCTGCGATGTGAGATATATCTCCGGAATTATCCAGGTAGTTACTTGCGGTGTGGGATTGATCTCCGGAATTATCAAAGTCGAGGCGACGCACATGGGGTATTCATGTGATGAGGGTCATTGTTTCGGTGTGGGATTTAATCTCCGGAATTATCCAAGTGAATTACTTGAGGTGTGGGATTTATCTCCGAAATTATCCAGGTAAAATACCTGCGGTGTGAGATATATCTCCGGAATTATCCAAGTAAATTACTTGCGGTGTGGGATTGATCTCCGGAATTATCGGGGCAAGGGCTAGTACTCAGAGTTTATCTGTATCTCGTAGTAGTCATCGTGTTAGGAATAGTTGCATAGCGAGGATCGAACCCTATAATGTGGAGACGTTAAGGGCTTGCACCGAACCTATGTAGAATGGGATGCATAGACTTCGACAAGTATGCATTAGAGAGTCCGCATATAGAATTTGTGTTGTCTTGACTTGGTTTTATGCATGTGTTTTCCTGTTTTCCTACACTTGACACTTAGACTAGCTGCACTTGTTGCTTTCATTCTATGATGTTTTCATGCTTTACATCTTTGTTATTCCTTAGTCATTTATCATTGTGGTTAATACATGTTGTTGACGACTTTATGTTTTACAATTAAATTATGTTGTTTGTTTTTATGTCACTCACACCATTTATGGCTGACCCCTTTAGTTTTGGGGGTTAGGGATCATCTCTAGCCTCATATGTTACAGGTTGTTGCTTAGAGTTTGGAGGTTGGATGATTGAGATAGTTTTGGAGACAAACTGATGTAATAGAGCTTTGTGTAAAATTTTAGTAAAAGAAGTGTTGTGAAAAGAAAATTGTAATTCAAGGTGTTTGTAATTCCGCTGTGTTTGAAAAAGATTGTTGTAATAAGAAAATTTGGAATAAATTTATTTGTGTTTTTGAGCTATGTGTACTATTACATTGAAGTTGATGCTGGGATTGTGCCACGTATTAGGGTTTGTTATTATATTAAAAATTCGGGGCGCTACAGAAGATGCAAGTGTCGGGCATGAATGCTGTGCACGCTCGCACCCCCGGGACCGGGGAGGATCAAGGTGTACTTCGGAGGAATGAAAAAGCTCTTCCGAATCCGAAGCAAGTCCCTCTCCGTCAGAACCGAGGGGATATCGTCGACCTCGGTAACCTCCCTCGGTTCATTCTCTTCGTACATTTCCGAGCGTCCGTATACGGCCTTGGTCAGCAGCTCGCCGGTATACTGCCTGATCCCTCCGTAGCCGGATATCACCACCGGCAGCCGACCCATTTCTCATCCTCGTCTTACGGGCTCTACCACCGTTTCGATGACCACTGATCGAGCCACCTCCTTCCCCTTCTCCTTGACGAGCGAAGAGACCAGCTCGGCCGAGGACGACCCTATTATCTCCTTCCCCCTCTCTCGATAGAACACTTCTCCCCCTTCCTCGAGAACCAACCGCTCTTCACTCCGACCCCCCGAGGAAGATGCCTCGCTACCCTAGGACACTCGTGACATCTCGACAGTATATATACACACGATTGAAAATATATATACTAACCTTGATGTGACCCACTCGGTCGGAATAACCCCGCCGGAAATTGCCTTGCCATGCCGCAACAGCTAGCACAACCACCCTTGGACGAAAATCCCCGCTAGCAGAGCGACTCGAGAGCAAAAGTGGATTCTGAGAGTGAAAAGTGAAAGAATGAGAGAAAGGGTAAGGGGGTGAAGACTTATAGTGAAAGGGGGCAACTCTTGGGCTTTTAACGCATTGGGCCCCACACAAGCCCGTTAAAGAAGACTAAATCACATAATACAAAAGGGCAGGTAGCTCAACAACTCACGAAGCGCCGAGCAACTGAGGCACTTTGCCGAGCTACCGGGGCACCGACCTCCATATTTGGAGAAAAATGCCGCCAAACTCCTTGGGCCGTCAGATCATCCCAAGATTCGTGCCGAAAGTTGATGAGCGGCTCAGATTTCGACACGCCCACAAAACGACAAAAACACGTTTTCTCGTAATCTGAGCCCCTTGTATCAAGATTCGCGCCCTGATGGACACTCCAGATTTAGCCACGTGGCCCGAGCCACCGAGGCACTTTGCTGAGCTATCTGGGCACCGACCTCCATTTTTGGAGAAAAATGTCGTCGAACTCCTTGGGCCGTCAAATCATCCCAAGATTCGTGCCAAAAGTTGATGAGCAGCTCAGATTTCGACACACCCACAAAATGATAAAAACACGTTTTCTCGTGATCTGAGCCCCCTGCATCAAGATTCGCGCCCTGATGGATGCTCCAGATTTATCCACGTGGCTCGACAGCTCACGAAGCGCCGAGCTACCGGGGCACCGATCTCCATATTTGGAGAAAAACGCTGCCAACTCCACGAGCCGTCAGATTGTCCCAAGATTCGTGCCAAAAGACAATGAGCGGCTCAGATTTCGCCATGTCCACAAAATGACAAAAATGTGTTTTCTCGTGATCTGAGCCTTGCGCATCGTGATTTGCGTCGTGATGAATGCTCCAGATTTGGCCACGTAGCTCGGCAGCTCACGAAGCACCGAGCTACCGAGGCACTATGCCCAGCTACAGGGGCACCGACCTTCACACGCGGAGAAAAGTGCTACCGAGCTACTCAAACCGTCAGATCGCTCAGATATTCACTCTGTTTGCTGATGAACGGTCCAGATCTTGCCACGTCATAAATAGATATAAAAAAATCTATTTTTATTTATTAAATTCGGACTGTTTATTTAAAAATTGCGAAAAAATGATTAAAAATTCAGAAAAATTAATTAAAAATTCTAAAAAATAATTATAAATTCAGGAAAGTATTTTTGAGCCCCTAGAAAAATAATTAGTGCTTAGAATAATTAATTAATGCCCTCGAACAATAAATCACCGGTTCGCAAAATCAAATAAATGATTCAAAAAATAAATAAAAAATTAAGAAAATTCACCAAAAATCCAGAAGAGCTCAAGAACAATCCTGAGCACACAACCAACTCCGAAAATCACTATAATACCTCGTATGAAGATTCGAAACCCCTCTTTTGGACTCCGATACAATCCCGCAAGCCATTGGATCAGTAAAACTACTCCTTTAAGGCTGATCATATCCAGCCTTCGGGAGTTGGAGGCTCGTGATATGGCTAAAAATAGGGTTAAATCGGAACCATTCAAATCAGGCACGAATCTTAAAGTTCGAGGGTAAAATGGTAATTTCACCTACAAACGGGTCTGAAATGGGAACTGAGCCTTTTTCCAAATGCCCAATAACCCTTAAACGGATCCGTTTTACTGGGTACGGGTTCCAATCCGCAAGAAACCCAGTCCAACTGAATAGGAGAGGATAAGGGTTTATGTTTGTCCTTGATCAACGGTCCTAATCTCTTCTATCCATTTACACTAGAAAGTAGGGATTTGATCGTATCCTGAAACTGGTTCCTAAGGCGGCTATAAATACCCCCCTCCCCCCCTCCCACTGTTACCAGGTAATCAATCTTTCGCCAATCAAAGCTCTTTCATAATCTTTCTGATTACTGACAAGAGCGTCGAATGGTGCATTGCCGGAATCAACCCCGGTGTTTCGCACTTTTTGCAGGTCAACGGCGGGAAAATCTCGGTCAAACTCCGGTGAAGTTGTTCAGGTTTGATTATTCAACCTCTCCCGAATCCACAAATCTATCTGTTTGCCCCCACACCAATTTTAGCGGCAACAGAAACCATGAATAATATAACATATAAGAACTTTTAGTGTATGTGTGGATATATAGGATTGGGATGACTGGAGTTTACCAGTGAAGGGTGCAAACTCTCCATTCCAGAAATATAGCTAAAGTAAATTTGTTATTTATCCATTTTGATTTTTTTTTTATAAATGTGCAATAGGGAGACAAAGTGGAGATAAAAGAAATGATTAGCTTGGATTAGAGTTTTGATAACTTCATGTATTTCATTTTGGTTGAAATAATAATAAGAGGTATTTTAATTGCAAACTGAGTCTCAGACAAACAAATGTTTAGATTATTGGTATTGTAGATACCTTCACACCTGCACTTGCGTTACCATTGTATTTAGACATGTTCATAGTAGTTATGGGATTAGAGTAAGCTCTATAAAATCTATATGATAATGTCCTTGCATAACGATTACAAGCATCTAAAAGTGATGCTGAAGTTATAAAAAAAACTCTATGCAGTGTTTCTAACAAACCATATGCATTCCAGGCAAGTTAATGATCAAGAAGGAGATGATTGAGCTTAAAGGTAGATATACTGCTTTCTCATATAATATGTACACACACACACACACACACACACACACACACACACACACACACACACACATGAATGTAAGTTATTAGAGTTTGTGTTTAGTGGCAGTTGCGTGACCTTGAGATTCAAACATTGAAGTTGAAGAAAGAATGTGATTAAAAACATATAATAATATAAAAATACATTTACAAAACCTATAGTTACAAATTTTTCAATTTTTTTTTTGCTCATGTTACATTGAAAATAGCAAATATCTCTTCAACAGTTAAATTTCATCATTTTCACCCTCAAAGTTCTAAGACGTTGGATTTTACACCCCCATTTATAATTACTAGTAGTTTACACGTGCGATGTACGTTTTAATAAATATAGTTTTTTAAAATGAAAATTCAGACGTTGTCTTGATTTGAACCTAGGACCTCTTTTATAATAGTTATGCACATGCGTTGCACAGGTTGGTAAAATGACAAAACATTTACAATTGACACTAAGGCCTTCTCCCATTATAATATTAGAGATTTTTCAACATATACTAATGGGAACTTGGACTTTTATTTACAACTAATTATTGTCATACTATTCAAACTTGAGCTACATAATTGTTGTTTTACAGTTTACTAGACTTTTCGTCTGCTATATCGTTCCGAAGACGTGCCGTAGGCACGTGCTGTCACGCCCTGTTTCCCAAAATACGGAAATACGAGCACGTGACATGGTCCAGCGAATGATTTCAACATCATTCATAAGCTGTACCAGTCTTAACTTAACAACATAAAAAGAAATAATCACAATCACGCATAAAATATAATCACTTAAACAAGAATAAAATTAAATAACCAAATATGGGATACAAGAACTTACCAAATAGTTCGATAATATGCAATGCGGTAACAGTTCGATGAGTTCCTTATGGTTACCCATCACTGTACCTGTATGACTTAACTCAAAAGAAAGAGGAAGAGAACCCGTTAGAGCAAGCTTCGGGCGACAAGTAGTAGAAAGCAGTAAAATAGGACATAAAGAACTATATAATAAAACAGAAATTGGAACGACATCGGAGTCAATAAATGATAAACGGTAACAAAATCAAAAGTCGATGATCACTAAATTCAGAAATCAGAAATCAAAGTTTAATAACTAATATTCAGTATTAGTGTCAATATTCAATGTTCATTTATATCTATAAGTCTATTATTATTTTAATCCTAACTAATGCACGTACTACTGCATCCCATACTACAGGTTCCATGCATACAATCAATTTCGTTTAGACTAAGGTGGTAGATTCTATAGATCATGTACTCGGGAACGATACTCAATAATGACCGATGACCGATTTAATCGAGATACCGTAGTCAGTAATCTACAATTAAACGATGACCGATATGACCAATAGACCAACAGATCGATAGACCGATAGACTGATAGACCGATAAACAGGAAAACACGGGCCCCTCTTCCGAGTACAGTCATTATGTCATTAACTACCCTAGTCAACCCTTAACCCCGGCTTGATATGAACATGTATGTGATCAATGTGGCGATGATATCCACACTCATGCAACAGGTACAATCGATGAGACCAATAGCACTAGTACAATTTCAAGATGATATCAAGACTATACAACACATGCATATACGTGATACAATTCATTAAATATAAAAAACACGGGTTTATATGCAAAACATAACAATATATGGACTAAGTGTACTACGATTTCTATGTGCAAGATTTTAAGTCAATGTGTCAAGAACCGGGTCGAAACCTCAGTACGAAGTCGGGCAAATGACAATGCAGTATATTTGAAAGTTCCATAATATAATAAGTTACGGTTCAAGTTTTATTTCAATAGCAGTAGCACGATAAGGTAATCATGAATCAAATAGCATTATACAATAAAGAAGCAACGGAGGTCACTTAAAGGTGAAATTCAAATTGATTACTACTTGTCGGAGTTCAAGGAATGTTTTCTTGAACTAGAAACAATAAAAATGAGTTCAAGAGACGCTTTCCTGTTAGGAGACGATTCAGAACATAAAGAGAATAACGAGATTAGGATTCCGGGCGACGAACCAAAACACATGCGAGCCACGTACAAATGGCAAAACACAGCAACACAAAACATCAATCACTCCAAACAAAACAGCAACCCATAACTCCTTCACACAAACAGCATACACCAAAAACCAAATTCCCCCTTCAAAAACCACCAAAAACCAACCTTCTGCCCACAAACAGCAAACACCATCCCCTACTCAAACACCAAACACACACACCGGATCCCAACCACCAAACAGCAATTGATCCCCACTTAACTGCCGGAAACTAACGGTGGAGAGAGATCGCGGTGGGAAATGCAACGACTGGCGGGGACTGGGCGACTCCAGTGGGGGTCGACGGCAATGGTAGATGGTTGACGAGCAGAAACGAGGCTGATGGAGGGTCATCGGTAGACTGGTGGATGACTGGCAGCAATGGAGAGAGGAGCTCGGAGGTGATCGAGTTCGGGGGCTATGGGTCCTGGAGGAAGGCGAGGATGACTGGGAGTTGGGTTTCCGGAGGTGATGGAGGAGGACGGGGCGACTGAATCGATGGGGTGGAGAGGCAATGGTGGCAGCAATGGATTGCTCTGTTTCGCTTCGAAACAGAGGAAAGGAGAGGAGGAATCAGGGGGTGGTCTGGCGCAACCACAGGAAGAAGAAGACGGGGGTGGGCGCAGAGCTGGCGACAGGGACGAGGGCGACGAGCGAGGCAATGGTGAGGGTGGAGGCGATGGGGGATGAAGGAGGTGTAGGTGATGATGGTTTCAAGGGGCGAAGTGGTGGGTTGTCGAGGCAATGGTGATGGAGTGGAGATTGGATGAGAGGAAGTGCGACAGGATGGTGGAAGGGTGATGAGGGGTCAACTAGGAGAGGTGGGAGGTCGAGGTAATGGTCGGAGGACGGGAGAGGACTTGGCGGTGATGGGTTTGGTGATGGGGAAGATGAAGGGATGAACAGGGAGGGGAAAGGGGTGAACAGTAGGGCGGCGGGTTAGCATAGGAATAGGGGGGTAGGGTTATTAGGTTAGGGTTAGGTTATAGGATTACTATATATAGGGGGTTTATGAGTAGGTTTTGGGCTATTGGGTATACGGGTTAGATCCCGTGAGAGAATGTGGGCTATAGGGTATTTAAAATTCAATAAGAAATTAGGCCAAGAAATAGACTATAGGTTTTTTTTAAAAAAAATGTACATATAAACATGCATTAAAACAATTAATGAAATACAAATAGATAAGTATGTTCGGGCTTTACAAAAAAAAAAAAATAATAATAAAAATAAAAATAAAAATAAAAAGAAAAATAAAAATAATAACAATAATAAAAATAATAAAAATTATAATAACAATAATTATAACAAAATAATAATACTAATAACAATGAGAATAATAATAATAATAACAATAAAAATAAAGATAATAATTACAAGGATAAAAATAACAATAACGATAATAATAATAACATTATATAATAAAATATAAATTCATTAAAATAACCTAAATAGCAGTAATACTAAATATATTAGTCGATCAATAAGAATAGAGAGATAGAAATTAAAATATACCATTATTCGAGATAATTAAAATTTTTGATTAGAAAAATACTTTAATAAAAATCCAAAATGAATTTAACACAAGGTAAATTATAATTAATCAAAATACAGAAAACATTCGGAAATGTTTATTTACGAAAACGGGAGTTACACGTGCCCACGGGCAAATCTAGTGCATTTACAAAACCTATAGTTACAAATTTTTTAGCTAACAAATTTCTAGGATTCTTACCCCCTTGTTGTCCCTCTTGTTGGACTCCGGCAACTTCTTCTCCACATAAGACTCTGCCGACTTCTTCTTCTCCTCGTTGGATTTTGGCGACGACGACTACTTCTTCTTCGTCCCCTGACTTCCCCACACTCGCCTTGGGCGCCCCCCTTCCAAAGGGCCACTTGTTAGAGACAATAAAGCGAAGTTTCAGTTTATTCGCACTCATCATTGGATGGGAGTTCAGAGGATTTTTGTGAGTCAAGATTTCCATTTTTCGCTGGGGAGTTACGGATGAAACGACATTGTGATAGTGGCATAAGGGGGATGCGGCGACGGGGGTTAGGGACATAGAAGGGTAAGTGAAAAAGGGATGAGAAGGTGTGGCCAGAGTCGGGGTTGGTTGTGATAGTGGTGGTGGAGACGGCACATTAAGACGATGTCCTAGTGAAGCCGCCCAAAAATCGAGCGGAGAAGACGTGAATCAACATCGGCGGCGGCGACGATTAAGGTTAGGTTTTGGATTTAGAGTTAATTTTTGTGACAAATGAAGACATATTTTGAAAGATGTTTATCTTGATAATTCAGTGTTTTAACACTATACTAACACTATTTAATCACTCATCACTTTGTTGCTTTATACATACTAGTAATTTTACACGTGCGATACACATCTTAATAAATATATATTTTTAAAAGTAAAAACTTCGACGTAGTGTGGCCTTGAACCTGAGACATCCTTTATATTAAGGATTATTTTAGTATGCAAATCCCTAGCTAACATTACATCTTAATATTTTCTATAACTACCATATATTTGCTCCAAACCGTAGAATTTGTAATATTTCTTTTCATAGATTATAGAATTTATTAAGCAAAAAAAAAATGGCATCTTCATCATTTGAAATATTCTCTTCCTATTTTCTCTCTCATGTTTCTTCTCCATTAATGTCTATTTCTAATCAAATAAAATATAATAAAAAAAAAGCTTTTTTTCTCTCAAATTTTCTTTAGTTTTCCATGAATGCACACCATCCGCTAGGCTTTCATATTTGAGCCTACATTTGGCTCCAATATAAAGTCATCGCACTTTTCTTTATTTATATGTTTAATCTTTTTCTTCTTTATTTTGTGAAAATGAGTTTGTGAGAAAATGGAAAAAACCAATATCAATCAAAGAGAGGGATCAATAACAAAAAAGAAAAAAAAACACACATCATATGATATTGCATAGATCAGACATTTTTTGAGTTAGATCCAATGGTTCTGTCACGCCCCGCTTCCCAAAAACACGAAATACGAGCACGTGACAAAGCCCAGCGAATAATTTTCATCATTCATGAGCTGTAGGGTCTCTCAGCATCATAACAAGAATATAACAAAATATATATATATATACAACAGCGCATGCATGCATGAATAATTTATTAAACAACAGAAACAATTGAAACAAAATAATAGTGTCCCAAATAATTCTCAAATCTGGATCAAATGTTAAAAACTCAGGAACATAAGCCTGTTACAAGTTTCAAGTAATATCAAATGAAATAACTCAAATGCAAAATGAAATGATTAAAGAAAGTTTTTCCCAAGCAAGGCCTAGAACGTCTGCTCACCAATTCCAGCAGGCAACACGTCTCCAAAGTTTGTATATAATTATAAAAAGGGGAAAACGGAGAAAACAAGAGAATCGCCCTTAGTACAAGTTAGGACCATAAATAGTAAAACAAGTACAAGAAACATGGAACAAGATTTGAAATCATGAATATAATAGGAATGCAACAAGTAGTGGGGATTTAAGAAACTAACTAGCAGAAAGACAACTCGAGTGACCAGGTTTGGGTAACAAATACTAATAGTAGAACAAATGGCTAATGAGCATGTAATTGTATTAAGCATCAAGTGACAAGTATCAAGTACAAGTGTCAAGTAACAAGTCTCAATTCTAGTGTCAAGTTATCAAGTACAAGTATCAAGTAGCAAGTGTCAAGTATTATGCTCAGTATCAAGTCTCATGTAGCATGTCATTAAGTATCAAATAAGCGTGTATCAAGTTCAAGTTTCATGTATCGAGTCTTGTGGTTATTACTATCTCGGTAGCACTTTATACATCCATACTTTTACTACATGGTTGCTACATATAATCAATTTTGTTTAGGCCTATTAATGGATTTTATAGGGCGGCGTACTCAGGTATCAAGTAACAGGAAAGCATGGTTCATAAATCGGAAAATAAATAACAAGTTCACGAAACAAGTTCGTGAATCCACTAGCAAGTTCAAGAACCGCACAGTGGGTCCAAGAATCCAACAAGTTCGTGAGCCAAGTAATGGCTCTATGAATCGATCAAGATACAAAAAGTTCATGAACCAAGTATTGGGAAACACGGGCCCCCTTCCGAGTACACTTACCTATATTGTCCACAACTATAGTCTCTCTCTTAAACCCCGGCTTGTTATTTATTATTATTATTAACCATGCATGAAAGTGTGCGAAATAAGTCAAGTAAACATAAACAAGAACATGGAACAAGTCTAGGCAAGATAGGATACAAGTTTGAGGATCAAAACAAATCAAAGTATCAAGAACAACGAAAATCTCAAATCTGGACAGAATGAGATTGCTGCACCAAAACTACGATTCCCGTTGCTACAAGATAGCAAATGTGGATCCGTCAAGAGGTATAGAAACTAGACTCCTGCTCGGTTCCAACGTATATAATTAAGGTACATAAAAATTGTGGTAACATGTGTCAAAATAGCAAACTATACAGCATTTGTGTTCGGCCATAATTTATGAATCTGAGTTTATAAATGTGAAACAGGGTTGACACTTCATTAATTAATTCTGAGAAAATTAGAGAATGTTCTCTAGGGTGTCCAGCAACAAAATGCAAATTTCAAGTCAATTACATACTGGTAGCATAGTTAAAATAAATGCAAACTAAAGAGGTGCAGATGTTTTTGTGAATCTGCGACTACCGACACAGCAGCAGTAAAACTGCAATATCTCCTAGACCGTAACTCGAAATTCGAAAATTCTGGATTTTATTGACAACTAGACACTTAGAGATACATTTCATATTTAGGGCTCAAGTTCAGATTTTGGTTTTATAGGGGTCGAAACAGTAAGTAAAGATAAGAACGGCAGCAAGTGTAGGTTTCTTTTATATACAAGTTACATGATAATGACTATTATGAGTCTAGATTAGTGTGTGATACGAATACGGATGTAGTAGGCATCAAATGAGCAAGTAAAATCTATTTCTCAACTCAAAAGAATGCAAGATCATCTCATACATGATACAACTCACATCTACAAGTCTAGGATTTCTTAGTTTCATGTGTTCAAGTGACTAGGAGATAAAATGAGTCCAAGTAGTTTGTATAATATATCAACGAAGGGTTGTGACTCTTAAGATCATGGGATCAATGATGAATAATTCAAGATCGACAAATGATGAGACAAGAAGGAGTCACAACTACAACATATTTGCAGTATTTTCAATTAAACACTTGTACTAGAACAAAAATTTGTACAAGAAGAATACTTGCCTTAAGGGAGTAGTCGACGAATCCGACGGAGGAATGGATCCCGGGTGATGAGCACAATCGGCACGGATTTCGATAATGATCAAGATGATGACCAAGTTGAAGATCAAGCATATCAAACGGCCGAGATAAAAAATAAAACATATAAGAATTAGAAGAGTACCAAAAGAGTAACTATACCATGATTGACAATTGATGAATGAGAACAAAAAGTAGATCAAATATTTAACTCACCAAGTAGAAGACGAACGAGACGATCAAGAAGATCAAAGGCCGAGATCAAGTGTGATCGATTGATCGGACGACTGAGATCGAAGATCAAGATCAAGATCAAGATCACGATCACGATGATCAAAAGAGATCCGAAGATCGAGATTAAGATCTTGATGATGATGGTGGTGGTGATGCGATCAACGGTCGAGATCAACGGAGCATGAAGACGATGATCGTGATTGTGATGAACGACGATCGGACGATTAAGATACAATCGGATGGTGATGATCTTGATGATCAAATCAACAGTCAGGATTCAATAAACCACAACTCCATGATGATGATGATCCGATCGAATTGGGAGATCGGGCAGCCAAGATCTGATCTGATCAGATCCGAATCACAAAGGAGATCGGACGACCGAGATTCAACCAATCAATCCTTCTTCTTCCCTCCACTTATTCACAACGACAGAGAGAGGGACTTCGACCGGCGACACGAGCGGCGACTGGTAGCATGACGGCGGACGGGCGGCGCTACAGCAGTGGGTGCTGCTGCTGGCTGAGGGCACAACTGATCTCGGAGGGAGCACAGAGCAAAGGGAACCAGGGCGGACGGGGGATGGACTGCTAGCTGTCGACGTCGGTGGTCGACGCGGGGAGGTAGGGAGTTGCACTGGGAGATGGGCTGACGCTGTATCGCCCTAGCTGTCGCTGTCATGATAGGAGGACGGCACGACGGGGCACTGGGGGATCGCTGCAGGCGAGGAGGCACGAACAGGGTGGAGCTGGTCTGTCGCGGCGTGACAGGAGGGGGAGCGGAGTCAGGGAGACTGGTGAACGGCGTCAGCAGCTAGGGGGAAGGCCGAGGCGCGACTGTGGAGGGCAGGGGGAGTCGTCGAGCAGGAGGGGAAGGCTTGGAGGTTGGTGGTTGCAGCACAGGTGGGAGAGAGAGAGGCTTTGGGAGGTGTAGAGGCGGTGGGAAGTTGAGAAGACGATGAACAGTGAATGGAGGGTTGGCGGCTGCTTAGTTTGGGGTAATGCAGTAGATTAGGGTTAGGTTTAGGGTTAGGGTTATTAACAGGGTATTTATACAATAGGGTTTTGGGTTTTGGCTAGGAAATCCAATAGGAAATTGGTTTTTATTGGGTTTTGGTTTTAAAAATCCAATAAGAAAAATACAATAACTAATAAAATATAATTTTGTAAAATAATGTAATTTAATTACAATTCATTTTGAAATGGCTACAAATGAAATCAACAAGTAGGGATGGGTTTTTAATAAGAAATCAAAAGTAATAATAATAATATGCAAAAATCGAGTTTAACCGAATTATTAAAAAAAATCCAATCAGTAGTAATATATAATAAGCAATCGATTAAATAAGAATATAAAATAAAATTCAATATACCGTTTTCTAAATAAGATTTTCGAATAATGAAAAGAAATAGAAATTTCATCGAAACCAGAATAATATTTTGTTAACATTCGATCAATTGAAAAAGTAATAATTGTTGAAAAAGAATTGAAAGCGAAAACAGAGTCATAGAAATTTTTAAATACAGAAAATACGCCCAAAATACAAGAAATGGGAAACAAGGTTACAGGTTCATTCTTCATTCTATATCATACCATATACTTTTTTAATCATAAGATTATTTTTTTCCCTAATAAATTAAATTTCCATAGAGGTTGTGTTAGTGGATGCTTGATTTGTGGACCATTTGTTATAGTAAAAGATGAGAGTAACCTTCATAAATAAATAAAAAAATCAAGCGCAATTTTTAAGGGGTTGTCCAAATATTGTTATGAAAGTTACTAGTTTGCATCATAGAATGTCTCATTAAGGATTTTTTTATGCACGGGTGATGGACGGATTTGTTTGTCTACAATTGACAACCCCAACTCTCTCATTATAATAATAGATCTATTTGTACTATACCTATTCGTTAGCATGCATTATGCATTTATGTTCTTATTCTTATGCTATTTCTTGGACTTCTTTGTTTAGAGACAAATCGAAGTTATAAATTCTATTGATTTCTTTGTAGTGCGTACAAACTGTGTTGCAATAGAGAAGACCCAGAATGCTGTCGACATCCCATAGTATGGCTGGACCTTTTACAATCGCAAATCGTGCATGTAAGACCCTGAATGCGCGTTCAACATATTTTCTTGCAGTTTCCTGCATTAGAGCAAAAAAAATTTGTGTGTATCTGGTGCCGAGTAAGTTTTAATAATAATAGTCAATGCCGGGTATATACTATCCGCTAAATAGTATCCCATATCGTAATTGTGATTGTTAATCACAAATTTGGCCTTTGGTGCACAACCATCAAGAATGTTATTGAATAATGGAGAACGGTTAAGTACATTTAGATCATTATTTCATCCGGGCATTGCAAAGAATGAATGCCAGAACCAAAGATCATAAGATGTCATTGCTTCGAGGATTATTATGGGTTCCAGAATGTGTCATGTATATGCCGGACAATTTTCCCATTTGCCAATTTGAATAAAGTTGATATTTTGAAATACCATGATACGTAGGATTCTCATGGTAGTAGAATTCTCAGTTAGTAATGATTTGGAATGACATGGTATGGAATAAAGTTTAACATAAGCCCCTAATGCTACTTTGTCTTCATTCAATGTAGGAATAAACCATTATCCCGACTATTTTGTTTAAAGTGACTGTTATTCATGTAGGAATCAAGTAGACTATTATTGATAAAACAATGCCAATCAGTCCAGCCATCACACTGTTAAATTACAATTCAAATCATTATTCAACACATGATATAATTACATAACCCACTATTCCTCTTCAGCAAATTGTGTACACGGTACAAATTCTTGTAACGCTCCAGAATTTTAAATACCATATTATGAATTAATAAACAAATTTTAAATTAATTTATTAATTAATTTGAAATTTTTTGAAATGGTCATTTTACACGTGCAATATGTAGATTCTTGATTTTGATGGCTACAACACAATACACAATTGTTCTATCCTATATATATCCTTTGCAGTGTGTAAAGCATTCAAGGCCAAATATAATGATGAAGCATGCAAGACACAAGATTCAAGATCAAGACTAAGTGCCTTCAAGAGCTTTCAAGTTTCAAGACAAAGCCTTTCAAGTGCTTCAAGTGATTAGCTACTTTGAACAAATGTCTTGTAATTGTTTTTGTAATATTTGCGAGTCTTAGAATCTTGTAAAAGCCTAGTCACGCACACACTCACACATTCCCTAAATAAAGAAAAATGTTTTACAAAATCAAAATGTCAAAACAAAGCTTGTATAAGTTCAGCTGATTGAGTACCAGTCGACTTACTCTTGGAAGCAGTCGACTGTTAGAGTACGAAACTGACTGAACTCACTCAAGCTCTGACCAGTCGACTCATATGCAACACAGTCGAGTGTTCAAGCAGTTTTTGACAGTTTTCTGAATTTAAAACTTGTTTTTCAAATTCAAACTCTTATAGTCGTTTTATGGCAGTTTGTGGAACGGATTCTCAACGTCCAGTGAGTCTAACTCTATAAATAGAGTATAGAATTCATATGGAAAAGGTTCCTCAACTTTTTCATTCAAGTCTTTTGTTTTTTAAGAGAAAAGGAGAGCAAGTTTAATAAGCGTATACTTTCTTTAAGACTTGGTTATCTGATTTCAGTCTTGTATAACACTGAATTCATTCTAGACTGAAGTCAAAAGTCGACCTATAGCCACTATACAAAAAGCACTACCAAATACAAGGCTTTAGTTTGTTGTAATCTCATTTTTGTTGTTGTTTCACTCTCGGGTTGTGAGAGTGGTCCTTTCGGTCGGAGAGTAGGACTCTTGGTGTAGAGTCGGTTTCATTTTAGATTGCAGAGTGGATTTTGCTCTCTCTAGTGGTGAGAGAGGTCTACGGATTTGACAAAGTTGTTGTCAAAGGCCGTAGAGTATTCTTGTATCTTTTTTCAAGAATAGTGGAAAATCTCAAGTGAGTTGCTTGGGGACTGGATACAGGTTGGGAGGACCGAACCAGGATATATCGTGGTGTTTGCAGTGTTGATTCTCTGTGGTTGTATTCTCTACTTGCATTTTTTCTTTCTCTGAGTTTATTGTAAATCGAGTCTGGTCAGTCGACTGCTTGTCTCCCAAAGTCGACTTAACACACTTGTTAATCTTCATTTAAATTCCTCTTCTTATCTGACGCTTCAGTCGACTGCCTTCCTTATCCAGTCGACTTAACAGTGTGAAAATTTTAATTTACTGTTTAATTTTTATACAACACTATTCACCCCCCTCCCTCCAGTGTTATTTGCCTTGCATACAGGATCCAACACAATACACGTGCAAATATTTTTGAAATGTAAATTTTAAAATTTTGAGTTGATAAATAAGTTATATTATTTATTATTGGACATATTTGAATTTTTGGGATTTTTTTGAATAAAAGAAACTACTTTTGTAAATATTTCAAAAGAAAGGGGTTTTCTTGCAAAACGGGCATTGGAGGCAAAATTTAAATTTCAAAAAAAATGGTTGGCTGCATATCAGGGCCGTTTTTGACATTAGAGAGATTTGGGGGATGATATTTTACCAAGTTGGTTGGATTTGATTGATTATATATAATTATGCAATTTTGAAATTGTTGGAGGACTAAAGTGCAAAATTGCGATCAAAACCCTAAACATCCAGCACCCGGTCATATAAGAGAGGGTTCAACAGAGGATTTTGGCATCCTCTGACAGTGGATATTTTGGGTGATTTTCTTGAGTTTTGGCCGGGACGGCCCAGCACTTAATGAGGCCTAAAGCGAACTTCGAAATGAGGCATAACGGAAGAATGAATCTTAAAGCACACTATAAAAATATAAAATTCAAATAAAAGAGAAATTAACACTAAATTAAGAGACTAGAAATCTTAAAGCTTTTCAAATAAAAGAGAAGAGATAGAACAATACAACCTAGGGTCCTAGCGGGAGAACGGAGGTCGCTGAGTCGCTGACAAGTCGGAGTCAACGGAGAACGGAGGTCGCTGACGTCGTGGGAGGGGCCGGTGACTAACTGGCGACTTGGCGAGGGCAGACGGGCAATGGTGAGTTTTTATGGAACTGTGGTAGTGGCGACTGGTGATTGTGGGATTGTCGTCACTGTCTCTGATGATGGCGACAACCGACGGCGATGGGAAGAGCAGGTAGGCGAGTCGCGATGCCCGATGGTTCGACGCCTCACGACTGGGCGAGGCAAGAGAGAATGGGTGACTGCCGCGACTGGGCGAGGCGAGAGAGACTCGACGCCTCATGCCTATGGTCAAGTCGCCGATGTGGTGAGGACTGAGGGTTCGACACTTCGACAGCGACTCGGCAAGCGGCAGAGCGGGCGACAGGGCGAGGATTAGAAGACTAAGAAGAGTCAAGAGAGAGAAGAGCGACTGAGCGAGGGCAAGATGGGAGAGAGAGACAGAAACTTGGAACTTGGAAGTCGGGAGAGAGCAAGAGTAATGTTCAGTTGGGAAAGAATAATGAAAGTGTAATATTTATTGGAATTTGTAAATGAAAGAGCAATGTTCAGTTGGAAACCCAAAAGACTCTAAGAGTCTAAGAGGCATTGTATGATTTCTTAAAGAGGACAAGTCTACGAGGCCTTTTGGGAAACCAAAAGGCAATATTTTATTGAAATTAAAGAGACAGCCAGGTAATTTAAGAGGCGTTCTCATTATTTATATTAAAAAAAAATTTGGAGGCCTAAAGCCCTTGCTTTGGTCGCTTGGGCCTTGGGCCAGCCCTGAGTTTTGGAGTGGATATTTCGCTTGGAGGAGTAGGTTTCTAGTTTGCAACAATTTCTTCTTGAGGTGGGTAACGTTCCATCTCTTTTGATTTGTTTCATTCATGGTAGAATATATTATCATTCTAGTGAGTAATTTTATGTAGATCTATGGATGTGCTAGCATATGTGTAGATTCTTACCATGAGTTGATTGTAAAGATGATTTTAAAAATGAAAATTTGATGCCCACTTGAGATAAAAATCGAATCTTTAAATATGACGATCATGACTAGTATGTTCTTGTGTGATGGGAAATTTTAATACATGTAAGATCTTGTTTTATAGATCTATTGGACTTATATGTGTTGTAGATGTGTCGAACTTGGTATATGATTCAAGAACATGAATTGAGTAACGAAAAGATGATTTTTTTGTAAGTTTTAATGTGCGTTATCATGAGTCGAGTAAATAAAAAAAATATGCATGGATTTATGTCAAAAACCCATTGAAAATAAAAAATATATATATATTTGAAGATTGGTGAACCAGGGATAGAGTTTCGAGGGTTAAACCCTAACCCTAGGGCTTCGGTTTGGAGGGCTCAACAGTGCCCGGGGTTGCACAGTGCAACCCGAGCACTGTGCAGATCCCGAGCCACTGTTTGGGTGCTTTGTGGCTTTTGGTTTTGAGCTTGATGCTCGGGCATTGATGGAGTTTTGTGTGGATTTGTGTGTTAGGACGTGGGGATCCTAAAATGCATGTAAGTGGGTATATGTATATGTTTAAATCTAGTATTTGTATGAAGTTTGATTGGTTCTTTTGAGAGAATTTCGAAAGTACAAATTTCAAATTTTTGGGAAGTTAAATTTCAGATTTTGGGTGTTCAAGTAATAAATTTGTGGGGTGCAAAATCTATATTTTTATGAGTATTATTCTCAGTTTTGGGGGGTTTTCTATTTCAGTTTTGAAGAAAGAAAATCGAATTCGAAAAAGGTTTAGTTTTCAGTTTCCAAAAAGGTAAATTTTTGATTTTTTGAACTAAAGAATTTCATATTTTGGGATGAGATCCTATATAATTAAGAGACTTGTTTTAGTTCGAGTAGATTAAATTAAAGGGAAATTTATTGATGTTTTATGCATGTATGGAAAGTGAGAATTGAAAGTTAAAGTCAAAGGACTTTGTGAATTTGATTTTGTTTCCATATATGAAAGAGTCATTTATGGTAGTATCGGTTTATTGGATAAGATGTGAATATTGAAGAGATTTTGATGTAACTAGCATTGGTATAAATACTCGAAACCCAGATCCGACCCGGACCTGACTTGGACCTGGCATTGGACCGGAACCGACCCGGCCTATCCGGGTTCGGGTTCGGGTCCTAAAATGGGACTCGTTGCACTTTCGGGTTTGGGTCCGGGTCCACTCAAAAAAGACCCGATCCGGACCCGGACCCGTTTAAAAAAACCCAAAAATCAACATAAAAATAAATATTCTATCCTCATTCCTCCTCTCCTTCCTCTTCAATTCTAAATCTTCCTCTTCCAAACTCAAAACACATGCCTTTTTCTTCTCTCCTCTATTCTAAATTCTCAACTCACCGACTCCGCTTGCCGCTCACACTCCCACTCCTACCCGAACAAGTAGGAATATTTTAATAGGACCTGGACCCAGAACCGGACCCGGTCCTCACGGGTCCGGGTCTAATTTTTGGACCCGTAAAGGACCGAGTCCGGGTCCGGGTAGTGAAGGACCCGACCTGACCCGACCCGACCCGACCCGATACTAATGCCAGATGTAATAATGTGTATTCTTGAAATGAGGTTTCCAGTTTGAGATTTTAATTCACAGCCGTGGTGTTGTGGCAAAAGTATTGTTTTTTCAAAAGAAAAGAGAATAGAAAGAATATTTTGATGATCAAACCAAGTGGGGTTTTTAATTATGATTTGGGTTATTGTGAGAACCCTTGATGGATGCTTGAGGCATTGAGTTGGGAGCATTATATACTGAGCGAACCCAAGATTATCGGCAGTGGATGTTTTCAATTGTGGGAATTTAGCCTGCAGGGCTAGTGTTCCTGGTTGGCAAGTGAAGTCTGGTACGGTGGATGCTAGTTCTAGGTGGCTCAGGATGTTGTTATTACAAATCTAAGGATAGACACTAAGTTGGGAGTTATGATGGAACTTGGGCAACATAAGTATGGGCTCTGTTGCCACTCAGACGGATGTATTCCGGGACTGTGTATTGTTGTGTCTCTCTAGTATGTTCACGCGTCGAGGGTCGACAAGCCTATTAGCGGAATGTCTAGAAGTGAGACAGATTTGGTATGTTCGCGTGTCGAGGGCCGGCATGCCTATTCACGGAACGTACGGTATGTTGGCACGTCGAGGGTCGGCATGCCTATTCGCAGAACGTACGGTATATTTGCGTGTCGAAGGTCGGTAGGCCTATTCGCGGCATGTACGGTGTATCTACGCGTCAATGGTCGGCAGGCCTATTTGCGGGGTACGCGGAAGGGGGTGATTCTCCAGAGTTAGAGCGATGTTTACGGGGTGCTTGCATGTTTACACTTGTACAGCTTGGTGGGTTGCGTACCGGGGCTGGGGTCTATTCACGGAGTTGTATAATCTTGTTTCTGTCACTGATGTAGTTTTTTTTATGGTGAGGGATTGAACACTAAAAAGTGTTGAACGTTAAGGGTTTGCCCTCAGACCTATGTAGAATGGGATGCATAGAATCCAAACAAGTGTGCATTAGTGTGCATCGTGTGCATTGCGTTTTCTTGGATATTATTTTATGCATTTTCCTTTATTTTTCTTGACACACACTTATTCATTTAATGTAGTTTCACTTGTTGATTTTATGAACCTTTTTCATTGCTTTTATTTTATGTTGTGTGGCAAGTTTGTGATTGTGAGACTTTGGAGGGTTACTATTAATATAGTATTGCGTCAGTTGCTGACGTACCCACTCTTCAGTTATTTTGCAGGATTTGCTAGTGAATAGATTAACATGGCTTGAAGTTGGAGCTATGAGAAGATTGAATCTTATTATTGTTATTCATTTGAGATGTATCAAAAGTATTGTAAATTTTCTGCTATGCGATGTAATAAAGAACTGTTGTAAAGAAAAGTTGTAAATTTTTCTGTATTTTGTGTTGTGTTTGGTTTACATTGAAGTAAAAATTCTAGATTTGTGTCTCGTATTTCCTATTATGAAATTCGGCGTGCTACAATTCTGGTAGTTAAAAATTATAAGTCTTGATATTTAAGTTGTTTATATTCCTCTTCAACCCCCATTGTTATGACGAGGATGATCGGTCTCTAGATATAGATCTTCCATGAGAAATAGCTTGATTGGGAATATAATCTTTCAATACTGTTTCAGACAGAATGATACGTCATAGCTGAGCCTCAGTATTCGAAGATTCCTGATAGCATCTGTACAATTCCTCTTGTAACAATCAGTTTTCAGTAGCAAATACAGTGTTATATTTTTCTCAGAAATTAATCTTAAAATAAATATATATTTAACATGGGCTCACATAAGATTGTGCGCCTTGCGGCTCAAACACGAAAAATTCATGTGGGAAACTTCTTGTAACTGTCTTGTCGCCAAAAAGTGACAATTCCACTACACACTCAACTGTACCTTACAGGCCTTTCAAGGGAGGTCTGTGTTATATATTCGACCGGCACCCAACATAGGGGAGAAGAAAATGGTAATTGAGCAGTAGGATCACTAATACTCGCCAGTCCAATGAAATTGTTTTTTGCAGCATGCGATAGTGTTTTCATAATAGCACTTATTGATACCGTAGCCTAATATTGATCGTATATATGCTTTTGTACGGGATGGACCAACTAAGTAGTGTCAATTGGTGGACTAACATCTTCTGGAGGTATTCGAGATAAAATAGTCGATGGATTTCTTGGGATAGCAATAATTCCAGTCAGTTGGCGATAACAACGATCACCGAGATAACATACACCCTGTATCACATATATGTACTTTAGAAATTATTTCAAACTTTATAATTAAGGTCATTAAATAGAAATTTACACTAAAATATGGATTGTCACCTGATCGTAAAATTGGAAAATAACTCGATGTCGAGACATTATAGAGGCATGGACAATATCATGCTCGACCTCATATGACGAATCTAAATATGGTTGCCATATAATAGATGCCGATGTCCGCATCTCCAACTGATATCTGGCGATAGATAAATAGTATCTAACTTGATCCGTTATTCTCATCTCTAATTCACTACGATTCCAACGAGCAATTTTGGGTTGTTTGTCGCCGGCTGGTAAAGTATCCGCAGGATTTTCCGGTGATGCACTTATTGGAACACATACATGTGTGTATTCATAAGCCAAATACTGAGAAGAAGATAAGTATAATTATTTTCAATTAGCTGATATAGAAACTGTATTTATTATATCATTAAATAACGATTAAATTAAATGCTATCTCTAGTGCTTGTCATGTGCCGTTAAAAGCTTTAACTTTATTTATGTAACATGAATCGAGAGACATATATAACAGTGACAGTGTGGGACTACCCCAATCATATGTGCCCACTTTAGTAAGATCTTTAAGTGTTGCAAGCCAACCACATCTTACAACTAAAGCAGCATTGGAGAAATAAAACTCCCTAAAGAAGAACATGAAGAATGCTCATGCAACCGTAATAGCTACAGTATTATCAACTTTTGCTTTCTCGATTATACTAAAATATTTTAATATTTTAGTCAACCAGCGTCATGCCGGGAGCTTGGAATATTACTAAAGGTGGAGGAGTTATTGTCTGCTCCGAGATGTGCATGTAGAGTCCCAGGATCTCAAGAAGTGTTCAGAATCTGAAGTCGTCAGGAGTTCGAATTTCGTTCTAAAGATACACTGTTTGGGCGCACCAGGATTCGATGAGGCATAAGATAAATTGTTGGACCTAATGGACGCTATTAACAGAGTCTTTCCGATCATTGTGGCGCAGCAGAAGCGTGGTGGGTCCATAACCCATCGGTCCTAAGATCCCCATGTTGTTTCTCCTTCCTTGCATTATTTGCATCCTTCCATTTGTCATCGTTCATTATTTAATATCAACCTGATTCATATTTCCTGATGCTGTCACCACTTTGTCTCCCTTTTCTTGGTTTCCTGCTCCTTAATCCTTTAAGTTCTGCTTGGATTCTGTCCTATGTACCACCTAAGCAAATTTCGAGAACGAAATTTTATTGTAAGGTTGGTAGAATTATAACCCTTAATCCCATATATACATGTATTTCCGTATTTTCTGTATTCAATTCTTTAAAATTTTATTCTAGTATACTAAAATTTGTTTTAGTGGAAAGAGGGGATATATAAATCTTAAGCAAATAGGCCTACCCCTCTTTCCTTTCTCTATTTAGAGAAAGGAGAGCCAAAGTAGGGACTAACACGTGCTAATCCTGTGTACTCAATTGGAGTGAAGTTGATTGCGAATATAATTGACATTTTTTTTTCATATGATGAGTTTTAAATTGGGGTTGTTATTTGTTGTATCGAAAGATTTTAGTATGATTGTTAGAAATATGTTTTGTTTGGTAGATTTTGGTGTGGTATGAATGATGGATATTGTGCATCTTCTTTGGTTAAAGGTTTGTTTTTTTGAATATTTTGGGTTTTCATATATTTTAATTTCTGAAATCTAATTAGTTTAAGAGCAACTATAGTTATTTTTTTGTTTGCTTTTTATTTTTTAGGGAACCATCATAGTTGTTTTAATTACAAGTAAAAAATAAATAAATTATACAATTCTTTTTAGCCTTATAGACAAAATGTTGATAACATTAAGAAACAAATATGAAGAAAAAAAATTAGAAGATACTAACTAAAATTGTATTGCCATCTATATATAGATGTACTAGAAGACACTAACTAAAATTATGTTGTCAATTATATTGAATACAAATGTAGAATGATATTGGTTTGAAAATTTGAATTGGTTAATATATATATATATATATATATATATATATATATATATATATAGTAATGCTATTAAGAGTTGGGAAGCTGAATACCTTATCAGGAGCTGGGAAGCTCAGCCATCCGATCGATCTTGATCGCGATCGGACGGCTGAGATCCCTCTCCGCTTTTCTTCAGATTGGGTGAGGGTTAAAAGGGGTATACTCAATCGATTGAGTATACCCCTTATCTCTAATCTTCCTTATCGATTAAGAGATACTCTCTTCTCTCCCGCTCTCTCTCGTTCCAAACCATAATCGCCTCTCCCGCGATCTCTCCCGCTCTCGAAGATCAAAGACGCTCTATTTGGATTCCTCTCTTCTCTTCTCACCCTACCTGAAGAGAGCGGCATCTTCGAAACCCTAATCCACCTCTCTTCTAAACCCTAATCGATAAGGAAGTGAAGTCGAGCGCTCTTCTCTCCCGCTCTCTTTCTTCCTCACCTATGTAAACCCCTATCTCTACCATCGACTGGATCTAGGCTTCGCTTATCTTCAGATCTGTCGAGGGGTAAAAGTGGTATACGCGATCGATTTCTCGGCTGCCGGTTTGGATTTCTCGGCTCATTGGGTTGTTCCTCTCTCATATTCAGGAGGGAAGTGTTTGACTCTCATAAATGCTTTAATGATATCTGTTTAATTTCTTGCATTTTCTTTCGGTTTTGTTTGTAGGCAATGATGAGATTGATTTTGATATTAGTTGGTTACAAAATTTTAGGGCATTGAAATTATTGTTTTGAAGGGTATTTGATTGTGTGCCATGATAATTATTCAAAGTTGAATACACATCTGGGGTATGAGCGGGAGAGCAGATGGTGAAGAAATGAAAGTATGGTGTTTGAATGTCCAATGCCCTCAACACCAACTTTACATTTATGAGTTTTGAGACTAGCTCAATTCACCAAAATTTTTGGCACCGATGACTCACAATGGTTTAGGCAGTGATGCAAAACACTTTATGATCTGAATAATTATTTCAATCATGTTTTAAGTATTCTTGATTATATATCTATCATATCCTAGTTGGCGCGGCACTCCAATGCAGCCCTACTTATGATTAGTGTTTTCTGAGCCTATTGGTTTTCTTTAGTCTATATATATTCATGAGTAAGTCTATTATGTGAGCTTGGCCGATTGATTGTGAGAAGATAAGAGATAGGGCTATTTGATTTTACCCCTTTTACCCCCAAACATTCTGAAGATAAGCAGTATCAAATATGAGTCGTTCCATCATAATCAATCGCGAACGAATGGCTAACCCCCCCCCCCCCCCTCCCCCCCGCTCCCGATAAGGCATTCAGTTCCCAAGCTCTTAATAGACTTACATCTATATATATAACACAGTTGATGATAAGTTCCATCCAACACAGACAGAACATGAAGTATCAAATTTTTTCAGCCCAGAACAAACACAAACAGATCATGAAGTATACAAAAAAACTGTATATTAGGTAGTGATGCTAAACACTTTATGATCTGAATAATTATTTCAATTTGTTGTATTTATTCTTGATTATATATCTATCATATCCTAGTTGGCACGGCACCCCAATGCAGCCCTAGTTATGGATAGTGTGTTCTGAGCCTATTGTTTTTTTATTTGTTTATGAAAGACAGTTGATAATAAGTTCAAAACTGCAGAAACAGAGCATGAAGTATGCAAAATTTGTAAGCTCCAAACAACAGAAAACTAGATTTTATAGTAACTGACGTTGGATGTGTATGTGTTGGGTACTCATCTAAGCCTTTTGGTCTTTGAGTCTCTGAAATGCTTTGTTGGTGTAGGCCGTGATGCAAAACAGTTTATGATCTGAATATTTACTTCAAGATTGTTGTATTTATTCTTGATTATATATCTATCATATCATAGTTGGCACGACACCCCAATGCAGCCCTAGGTATGAATAGTGTGTTCTGAGCCTACTAGTTTTAGTTAAACTACATGTTCAGTTTCTGTTGTTCTGACACTATACCAAATTTGAAACTTCATGGCAAGCTTCTGTTAGTCTTGAGCACACAAATTTTGATACTTCGTGTCCATGTTCAAAGAGTTCATTTTATGTTTGTTCTGAGTGAACAAAATTTGATACTTCATCAATATGTTTCTGTTTGTTCTGGGCTTACTTCAAGTTGACAAAATTGGATACTTCATGATCTGCACTCGACAAACTTGGATACTTCAAGTTCTGTTTTTGTTTGTTCTGAGATTACAAATTTTGATACTTCATGATCTGTATCTGATTGTTCTGAGCTAACAACATTTGTATACTTCATGCTATGTTTCTGTTAGTTCTGGACCGGCAAAAATTGATACTTCATAATCTGTCTGTGTTTGTTCAGGACTGGTAAAATTTTTATACTTCATGCTCTATTTGTGTTTGATCTGGAATGACAAAATTTGATACTTCATGTTCTGTTTGTGTTAGCTCTAAGCATACAAATTTTGTCATACTTCATGCTCTGTCTGTGTTGGTTCTAAGCTTACAAATTTTGCATACTTCATGATCTGTCTGTGTCAGTTCTGGGCTGGCAAAATTTTTATACTTCATGCTCTCTTTGTGTTTACTCTGGACCGGCAAAAATTGATACTTCATATTCTGTTTGTGTTGTTTCTGTGCTGGCAAATTTTGATAGTTCATGCTTTTTTGGTGTTGGTTCTGAGCGAGAGGAAAATTTAACACTTCATGAATTTTGAACTTCATGTTCAGCCTTTGTTTTCCTGAGCCTACCATATTTACTTGAAGATTTTTTGCGTTCTGAACCGACTATCTGTTTTAATTTATTTTGTCTTTTCCAGGTTCAAGAATTTCAGTTTAATTTTGATTTCAGGTTGATTTCAGCATGAAGTGCATTTTGGAGCCATTGAAGACTGCAGTACGGGAAAATTTGATATTTGGAGCAAATTATCTAAATTTTTTCATGTACTTGTACGTTATTAAACAATGTACTATGCTGTAAAATATTATTTATGTTTCAGTTCTTTGTATAATGTCAGATGTCAAGTACATTTCTTATGCTGTAAAGTTTTTGTGAACTATTACTTTGCAATTCTATGAAGATTCAATTTTTTCCAAATATTCAGTTCATTATTGTCTTGATGTAATGATTGAAATTCTGTGTATTTTTGGGTGTATTACGCAGCATGGTGTATCCAATTGATTTTCATGCTCAGAAGTACCCCAAACCGAGCATCATGAACCAAAATTTTGTAAGCTCTGAACTAAGACAGACAGAGCATGAAGTAACAAATTTTGTAAAGCTCAGAACAAACACAGGCAGATCATGAAGTATGCAAAATTTGTAAGCTGAGAAGCAACACAGACAGAGCATGTAGTATGCAAAATTTGTAAGATCATAACCAACACAGAGAGAACATGAAGTGTCAATTTTTGCCAGTCCAGATCAAACACAAATAGAGCATGAAGTATAAAAATTTTATCAGCCCAGAACAAACACAGGCAGATCATGAAGTATGCAAAATTTGTAAGCTGAGTAGCAACACAGACAGAGCATGTAGTATGCAAAATTTGTATGCTCAGAAACAACACAGACAGAACATGAAGTATCAATTTTTGCCAGTCCAGATCAAACACAAATAAAGCATGAAGTATAAAAATTTTACCAGCCCAGTACAAACACAGCCAGATCATGATGTATGCAAAATTTGTATGCTGAGAAGCAACACAGAGCATGTAGTATGCAAAATTTGTATGCTCATAAACAACACAGACAGAACATGAAGTATCAATTTTTGCCAGTCCAGATCAAACACAAATCGAGCATGAAGTATAAAAATTTTACCAGCCCAGAACAAACACAGACAGATTATGAAGTATGCAAAATTTGTAAGCTGAGAACCAACACAGACGAGCATGTAGTGTGCAAAATTTGTATGCTCAGAAACAACACAGACAGAGCATGAAGTATCAATTTTTGCCAGTCCAGATCAAACACAAATAGAGCATGGAGTATAAAAATTTTACCAGCCCAGTACAAACACAGACAGATCATGAAGTAAGCAAAATATGTAAGCTGGGAACCAACACAGACAGAGCATGCAGTATGCAAAATTTTTAAGATCATAACCAACACAGACAGAGCATGTAGTATGCAAAATTTGTAAGATCATAACCAACACAGACATAACATGAAGTATCAATTTTTTCCCAGCCCAGAGCTAACACAGACAGAGTATGAAGTATAAAAATTTTACCAGACCAGAACAAACACAGACATATCATGAAGTATGCAAAATTTGTAAGCTCAGAACCAACACAGTCAGAGCATGTAGTATGAAAAATTTGTAAGCTGAGAACCAACACAGACATAACATGAAGTATCAATTTTTTTCCAGCCCAGAGGCAACACAAACAGAGCATGAAGTATACAAATTATCTTAGCTCACAACAATCATATACAGCTCATGAAGTATCAAATTGTGTAATCTCAGAACTAACTCAAACAGAACTTGAAGAATCAAATCTTGTCGAGTGCAGATCATGAAGTATCCAATTTTTGTCAGCTTGGAGTAAGCCCAAAACAAACAGAAACAAAACTTGAAGTATCTCCGGTTCGTCGCTAACGAACATCTCGTTCTTTCTCTTCGATTCCTGCACCAAATGATTTCAAATAGAAGAAAATTCAAGTACGTATGTGGCATGTTCCTGGAGAGTGTATGTTGAACATGGTTAAAACTTGTAGGCTCAGAATAAGTGCAACAGAAAACATAATGTCTTTCACTCGGAATAAAAAAATCATGCCGGCTCAGAAAAACACCACCATCGACTTTAATATCCGGTAAAACCATTGTTACAGATGCATTTTCAAAATGAAAATGAAAATTTGTAAGCTCAGAACCAACACAAACAGAGCATGAAATGGCAAATAATTTCAGTTTCCCGACTCACTTGCAAACCCAAAATGAACATGAAGTTGAACACCATCCGATAATCATGAAGTATGAAATCATGCATAAACTTTTCATCACTGCCGCATATTAAATCAAGTGTAAATGAGTCAAATTTGAAATTTTGAATTTGTCACTAGGGCCGTTTTAATAAGGCACACCGGCTAGTGGCCAAGAACAAAATTCAAGTTGCATATACTTATCATCATTGCCTACTAAAAGTGGAATTATAAACTATAAACCCAAATTTTTTTACCAACTTTTCAGAAACTAAATTGCTTATCGAGCATCAATTTTTTTCCATCAATAATTTACCTGCACACAAACAAGACAAAAGCGTTAAGTTAACAAATGTGCTATAATGTATTAAACTACAATAACGACAGATATGTATGACACTTACCTTGCAAAAGCCACAAAAATAAATCAACAAAGTTCATGCTATATTCGGATCATCCTCTGTTATAGGTTGCATTGTTGAAACTGCAGTAGAAGCTTGTGACTCATTTATAGTGGAGCTATACGATTAATGTTCACAAAATGAAATTAAGATTATACTATATAGAAAGAAAATAAAGTATAAACTTTGTATTTAATTACTAACCTTTCCTTTAAAGGACAAGTACGACTGTCATGATTAACAAGCTTCTTGCACAAGCGACACTTTCTTAGTGGTTTCGCAGCCTTCTCCAATGCTTTCTCCTTACCCCCTTTGATGCGCTTCCCACTACCTTTGGTTTTTGCGATATCGGGTACTTGAATATGGACTGTTCTAGGTAGTGAACTAGTTGTTGCTTTTTGTAATTCTTGGGGCATATCTTGTTGCAATTTTGCAACAACACCAACTAGTAATGTTTTAGCCTTTTGGCGTATCTCCTTTGATGAGCGAGCAATCCTCATCACTTTGTTGATTTCATTAGACAATTCCACCATGTCCAAATCTTGTGGACTACCGTAACTACCGATTATTTCAGCACCAGCATCATCATATACAATCTCGGTAGTTACAGAAGCGGTCCACCTCTTTAAAATATATTTATCTACAAAAGCATTCATGCTTTCTGATCTCTGAGTTGTGCGAATTCCAGCAGTAAAAATATGCTTAGCATAAGCCGGTATCCACTTCTCACGAAGCAAATAAATGTCAGAAAGCCAATGATTACCAGTTATTGTAATATGTATCAAGTACTAATAGTACAAAAAAAGTTCAAACATAAGAATAATTTATTGAAACAAGTAATACCTGCAATTTGCACATTAGCATGCATTACGTCATTCAATCTCATCTCAAACTTTTCTGGGGTCTCAGATTCCCAGATGCAACTATGGAATGGAATGCTAAAATCACTATTCAAGCCCGGACCACCAAGCTTATCGGGAAGCTTTTTAAGAATGTGCCACATGCAAAGCCTGTGGCTCGAACCAGGAAAACACATGCGAATTGCATTATCCATTGCAGGATCTTGGTCTGTGATGATAACTTTTGGTGGAGACCCACCCATTGTTTCACCCCATTTTTCAAACAACCAAACAAAAGAGTCGGTGGTCTCTTTATTCGTTGGTATCATATGTGGTATAAAAAATAAGCACTTCACCAAAACGGAGCAAAAAACCAACTTGTATTCGTTGGTATCATATGTGGTATAAAAAATATGCACTTCACCAAAATGCTTGTAAGCCTTCCTGGCAATAGCATCAACCCATAATACATGGGTTAATTTGTTGTCTTCATCAACCTTGTAATGAAAACAGAAAGAAGGATTCATCTCTTTTTCCTCTTGGAAGTGCTCCAGCAATATATCAACATCATAAGGTCTCATACCATCCTTATCTCTTTGCAAGGAATTTCTAATGTCTTTTTCTGTACAATTAATGTTACTAAAACCTTCATTTTCTATTTCCATGAAGGACATAAACTCTGAAGTTCGTAGGTTAGCCTCTTTGAAAGTACTGAGTAAACTTTTTTGCGCTTCAGAGGCAGTTCTATTACATCTTAGAAATTGTTGCTTTCTAGGTGTGACAAAAATATGGCTGTGCTCTTCAACAAACCTACGGATTGACCATTTCCCATCATCATCCCTTTGGATTCGTATTTGAGCCATACAATCTTCTTTCGTCACAGCCCTTTTCCTTCTCTTGATCAAATTTGAAGAAGAAGATTCTTCATTATTGGCAACATTCACAACAGTTGTATCAACCGGCTTGCTTTGCTTTGAGCAAACAAATTGTTGTGAATATCTCTCCTTTGTGGTAGTATCAACCATCGTTGCAAACTTGCCTACTGAAAAACCAACTAATTTTGCATATGTTTTATAAAATTCATATCCGTCTTCTAATGTTGCAAATACTAAACCAACAAATGGTTTAGAAGCATCATCAACGTCCCTCCAACTGGACTGAACATCTTGGCTTAGTAATTCTTCATTTTCAACCTCCATCCTTCGTAGGAGAATGAGACAACAAAAATTAAAAATAAAGCTACAACTTTAAAATAGCACAAACGAAAAAGTCCAACATAATACATTCTTGATCTACAGGTCCAAATTTTTTTTCTTTTATGGGAGAAACATTTAAATGGCAAACAACCTACAGCTTCTTACATGAATTTTACATGAAATTTGGGTGCTTATATGCATGTGTCATGTCCTATTAGCAGTGATTGAAGCAAATCTCGAAAGAAACAAAAACTAGACTGCATATTACATGGATTTTGTGTGCTTATATGCATGTGTCATGTCCACATCTTAAAATTCCATATACCAGTACGAATATTATTTGCTATTCTAAATGTACTAGTCCAAATACTAGTGCGAATATTATCAGAGCATAATTTAAGCGCTAAAAATATAACAACAAACTAGAAGCATTTATAAAGGAAATAAAATTTGAATTCGAGATGAGAAATCGAAACCCTTGTCGCAATTTGGGTTCTCCGTCGGAAGGAAAGAATCGAAACCCTTGTCGCACCTTAGAAGAGCGGGAGAGAAGAGCGCTCGACAGCCGAGAAATCCAAACCGACAGTCGAGAAATCGATCGCGTATACCACTTTTACCCCTCAACAGATCTAAAGATAAGCGAAGCCTAGATCCAGTCGATGGTAGAGATAGGGGTTTACATAGGTGAGGAAGAAAGAGAGCGGGAGAGAAGAGCGCTCGACTTCACTTCCTTATCGATTAGGGTTTCGAAGAGAGGTGGATTAGAGTTTCGAAGATGCCGCTCTCTTCAGATAGGGTGAGAAGAGAAGAGAGGAATCCAAATAGAGCGTCTTTGATCTTCGAGAGCGGGAGAGATCGCGGGAGAGGCGATTAGGGTTTGGAACGAGAGAGAGCGGGAGAGAAGAGAGTATCTCTTAATCGATAAGGAAGATTAGAGATAAGGGGTATACTCAATCGATTGAGTATACCCCTTTTACCCATCACCCAATCTGAAGAAAAGCGGAGAGGGATCTCAGCCGTCCGATCGCGATCAAGATCGATCGGATGGCTGAGCTTCCCAGCTCCCGATAAGGCATTCAGCTTCCCAGCTCTTAATAGCATTACTCTATATATATATGTGTGTGTGTGTGTGTGTGTGTGTGTGTGTGTGTGTGTGTGTGTGTGTGTGTGATATTTTTGATATAGCTTATTATCAATTATTGTTCCCTCAATGTGTTTCTAATGTTGATTATTTTTTATTTGAGAGGGAAGGCGGTTGAGAAGCACACGGTGGAGAAGAAGATAGAGGAGTACATCAACGAGTTCGACAAGAGCCACAACTCAAATTTGGTAATTATTCATTTTTTTTTTCTTTTCCTTTCAATTGAATATAAATATAGAATGGTGCTGGTTGTTTGAAAATGTGAATTTGATAATCTGTAGATTTGTTATCTTTTGATTATATTGTGATCAAAAGAGTTAAGAGGCATCTCTAAATTTTTGAGTTTTATATAATTTTATGAGTCTTTCAAAATTAATTTAGTCTGTGCAATTTGTACAGAATAACAGTGATCATCAACTAATTTTCTTATAATTCAAATTGGTTCATGCCGAATTTTTTATTGAATATTTTTCATATTTTAATATATCTTTAGGTAAAGTCTATGCAATTTGCACATGGGGTATACTAGTGTTTTTGTATAATCGAGAAAGCAAAAGTTGCACAACCTAGTAATAGACTTAAGATTAACACGTGCACTTGCATGATCCAAGTACATGTTACATCATCTGTTGACTTGTTTACCTGTTTAAGTGTCACTTGTTTCATGATGTCTTGTTCATGAACCTGTTTATACATTGTATTGTCTCCTATTACATGATACTTGATTCCTTGCTCTTTTTCCTACTTCTTGTTTTATTTGTGCTTATCCCTCTAGCTTGTACTATTTGCAGCCCGTAACTTGCATTAACGGGCATTTTCTTGTTTCTCTTGGTTTCTTCGTGTTAATATACTTGCAGGCGTGGAAGAATAATTACCAGAAGGTGTTGGAGAACAATCATTTTAGATCTTGTTTAATTATCATGTTCTTTTATTTCTGTTTACTGTTGCTACTCTATTGTATTCTGGGCTTGTTTGACCCGTAACTACCTTTCTTTTTATTCCCAGCTGTTGGTTATGTTATGAACTATGTCATGAACTTTTGTTATCGACATGCCTGCGTGGTTTTATTGTTATCTTGTTGTTGAGTTACCTGTACAGCTTATGAATGGTGTATTTGCATCATTCGCTGGGCATCAGTCATGTGCTCGTATTCTCGTATAACGGGAAGCGGAGAGTGACAAGGTTTTTAGTGGTATCAGAGCCAAGTTTGACCCTAATCAGTTTGGGGTTTAGCCAGGTTAAATCAACAACATGTACACTACGTTGATCATATGGATAACAAATAACCAACTTATATCTAGGTACCAACCGATTTGATTTTTTTTGTAGACTATGGCTCGTAAAGGTGCATCCACTTCCCGAACCGGTAATGAACCACAAGAAAATGTGTCCGTCATCCAGGCACTACAGCAGATGATGCAAATGCAACAAGAACACAATGAACTGATGAGGGCTGCCTTGGAGACTGCTAATCGGAATGTCGCTGGACCTGCACATGGGTTGCTTCCTCCTAGACCCGGCACTATTGCATATTTTATGAGGTTGCACCCGGATAAGTTCTCGGGCACTGAATCACCATTGGAATCAGAACAGTGGCTTATCCGGACAGAGCAATTGCTTCATACAACAAGGATCGCTAATGTGGACCGAGTGGATGTTGTTAGCATCCAGCTAATGGATATCGCCCACATCTGGTGGAGAGCTGAGATTGAGAGGCTGGACAGGCCTATTACCTGGGATACTTTCACTGAGAGTTTCTTGGCAAAGTGCTATCCAAGCGTCACCAGGATTAAGATGGAATGATAGTTCACCTCCTTGACTCAGGGCACGCGATCCATGGACGAGTATGCTGCGGAGTTCACCAGGCTCAGTCGTTTCGCTGTTGCCTTAGTGAATAACGACAATGACCGAGCCCTGCTCCGAAGATGGATGTAATCTGTGACTATTGCCAGAAAGTCGTTCACATACGTGAAGACTGCAAGTTTGTGAATCGCCAATGCTTCACTTGTGGATCTCGTGATCATACACTCCGGGAATGTCCGCAGGCGAGAATTGGTCCATTCGCCGGAGGGCCCGTCCAGCAGAGAGCACCAGTTCGAGGGCCACCGCTCCCACCACAACAACGAGTCTTTGGTCAGAGGGCCGTGACTCCTGGGAGAGGCCAGACCTATAATCTGACTGTGGAGGAGTCAAAGACTACCAAAGGTGTTGTCGCAGGTAGATTATAGTTTTGTTATTCTATCATTTTATCTTTTGCCCTTCCTTACATCATTTATTTCTGCATATATTTTTTTTTCTTTTCTTTATTGTACATGCACATCTTCATCCATATTCCTTGACTAAACTAGGTATCATTTTAGTTCACTCCTTCCCTGCCCATGTCTTAGTTGATTCTGGGGCTACTCATTCCTTCATTTCCTCCTGTTTCGTCGATCGATACCAGTTTTCAAGCAGCGTCATGCCGGCAGCTTGGAATATTACTACAGGTGGAGGAGTTATTGTCTGCTCCAAGATGTGCATGCAGAGTCTCAGGATCTCAAGAAGTGTTCAGAATCTAAAGTCACCAAGAGTTCGAATTTCGTGCTAAAGATACACCATTTGCGTGGTGGGCCCATAACCCATCGGTCCCAAGATCCTCATGTTGTTTCTCCCTCCTTGCATTGTTTGCTTCCTTCCATTGTCATCGTTCAATATTTAATATCAACATGATTCATATTTCCCGGTGTTGTCATCACTTCGTCTCTCTCTTCTTAGTTTCCTGCTCCTTAATCCTTTAAGTTCTGCTTGGATTTTGTCATATGTACCGCCTAAGCAAATTTCAATGACGAAATTTTATTGTAAGGTGGGTAGGGTTGTAACCCCTAATCCGGTATATACATGTATTTCCGTATTTTCTGTAATTCAATTCTTTAAAATTTTCTTCTCGCTTTTAAATTCATTTTTTTTGTTTTAAATTCAACAATTATATTTTTAATTGAATATTTTAACAACATATTATTCCGATTTAGAAGTTTATTTCTTATTCTTATTTTATTAATTATTTATATTTTAGCCAAAATTAAATTTATGTTAATTGATCTATTTTATTCTCAATTTTAATTTTATTCTTGTTATTTTTAACGAAAGCCCGGATTTTTTTTTTATTGATTTCCTTATTGGATTTTAAGCCCATCTTATACTTATTTGAATTATTTAAATTTCTGCCCAATCCCATTCCTTTCTTTTTCTCCTAATTGTATTTGTTTTGAAGCCCAATCAAGCCCAACCCGAAACAACAAGTATTACCCCAACTCTTCATTTCCAAATTGAAACCCACTTCTCCAACTCCTCAATTGCCAAATTCAAACCCCTAATTAAAAAACAAAATGAAACCCCAACATTTAATTACTCTAATATTTAATTCATTAAAACCCCTTTAATTTTAATTACTATATTATTTTTATTATTATTAATCCCCACAGTAACTCCCCCCTCCACTGTTACTCCGTCTCTCTCTCTCTCTCTCCCCGATCGTTTCTTCTCCTTCTTTCTTCAAATTACCGACACCCTCTCCCCTACCCTGCTCGCGAAACTACCGAACCTATCCCCTGCCTTCACCAACGCCAGCTTCGCCCTTCAGCCTCGCCCATCGGCGTCAGCACACCATCGTACCCCGTCTCCGACCTCACGAGCTGCTGCCCCTGCCTCTTCCCCGTCAAGCTACCCTCGACCGTGCTTGTAACCCCCACTCAACTGCCACCTTCAACTTCACCCCCGCGACCCTGCCATCGCCAAAGCTCGAGCTCTTCCCCTGTCTCACTCCCTGTCGCCCACTGCCTCGCTAACCGCCGTCGCTTGTGCCCCATCGACCTCGTCGGAGCCCCAACTGCCGCTGTGTTCCTTGCCTGTCGACCACCCGATCATCCGAGTTCCCCCTGTTCTTGGGTTGATCATCATCAAGTTGATCAGCCCAACAGTGCCTCCTTCAATCACCAGCCATCCGATCTCCTTGATCATCACATCTTGATCATCATCCAGTTGATCACCATCAAGTTGAACATCAACCGTCCGATTTTCTCTTGATCATCACATCAGGATTCGGCACCGTTGATCGGGATCATCACATGATCATCGAGATCATCACAATCGTCATCAAATTAGGCAAGAATCCTCTTGTAGAATTTGTTGTTCTCGTACAAGCTTTCTTTGAAAAATACCGCAAGTAAATTCATTGACTATCCGTTACAAATTCTAATTCATATTCATCGATCGAATTGCAATATGTTGCTATACTTAATTCGTCGATCCCGTATTCGTACATGATCGTGAATACTTTGTTGCCTTGTGCATTCCATGAACACGAATGTACACACACATACACTCATAGTAATAAACAGGATGATGTGCATGATTGTTTTGCTCGTGATAGTAGTTTGAATGCTGTTATGATATCATTTTATTCTTGATTAAGTTTCGCATGTGCTATTGATCGCCTCGTAATTACTAGGTTGTTATATAAACCCAGAAATGCTCCTGACCCAGACTTGTAATAGAAGTTAGACCCAGTAAATGACATTAAAACTCAGAACTTTGTGAATAAAAATATAACCCCTGATCCGCAAATACGTATTTTCTGTGTATTGTTTGAGTTTGAGTTCTTTATATAAAAAAATCCGTTTTCTTAAATTCATTTTATTTTGTATCTCCTGTTAAAATCCATTTTTTTCATTAATTGTATTTATTGTTATTTTCAAACGATTTTTATATTGTAATACAAACCCTATTAATGTTGTTATTATTATTATTGTTATCAGTATAATTATTATTACTATTATTTTTATCTTTATTATTATTATTATGATTATTGTTATTATTGTTATTACTGTTAATAATAATAATAATAATAATAATAATAATAATAATAATAATAATAATATTAATATTATTATTATTATTATTATTATTATTATTATTATTATTATTATTATTATTAACTTTGATTGTTAATTTAAAAATTTATTTCTATTGTTAATTGTATTTGTAGTTATTTCAAATAATTTTCATATTGTAATACAAAATATATCTTGTTATATAATCCTACCTTTTATTGGTTATCTTATTTTCCTATTGGATTTAAACCCAAATTGATTTCCCTATTAGATCCTACCCGCTTACCTTTAACCCAATATCACCCTAACCATAATTCTAATACCCTATAAATGCTAATTATCACCTAATCACCTTTCTAATCACCACAACCGCCCCCCTTCACTGTTACTTCACCCCCTACCTCTTCATCTTCCTTGTTCATCTTCTTCGTCCGCGCCACTTGCCTCGCGACGCCCCCTCGTCCAACCCCCGCATCTCCCTCCATCTTCCTCGAGCCCCGTCGCCAGTCATCCTCCCCGTCGACTGCACTTGAGCCTTCCACCTTCGTCGACTCTTCCCGCTCATCGTCATCCCCTGAGCCAGCCCATCATCGCTGCCTTCTCCGCCCCGTCAACCCCTTCCCCGAGCAACCTTGCACCCCAGCATCTCCCTCGCCAGTTGCCACGCCTTCAATCTCCGTCCAAAGCCATCGTCGACGCTCATCCTCTCTTCTCCTGTTTTTCTGCCGAAACAGAGGAGCACCTCGACCGCCTCACTCCGCCCTGTGCCCCTGTGCCGATCGTCGTCACCGTCGCCATACAGCCGCATCCGTGCACTCTGCCTTCGTCCACCGCGACCGCAGTTGAAGCCACCATCCGCCGCCTGAGCCGCCGCCAGTCGTTGTCAGTACTGAAGCCTTTGCTATTGATGTTGGTTTTGCCACTTTGAACCTGGACCATCCAATCGACTTGATCATCATCTCCACCATCATCAGATCTGGATCACCTTGATCTAGACCGTCTGTTTGACCTGATCTTGATCATCACCTTGATCTTGGAATCTGAGCCGTCCGATCTACCGATCGTGGTCGTGATTACCATCTTCATCATCATTAAGATCTGTGTGTTATTTTTGTTGCCTGGGATCCATTCCCGTTATTCTTTCGTCGGTTTTGTGGTCCCCTCAAAGGCAAATAACTTGTATTATTTTTTGTTGAATATACAAGTACTAAATACCACCTGTAGTGTGGCTCTTGTGTCTAGATTAGTTCTCATGGAAAATCCTTGTAGATCTTGTCTCTATTTGTTGATCCATTCGTAGTCGTCTCTCGTTACACACACGAGATGAAACAACTTAGAAGTAATTAATTCTTGTTGCATATATGTATGTTGTTTGTGATCCATTACATGTTGTATGAATTTTGCATGCATGATGTGTTAGTCGTATCATTATCATTGTAGGCTTGTTAAATACCCCATACCATGTTGTTTTGGACATCTATTATACCATGCTTGTGTTTCATTTTGATTTGGATTTATTGCATATGAACTATTTGATTTAATACATGAAAATATTTCTGTTTTTGATGCTTCCCCGTTTTTGTTCAGTATTTTAGACCCTGTTGAGGTCAGTAAATCAAATTAATTTGTAAATATAAATCTTAGATCTCGCTGTCTATTTTCCACAATTTCTGACAGATCTCAGTTTCGATTTGTGAGTTGCAAGTTATGGCTATTTTACTACAGAGGTGTAGAAAATTCCAGATTTGGTTTTATGTGAATTCTGTAGAGTTATTTATTTTCAAAACTGATGTTAAATATACAATTTGGATCTAATATTTTGCTGAATATAACTAGACTTGATTGGAATTAACCCCAATTTTTTTTGGATTTATTTGATGATATCTTAAAACTATTCTATGCTTGCAAACAACTGCTATACTTCCAGAATTTTCATGCTGTTCTGTAAAGAACCTTAATTTAAACCTGATTATAGTTACATTTGATAAAAAAAACTTGTGAATATGAAATGTATCCTATTGTATCTATTTTATCACACTTTTGACGGATTTGGATTTGGATTTATATTTTGTAATCTATTGCTGCTTTAGTACTGCTGTGTCATGAGTTTCAGATTTACAAATTTGCTGCATCTTGCTGTCTTCTAATTTTATTTGACGATACTATCCATATTGGAATATTATGAAATTATATTTGCTCTAGACATACTAGGGAATACCCCATATTTTTCTTGGATTTAATCAGTAAGTTTTTATACCGTTTTCCTGTTTATGAACACAACCTTGTGATTTCTGGCTGAACATGTTTTCTGGATATAATTCTGTTTTGAGCCCGGTTTTTGTGATTATTATATGACTTGTATATATTTGTTGGATTCGGCCGGTTGTCTATTTTCTAGATTTTCTGAAGGATCCAAATTTGCATGTCCGTGTCAACGGGAATCCCAAATTTGGTGAATTACTGTCTTGCTGTCCAGAACTAGAATTTTCGTTGTCTTAGTCTATTTTGAGTCATTCGTCATCTGTTCGTGTCCTTTATTTAACTTGTACTTGTCCCTTGTTGTCTCCCCATGTTTCTTCACTTGTTTGTGCACATCCATACTCGCTTGAATAATAATAACAAGAAACTAAGTCGGGGTTAAAGGGAAAGATCTAATAGTGGAAAATACAGAAACGTGTACTCGGAAGGGGATCCATAGATCCTATGTGATGCTTGATATTTGATACTTGACACGTGATTACTTGCACACTTGATACATGACACGTGATACTTGATAATTGGAGCTTAATACTTGTCCCTGAGTACACTGCCCTCTATGATCCACTATGAAATCTAAAACGTAACTTGTTTGAATGTAGCAACCATGCAGTAAAAATTTGGGATGCATGATGTGCTATCTAGATAGGACTAGATACAAGACTTGGAAACAACATGATCATTTGACACTTGCTACTTGTTACTTGTACATGATACTTGATTACTTGATACTTGTTACTTGTTACTCGTTTACATGCCACTTGACACTTGTCACATGCTACTTGCACCCGTTTATCTTGCCATGCTACTTGTTCTGTTCTTGACTTACAGTTAGTTGCTTTATTTTGTTGTTACATCTTTCCATGTTATACTTGCTTCTGCTTTCACTCTATACTTGTCTATTTGTCTTTTCTGTACTTGTTGTCTGCACTACAAGCGACCCATAACTTGAATTGATGGGTGCTTTGTTTCTCTTTCCTTTTTCATGCAATTTGTTGAATTGCAGACTTTGGTGACCAGCTACCCGATGGAGTAGGTGATCAAAAATTCTAGTTGGCTGGAGTTCTTGCTACATTTATTTATTCTTGTTGCTTATCTTGAATAATTTGTAACTTGTTACATGGATATTTGTATTGGGCATTTTGTCCCAGACTTGTGTTTTGTCCCAGACTTAATTATTTGAAATTCAGTATTCTTGCTTTCAAGTAATCTTGTTGCCTATATTGATACAGTTATTCATGCGTGGTTGATTATTTCTCTTGCATATCTCTGGTTTATTCTTGTATATGTTGTAAAGATCCTTACAACTTATGAATGGTGAAAGCCATTCGCTGGACTTATGTTGCGTACTCGTATTTTGTATTCCTTTTTGGAAAGCGGGGCATGAAAAAAAAATTTATCCATCTGTGTCTAGTTTTCAGAACACTTGACGGATCCGAATTCCGATCTATTATGTGGAAGTTATCATACTTTTACTATTGCGAACTTACAAATTATAGATTCTTAATTTTTGAACCTCTTAACATGTTTAATAGATTAAAAAGTTAGACTAATAGTGTAATTACACCCCAATAATTTAAAGTATGTTAATCAACATGATTATGGATCATATTATAATTCTTATAGAATTTTTAATCAGATTTTTAATAGACTTCTTAACACAAGAACATGATCTTGAGATTATGCCAAAACAGAAAACCTGTAAAGAACCATAGAATTGACAAAGCTTCTATTACTGTATTTTGCATTGTAAATATGCATTGGAATCTTCCAGAAGTCTAGTTTTTAGAACTTCTAACGGTTTCTGATTTGCTTTCCGGTAGCAACTGGAAATCCAGTTTTGGTATAACAACGTCTTGCTGTCCAGAACTGGTGTTGTGTTGTTTTTAATATTTATATGCGTGTTTTTACATCTCATGAGTTAGAACATGTTCCATGCATAATTCCTTGATATTCCCTGATCATATCTTGATATCGTTCTCGTTGCATCATGATCATGTTTGATTATAATAAAAGCAACAAGCCGGAGTATAAAGGGAAAGATTTAGTAGTGGGCAATATAGAAGAACGTACTCGGGCGGAACTCGTGGTTTTCCGATGCAAGTTGCAAGCTTACAAGTTTGCAAATTACAGGTTTACATGTTTCACATTACAAGTTTACACTCTACATGTTTCACATTACAAGTTTACACTCTAAATATTTTACACTACAAGTTTGCACGTAACTCGATACAATATACAATTCACATATTTTTTTCCGAGTACGTGACCTATAGAATCTACCACTAAGTCCAAACGCTCACTTGATTGCGTGCATCAAACATGTGGTATGGGACGCATGATTGCCGCACTAGTTAAGTTAATAAACAATAATAGACTTAAGATTAACCCGTACACTTGCATGATCCAATTATATGTTACATGTTCTGTTGCTTGTTTACATGTTTACATGTCACTTGTTTCATGATATTTTATTCATGGTCCTGTTTATACATTGTATTGTCTCCTATTATATGATACTTGATTCCTTGCTCTTTTCCCCGCTTCTTGTTTTATTTGTGCTTGTCCCTCTAGCTTGTACTACTTGCGGCCTGTAACTTGCATTAACGGGTGTTTTCTTGTATCTTTTGGATTCTTCGTATTAATATACTTGCAGGCGTGGAAGAAGAATTACCAGAAGGTGTTGGCGAACAAGCATTTTAGATCCTTTTAAATTATCATGTTCTTTTATTTTTGTTTACTATTGCTACTCTATTGTATTCTGGGCTTGTTTGATCCATGACTACTTTTCTTTTTATTCCCAGTTGTTGGTTTTATGGACTATGTCATGAACTTTTGTTATCATATTGTGATTTTATATGCATACGTGGTTTTATTATTATCTTGTTGTTGAGTTATCTGTACAGCTTATGAATGGTGTATTTGCATCATTTGCTGGGCCTCAGTCATGTGCTCGTATTCTCGTATAACGGGAAGCGGGGCGTGACATAGCCGCACGAAAGGTGAAATGTGTGGGTAGTATCCCACCATCTCTCAACTAAGGCCTCAACTAGTCGTTGAGATGACTTTCCGCTATCAATTGTAAAAAAATGGTGCCACCCCGCACTATCAATTATTTGTTTCACTAGTGGGGAACGAGAGCACACACTGTATGCTTTAATTGGATCATTCTAATTTCCCTAAAGTTACAAAAATCACCAGAAGAGTGCTTGGTAATAAGCTTACAAATACGAGGGAATTCGTTGACAACCCGTTTCCACATTGGTAGATCACTGAGATCCACATCTGAAGTATCTGGTTCGGGTTCTTTTCTTTAGTTGGTATGATTTGAACCGACTTGACTCTTTGGTTTGCTCCTACCAATAAATCTTAGGATCGACGTGATGTTCTTGATTATATATATCAGAGAAGGATTTGGGAAGCAGGAATTGAACAAAAAATATTTGTGGACCGAGAAGCAAAGTGAGAGATAAGTGAGAGATGAGTTTGTATGAGAAGGTTGTAAAATAATGTGAATATATAGAGTTGATGCCCAAATAAACTGTGAAGGGTAGTTTAGGAATAGCCAAAAAAACATATTCGTGGGACGGTACATTATTTCTCGTCCTTAACACCCGCTTAAGAATTTTTGGTAAAAAATTGTTTTGGACAAAGCTTTAGTTAACGTCTGAAGTGAAAGATTCCCAACCCATGTCAGACGTGCGAACATGTCTCGTCGTTGCTTTTTGAAAATAATAATAATAATAATAATTCAGACGAGATTTCTTATCTCGTCCGTGCAGCATTTTTTAAAAAAATACAAAATTCTCGGACGCAAGATCTTCTTGCATCCGTCGAGATTTTTTTAAAAAATTTAAATGAGATGGCATTTTAAACATCGTCCCATATCATTAAATTGAACAAAAATTTTTAAAAAAATATTGAGACGAAAGAAGTCATAGAAGTAAAATTTCCTATTTCTAAGAGCATCCATAGTCGTTTGCTATACTTGCCAATTTGCCATTTTATGAGAAATGGAATGCTGCAATCGTTTGCTATTTTGCCATTTTTTGGCAAAATGGCTACAGTCGTTTCTCAATAATGGAAAACAAAATGACGATTCTCAAATTATAAGAGACGGTATATGTTATACCGTCCCTCTTATTTTTCTTTTTTTTAATCGCTTCAGACGGTATAACATATACCGTCCCAAAATATTTTTTAAAAAAATTGGGGTCAGACGGTACAACATATACCGTCCTATTATATATATATATATATATATATATATATATATATATATATATATATATATATTAATCCAACGGCCAGATTTCTTTAAAAAAACAAAAAAAAATATCCCTAAATTCTCGGACGGTACAACATGTACCGTCCTTGAATTTGGGGAATTAGTGGGTAGGTTAGGTTTAGTTATTATTATATTATTTAATTTATTTAATTAACATATTTTAATAGTTAATAAGTAATTAATTTTTAAATTTTTTTTTAAACGAATGTGACGGTATAACATGTACTGTCGCTCGCAATTTTCAAAAAAAAAGGGCGCGACGGGAAATGTTATATCGTCCCACGCAAAATTTTTAAAAATTGAGAAAAATATAGCAAACAACGACTGCAGAATATATCCCTATTTGCTACTACTGTAGCTGTTAATTTTAAAAAAATGAGAAACACCATTGTGGATGCTCTAAACCCCCCAAATATGGAAAATTTGAGTATAAACGACTACAGATGCTCTTATGGCCTATCATAACCCCAATCAAACTTGCACTGTATTAAGCGATGCTAAAAACGCCGTCAATCAGATAACTAAATTATCTTCCATTCCTCCATGAAGACTAGAGCAAGGCATTTAGTCTTTAGCTGTAGAATGATTTTAGCTTGCTGTCCTCGTATTTGTATTAAATCTGAGGCTAGAGTGTTTACCCAAGCGGCTCATAAGCTCGCAAAGGTCACTTGAGCCAATATATGTTTGGTAGTTGGGATTTCTTCACCTTTCCGGCACCTATCACGGGGACTATGTTGGCAAGGGGTAGTAACATTTGTATGATCTAATACACGAGCTACAGTTTCATTTTCAGGAAAAAAAGAAGAAGAAAAAAGAAAAATATGTATTGGATGACACATAAGTTGAAGCATATCGAACTATTGAATTATCTATATAATAGAACACAAAGAAAGCTGTCAAGTGGCTCTCCTTTAATCCCCGAAAATCAAAGGTCCAGATCTAATCTCACAAAACACATTTTCTTTCCAAAACTCAAATTCAAATCTCTCTCTCCTATAGTGTAGCCTTAGCGAGGTTATCTCCCCTCTTATCGACCCCGCCCAATCGGGTTTCATCAAGGATCGTTTTATCCTCGATAGTGTAGCCTCGGCCCAAGAAATCATTTCCTATTGTCATAAGTCCAAATCAGAAGGTATCCTGCTTAAACTTGATTTTCAAAAAAGCTTACGACAACGTTAGTTGGGAGTTCCTCTTCGATATCTTACTTCATAAAGGTTTTTGTAGCGCCCCGATTTCCAATACTGGGAAACCGTGACACGAGCCAAGATCTTTTCTTCAATTAGTCACAATACACAGAAAGAACAGGAGAATTTAAAACTTTTATTCAATACCCAAATGTATTACAAGTCTGAACATTATACAATTGCAATACATTACAATAGAGTTACAATAATACCTTTACATTCCCAAGTATTACAACCTTCAACATCTTACATCAGAGTACAAGGAATGAAGAACAACACTTGGTAACTCTCACTTGAGTACTTCTCAACTAATAGATCATCAATACATATACTGCAGCGGAACTAAACATAACACTGACTCCTTGCTTTCCTTGCCTTGAGTCCTCCTGAATCTCGTCTTTGTACTTCGGTGATCCAGTACCTATGGAAGTGGGGACGTCAATATTCACTGACGCTTAAGGGCTGATCATATAGCAGCGAATCTCCCAAACAACATACAAACATAGCAATTGTGTCGGTGTAGTTTAAGTGTTCGTGAGTGCTAGGACTAGACTCTAATGCGATATTTAAAATAGAACTAGGATACTCCTATTCAGCAAGTCTCCGAAAGCAACATGCAGTCCATACTACATGCACCCCATCTCAAACCGTTTCTTCATATATAAAGATTTTAACCCGCGTTATGAATTCTAATTGTACACAACCTGTTCCTGACATCTACACGTGGCTAATGAGGTTGCAGATGTGGTCAAGTCCCACTAATGCAGTTCGCCAGTGGTGTCTATGTTCGCCACTGCGACCCGGCTAACCGGACCTCTCTCAAAACAGACGAACCCAATGTATCGGACGTTATTCCAAAATCAAACTATAGGGTTTCGCAAGCGCAGGGTAGCGCGAAGCCTACCCTGTGGCACCCTCTGAGGTTTCGCAAGCGCAGGACTGCACAATGCATCCTGTGGCACCCTAGCCACGGTAGTTCAGGAATTAACAGCGCGAGATACGCAACCCGTGTCCTCAACTTGTGAGACGGCACCATACGTATCCCTTTGACGGGAAGGTAGAACTAGGACGCTTCCTATTCTAATGTCAGCAAGTCTCCGAAAGCAACATGCAGCCCATACTACATGCGACTCCATCTCAAGCCGTTTCTCCATATATAGGGATTTGACCCGCATTATGAACTTCTAATTGTACACAACCTGTTCCTGACAATACTCCATGACTCTGTGAGGTTGCAGAAGGGGTCAAGTCCCCCTCATGCAGTCTGCTTATGGTGTCTCCATTTTCCACTACTACCCGACATGCCGGACCTCACTCGATCCCAGTATATCGGGCCTCATTCCAAAATCAAACTATAGGATTTCGCAAGCGCAGGATAGCTCGAAGCCTACCCTGTGGCACCCTCTGGGGTCTAGCAAGCGCAGGACTGCACCATGCATCCTGTGGCACCCCAGCCGCGGTATTTCAGGAATTAACAGAGCGAGATACGCAACCCGTGCTCCCAACTTGTGAGACGCCACCGTACGTATCCCTTTGACGGGAAGGTACAACCCAATGTCACCACCTAAGGCCTCCCTCAAGGGTCAAGTTGGTCGTAAGGTGCCCCATACAACCAACTCCTCTCTCTTCGGCAAGGGTCTGAGCAAAATGACCTTTATAAGTCACTACCCTAATGATGTCCCTGACTCGACGATCCTAGGGACGATAATATTATAACATAACATGCTAGGCCTTAAATTAGGCTTTACAAGACAACTCTACTAGGCTGCTCAACCTAGGCTTACCAGAACCCCTCAGGATCCGGTTCGTGGCTCATCGATCCAAGACTTCGACCGTGCGAATATACATGCAAGTCGCTACCCTATGTCTTGATGGTCGATAGCCCTTAGGGTGGTAATATCACCCTAGACGAGCACAACGAACTGTGTACTAGCTAACAAGCTATACACGAGTAACAACCACATACGAGCCAATAAGCTACGTATGAAACAATAACTACCTACGAGCCAGGCGGGCCTCGTAGGAGACAACAGCGTACATACCAGCCAAATAAGCCGCGTATGAGACCAACAGCTACGCACGGGCCGGTCGAGCCGCGTACGAGACAACAACCTTCATACGAGCCAAATAAGCTACGTATGAGACCCACAGCTACGTACGGGCCAGTCGAGCCGCGTACGAGACAACAACCTTCATACGAGCCAAATAAGCTACGTATGAGACTCACAGCTACGTACGGGCCAGTCGAGCCGCGTACGAGACAACAACCTTATGCAAACAACCATACAGGTAATCAATCTTAAAAGCAACCAAACGTGCTTACTAGCAAACTCGATCTTCTATTATTAGAAGCAACAGAAGAATCTACTAATAGTCCATGGTCGATATTCTACTAAGGAAGACCCGAAGGCGACATAACAGCCTTTATCAACTAACTATTACTAGTGGTCTTCCCAATCTTATTACTTCGACCTATAGCGCCTTAAGTATGGCACACAATTGCAAGCATCTTCCTACGACAATCTAATCATATAACACAACCACTCACCATGATACTCCTAAGTACGAATATGATTAAGCTTGTGCTTGCTTCGAGCTTAAGCATGAAAATCACTACACCTAGACATGAAGTCCACTATAGTCAAGCATAGGTTATAACTTGAGCATGAAAGCTTACTACTTATCATGACTAATCACCACAACCCAAGCATGGATATATAACTTAGTATGAACATGCAACATTCCAAGACATAGTAGGTATTCTAACATTAACCCTACAACATGTATATCGTTCCTATACATGGTAGGCAATTTTAGAATTAATCCTACAATATTCCAAGCATAAATAACCTTCTAAACATGATAGAAAATTTTAGAATCAATCCTACAACATTCTAAGCATCATTAAACATGCTAGGTATTTTTAGAAGAAATCCTACAACATTCTAAGCATCTTTAAACATGCTAGGTATTTTTAGAAGAAATCCTACAACATTCTAAGCATCATTAAACATGCTAGGTATTTTTAGAAGAAATCCTACAACATTCTAAGCATCTTTAAACATGCTAGGTATTTTTAGAAGAAATCCTACAACATTCTAAGCATCATTAAACATGCTAGGTATTTTTAGAAGAAATCCTACAACATTCTAAGCATCATTAAACATGCTAGGTATTTTTAGAAGAAATCCTACAACATTCTAAGCATCTTTAAACATGCTAGGTATTTTTAGAAGAAATCCTACAACATTCTAAGCATAAATAAATTAATCTAATATGGTAGATATTTTTAGAATGAATCCTACAACATTCTAAGCATAAATAAATTAATCTAATATGGTAGGTATTTTCAGAATGCATCCTACAACATTCTAAGCATAATAGGTTAATCTAAACATGGTAGGAAATTCTTAGAATGAATCCTACAACATTCTAAGCATAAATAATACTCCTAAACATGGTAGATAATTTTAGAATGAATCCTACAACATTCTAAGCATAAATAATACTCCTAAACATGGTAGATAATTTTAGAATGAATCCTACAACATTCTAAGCATAAATAATACTCCTAAACATGGTAGATAATTTTAGAATGAATCCCACAACATTCTAAGCATAAATAATACTCCTAAACATGGTAGATAATTTTAGAATGAATCCCACAACATTCTAAGCATAAATAATACTCCTAAACATGGTAGATAATTTTAGAATGAATCCTACAACATTCTAAGCATAAATAATACTCCTAAACATGGTAGATAATTTTAGAATGAATCCTACAACATTCTAAGCATAATTAAATTAATCTAAACATGGTAGGAATTTTAGAATGGATCCTACAACATTCTAAGCATAATTAAATTAATCTAAACATGGTAGGAATTTTAGAATGGATCCTACAACATTCTAAGCATAATAAATTAATCTAAGCATAGTAGGAAATTCTTAGGATGAATCCTACAACATTCTAAGCATGAATAAGTTAATCTTAATCCAATCTTAGCATGGTATCTACTTTAACATAAACACAACATCCATTAATAATCATCTACTAAGATTTTCCATAACATAAATATCTACCACTAAATTACTTTAACATCTACTATTACTACCATGAGTTTCTACTAAAATATAACTAAATATCTACAACTAAATTACTTTAACATCTATTACTACTACCATGAGTCTCTACTAAAATATAACTAAATATCTACAACTAAATTACTTTAACATCTATTACTACTACCACGAGTCTCTACTAAAATATAACTAAATATCTACAACTATCTACTATTACTACTACTTTATTTTAACATAACATACAACTATCTACTACTACTTCTTTTAATACTTACTACTACTTTTTTATTTTAACAACATACCACTACTATTTTATTTTAACAACATGCTACTACTACTTATTTTAACAACATACTACTACTACTTTAATTTAACAACATGCTACTTTTATTTTAACAATATACTACTACTACTTAAATGTCTACTAGTCTTTATTAGTATTTATTTATTACTAGTGATTATAAAAAGAGATCTTTTTATTCATTCTACAATTAGTGAGTATAAAAGAAAAGATCTTTTTATTTATTCTACAACTAGTGTTTATAAAAGAAAAGATCTTTTTACAACTAGTGATTATAAAAGAAAAGATCTTTTTATTTGGTCCAACCATATGCTTATCTTTTTAGTCCAAGTTTAATACAAGTCCTACAACCAAAATGGTTGTATAAAATGGTTTATATGCTTTATGTATAGTCCACATTCAAGTCCTACAACCTTAAGTGGTTGTATGTAAAAGTTCATATGCATGTGTCTTTTTAGTCCAAGTAGTTAGTTCTTTTACTAACAACATTCAAAATAAGAACTCCTACAACCATACTACTTCAAATCATCCATACCAAAAAGAAAAATAAACAAGGAGGGTAAGAAGAAGAAGAACATCAAAACCATCATTCAAATAAACAAACAACAAACAAACAAACAAGCAAACAAACAAGGAGAACCCCCACCTTAGTTTCCTTTGAAGGAAGGACTTGCCTAGCACTCCTTCTCCTTCCCCTAGCTCTTAGGACTCCTAGGAACCCTACAAATAAAACTCTCAAGTTAGCATGGTGATCTCTCTTTCTTTTTCTTTCTTTCTTTCTTTCTTTTTGATCTTTCTAAAATGAGAATAAGGTGAAGGAAGGGGGTATTTATAGGTGGAGAGAAGAGTGGAAAATGCAAATGGGCACACACATATTTTCAAAAAACCCCTCCCATGAATTGTGGGCCGGCCATACTCTTGGGGAGGTGAGAATTGGTGGAGGTAGGATGTGGTGGAGGCATTATGTGAGTATGGTGTTATGTGAAGGTTTCTAGAAGGGTTTTCTTAACCTTCTCATGCATACTTAACCTAGGTTAAACACTTATAAACCCTAACAATCTAATAGGTTTTGTCATAACGAAACAAGTGTTGTCCAAAAATACACAACACACAATTTGTATAACGTACTAATCGACATACTACACGTATGTGCGCATATATGTTTGTATACTAAAAATCTTCGCATAATCCGTATAAAATAATTTAATCTTGGAAATAATAATAAAATAAATTTTATTATTAGTTCGGAAGATCACGGTATCAATTTGATACAATACGGATGTATACTGACTGATATCTGGGTACAGATGATGTCTATGAATAAACCGGTTGAAAATCACCAAAATAATTCAATTTTGGAATTAAAACAAAATAATAATAAAATAATAATAAAATAATAATTTATATAAGGTAATATCCGTCCGAGATATTACAGTTTTGGTCCCAAATGGATTGCTTGGATTAAATCCAACCTGTTTGCGGGTACCTCATCCATTCTCATTAATGGTACGGAGGGTCACAAATTTAAAATCAAATGCGGTCTCAGGCAAGGTGACCCACTTTCTTCCCTTCTCTTCTCGTTGGTAGCCGATGTGTTCAGTAAGCTCCTTCGCAATGCTTGGGAAGCCCAGGTCATTGAAGGCCTTGGTAATTCTCGTAGTTTCAATGGCGTACTGAACCTTCAGTATGCCGACGACACCATCATATTTGCTAAACCTAACTCTCATACGCTCAGAAACCTGAAACTCCTTCTCTATTGTTTCGAACTAGCCTCTGGACTCTCTATCAATTTTCATAAATCTTCTGTCCTATAGTTGGGAGGCTCGCCTAACAGGCAGGAAGAAATATCCGAATTTTTCAACTGCCAAGTTGCTTCTTTTCCTATAACGTATTTAGGCATTCCTCCGAGGTGGGGCAAATTACATAAATCGGATTGGTCTCCTATGATTGATAAGGTGGAATCCAGGCTATCTGTTTGGTCCGGGAGACAGCTTTCCCGTGGCAGAAGATTGATTCTGCTCAATTCTGTTCTATCCTCGATCCCTCTGTACATGATGTCTTTCTACTTCATTCCTTCTTGGGTGATCAAGAGGATCGACCAGATCAGAAGTAACTTCCTCTGGTCTGGATCTTCGCTCTACAATCCCGGTTCGCATCTTTGTAACTGGAAACTCATTTGTTCTTCGAAGATAGCTGGAGGATTGGGAGTTTTGGACCTTAGGCACCAGAACCTAGCATTACTGGGCAAATGGCTCTGGAGATTTCTCAAAATAGAGGATCTCCCTTGGATCAAATGTGTCAAAGACAGATACTTTTTGGTCGATGAATGGTGGAGTTTCTCGGAACATTCTCATCGTCATGCCTCCCCCTTCTGGAAGGGGATCTGCAAAGCAGCGGCGGCTTTCCATTGCGGATTAAGCCACGGCTGTGCTGATGGATCCATGACCAGATTCTGGACTGACATTTAGATAGGTAATTCTTCTTTAGCTTCCGCTTTCCCAGCTATCTTCCATCTGGCTGCCGATCTGCTGGCCTTGGTTGCAGATTACTATAGCAACAACGAATTACAAAGGCAATGGTCGATTCCCCTCACTTCCAATCTACCCCCTCATCTAGCCCCAGTTTTTGATAACCTTCTTGCCGCTCTCAACAATGTGGTTTGGCATGATAAAGAGGAGTTCTTTTGGCGTTGGAATTCTTCAAGGAACTTCTCGGTTCATTCCTTCTATCATTTTCTTAACGTTAGAGGCATGTTATCGCCTTTTTACGACCTGGTTTGGAAGTCTTGTGCCCCTTTGAAGATGAAAATCCTTGCGTGGCTAGCACTCAACAATAAACTTCTGACCGTTGAAATTCTCAATAAGAGAAATCTAGCATAGGGGCAATTGTGTCCGCTTTGCGCTTTCGTTTCTGAGAATGTGAACCTCTTGATCGTAGAATGTGAATTTTCGCGTCCTCTCTGGAAAATTACAGTGCTGGCTTGGGAATTGTCTGACATTCCGGCCAGTCTGGTCGAATGCTGGACGAAGCGTCCTCCTAGTCGCGCATTCCACAGATCGTGGTTCCTTTGCTTTCAGATTATCGTATGGATCATATGGAGGGAAAGGAATAACAGAATTTTCCGTCAGTTAGCTTCTTCCCCTCATTCGATTTCAGACGAATTTTTGTTTTTATTCAAATTTTGGTCCTCATCTTTAAAAGTTGAAGCATGAGAAGCCCTTAAGTTTGAGAGACTGGAAAAGGCTCTCCATTGTCTTATTACTCTCAACGCTATTTAACGCTCACAGCATCTCTCATTTGGACCTTTTGAAGTTCAGCTTATCTTAAAGTCGTTCTTTGAGTTTCTTATCTGAAGCACTCTCTGTCTACGTGTTTCTACTGTTTTAGTATTTTCTTGTTGGCTTGATGCATGTTCCCATGGTGTTTGTATGCAGGGTTGACGAGTAGGGTTGCCTGGCTCTCAAGGTGGTTTTGGAAGCAGGTTAGTCTGCTTTTTGGTATGTTGCTTGTGGTTCTGTTGAGTAGGCAGTCTCGGTCTTCAATTGGGACTGACCTCATCATCCTACTCTCCTTCCCTGTAGCACCTCAGCTCTTTCTGTTATTATCTTTTGGTGATCTCATGTTTAGAGATCTTTGGTAGGCTACTATGTCTTATTACTCAGAAAGTATCTTATGGTGTATACTCTATCTATTGTTGGGTTAGCTTGTTATCTGATTTGGTTTTGAGCGTTTCTGGCTGTGTTTGTATCAACTGGATGTGTTGGTTTTGGTGGATGATCGCTGTGAGCTTGTCGTTCGGATTATGGGTCTATTGAGTAGGCAGTCTCGGTCTTCAATTGGGACTGACCTCTTCATCCTACTCTCCTTCCATGTGGTACCTCAGCTATTTCTGTTATTATCTTTTGGTGATCTCATGTTTAGAGATCTTGGTACGCTACTATGTTTTGTTACTCAGTATGTATCTTATGGTGTTTATTCTATCTATTGTTGGGTTAGCTTGTTATCTGATTTGGTTTTGGAGCGTTTCTGGCTGTGTTTGTATCAACTGGATGTGTTGGTTTGGGTGGGTGATCGCTGTGAGCTTGTTGTTCGGATTATTCCGATTGGTTTGTTCATCTAGTCGCGCTGGTGCCTTGCTTGTAAGGCATCGTTTTTAGCTAACGCTCTCTGTGCGGCTCGGCTTTCCTAGTTTCGGCTCTGGCAGCTAGGATTCGGTTTTGTCCCTCTCCAGTTCGTATTGATTGTGTTCAGTCGGACGTAGGCGCGGCTATGCTGGGCTTTTGGATCGATGGCTGGAGTTCGGGATCAGATGGTCCTTTGTCTTCCCGATGCCTTGTTTCAGCGTTGCTTACTGTCAGCTCTGTTTCAGGCGCGGCCTGAGTTGTTGGTTGTTGTTATTATAGAGGAGTGTCGTTATTTCTTTTTCGGGTCCTGATGGACTGTGTTTGTGTTGTAATTAGTTTTGGATATTGTGTGCTTGTTTTACGTCTTGTAAGACCTTTTGATGTAATATTTTTTGATTCATTAATGCATGGCTGGAGTCAGTTGACTCTATCCGTATCATAAAAAAAAAAAATCTCTCTCTCTCTCTCCCTCTCTCTCATGGACTTTTATACCCCAATTTATAATTATTTTTTTTTGACTTTTATTTACAACTAATTATTGTCATACTATTCAAACTTCAATTGCATAATTGTTGATTTTCATATGTTGTATGAAGACGTGCCGTAGGCACGTGACCACGGGCAAATCTAGTAGTCGAACATAAAACAAAACTAGACGCATACTTAACATAAATTATTGCTTTGATTGCATCAGGCTTGAAAAGAGGAATCGGGCTTGATGAACTAACCAGATTCAACAAGCCTGCATACAGAAAGAAAAAAGTGGTTTAGAACTAATTATGTCATTATTAACATGAAATGAGAGAAGAAGAAATATCTCCTAGATATTTCATTTGACTAAGCTAACTCGGACATCTCATCCCGTTCTTTAAAAAATATGTGAAAAACAATGAGTTGATTGATAATAAATAAATAAATAAATAAAAGATAAAAATGAATTTAAATCATCATTCACAATGATGAAACTAACAGACAATAATAAGTACATCTATAAGAGCATCACTGTCGTTGCCAACAAAATTTGCATATTTAAAAATTGGGAATATCAATGGAAAGAGGAGCGGTGCTATTGTTGCTGCTAAATCTGGTATAAAAAAAAGTAAAATAAAATAAAAATCAAACGGAGCTTCATCCTTCCTAAAAAAACAAAAGAATAAATGGCATTTTCATAATAATCTAATGGCAATTTGGTAATAATTTGGTTTTTTATTTGTTGGGAAATGGTGGGACGGCTGAAGCCGCTGAAGGTATGCCGTCCCATGAATTTTTTATTTTTTTTAATTAAATAATTTATAAAGAAAATTTGGTAATATTTTGGATAACATTTTCGTAATTACTTTAAATAAATATAAAAAAAAAGAAAAAGGAGGAAGTTCATCGGTGTTTTTTTTTTCATCGCCTGCTTTAAAAAAAAAGGAAGAAACGGTGGATGTTCATCCGTCTTTTTTTCTTCTTCCCAAACGGATGAAGATCACCCGTCTTCTACTTTTAGCATTTTCTTAAACGGATAAAGATCATCCGTCTTCTACTTTTAGCATTTAAGATTTCTAAGTTTAGCGACGTGCTGTTCACTCCGATTCTAACATATGGGTTTTAGCAAACGACTGTGAGCATGTTTTCTAAATCGATTTCCACTTTTTGGGTTTTTAGAAAACGACCGTGGATGCTCTAATAATAACAACAATGATACTGTTTATTCCGTGCATAGGGGTTTCTCTCTCTCGGAAAACTAGAGAGAGAAGCTCTCCCCCAAAAAAATCCAAAAAGAAAAAAGAATACGAAACCCCGACTGAGGAGGGGGGAGGATTCCTTCGTCCTCCTCAGCCTCATGTCCCCCCCCAGCTGAGGAGCGCTGGGGTGGTGCCTTCATCGAGCTGGGTCGATGTGGGTTGAGTAGGGGCGGAGTGGAGTCAACGGCTCAGCGAAGGGGTCGCCTCGCGAGGACCGGGACGACGGTGGGATCAGCTCCGCTCGTAGAGGAGAAGGAGAAGCGGGATAGGTGGGTTTGTTTGGGGTTTGTGCTCTGCCGATGGTATTGAAGGCTGTCGGTGAGGGGATTAGAGGGCTTGGAGGGTTTTGGTGGGGTTGGGCTCCATGGCTCATCGAAATGGCGTAGAGATGGCAGATAGCAGGAGGAGGAGGTCTTGCGTCGTCGTGTATCCAGTTTAGGCTTGGATCGACAATGGCTGCAAATGGGCTTGGCTCGGCAATGGCGTTGAGAGTGTTGTAGTTCCAGGGAGCTCATCGTGGTGATCCCATGTGGGAATCATTGGAGCCTGACGACGGCCGGAGTAGACACCGGAGCCGGAGCGGAAGCGGAGTGGAGATGAGGAGCCAGGATTGACTTTCTATTTTGAAATTCGAATTAGGGTTTCGAATTTCAAAATTAGATGGAGGAGGGGGAGATTGGGTTACAAATTTGAATTTTGAATATTTCAAATTATAGTTTTTGAAACACAAAATTAGATTTGGGGAAGATTTGGATGTGGATGCCGGAGTGGGGACGAAGTGCCAGATATTGAAATTCGAATTTTGAATTTCAAATTAGGGTTATGGTATTCAAATTTGAAATTCGAATTAGGATTTCGAAATTCAAATTAGAATTTGAATTGTAGAGGGGGAGATTTCTTGAATTTTGAATTTTAATACAGATTTTTTAATTTAAAATTTAAATTGGGAGGTGAGGCGAATATTATAGTGTTATTTGAATTTCAAACTAGTTTAGTTTATAATTCAAATTACATTTGGTGGAGTTATCGGCGAATGCAAACGTTCTCATTTTCGGTTGAGAATAACGATTACTGTTGAGAGCTGGATTTGACGCAATCGAAAGATGGCACCGTGGTGGGATTGGTTTGGCGGATACACGACGGTAACGTCGTGGGGAGAGGAGTAAGCATGCCAGTAAGATATGGTGGTTGTGGTTGTTGCCTGGTAGACGTTTGGGGGATGGTGAGGGAGTTTTTGGGTTGGAGAGCTAGGTCGATGGATTTTGAATTCCAAATTTGATTTTTGTTGGAAGTCAAAGTGCATCTTCGAAGTTTTGATTGGAGAACATGGTGCAGATGTATAGTTTACAAATTTAGCTAGGAGATGGACTAGTTAGGGTTGTAGGTTGTGCTTTGTAATTGTTCTCCACTGCTTCGTTTAGGAATATATATATGTAAGTTATTTGTACCACCTGTTTCGTTAATTTTTTTATTAATGAAACGATGACGATGTCACTTTTTTTTCTCAGAAAAACAAAAAATAAAAATAATAATAAGTACATCATCTACAGTTCACAAGGAATTTAAAACCTATTTTGAAGTGTTTTGGCTTCAAAACCATGAGAAGTAAATCATGAATCCAACCAGTCCGTATACAAGCATTTTCGCCTCTTCTACTCCATATCCACAAAAATGATATACGGTAATTTAAGTCTATGAATTTTCATATTTCTAAACTCCATCTCATCTCCATCTCATCTTTCTTGCGACATGATCTTCATCGACGACCTTTTTTATTAAAAGAAATCGATGATTTCCTCGAAGTATCTGGATGTGTTTTTTGTGTTTTTTTTAATAACAACTATATTAAATTATTCCGAAAGTAGGTCTATTATATCTAGTATCTATATATCTATATAATAAAACACAAAGAAAGTTATCAAGTGGCTCTCATTCAATCCCCAAGCATCAAAGGCCCAGATCTAACTTCATAAAACATATTTTTCCTTCCAAAACTCAAATTCAAATCTCCCACCCAAAACAACTCCTATATTTATTTTTTTTTATAAAAATTCTCTCTCTCTCTCTCTCCCTCTTCTATTCAAAAAATTAAGAAAATAAATTTTTTTAAAATTTTTAAATAAAAAAAAATTTAAAACGAAAAAAAATTTAAAAACCAAAAAAAAATTTAAAATTTAAAATTTTTAAAAATAATTCAAAAATAATATGTTTTTTTGCTCTATATTTGCTGGTGTTAATTTGCTGGACCTCAAAAATTATTTTATATGATAAAATAAGGTGTACCATTCCGAAAATGTGCTGTAGGCACGTGTCAACGGGCAAACCTAGTACTCTGATTCATTCCCATGCTTCAAATTTCTCCTATCCAAATCCCCTTTTCATTAAAAAAAATAAAATCAAATATATGCAAAATACAAAAAAAACAAAGAAAAACAAATAAGAAAAGTACAAAAAAAAAAAATAATAATAAAAAAATCCAGTCTGACTTAAATCCCATTATCTGACCCCACCCTCAGACCAATTCAAAACCGCGTCCAAGACACGTGCATTTTTAAAATTATAATTCCAATGTATTTTGTTCGTTTACCGTTTGGATGTTTCCCGCCCAAATTTGCCGTCCTTCATCATCTTCTTTATCTAAAAATCAAATCCCTAAATCCCCAAATCACCACATTTCTCCCCCAGTTCAACAATGCCCACTTCAAAATCCCTCCTCCCCCCCCTCTTCTTAGCCCTAACCCTAACCCTTACCCTAACCCACTCCTTCACTCTCCTCCCCATGCCCTGCAACGTCTCCCTCACAAACCAGTGCCGCGCCTCCCTCTACTTCATCCCCCCTCACCCAATCACCTCAAATCAAGCATCTTTACTGTTCTCGATACCCCCCGAGTCGGTTTCGCGAACGAAAGATGGGTTCTTGATTAGGGTCTCTTGCGGGTGCCCGGCCGACCACCAGGTGTTCGTGTCGGGGACTGCGTACTCGGTCGAGTACGGGGACACGTGGGAGATTGTGGGGGAGAAGTTTGGGTTTCTGGTGGAGGAGAGGTTGGAGAAGAAGTTGGTTCCGTTGACGAATGTGACGTTGGATTTTTTGTGTGGATGTGTGAGGGGTGTGGAGCTGGTGACGTATACGATACAGCCAGGGGATACCATGTATTTGATAAGTGAGAGGTTTGGGGTGGAGATGGGGGAGGTGGTGAGGTTGAATAAGGTGAAGGACGAGGACCTGATTTATGCCGGGGATAAGCTTTTTATTCCTACTTCAGGTTTTGAACTTTTGTATTAGTCTCAGGATGTTTGAATTGCTTGTAGTTGTGTTTCTTCTAGGCTTCGGTTGGATAGAGAGGTTTTGGTAGTGCAGGTGACTTGTATACATATGTAGTTATCGACACTTTGATCTATTTGGATCATGTTTCGGAGATAAGTTGTCATACCTCAGAGTTAGGATAACTATAGATATTTAAACTCCAATCCGACCAAATAATATTTTGAAGCCAAAGGAGGTGGTATGGGTATGTGACCTATGGTTATATCATGTACCTAGCTATAGGTATCCTACCTTGTGTCCAACCAGGGCCTTATTACTGAAAGAAATGGAGAATTGTGCACAAAGGGATATGAAAGGGAAAAAATAATGAAACTTTTTACATCAATAGGTGTTTCTACAATAATTGGGAATGAAGGGAAAACCACAAATACTGCAATCGGCTCATTCCTATTGTTTAACTTGTTGGTCATTCTTTCTTTTATAGCAAATATAATCTCGCCATAACTTGCAATATTATTGGTTTTCTTCTCTAATTGTACACACTGAATTTGAAGTCAATGCTCTAATAAGGAATGTCTACAGAACATTTTAATATATCACCTGTCCTGATTTTGCATGTAAACTTTGCTGCAGCGAATCTTGCTAGCCTAATTGTCCCCGACGAAATTGGTTAGTACACACTTTTATCATTTCTCTTTGGTGATGAGAAAAAAATGGTGTCATTTGAATGCTTTAAATAAATGACCTTAAACTCATAATTAAAATATATAGGCTCGAATGCACGAAGCTCTTCCAAATTTCGAAAGCGAATTATTTTGAGCACTATCATCCTCGCTGTGGTTGTTTTTTTGGTTATCTTAGTTCTCGGAATTTACTATAAAAGGAGATCGCAGAAGCAACATGAAGCTTCCCCAGTGGGAACCAGAAGCTCCCCAAGTTCCTCTCTTTCTCTCTGTGTTCGTGGTAGCAATTCCAGGCTGAATTATCTCTCAGTACCTAAAGGTTTGCATTATTAGTAAGCCAAGATTTCTTGAGGAGAAAAGGAAGAAATATAATTTGACTTCTTTCATGCCTTCATCTGATACTGATACTGTACTTTTCACTGTTATGTTTGATACTTGAATTGTCCCAGATTCCAAAGAAAGTTCATTATCGTCTTATTCAGTAAAAACAACTGTTTTTCCATATGGTGAAGTCTGCGATGCCACATATAATTTTAGTTCAGGTCAAAAGATTGGCCAGGGATCTTATGGGAGTGTATACCGTGGAAAACTAAGAGGACTTGTAAGAAAGATTCACTTTTTTCTCAGTACCTTTCTGCACAGTAATGGATGTTCCATTTACTCTATTCTAAATTATGCAGGTTGTCGCCGTCAAGAAGATGAACAGTACAAAATCAAAAGAATTTTTCGCAGAGCTCAATATTCTCTGCAAAGTGTCTCACAGCAATTTGGTACTATGTCCATCTCTTTTCTGTCATGCGTATTTAAGAGAACTTAATAACACATGGGAATGTCGAAGGTGATGATACTTGTTTATTTCCTATATTTTTTTAATAAGGTAAAGAAAGAGTGTTTTTTTTTACTAAAAAGATGACCACATCATCGCTTCATTAATGAAAAATTAACGAAACAGAGTAGACCATATTACATAAATCATAGATCTAAACAAAAGCCAAACATCAAAGAAATGACATCCCTAAACAATAGCCTTTAATGCATAAAAGAAGATACATATACAAATACATAGAGGCAATATGAGCCTCGTCAATCCTCCGTCGCAAATGCTCTGATCTACTTCTCCTCATCCATACGAAGTCTCTTCCTTGTCCCTGCCTAACCTGCCCAATCGTGAATGAAGAAGAATATTTTATGCATCATAACAGGAAATCTATTATTGAAGTTACGGAAACATAAATTATTACGGTCTAGCCATAGACCCCATAAAGTAGCCGCAACCGCAATATCCCAGGCCATTCTATTCTCTTTCATGATAAAATATACCTTCCAATGACCCCACACCTCTGAGCTAGATCTAGGACCGTCGACGCGTCCAAATCCTAACCTCGCTACCTCCCAGGCAAGCTTGGCCTTAGGACAAATAAATAATAGATGATTGGTATCCCCATCCGCACTTAGACATTTCGAACATCTAATGTCAATTTGCATATTGCGTTTATGTAAATTGATCTTAGTTAAGAGAGCGCCATTCATCACTAGTCAAATAAACACTCAGACTTTCAGAGGCGCCTTAATACCCCAAATGATGTTGGCCTCGCCACATCGTAATCCGCCATCGTTAAGCCATTTGTACACAGATGATACTGTGAATGAATTAGAAGGCTCCAGATTCCATGTTCTTTCATCGTCTGTATCAGTAGTGTATCTTCCTTCCGTCCGAATGAAGTTGTTACTTTCCTGCGAAAGCTGTTCCGAAACCTCAATCCTGAGCTTCCCGTTATGCCATACACCCGCAACTAAGGTGTCAATATCAATCGTAGCCGCTGCACCTTCCGGAAATAATCGAAGAAATAGTGTTTTGTGCAACTACAACCACAATGCCTTTGGCCTCAATTTTTGTTGTGATATATGGGAATTCTTTGTGTTGGCATGTTGCATTAGCATTAGGCTTTTACTAAGAGGCAAAATATTTATAAAGAGTAAAAGTGCATACGTAACTGCATATGTCGTACAGTGAATAATAGGTCTTACAGTATATCATAACTAGAATATACTGTGTAATAATAGAAGCATATATACTATACATATATTGCAAACTTCCGTGGACTTTTTTTTTGGTTATTTTCCAAGATAAGTATTATTGTTCTTTTGTTTAATTTTCTGTATATACATACTTTGGCTTCTTTTCTGTTCATGTACACAGGCGAGAATCGAGAAAAATACTTGAGAAAGCTAAGTTGTTGTACATAAATAGCATGAATTTATTTTCATGCCGTCAAGTTTAGGCTTGCAGAGGATAACTAATTTCTTTAGAGGTGAAATGGGTGTTTATTTGTATCTTATTCCAAGTGTTAAGAACATATCGATTCTGGTATTGGAATCTAGACTTGTTTATTTCTTTTTTGTAGTACATTTTTACAGATTTAGTATTAGAATTAAGATTAGTAGTACTTGGTTCAAAATTCCTCCTTTCGTTTTCACTTTTTTAGCCTACTAATATTCCTTCATATTTGTTTTTTGTTTCATATAGGTCAAGCTTATCGGATACTCAACTGGAGCAGATTCTCTTTGTCTTGTATATGAATTCGCTGAAAATGGTACATTAAGCGATCACCTTCATAATCCTTCTGTAAGAGGTATAAATTTTTACCACAAGTACTTGATAGTTGAGGATGTGTCAAGTGTTGTATGGAAAAGTTATATCAAGTGCAACACACATACCGTAGGGTCCACTTTTTAGTAATTTATAGCTAACATTAAGACCCCATTTGACATTGTTGTGGGTCAGCTATGCCGTGGATCAAAAGTGCAGTAAACTAAAAGCATTTTTCAAAAACTAGAACTGTTTGACAACAACAGTTGCAAAACTGCTCTCCAAATGACCAAAGTATTTTTTTAATAAATAACTATTTGTCAATTTTTGTTTTTAGAATATACTATGAGATTGTAAAAATTCTTTAATAATAAAAATTTAAAAACCTCTTATAAAAGAATTGAAATGTTAAAGAATTTAATTTTTTTTTAAGTACATCTTTTTCAATTTTAATATTTCTAATTAATTGCATAAATTGAATAATTAATTTTTCTATAAATCAAAGGGTTGAATCCATGGATGCGTTGAAAACAGTGCAACCGAAAATTCTGATTTTAGGGTTGGGAAGAGGAAGAACGAGTCCTAAAGAGTGAAGTGAGGAAGGAAAAAGAGACGAGAGGGAGAAAAAGGGAGATAACTTTCTCCCTCTCCTTCTTTTGCAATGAAGAACAGAATGGCGGAGGGAAGAATGTGGGAGGAAAAAAGAAACAAACATGAATTATTTATAATAATACTCAAAATGTGAAAATATTTCTCCTTATTTGTTTCTTAACCATTTTTTTGTTGTTGTTGATTTTTGGTGTGGTTTAGGTTTAAAAAGAGTTTTTTTAATAAACATTATAACATAGTCTCGCCTCGAATATGAGACATTCCTTTAAAAAGGAGTTGTTTTAGAAGACCTAAGCCTCAAATTATTGTGGTGGAATTTTGGAGAGAAAATGAAGGAATTGAAAATCTCTTTGGCCAAAATGGATTTTTGAAATAAATTGCTAAACACCTAATTTTTAACCCAAACTGCTTTTAGGCCTTTAAAAGAGCTTTGGGGTCTTCAAAAGTAGTGCCAAACAGAGCCTAAGTGGGAATATTTCATCTTCCCCTCATTGGTTCTGACACATTGTGAATGACAACCAAACATTTGTCTTTAAAGCATGTTTTTTTGGGGGGATTAAAACCATGGGTTAAAAGCCCTGGTGTTTCATTAATAAGAAATTAACAAAACAAATAACCAAAGTACAATTAATCCAAGGCTTAGTCCTTGTACGATAAACTAAGCTTAAATCCATCAAAATCGACGGTGGTCGCATGCGCCAACCAATTCACCAAGATCCATGATGTAAACTTAACCCTAAGTAGAGAATTTTCAAGAATTTTAAAACAATAAGTTTACCAACATGTATTACAGATTAAGTCAGAAATTGAAACTATTTATTGGTTTGATGGATTTTCAAGATATAAAATAGTTTAACAAGCCCAATTAAAATTCAAGCATAATAATCAACAAATATACCTAAGTATTCTTAGTAAGTAAAATATGCAATAATGATTTGTACTCTAATTGGCAAGTAGAAGCACTCACACTCAATTTTTGTGGATGATAGTAAATTTAGATAATATTCTAGAGATGATATGCGGTATCACAAATAATGGAGAATGGAAAGAAGTTACCAGGTTCGATGAACGTGTTGCTACGTGTTCTGCTTCTCACACAAAGATCCAATCCCTGGCTCCAAACATCAAACACCAAACACCAGAAGCTATCCAATCGAACAAAATCAGATCTGATCAAATCTGACTTGTTCGTTGCTGTGCGCTCGGAAGGAAGGAGGAGATCGACGACACGCTACTTCTTGCGATGGGGTGCGCCGATAATCTGCGGTGGCGGTGAAGGGGCTGGCATCAGGTGGCCATGAGGAAAAAGAGGGGCTTGGATGATGGCAGCGAGCAGCAGGCGTCGGGGAGATGGCAGAGGGTGGGGTGACTGGGAGGAGATGCAGACGAGGATTGGGGTGTGCAGTGGTGGGCTGATGGTGGCAGTCGGGGGCACTACAAGGAGATCGGAGGGGAGTATTCGGCGACAGTGGTGGTGCGGGAGGTAGAGGCGACGACAAGGGAGTCGACGGGATGGAGGAGAAAAGGCCGGGGCCTCGGTGGGGGTTGTTAGGTTTGGGTTTCGGGAAGGAAAAGAAAGAGGAAGAAGGAGAGAAAGAGGGGGTTGGCGACTAGAGAGAGAGAAAGGGGATTAGATTAGGGTTTAATTAATTAGGGTTAGGATTTGGGGTTTTGGATAAAAGATTTGGGGATTTGAGTATAGTTTAGAGCTTCTCACAAACCCTAATACTTTTTTAGGATTTATCACAAACCCTAATATTCTTTCATGGTCTCACACACAAAAGAGGAGAATGAAGAGCAACAACTCAACACACAATTATTTTGTTAATCAATAATATTATACCTTCTCATTATTCTCATGGCCTATATATAGGCTCAAAATAAAATCTCAATGCAAATCTTCAAAATATTCTAATGCAGAATATAAAGGGTGCAAATTGTAAAACTACTATATATGGCTAACGTTAAAAAACAAATAAAAATTGCTGAAATAAAGATAACTATGCTACTGGAGTAGTCATCCTAGACGATGTCTGTGCTGACAGAAGCGCCCAAATCGTCTCGAACTGATGTCCTCATCATTCCAAGAATTGCCCTCAAATCATTGTGCAATCCATCCTTGGTTGCACCGACATCGATCGAGCTGTCCCAACTTAGCGCCTAAACCCACGAGTAGCACTAACATCACCAAATTTGATCCGTTTCAGTATTCAACCTCCATGGCTACACCTACATCAATAAAAAAAACCCTGATTTAGTGCCAAAGCTCTCCTTTGGTTCCGCTAACATTGAACCATTTGACCTGACTTGTGCTTTAGCCCTCTAAAGCAGATATTCAATGCCTCATCGACATGTGTAATACACATGCATGATGCTAGTCTCTTTAACCCGTGTCCGCATGTGTCTTAAATACTACCAAGTAGACATTTCCAACCACATCCGACTCTTCTTCTCCTGTCTTACAAATTATATCACTCTGGCAGGTTGCAAGCCTCTTTCTTGGAATTTGAGAATGCAGATAGCTCTTGATGTGGCCAAAGGTCTTGAGTATATACATGTGCATATAATGCCATTCTATGTTCATCGAGATGTGAAACCAAGCAATATTCTTCTAGATTCCAATTTCTGTGCTAAGGTACTAAAATCTTATGTAATCTTTTTTGAGATACGATGTTTGTGTCTTCAAATTTATGCCTGCCTGTAAAGTTCATTTTCCTTTGTATCTTTTTATGCTACAAACTCCCATGTATGATTTTTGCATACTACCTAAGATTGTAATTATATAAAAACAAGTAAAATATATTGAAGTATCTACAAGTTGTCTATTTGTACTTACGTGGAATTAAAATTTACTACAATAAAAAGTTCAGGTTGACGAAATTATAAATGTTATTTAGGCTGGATCAGTCACAGTAAAGTAGTTCAAATAAGATTACACATTAGAAATTACTTTCCTGTCTAAATTTTGATACAACAGAGAACTAAGTTGGATAAGTAAATCAATTATTTTCTTAGTCTTGTTAATGACATCCAAAGAAAGTAACAAAAATAATTAAGATGCACAAGTATAACAAAAGACAAGAAAAACATTTACTAAGTTTCCTTTTCCAATTTAGGCAATTCATGCCTGAAATTAGTTCAATTTATTTGCTATCTTGGATTGTTTATGTAGTTTTAATTTGTTGTCGGATGTTTTTGATAAGGTTGCAGATTTTGGATTGGTTAAACTACTTGAGCATTCTCCAGAAGTTGGTGCAGCAACATCAAAGATTGTTGGAACCTTTGGCTATCTAGCTCCAGAGTGAGTTTTTATTTTGACGGTGGTAGCCTACCTTTAAATGCTAGTTGCATTTGAAGAGTTCTTGTTGCTATGATAAATTAGACCTAGATTGATTCTTTTGAATATACAAATCTTGGAATAGATATGTGCGAGATGGATGTGTGACACCAAAGGCTGATGTATATGGATACGGTGTCGTGTTAATGGAGCTTATCACTGGTAAACGTGCTCTTACTTGGGGCAAAGGTGTGGGAGATGCTCAACATGAACCCCAATCTGTAGTAGATTTGGTAAGTGTGCATTGATATAAATGGTGATAAAAGTTTTTTTTCCATACATTTTGTATCCTAATGTATCGATACAAATGTATTTATGTAGGTGTTATCTGCTCTAGAAGATGATCATGATCCAGTTGCCAGTTTTTCAGAAATCATTGACTCGAATCTCATCTACTACTGCAAGGACTCTCTTTTTCAGGTACTTGATTTCTACCCTATTTCCCATGATGTTACAATAAGTCAAGATCAGTAAATACTTTATTAGTAAGAGAAAGGTACTGTATAATGAAAGATCACTATTTGCATATATATTGTCTTCACAGTAAGTGATATGAAATATATATATGCATGTGTGTACTTTATAACAATACTAACTGTTATTCTAAAAAAAACTAGCAAAAAACAGTAGTTAGTAGTTGTGTAAAGACTTTAGAAAATAAAGCCATAAAGGATTTTATCAGGTTTAGTGCAGTAGCTGTACATAATACAAACTAACACAAATAAAAAATTAATGTCCTCTGCCCCTTAATTAATTGAGCCCAAGATTTAAGGCGCAGATTGTAAATCTTTATCTTAATCGCCTGTCTCTTTTATGGCTTGTATGGAGTACCCATCTTATATATAGACGATCCATGCCCATGTTATCTGAAGTACTCTATAATATTATAGAGCAAAACACCCATAATTTTCTACTAAAATGTTCACATCAAGAAATTTATATCATGTCAGAAGTGGATTAATTAATTTCATTCATTTTTTTCTTTTTGGCGATAACAGATGGCTCTCTTGTCGAAGGACTGTGTGGATGAGGACTGGAGAAGGCGCCCGGACATGTCCCAAGTAGTCCTCCGTCTGTCAAATATAGCTACAAACAAACAGTGAGAAGAAACCAGACTCATTCACACTACTTACTGACATTATTTGTATATTCCTTTTCATGTTCATGTTTTTTTTTTTTTTTTTGATGTTCATGTTAACTGTATAGAGATAGCCGAAAGGCTTAATTACGATACCCCTCTCATGTATGAATCCAGATGTATGTGTATAATATGCTACCTTTCAGTTTATTTACATACATGAAATCAATAGAACTGTGGTCATTATATACATCCTTGTTACAATTCATATTTAACTAATGATCAAATACGCAACTGAGAGTAATTGCAAACTGATACCCTGCAATGGAAAACTAAACAGGATAATCTATAAGGCAATGAAAACAATATCTATTATGGAGAGAGATTGAGATCCAAACATGCAAATGAGAACCATTCAACCCACCATTTACAAAAGAAGACGCGAATTTCTTGTGAGAGTTCTCACCTTTGCCCGTAAACCCACAAAGAACCTTCAAATTTTGTCTCTCTTTTTCTAGGTTTCCTCTTGCTTCCTAACCCTTGATTACCCGAATATTTATTGTCCGAAGTAATCCTAATGCATTCAGAAGACCTCACAAAATAAATCCTGAATTAGCCCCTCAAAGATTGTGGCTACAGAAGCTAGATCGATCACAGGGGTCTTTTCTTGATGCAAGCAACTTTTACAATACTAAAACTTCAAAAGGCCCGTCAAACACAAACAGATGACACAAAAACGAAGAAACTAAACCCAACCCCCCAATCGAAGTAAACTTAAAAGCAAACATCTCAATTCTACTTTACAAAACAAACCATAACCAAATACCCAGATGTTCGTTCCTAGCATTTCTCCTCTACTGAAATACTCTCTTTCACTATTTCAATAGTTTCTTTGTTAGTGCGAGCCTTTGCCGAAGCCGCAACCACAAGATAAGCAACCAAGTTCACTGTGCTAAGAACCGCAAGAAGCCCGTAGAATAAATCCAACCTCCCAATGTTGATGTCATCAGCAAGCCATCCAGTCATTGCCTTCACAACAGAAACCAGTGCACTACTGAAGAAGAAACCAAGCGAAAGGGTGGTCAGAAAGAGTCCGGTGCTCATCGTCTTCATTCCCTTTGGTGACTGGGTGATGAAGAAGTCGAGCTGGCCTGTGTATATGAAGGCTTCCCCTGCTCCTACTAGGAAGAACTGGGGAATCAGTGTGAAAACACTGATGGGGAGAGGAGTATTAGAGTCATAATGGTGCATGTTCTTGTGTGCTACTGAGAGTCTTCTGGCCTCAGCACCTGCTGCGGCTGCCATTCCTATTACTGAGAGGAATAGACCAATTCCAATCCTCTGTAGGTTGGTAAAACCTGTTAAACACGGTAAATATGTTAGATTCCGTGTATGAGCGGTAACTAAGATATGTTTCCATAAGATTATGTGTATGTGTTGTAGCTCCAACAGAGGAGTTATGTATCGTGTGAATAGTGGATAAAAAAAGTGCCCCTTTGGTTACAATCTAACATTTGCTTATCCTGAGGAGGAACTATTAGTAATGTAGTAGCTATACCATCTTTGCCTTTCGACCTCTTCATTACTGGCACGATGATTCGATCATAAACAGCCAACGTGACCAGAATTGCCCCGACGAAGAATACAGTCAGTGATCCTGCAGGAATCTGGAAGCTACCAATCGACCTCTCCATCGTGGTTGCTTGCTCCACAGAGAAGGTGATCATTTGTGCATATGTAGTCCAGAACAGGATTGTCGTAGCCCAGACTGGAAGCAACCGGATCATCATCTTCACCTCCTCGATTCTGGTCACTGAGCACAATCTCCACGGATTTGGAGTCGTGACTGCACCCCCAGATTTGTCATAGTCGCCTTCTGCTACAATTGCAGCCTTGTCCAAGAAACTGCTCAAGAACCAACAGATTATAACAATGTTAATTGGATTTTTCTACAGGTGGGTTGCATTCATTTTCTTTTCTAAATCTTAAGCAATATACGACATATATCTTAGATATCGTAGTCGCTTGTTCTTGTTGCAACTGTGTAATTTCTCAATCAAGTTATCCTTTGTAATTTCTAAATCTTAAGCAATATAGGATAAGTTTTCAGTTGGTCCTTATGTTAGTTTTCTGCTAATCGATTTTCTGAGGGATGATCATATTTTACTTTAAGAAGACTAAGTTGACTAACAATCTCTACTTTGTTTTGATACTCATAGGTTCCATTATTTGCTCATTTATGAATTTTACCTGTACTGGTTGGTGTGATGGATTCTTGCTCCTTCAGCATGATCTTCATACAAGTACCCAATATCCAAAGGGCTTGAAATCTTCCTCTTCCTTGCTGCAGCGAAAATGACTTGCAGGACGTGAACAACCGGACTTCCGACACTTTTCTTGTATCTATACCTCTTAGTCCCAGAAACAAAAATCAAAATGGCGGTAATCATAGAGATGCAGCAGATTCCATAAGCCCAGCTTCGGCCAACCTCATCCTGAATGTAGACAAGGACGGTGCAAGCGAGGAGGGTCCCGGTGCTTATGAAGAAGAAGAATCGACTGAAGAAAGCTGTCATCTGGGCCTTTTCTTTCTGATCTTTTCCGTCAAACTGGTCTGTACCAAAGCCAGAAACACTGGATTTGAGACCGCCGGTGCCTAAGGCTATGATGTAGAGGCTGAGGTAAAAGATGCCCATTTGGAGGCTATTGGCTTGCTTGCAGTTGGTGGTGGATGTGGTGGTGCATGGTGGTGGTCGGAGCTGAGGCAGTTTTGTTGCGACTGAGAGCAGGCCTGTTCCCTGTAAGTATTCACATATATTTTGTTAGATTTTTAGAATTATTTGTCAGCATAATTATTCTTCTCACCAAAATGCACTCCTGTATGGCTTCCAAAGTAGAACTATATAATGCTTACATCTATATATTTGTGTTGCATTTTGTTAGGAAAGTAATGGGTAGAAGCTACCACACAACTAAAGTAAAATTGAGAAAGTAACAAATAAGGTGGACACAGATATTTTACGTGAAAAATCCCTAAAGGAGACAGGATAAAAACCACGGCAAGGTAGTGAGATTTTACTATTGAAGGTAGGGATTACAATACCTCCTCTCTAAATATAAGGAGTATTTTCACTCTCTTATAATAGGAGAAACCCTCACAAATTTGAAGAAAAATAAAAATATACAAATTATCTCTAAGGAGATACAATATTATCTTTCTTAAGAACACTCTTATAATATTTTCTTTTACTATTCCCTCTTTCTTTCTTCTTCCTCACTTTTCTTTGCAGCCAAACCTCTTACCCCATCCCCAATTTAAAGCGAACGAGAGAGAGATGTCAACATCTCTCACCTTTCCTAAATTTTTTTTTTCTCGTTTTCATTTACATTTGTCAAAAGAATCGGTACCAAATTCGGTGTCGACCCATGTTTTCAATTTGGTGTTGTTTCATTGTCAAAGGTGTGTTGGTGAGACCCACTTGGTGGGGCCTCCTCTTACTTACTTTTCCGACATTCTTCCATTTGGAGACTTGATTGAGGATATCATGTCTCCACATAATCCTTTTTACCTTGCCATTCTCATGCTGCTTATAATTTTGCTAGGCCGTACGAGGATCTACACCATTCAAACTTGCCAGTGTTAATTGGTTTGGTCATAACATCTGCTAGGTTCTCGTCAGTGTGAATCTTGTGCATATCTACACTGCCTTCCTCCACTACTTCTCAAACGAAGTGATACTGGACTCTTATGTGCTTTGCCCGTGAATGAAAGGCTGATTTTTTTGCGATGTACAAAGCACTCTAACTGTCACAAAATAGAATAATCTTCTCATGTTTGTGCCTGAGCTCCCCCAATAACCTTTGAATCCAGACTGCTTCCTTGCAAGTTGCTGTAGCCGCCATGTATTATGCTTCTCATGTAGATAGAGCCACAATAGTTTGCAGTTTCGAAACCCAACTTACAACTCCTCTTGCAAGTGTAAACACATAGCTCGTAGTGGATTTGCTTTTGTCAAGATTGCAGGAAAAATCTGAGTCCACATAGCCTCTAAAAGTTAATTCTGATCATCCATAACACAATGCAACATCTGAGGTTCCTCTGATGTATCTCAGAATCCTCTTTACTGTGCTCCAATGCTCTCTACCAGGATTCGCCATGTATCGACTAACCGCTCTTACTGCTTGTGCAATGTCTGGTCTTGTACATATCATAGCGAACATCAAACTTTTTACTGCTGATGCATATGGTACTCGAGACATCTCCTCCTCTCTGCTTCATTGCTAGGACACATCTTGGAGGATAACTTAAAATTAACAGGAAGTGGGGTAGAAATTGGCTTATAATCTTGCATATTTAAGCGCAACAAGATTTTGTTGAAGTATCTCTTCTGAAAAAGCCAAATCTTCCTATTACTTATGTCTCGGTGAATCTGCATCCCTAGAATCTTATTTGTTGGTCCCAAGTCCTTCATGTCAAACTCCCTAGCCAACTGTGCCTTTAATTCTTGGATTTGATCTTTGTTTGGGTCTGCTACCAATATGTCATCCACATACAACAATAGGATAATGAAGTCTTTCTCACCATCAAACCTTTTGTAATACGTACAATTGTCTGAACTTAGTCTGTTGTATCTAAAGCTAATAATGAAGGATTCAAATCTCTTGCACCAACACCTCGGCGCCTGTTTGAGACCGTACAGAGATTTGTTCAACCTACAAATCAAGTTCTTCTTGCCTGTTTCAGCAAAACCTTCTGGTTGGAGCATATAAATTTCTTCTTCAAGATCTCCATGAAGAAAAGCAGTCTTCACATCTAATTGCTCTAGATGTAGATCAAACGTAGCACACATTGCCAAGACTACTATGACTGTCGTGAGTTGAACCACAGGTGAAAATATCTCATTGAAGTCAATACCTTCTTTCTGAGCATATCCTTTTACCACCAATCTTGCATGATACCGCTCCACTTGGTCATTACCATCATGCTTGATCTTGTAGACCCATTTGTTGTCGATGACCTTTCTTCCTTGTGGTAGCGTAACATGATCCCACGTCTTGTTCTTGTGTAGAGCATCAATTTCTTCCTGTATTGCTGCCATCCACAGGGATACATCCGAGCCTTTGATTACCTCCTAGAAAGATGATGTCTCTCCATCCTCTGTTAAAAGACAGTATGCAACATTGCACTCCGTAACGTACTCCGAGTGCCATAATGGCCGTCTTCTCGCACGATTTGATCGACGAACCTTATGGAGCCTCGGACTCGACTGGTTCTTGTACCTCGTGCTCTGGTGCTGCTTTAGAAGAAACTAGATCTTCATCTGGTTTATCTTCCACCTGAATTGTAGTAGTCTCTAGATTCTCCTTTGACGTGCTATTGCTTCCATCCTTCTTGTGCAGCTGATCTTCTACAAAGATCACATTCCTGCTGACAACAACCTTGTGGGTAGTGGAATCCCACAGGCGATACCCCTTCACACTGTCAGCATACCCCAAGAACATGCACCTCCTGGATTTCGGATCCAACTTCGTTCTTTCTTGGGCATTGTACATCACATACACGGGACATCCGGACCAATGTAAAGTAGAATAATTCGTCGGCTTGCCAGTCCACATCTCCATCGATGTCTTCAGCTCAATTGCCGTTGATGGCGATCGATTTATGACATAACAGGCGATTTTGGCTGCTTCTGCCCAAAAAGAGTTGGGTTGACTTGCAGTTTGCAACATAGCTCTCATCCTTTCTGCAAGAGTTCTGTTCATCTGCTCTGCCACGCCATTTTGTTGAGGTGTGTATATGACCGTGAACTGTCTTTTGATACCTTCTCGCTTACACAGTTCAAGAAACTCGTCGTCTGTATACTCCCTACCATTATCTGTCCTCAAGCACTTGATCTTCTTTCCAGATTCAAGTTCCACATGCGCTTTGAAGTCTTTGAATACTGGAAACACATCTGACGTCTTCTTGATTGGATACACCCACAATCTCCTGGAGTAATCATCAATGAAAGACACAAAGTACTTCGCTCCTCCTAGGGACATTTATGGTGATTCCCATACATCAGAATGAACTAAGTCTAGAATGCATTCACACCTGGCTTCAGATCTGCTAAACTGCAATCTATGTTGTTTACTTGTAACACAATGCTCACAAAACAGTAGATTCACCGATTTGAGCCATGGAAGCAACTTCCAGTCGGAGAGAATTTTCAAACCGCATTCAGACATATGAACTAGTTTGAGATGCCACATTATTGTCGACTCTTCTTCCTTGCTGGTCGATGCGACACATGCAACAACTTCTTACAGTGTTTCTCCATTAGGCATGAATAGATTTGCTGCAATCTTTTCTGCCTTCATGACCACAAGTGCGCCTCTGACAATCTTCATGACCATTTTCAATATGGGTCTTACATCCAAGGCTATCTATTTGTCCCAAAGACAATAGATTCTTCCCCAAGCCCTTCACGTGCCGTACCTCCTGGATGGTGCGAATCATACCATCAAACATTTTAAGCTTGATAATACCAATACCAGCGATTTCCAAAACATGATCATCACCCATGTGTACAGAACCTCCTGAGATTGGTTCTTATGTGTGGAACCACTCTCTCCGGGAAGTCATGTGCCATGTTGCTCCTGAGTCTAGTAACCAGACATCAGATAACTACTTTTTGCCTCCAACTACTGTTCTTGTTTCGCTGTATAGAACTTCACCATCATACCGGGTACTGCCACATTTCTTTGAGCATTTGATGACTCAGGGTCTCCACTCTTCTTCTTGAACCAACAATGCTTCTTGAAGTACCCTTTTTGCCACAGTTGTGACACTTGTAAGTCTTCTTACTTCTTAACTTTGATTTACCATGATTCTGACTCCCTCTTGGGCCACGTTCCGTTGATCTCCCTCTCATCACCATCAAAGCTTCCACTTGCTGCGAACTTTCCTGTCTGTCTTCCTTGTTCTTGCGCCTAGTCTCTTTTTCCAGAACAGCAGCTGCAACTTCGTCGAAAACTAGATAGTCTGTCAGGATGTTGTTCGTCAGGATGATGATGAGTTGATCATACGAGTTAGGTAGACTTTGAAGTAGAAGCTCCGCACGTTCAATTGACTCTATTTTGCAACCCATTGATGTAAGTTGCAAAAAAGAGTATTCAGGGTGTTGATGTAGTCGGTCACCGGTGTCGCTTCCACCATTCGAAGAGTGTACAGTCTTCTTTTTAAGAAGATCTTGTTGTGGAGTGACTTGGCCTTATACAATCTTGTCAGAGTATCTCAAATCTCCTTTGCTGTCTTCTTTTCAGCCACACTGGATAGCACACCATCGGCTAGTGCCAAGTGCAGATCGGCAATTGCGTTGTCGTCCATCTCGTTCCACTTGCCGTCGTCGGTGATCTCCGTGGGCCTATCTCCAATTGCTGCCAAGCAATTGTCCTTTCTTAAGATTTTCTTGATCTTCATTTTCCACAACGAGAAATTACTCCCGTTGAATTTCTCAACATCAAACTTTGTTGTATTCGACATTTCCACTTCACACCCCGCAACCAAAGCTCTGATACCACTGTTAGGAAAGTTATGAGCAGAAGCTACCACACAACTAAAGTGAAATTGAGAAAGTGGCATTAAGGTGGATACCAATATTTTACGTGGAAAACCCCAAAGGAGACGGGGTAAAAACCACAGGCAATGTAGTGGAAAAATACTATTGAAAGTAAGGATTACAGCACATTCTCTCTAAATATTAGAAGAGTACAATTTTTACTCTCTTATAATAGGAGAAACACACTCACAAATTTGAGGAAAAATAGAAATATACAAATTATTTCTAAGGAGACACAATATTATCTCTCTTGAGAACACTCTTATAATATATCATTTTACTAATCGCTCTTTCTTTCTTCTTCCTCACTTTTCTCTGCAGCCAAACTCTTACTCCAACCCCAATTTATAGCGAACGAGTGAGAGATGTCAACATTTCCCAGATTTATTTTTTTCTCGTTTTCATTTACATTTGTCAAAAAGAATCGGCACCGAATTCGGTGCCGACCCATTAAGTGGGAGGAGGCCCCACCAAGTGGGTCTCCTCCTACTTTGCCGCACATTTGGAACTACATAACCACATGTTCACATATAGTCACCATCCTTCGGGAGTTATGACATTAGAGATAGGACACACTTACTAGTGACTGCAGAGCGGCGAAGATGACAACAGTGAGGTATCTTCCTAGGAAAGAATCAGCGAGGAAGCCACCGAGGAGGGACAGGAGGAAGGCGGTGCCCATGAAGTCGGTGACGATGTTGGCTGACTCGGCGGAGGGGAGGTGCATGGTCCCGACCAAGTAGGTCACTAAGTTCACAGCTATCCCCATTGTTGACAACCTCTCACATATCTCTATCCCTGTAAACATGAATTATAAGTTCATTAATCATGTAAATTAGTGTCTAAATGGATGAAGTTAATATTTTCAAAAATAAATAGTATATCATTAATTTGATCATGGTTAATGTGATTGATTTTTCATTAACTTTTGTGACAGCATGCATGTGAATGGGAGATAGTAGTAAATAGTGTCCTTAAAGGTTGCTCTTTTGGCAGCAATCATTGAGGAGAACTATTATTATTGAAGAGTATCTCTTGTCTCTAGTCTTAGCCATGGGAAACTATTTGCAAACAAAAGCTGCATGTGTATAAAGACCATTGGACTCAATCTTGCTTACAATCACAAAACACATGCAGGTAAATTATTAGTACTTCTCAAATAAAAAGGGTTTTACTAACAGATCTTTAATCTTTGATATAGAACTATAGAAGGAGGAGAAGGTATAATTATACAAATAAAATCTGAATAATCTACTTTTTATTTATCAAAAAGGTAAGTTCATATTTCATAGCTACTACTTATTTATCAAAACTACATAATATCTTTTAAAATTTTCACTGTATGTTTGTCGCAACTTGCAAGTGTAGCAAGTACAAGTTAAAGTAACCTCAGAGAAAGGCATTGTTCAATTTACATGAAAAAAACTTGAAGAAAAGCTTACCATAGTTAATCGACTGACTAATAGGAATAAGATACTAGGAAAAGAATAGGTAGTCAACTTATTATTCAAAGATAAAACAATGGAGATATCTACTTATACATCATCAAGCAAAAACTAGTAAGAGATAGTTGAAGTTAGATCCATGGTTAATCCTCTAAAGTGAATTCCATTACTGAGAGAATAGTAGATATTTACATCCTCACACCAAAAATGTAGCTGAACCTTTGTTTTTTTTGTTGATAATAATAGCTGATGAACCTTCGTATATTTGATTTGTTAGCGAAGAGAAACTAGGAGTCTCAACAAATACAGCATAAGAAGAACTCTCACCCTATGAAGGGAGGAGAGGAAGAGGTGAAGTTTACTACCGACCTTTACCAGAAGGTAATAGCAATCAAGAATTAAAAATTTAAAAAGAAAGGAAAAAAGAATGAGAAAAAAAAGATATGATGAAAATTTTGAGCTGGCTTTTATCTGGCCATAACTCATGCAATGGCTGCTTTAGTTGCTTACCACGAAACAAAAGAAAGGATATATCTCTTATAATCAACTTTAAAAGGGAAATCTGTGGCTGCATGTACTCATGCATCTACTCATAAAAAAAATCTAAATAAATACAGACATTCACAACAGGTAATTTCCTAAAGAATGAGAGTAACTACTTCAAAACTACTGAGATTTTATTTGAACACTTGAGATTCTAAGTACATCATGTGTGCAAAAAAGTGCTAATAAATAAGACAAGAGAAAAGAGATGGGAAGAGGTAAAAGTCAAAAAACCTAGTATAAGTGTTGCAGGCACCCAACCCCCAGTGTTAGATCTGTCAGCTGGAAATCCTTTGTAATCCACTGCATCTGCTACTGACCAGCTCATCTTCTCATCCTAGGAATATACACAAAACCAAAGTTGAAATGAATTTTAGTGAACTGATGGCATCGAATTCATATGGACCCCTAGGAGAGTTTGAGGCTCACCATTGCTATGTCTCTAGAAATTTTAACACTTGCAATAATTAGAAAAAGTCTCCTGAGTCTAAGAGATATTCTCAACTCTCTCTCAAACTCACAAATCAGAAAACACTTGGTACATATCTTTTTATAGGCATAGGCATGAAACCCCTTTTGGCTAGCCCTACCAAAGGGGACCTCCACTATCATTTAAAATTAGTATTCCCCCTAGTTTGATATAATTGAATTTGATGTCATTCCCCCCCTATTTCAGAGCTTTCAAAATGAAGGAGAAGGTTCTAAGAGAATAACCATCTAATAAGAATACGATAAGCCAAGCAAGGCAACGTGTTATAATCTGTATGATCAAAATCATATGATCCTTCAATTATCTGTAGTGCGCAATTTGAGAATCCTGTGGTTATAATTGCATGAATCAGTTTACATACGGTCCTTCAATTGTGTAATAATAATCGTATGATAAAAATCTTGCGGTCCTTCAATTGTCGGTAGTGCACAATTGGAGAACCATAAAGAGCATCCTGTGGTTATGATCGCATGAATCAATTATTTACGGCTAACAAGTATTTTAACACGTATTTGACACTACTTCCTACACTTTTTAAACTCTACACATGCTTCCGACTAGAAGTGTTTGTACTTAAAATGTTAATCTTCCTGCATGTATACTTGTTCTGAGAAGATTCATACTCAAACTGAGGAGTCAAAAACTATTGAAAAAGAGGGAAATTGTATTTTATAATTTTATTCCATGGGAAAAAGTTATGAGAAATTTGATATGGATAGGTTGGCAGAAGGAATGAAGATGGAATATTGGAACATGCCTTGTTCACTGTTACCAAACACCAATACGTCTGTGTGGATCGTGATTTGCACCACAAGATACTGCCTATCACTCTCTCTAGTGCTCTTTGAGCCCCACAGTAGAAACCACCTCCATTTGCTTCCTCTCCTCAGGTTTGATTCTATCGCTGTATCAGACCATCATTTATATTTTCAGAAATGATGCATCTTTTGGCTAAGATAAAAGAACATCAATTTTGGAATCGCTATCGGCCAAGCCAGGGAAGGTATGCATGTTTCAATTTTTTTTTATTTTTAAAATTTATAAAAAGATTGAGATATGCTACTGAAGTTAGATTGGCAATACCACCACATAACTCTACTTTTGGACTACACTAACTTATTCGAACAAATCTCTCCTCCCCACTTGCAATCGAGAAAATTTGTATTTGTTGCATACGAGAAGGGACCATGGGTTGAACATGATACATGTCAAAGAGTAACCAAAATGGATATTGCAACCGAAAAATCAACACAATCTACCACAAAAACTAGCTATAAATGTGATCAACATTGCGGACAAGGAAAGACTCGTAGTATGACTACCTACCTGCATCTAAATCACAATTTGGCAAAGTTACATAATTTTGTCCAGTTTGTGAGTTAATCTAATCTGTAATCAGAATGTAATCAATATGCTATTGCTTGGTCATCTCATTAATTGTGTATCACTATATATATGAGTGAGATGGATGGCTAAATTATCAACCAGTAGATCCTGAGACCATCACTTCTGGAACAGAGTAGTTGAGGAACTATAAATAATAATAATAATACTATTTGAAACCTCTGTTTTAAATATTTGAATAGAGTAGAGCCATTAATCTTGTTAAATTGGGGACCAAGAGAATCTCCCAAAGCCAATGGAGACTTCACATGGTTTAGGGGTCCATCAACATTTCCAATCTTCTTTGCTATTCTTTGATTGGTAGTGGAAGTACAATATTCCTCTATAATGCAATAGCGTAAAGTTTTTGTTATAGCGAAATATTCAATCCTATCTATGTGTTGTCATAGTAAACTAAAAAACTAGTCAGGTTGAAACCTAAATTTTGTAGGTGTTAAATTTGCTGTTACAAGGTCATTTGCTGCTATCTGGGCTTTACCCAATACAGTAAACAGCTTAAGATTTGACCTTTAAAATGGGGAACTTTTTGCCCTGCTGACTAAGAGTGCGTTTGTTTTGATATTCTGAATATAGTTTTCTGAATAGAGTATTCTGAATAGAGTTATTCTGAAAATGAGTTTAAAAGCTGTTTGTTTATATTGTTTTCTGAATACTGTATTCTGAAAGCTGTTTATCTGAAAAAGAGAGTTTAGAAGCTGTTCTGTTATATTCCTAGCTGAAAACTGTTATCTGAAAGCTGTTTTTCTGAAAAAACGAGTTTAAAAGCTGTTTGGTTATATTTCTAGCTGATCCCTGTTATGTGAAAGCTGTTTTTCTGAAAAAACGAGTACAAAAGCTGTTCGGTTATATTTATAGCTGAAAATTATTATGTGAAAGCTGTTTTTCTGAAAAAACGAGTTTAAAACCTGTTGTGTTATATTTCTTGCTGAAAACTGTTATCTGAAAGCTGTTTTTCTGAAAAAGCGAGTTTAAAAGCTGTTTGGTTATATTTCTAGCTGAAAACTGTTATCTGAAAGCTGTTTTTCTGAATAAACGAGTTTAAAAGCTGTTCTGTTATATTTCTAGCTGAAAACTGTTATATGAAAGCTGTTTTTCTGAATAAACGAGTTTAAAAGCTGTTCTATTATGTTTCTAGCTGAAAACTGTTATCTGAAAGCTGTTTTGCTGAAAAAGACAGCTACAAAGCTGGTCTGTTATATTTCTAGCTGAAAACTGTTATCTGAAAGCTGTTTTTCTGAAAAAGACAGCTTAAAAGCTGTTCTGTTATGTTTCTTGCTGAAAACTTTTATCTGAAAGCTGTTTTTCTGAATAAACGAGTTTAAAAGCTGTTCTGTTATATTTCTAGCTGAAAACTGTTATCTGAAAGCTGTTTTTCTGAAAAAAACAGCTTTCAGAGCTGTTCTGTTATGTTTGTAGCTGAAAACTTTTATCTGAAAGCTGTTTTGCTGAAAAAGACAGCTACAAAGCTGTTCTGTTATATTTCTAGCTGAAAACAGTTATCTGAAAGCTGTTTTTCTGAAAAAGACAGCTGAAAAGCTGTTTTGTTATGTTTCTTGCTGAAAACTTTTATCTGAAAGTTGTTTTTTTGAATAAACGAGTTTAAAAGCTGTTCTGTTATATTTCTAGCTGAAAACTGTTATCTGAAAGCTGTTTTTCTGAAAAAAACAGCTTAAAAGCTGTTCTGTTATGTTTGTAGTTGAAAACTTTTATCTGAAAGCTGTTTTGCTGAAAAAGACAGCTACAAAGCTGTTCTGTTATATTTCTAGCTGAAAACAGTTATTTGAAAGCTGTTTTTTTGAAAAAGACAGCTGAAAAGCTGTTCTGTTATGTTTCTTGCTGAAAACTTTTATCTGAAAGCTGTTTTTCTGAATAAACGAGTTTAAAAGCTGTTCTGTTATATTTCTAGCTGAAAACTGTTATCTGAAAGCTGTTTTTATGAAAAAAACAGCTTAAAAGCTGTTCTGTTATGTTTCTAGCTGAAAACTTTTATCTGAAAGCTGTTTTGCTGAAAAAGACAGCTACAAAGCTGTTCTGTTATATTTCTAGCTGAAAACAGTTATCTGAAAGCTGTTTTTTTGAAAAAGATAGCTGAAAAGCTGTTCTGTTATGTTTCTTGCTGAAAACTTTTATCTGAAAGCTGTTTTTTCTGAATAAGACAGCTTAAAAGCTGTTCTGTTATATTTGTAGCTGAAAACTGTTACCTGAAAGCTGTTTTCCTGGAAAAAACAGCTTAAAAGCTGTTATGTTATGTTTCTTACTGAAAACTTTTATCTGAAAGCTGTTTTGCTGAAAAAGACAGCTACAAAGCTGTTCTGTTATATTTATAGCTGAAAACTGTTATCTGAAAGCTGTTTTTCTGAAAAAAAGAGCTTAAAGGCTGTTCTGTTATATTTCTAGCTGAAAACTGTATTCTGAAATCTGTTTTACTGAAAAAAAGAGTCCAAAAAGCTGTCCTGTTATATTTGTGACAATTTTGAAAATCAATTTGCATTCATCATTTGCTGACCTTTTTTTAAATTGTTGCAGTTAGATTGCAATGTTGTACAAGTATTGGAACAATAAGCTTATGAGCATGCATGTGAATGGAGCAAAAATCAGACGCCATCATCTCCAAGATTGGTTCGTCACGTTAGAGTACAAAATTAAAAGAAAATCTTGTATGGATGTTTTTGTGAAGCAACTAATCTCAGTTCATGTATACTGATTATGCAATTTGGATAAATGTGTTGATGTTATCACTGCCTCTTTTGGTAATTGCAGTACTTCAGTATTAACTGAAGAGTATTTTTGGGTTTGTTTTATTGAGATTGCATGTGAAAACAAATAGGATCTATTTTTCGTGTTTCTGGATATGAGCAGTATTTGGATTTCTTGGATCGCGTGCAGTGTCTGGATGACTCTAACTAGTTGGATAAACTGATTCTGCTCAACGGTTAGGTTGCAGTTTTTCAAAAAAAATATGCAATGGAAAATTTCTAAAGGCTGAGCCAAACAATTTATTCAGACAAATAAGCACTACATATTCGAAATAAAAACAATCCCATTCAACGACACTCAACCAATTTATTCAACAAACCAAGCTTATTTCATTACTTTTGTTTACATTGTTCAACAATCTCACATAAAGTATCATTAATTGCATGGGATCGATACATATATTATGAAAATAAGTTCTACAATTTGTTGTCAGCAATCATTACAAACAAGCATGCTGTTAAATCTCCTATTTTGTTCCCTACAGTCACTGCATGTCGCCTGGAGCTGCTGCTGCTACTTCTTAACTCCCTGATTTAAAAAAGCGAGGACAGGCAGATCTACAAACAAAGAAACAAAATGAGAAACTTGCTGCATTAGAATTCAAAAATATTCAAGGAAGAATAAATTGTGCAGCAGAAACTTGCTACATTAACCATAGGAGGAAAAGGAAAATGATAACCAAAGTTGAAATTTGCAAGATCCAAACATTTGCAGACTGAGGCCCATGCTGAACAATAAGGAAACCTGAAGACCTGAATCATTCTGAACCATGCTAAGAAGATTATATAAAGTGTAAGATAACAATGTTAACAATGCTACTAAGAAGCAGGAAACCAGCTTAAGCAGATAACAATGGAGACTTTGTAAAGAAACTGAAAGTAAACATTACAAAATAAAATACGGGAGGGGTGCAAACATTACAAACTTTGTAAAGAAACTTTGCGTATAAATTTTTTCTGGGCATTTCTTCTCACTTTGTATTGACTTGGAGGCATAGACCACAAAATAAAATATGGGATCAGCTGCCATCATCTCCCACTTTGTATCTTCCTTCACAACAAAAATATGTTCAAAAACTTCATACTGAGCCAGCTCAATTGCACATTTGTTGCATACCTATACAGCAGTATGCAATTTTTTCGTTAATAATCTCCCAACCTTTTTTATGTACTCATCACAGCATCGTCTTTGTTTGTGTGCAATATAAACCATACTGTATGTAACAATCTCCCACCATGTTGTTACTAATATATAAACCATCAGTATGACTTAAAAAACCACCATGAGGGGCACCCACACTCAGCCCAGCATTGTATCAGTTTGTGTGCAGTACAAACCATCAGTGTGCTAGTGCGTTTGTTTCAATATTTTTCACCCTCTATTCTAAATACAGTATTGGGAGTTGGCATTTGTTTTAAGTTGAATATCTCAAAACACCATTGAGAATACTGATACCCCTCATTTTCGATATTCCCAACCCATCATTGTATCAGTTTCTGTGTAGTACAAACCATCAGTGAGCTAAAAATCTCCCACCATGTTGTTACTTATATATAAACCATCAGTATGCATTAAAAAACAACCATGATGGCCACCCACACTCAGCAAAGTATTGTATCAGTTTTTGTGCAGTACAAAAAATACCATCAGTGAGCTAAAAATCTCCAACCATGTTGTTACTTATATACAAACCATCAGTATGCATTAAAAAACCATACATGATGGGCACCCACACTCAGCACAGTATTGTATCAGTTTCTGTGCAGTACAAACCATACAGTGTGCTAACAATCTCCCACCATGTTGTTACTAATGTATTAACCATCAGTATGCATTAAAAAACAACCATGATGGGCACCCACACTCAGCAATGTATTGTATCAGTTTTTGTGCAGAAAAAAAAAACCATCAGTGAGCTAATAAAAATCTTCCACCATGTTGTTACTAATGTATAAACCATCAGTATGCATTAAAAAACTACCATGATGGGCACCCACACTCAGCAAAGTATTGTATCAGTTTTTGTGCAATAAAAAAAAACCATCAGTGAGCTAACAATCTCCCACCATGTTGTTACTTATATATAAACCATCAGTATGCAGTAAAAAACAACCATGATGGGCACCAAGACTCAGCAAAGTATTGTATCAGTTTGTGTGCAGTACAAACCATCATTGTGCTAAAAAACTCCCAGCATGTTGTTACTTATATATAAACCATCAGTATGCATTAAAAAACAACCATGATGGGCACCCACACTCAACACAGTATTGTATCAGTTTGTGTGCAGTACAAAAAAACCATCAGTGTGCTAAAAATCTCCCACCATCTTGTTACTTATATACAAACCATCAGTATGCATAAAAAAACCACCATGATGGGCTCCCACACTCAGCAGAGTATTGTATCAGTTTGTCTGCAGTACAAACCATACAGTGTGCTAACAATCTCCCACCATGTTGTTACTAATACAAATACCATCAGTATGCCTTAAAAAACCACCATGAGGGGCACCCACACTCAGCACAGCATTGTATCAGTTTGTGTACAATATGGAAATTAACCAAGTTAAACACAAATTGCTTTCTCATATCACAGAAGAAGTCTTCATCAAATTTGATGTAGAATTAAGGCCTTACGTTCGTTCAAAGCAAACAACAATAACTACTTCAAAGAGTATTAAAAGATCAGAATTTAACATCATCACTTCCAAAATTTGAAACGGACACAATGCTGCCACAAACTGATACAATACTGTGCTGAGTGTGGCTGCCCCTCAAGGTGGTTTTTTAATGCATATTGATGGTTTGTATATAAGTAACAACATGGTGGGAGATTTTTAGCACACTGATGGTTTGTACTGCACAGAAACTGATGGTTTACTGCCATGAGCATTTGATACACATCAGTGTAAAATTTTTTTCCCTAATCATAAAAAACAGTATCCTCAGCTGGCATTTGTTTTGAGTGTTTTTTCCAAACACTATTGAGAATACTGGGCTGCCCCCTCTTTATAATACATATTGCAAATAAGGATTCACTAATCCTTATGCATTATAATACATATTGCAGAATCAGAGAACAAAGTAGAATCATCCGAATACTAGTGCAAGTCATCTGGAAAAATCAGATGCATCAAAATAGATGAAAACATGCTGGTTGTTCAGCAATTATTTTTTTAAAGTTTCCTTAAGTAATAAACTGAGTTGGCCTTTGTTATAAGTGATATTTTGGAAACACTATTCAGAATACTGATACCCCCACTCTGTTTTGCAGCAAAAAAGCTTCTTTTGGATAGGAATATATCAGATCCTCCCCAAAACCATAAAAGCAGTGCATAATTCCCGGGGAAAAAAACATAGTCGCAGTCTCAGATTCATCATGCTCAATGATAAAAACTCCATACTAGAGCTGCATTATTTACAATGCCACGCCCACTAGTACAAAGCACTGTTCTTGAAAATCCGTTCGTCATTGACTATAGCGACATCATCTTCGTTAGGTTTAAAAAACAATTGTGTTCACTAACTGCTTTTGATTAACGTGAATAGTTTTTCATCAAAAAACACTTAAAACAAAGGCCAAGTCAGGATATAAGCTGTCCCAAAAAAGAAAATCATATTTGTCGTAGGCTCAGATTGTTCAATTCAATGATAAAAAATTCAGGACAGGACTGCATCTTTACAATGCCACGCATACTGCTACTGAGTACAATGTTCACCCCCCTATCCCCTTCCCACTTTACCGTCAACAATAATGGAATTCATCATCATTGTTTACCACAATGGATTCATTCTTACTTAACCTTTCATTCCAAACATCAACCACAGATCAGTTTAAAGGGTATTATACATCATTTCAGTGGTTATTCAATCATATACCCCAATCTCAATATCTGTTGCTTGACGATACTATCAAGCAGAAAGCGGCAACGGGGTGGGGGAGGGACACATTTCACATTGAATGAAACCCTATCATCATTGCCTATTACGACACTCATCTTTGTTAGGTATTCAAAAAATGCAATTTGGATTACTTACTGCCACCGACAATTCCATCCATTTTTTGTAGCCAATCATGTGCACAACATATTTTCGTGCCCAATACCTGTTCATTCAAAAATTACATTCGTTAAATAGTTCGAAAAAATAATACAATGAAACAATATTACATTCAAATTACATTAGTGTGTAGCATCCCACATTGCCATGGCAATATCATCCCTTTTCTTATTCATATGTCTCAATTGGGAAGATGATAAATCCAACCCCTGCGATGTGGATGCGATATCTTCGGTGTGTTGATGATGTACTAATTGTTCACCATCGAGTTCCTCTAAAAATGCATCGTTTTGTGAATATAGGCATATAAAATTGTGGAGTGCACAACAGGCTGTGACCATCATAACTTGATTTGTATACAGGTAGTTTGGCATGTTCTCGAAGATGGCAAACCTCTTCTTGAATACACCGAACGTTCTCTCAATCACATTCCGTAACCTAGCATGTTGTTTATTAAAAAGTTGTCTAGGTTGGGTTGGTGCATGGTTGGCCCCTTGAAAGTCCTGTAAGTGGTATGGCTCACCACGGTATGGCGCCAAAAAACCAGGCATATTGGTATAACCACAATCTACTAAGTAGTATCTATCGTTCGGTGGGATTGGCAATAATTTTTGTGCTAATGCAGTATGCATTACACGGGAATCGTTCGCACTGCCTTCCCATCCCGCGTAAACAAATGTAAACAGCATGTTAAAATCGCATGCTGCCAATACATTTTGACTTACAATACCCTTTCGAGAGCGACAAGCGTTGCTTCGACTAGCGGGAACTGTAGCTTTGATTAACGTGCCATCAGCAGCACCAATAGCTCCTTACATTAATGAATTGTAATAATACCATTCACAAATCCAAACTAGGAAAAAAATTTAATACGGAATGACACAATCAGGGTGACGTAATACCTGAAACCAAGGGTAAAAGTCCTCTGAATTAGCGATTCTGTGATGTACAAGTGTATAATCAGGGGGTTTGATAAGGAATGCTGCTGCTCTTGCCAGACCTTTCAATACCATTGTAAAGTGCTTTTGGATTGTTTGAGTTGAGTGGTTAAACGTACTACCGGCTAGTCGCATTCTTGAACTATGACCGACAATATACAGGAAAATTGCCACGCTTTCCTCGAAAGACACTCGTTTATGACTTGAAGACTCCGCTGTTCCCTCGCAATAGTTCTCATTTTGCAGGAAAGCACACAAGGCCATAAAACATTCTTGGTTCATACGGAATATTCCATGGAACTCTTCCTGGGAACCCTCTAACATATTATCCAAATATTCACGTCCTGTTTGCTTTTTATTAGTGGACCTTGTACGGTCAAGTTCTTCACATAATTCAGTTAGCAAGATTATATTCATCACCTCTTCGAGATCGTCACTACTGGATGAAGAAGTATCCATAACAGAGGATGCACTTGCAGTAGTAACTCACTATAAACAAGAAGATAGAAATCATTTTGAGAAAATCCCATATCAAGTGCACACACATTTAATAATACGACTATATGCAACGAGATTTACGGAATCACAAAATAACATATTGCATGATGGTAGAATTCCACAAGCTCTAGGATTGGAAAAAGATAACAAGGTATACTACTACTAGCAAATCTATTTTGAGGATTAAATTTAAATTATAACATTACAAATTTAAATTAAATAAAATAAGCAATTTGTTCACCGTCAAGCCGTCATACTACAATCAACCTCAAGAAAATACGGAAATAATCTTAAAAAATTGTCTACAACATGATTTGTTCATCCCATTAGGCTGAATGGGATGACTACAGGGTGGCATAAAAATGCAGCGCCAACTCCTGCTGTTCTCGAGACATACGGAGGAAAGCATGACAAATGTTCGGATTTTGAAACAGGTAATGTCCTGCTTTTAAAGCTACAATTGGATCAAGCCTTGTCATCGCACTTATTATATCTTGGCATTGATCCTGTTCGGCCAAAGCAGGGTTAATCGAGGCATCACTGTCTACCTCATTTTCATTCTTGTACCTGCTTCTTTTGACCTCTTGAGTTTGCTTACAGACGTCAAGATATTCTTGCACCATTGACATTGCTGATCCGCGGCCACTTGATGCACTAGATTTTCGTTTGCGTGATCCCGACCCCGAACCCATTGGCACATCATCAGCCTCATCAATCACATTTACGTGTGATTGATGGGAGTGGCCAAACTCATAGTTCATCCTCCGCGCCTCCTCATCCTCGAACCCCCTTTGTGTGGAGGCCCTTGCCACATTGCCCTGGGCTACAGATTCCTCCATTATTTTTGTCAATGCATCAAATTTTGGCAACCCCTTATGTTGGTATTTTTTGCAGCAGGATGCATCTATTCACAGAATATGTTGTTACTATGCAAGTATTAGATTGAAGATGAAGTATAATAAAAAGGATTCACAAACAAAAAACAAAGTTTGAGATTATATATATTAACCTTAACATATTGTTCCCAAACCGGTAACTCGCAAGTAACGGTTTCGTTGGCTTCATCCCAACCAAAACCGCTCTGTTTCCTCATATCAGCAAACACCTTCCATTCTGATTTAAGTCTTCTATATTTCGACTTCAGTTGTGGTACCGAGAATGAATGCCCACACACTTGATGCATTTGTAGCGCAAAATTACTCCAGGTTTTAGCCTCGAATGTGTTGCTTTTTAGAAAGCCATTGTCAACTGCAACCTCCATAATGTTGACAAAATATTCTGTAATATGGGGAGGCCACAACCCATAATCCTCCTCCACTGCCTTCTCCTTTTCCCTACCCATATTACTCATCTATTTTGAACAAATACCAATAAAAAAAATGCCAAATTCCTTCAATTAGTTTAAAAGCTGATCGGATAACTCTAGGTTGCAAGTAGCCACCAATTACACAAAAAAATGGTAACTTTGAATTCGGCTAACAGTGTGCAGTCTGGATCGTTTAACGAAATTTTTTTCGGTGCAAAAGCGTATTAAAAATTGGCGCAAATTGGTAAAGAAAAACAACCAAATAAAGAATACAATCGCGGTTCATACCTTTGATTGGATTTTAACAACGAAGAAATTGTCAGCACAGGATTCAACCTTGCATAGCTCTTTGATCCGATTTGCCCTTCGTTCCCTAGCTCTTCTCCGATATGCAGCACGGGTAGTGCAAACCATTAACCCCCAACCAAAACTCCTCAACCCCTCACCAATTCGACACAGAAATAGACAGATATCGAAGTCGCCAGCGAGAGAATCACACGTTTTCGCTCGATTTCACAGTATAATTGCTCGGGAAATCGTGGATTTGGGGTGGGGGGGGAGTGGGAGATCAGATCTGGGTTCTTCAAAGAAGGTAGAAGACAACGGAGTCGACCAGATCTCGTGAGTGAGAAACGAGAGAGAGAGCTCGTGAGTGAGAAGAGAGGAGAGATGGGTTGGGAGACGTTGTTTGGAAGAGAGGGGAAGGTAGAAGACAACGAATGCAGAACCAGATCTCGTGAGTGAGAAGAGAGAGAGAGCTCGTGAGTGAGAAGAGAGGAGAGATGGGTTTGGGGAGACCAGATTTCGAAGAGACCTTGTCGAAAAGAGGGGGGAAGGTAGAAGACAACGGAGCTCGACCAGATCTCGTGAGTGAGGAAAGAGAGAGAGCTCGTGAGTGAGAAGAGAGGAGATGGGTTGGGGGTATCGAAAATGGGAGGTATCAGTATTCTCAATAGTGTTTTGAGAAAACACTCAAAACAAACGCCAACTCCCAATACTGTATTTAGAATAGAGGATTCAGAATATCAAAACAAACACACTCTAACTTTTTGAAAATATTGAGCGATGTGACCCACTTTCGAAGATATTTACCCAACTAACCCAGTTTTGGACATGTTACCATAACACGTTCTTGGAAATAATGACATGGGTTAATTCTAAAATAAAAAATCCGTGTGCCGCTATTTGGAGTAACGACATTATTTAACTTATTCTCAATCGTGTACTCTATGTGACTTGGAAACAAATGCAAGTGTGAAAAAATTCTATAGATGATGCCGTTATTTCCAACAACGGCATTCATATTACAGATGCTGTTGTTATAGATAGCGGCATCAGTTATTAGATATTTTGCATATAAATAGTGGACCCCTCTTCTCATTCCCCTTTCACTTTAGATCTGTTTCCCTCTCTCTCACTCCCAAAACCCAAAAACCCTAAAACCTAAAATCCCACAATTGTTTCCTTTCAAACTTCATATCTCCTACCTCCTCACTCTCCCTCTCCCTCTCCCACCCAAATTCAACTCCTCCATTCTCAAAATCTCCAACATTGTATTGTGTCATCTCATTCTTCATCCACGACGTATGTTCAAGCTATCCAAGATACGGTCTAATTTGAAGGTATTATTATAACCATATGTTTTATATGTATGCATAGGTTATACTTATGAGTAGTTAATGACTTGAATATGTTTGAATCTGTATGTTTAGGTATGGAATATGATATACCTATTTGGTTATATTTTTGGGGTGAAATAATTCGAGATCGAAAATTGGATATTGTTATAGCGATGTTGAACAACCGTTCATTATTTGGGCTCCCCGTAACTTTATATATTCACAACTAGTAGATAAGATATTTGAAGTTACGAATTGGGATAGAGGTGAATTGAGTGTCAAAATCAAAGCCCGTTATGCTGCCGGTAAAGGAGAAGTGCAATATTTGATGGCAGTTCTTGTAGATAATGATAATTTTTTGAGGTCCATGATTACTAGGACACTTGATCCAAATTGTAGTTGGACTGCATTGGAGTTATATATTGAGCAAATGAAGCTTCCAAATACTAGGCCAGTTGTTATTCCAAGTCCAAGTCCCGTTAGGAGTTTGAAACCATTTGCCGAGTCACATGCAAGAATACAAAATACACAAGAACACATTAGCACAACTCCAACAGAACCTATTACCACTGAATATGAGCTGGTACATTCGTTCACCTCAACACAAAATAATGTCCACACCGACATGGTCATGCAAGACCTTGACAACGCCATTGTAAATAACAATTTGGTAGAATAGGAAGAAGATGAGGATCACGGTCTTGAAGTTGAGGAGGATGCCGATGAAGCTCCGGTTAATGATGTCAACGTTCATGTGCCAGTTAACAATGTGATGTTGCCAAATCAATCCATTACTGCATCTGTACATGAGGTTCAATTGAGTGAATGGATGTCCCGTGCGACCGTACATGAACATGCACAATCTTTCGTCGGCTCTTCGAACATGGATGAACTCTCCATAGGTCAAAAATTTCAAACTAAAGATAGTATACAACGTCAAGTGAAGATGAACTCCGTGAAGAATAATCGAGAATTCGTGACGGTGAAATCGACCCCTAGTTTATACTATGTCAAATGTAAATACGCACCGATCAAACATTCACTCGAGGAGATTGTAGAAAATTTGGAACTTGTAAATGTAGTAGGTTGTCCATGGCGATTGCATGCAATATTCTTCACTCGTGGTGAAGAATATTGAAGGTCCGCATACATGTGTGAATCCAACATTGAATCAAGATCATAGTAAAATTGATTTTACGATTGTATCAACGATGATATTGAAAGTTGTCACGACACAACTAGGAGTAACACCAAGGGCCATAATTGAGATAGTCAAGCTTCATTTCAATTACATTATTTCATACATGAAAGCTTGGAAGGCGAAATATAAAGTAATTAAGTGGTTGTATGGTTCCTTTCAAGAAGCTTACACTAAATTACCTTATCTTCTTATAGCAATTCAAGCCTCAAATCCAGGAACGGACGTCCATTGGGCCAAGAATGTGTCCGGTCCCACCAAAGAAACATTTAAGGGGGGTCTTTTGGGCATTTTGCCCCTCGATCGAGGGGTTTAAGACATGCATACCAGTTATAAGTGTTGACGGAGCACATTTGTATGGAAAATACAAAAGGTTGTTTGTTGATAGTTGTTTCACCCGATGCAAATGGTAGGTTATTTTCATTTGTGTTTGCAATAGTGGATGGAGAGAGCATAGAAACCTGGACATGGTTGTCACAGACCATGCTGGTCTATGTGATCGTCATGCGGGCAATTTGTCGCCAATGGACAATGAGTTCGGAACATGGAAGGAGCCACTTGCTTATCATCGTTATTGTATGCGACATTTTGCTACTAATTTTTTAAAAAAAATTGGGAACAAGTTTTTGATGAATAAGCTTAAGGTGATCATGTGTCAAAGTCAGTCTAAGAAGTTTGAGGCAAAGATTGCACAACTTGAAGCGGCTAATGTTGATGGGGCTAATTGGTTGAAGGAAAAACCGATTGAGAAGTTGGCACTTTCCGCCAATGGAGGCTATCGATATGGTATAATGACTACAAATCTATCGGAAGTGTTCAATTCGGTTTTAAAAGGTGTCCGTAGCTTGCCCGTCACGACAATTGTGGAAATGATATTCTTTCGTCTCAACATGTACTTTACTGACCGTCGTGAAGTAACACAGACCCTTATTAGCTAAGGAAAATTATGGGCACCACATGTTCAAGACATTATTGATTTGAGGTGAGAGAAATCAAATTTGCATGAGGCTATAATATTTAATAACCAGCCTAGTGTTTTCGGAGTTAAAACTGGCATTAGAATGGATAATGGACATCAAAAGGGTGGACATTGGCATACTGTTAACCTCGGGAGTCGTACGTGTACTTGTGGGAAATTTCAGCTCTATCACGTTCCATGTTCTCATGTAATGGCCGCTTTTGCCTCCCGTGCAATTGGTTATCAACCTTACATTGATTCATTTTATTTTACAAGTTCATTAGCACTAACGTGAGCACCAACTTTTTATCATATCCAAGACAAATCTTATTGGCTGACGCCGAGTGAATCGAAACTCATAGCCGATGCGAGTCACTTTTCTCTGCGACCTTTTCTAAAAGACGTATGATGAAAGGTCACCATAGGAGTACTCATATTCGCAACAATATGGATGCTAAATAAGGTGGGAGCACGGGTAAAATTTATTCTAAATGCTGGTAAGTGAACACAATAAGTGCAGTTGTAAGAATGTACCCAATGTAGGTCCATCTCAAACGACTGATATTTGAAGTTGTATCCCATATTTATATTTTTGCAAATTTGTTTATATGGGTGCCTTATATTGTAATATTTTTATGTGTTTGTATTGATTCTAATATGCAGATTTTTCATGAGTAATATTTTTTTTTAATATGTATCCGTAACTTATTATGATTTGCTAAGTTGGGTATGATGAACATTTTTTGTAATATATGATTATGTCAAGATGAGTCTGAGTGTGATACATGACGAAAAGATTTTGGAATGTTTGTGCATGTTTTGAACTAATTTTAAAATAACAGATGTCGTTGTTGGGAAGAACGACATCAGATACCTGTAATGTTATTCCCAACAACGACAATAGTTCAAAACATGCACAAGGTTTTTTATATTTTAATTTTACTTGTTGCCGCTATCTACAACAACGACAACAGTTAAACTGATGTCGTTGTTTCAGTTATCTCTATTTTTTGGAAGAAAAAATTTCTCTGCCTCCATAGTCTTTATTGGCAACAACGACATGAGAATAATGGACGTCGTTATTTGGAACAACGGCAACAGTTCAAATTTTTACTTATCAAAATTCATATATCTATTCCAACAGTTGCTGCTCTTCCAAACAACTGTTTCACTTATCTCATGCCGTTGTTTGGAAGAACGACTGTAGAGACAGAGAGTTTGGTAGAGAGGGCTATTGGAAGGAAAATTGTACTAAACATAATGTCGTTATTCCAAACATCGATATGAGATAACTGTTGTCGTTTTTAGAAACAACGTCAACAGTCGGGCCAAATATACGAATTTTGATAAGTTAAAAATTTGAACTGTTGTCGCTGTTCCAAGCAACGACATCAGTTATTTTGATGCCGTTATTGACAATAACGACTGTGGAGGCAGAGAAGCTATTTGGTGGGGAAAATTGGAGATAACTGATGTCGCTGTTCAGAATAACGATATTATTTGCAGTGTTGTCGTTGTTGTAAAGAACAGCAACAAGTAAAATTAAAATGTACAGATTTTTGTGCATGTTTTGAACTGTTGCCGTTGTTGGGAATAACGTTACAGGTATCTGATGTCGTTATTCCCAACATCGGCATATGTTATTGTAAAATTGGTTCAAAACATGCACAAACATTCACATACATTTCAGAGTAGTTTAAGACTTCAATTTGAATATGATCAACAAATGCAATTATAAACACCTTCAAATTAACATAATAAATAACACCAATAAACAATTCATCGGCAAATATATAGCATCAAGTTTTATATTTGCAACACAATATAAGTGGCAAAGACCACATTGAACCGAAGTTAACAATTTTATACGAGCACAAAAAATTGCATGAAGTTCACATTTATAACAGATCCCAATAAGTGGGCAAGTAAACAGTTACAAAATTACACAATTCCACATTGAACCTAACTAGGCGTATAGTGTTGCGGCTGCCTCCTCTTCCGTAATGAGACTCTCCTCCTACATTCTACAATATCTTGTGTCCCAGGTATACGGGGGCCAACCTCTTCTTCATGCTCCGCTTCTTCTTCTACAATCTCTTGTGATGATAGGTGAGAACCCGCACTCGGGATAGCCAGACTCTTCCGCCGTTGCCCATGTGAAGATGATGATTCCGTTTGTCTAGGTTGGGTTTGTTTGGATGGTGGTGAGGCAGCCTGAGCTTGTCTTGGTGGTGGTGGGGGATGTTGAGCTCGTCGAGTGGTTGGTCGGGGTAGTTGAGTTGTAGCTTCTGTTGATCCTAAAAGAGCAGCGAAGGCCGAGCTGTTTCCAACATCTTCAAGTGATAAACGACACGGAAGAAGGATTTCTCGCGCTATATCCTTGTAAGCTTTCGAAGCATTGCTTTTCAACACACCGGCACATTTTCATGCAATGTCCCATGTGTTGTCAATCTACAACAGCAATAAAATATAATAGAAGAAGTAAAAGAAAATATCTTAAACAAGTATGAGCAAAATGTCTATGAATATTTTAAAATAATAATTGTTAACATCTCCACAAATTTACCATGAGTCGGTACGAGGAGGCCTTTGGTTAATATTGTTAAGATTATTGGATGAGAATAATTCTTTATTGATTTATTGAATTGAGTACAATATGTCTCCTATATATAGGACAGAATAGAAGACTAAACTGATACATAAATAATATGGGACTAAACTAATATATCATCTAACACCCCCTCTCAAACTCAAGTTGGTCAAAGCAACAAGAGTTTGGAATACTGACGATGTTGATGTGGAAGGAACGACAAACTGTGGTGCATTGACGGCGCTTGATGGCGCATGTGACGGAACTGAGAAGTAGAGTGTTGCGGAAGGAAGTAGTGCATCTGAACTGAGGAATAGACTGATGGGATCTCACCTAACTTGAGAATGGTCGATGATAGGATCTCACCCCAGACTTGAGAATTATCGATGATGGGATCTCACCCCACACTTGAGAATTATCGATGATGGGATCTCACCCCTGAAATGAGAAATAGACTGATAGGATCTCACCCCTGAAATGAGAAATAAACTGATGGGATCTCACCCCAGACTTGAGAATGGTCGATGATAGGATCTCACCCCAGACTTGAGAATTATCGATGATGGGAACTCACCCCTGAACTGAGATATAAACTGATGAGATCTCACCCCTGACTTGAGAATTGTCAATGATAGGATCTCACCCCAGACTTGAAAAGACTTGAGAATTGTCGATGATGGGATCTCACCCCTGAACTGAGAACTGGATGCTGATAACACGCCCTCTCAAACTCACGATCGTGAGTTTGCTGACGATCTGGATGTAGAAGCACAAGAAACTGCAAAAAAGTTTTTTTTTGAAACTACGGTTTTGGATTTGGATCTGAATAGGTCAAACAGTGGCAATGATGATTTTCTATCTGGTCCCAATCACACTACAACAATCACACAACCAATGAAATGCATCCACTGATTCGATCTGAATCTGGTGTTTGGATTGGATATGGATCTGTCTGGATCTGCTCCTACCCCCGAACACGAAACACCGAAATCAACCACCAGAAAAAATCAGATCTGAATTGATGAAGCTGAGGAAGAAGAGAATGGAATGGACGCCGACATCGACCTCATCCTCTTCACCGCGTCCGAGATCGCCGCTCGCGTGTATAACCTCGCCTCCGAAATGACGGTGGTCGAGACAGAGGGTGACTGGTGGGGAAACGACGGTGGTCAAGGATCTAACACCCTAGATTTTTAAATAATGCCTTTTAGATTAATAAATGAATTAAATTGATTTTTGGTGATTTAACAAACATTTTTATGAAATTTATCTTTTATACGTGCAAAACATGTGCAAATATTTTCTTGGGAAGTTCAAAGTCAGAAATTATTTTGGGGAAACCTAATATTTATTATTAGGTATTATTTATGAATTTTATGGATTTTTCTGATATTTATTTGGCATATTTGCAAATATTACAAAAAAGGGGCTTTTGTGCAAAATTACCACTTGGAGTAAAAACTCCAGACTTTTTGATTTTTGGACTGAGCATGATGGCTAGACAACTCAGAGGTAAATAGTTTACGTTTTGTTTTAATAGATTTGGTTTATTTCGCAAATTTCTTACAGAATGATCTTTTTACAAAATTGTCACTTAGGGGCAAAATTACAAAATTTATTTTTTGGATTTTTAATAACAGTGCCGGCCAGTATTAGGGTGTTTATTTTTGTTTATAAATTTAAATTGAATTGGTTTATCTAATTTCCTAGTATAAAGATTTATATATGTAAAGATATATTCAAAAGGGATATTTTAAAAAATCTATTCAAAACCCAAAACCATATTTCCGGCCTAATATAAGGAGTGGTGTAGCCGTCTCTTTGCTGCACTACACAAAGGGTTTTCTTTACTATTGATTTCTTGGAGTTTCGAAGCGAGGATCTTGGTTTTCTTGCGAAATGAAGGACTTTTCTTTTTCTCTTTATTGTTTCGGTTGATTCTTCAATAAGGTGAGTGACATATATTTATTTTCTTATTGTTCTATGCATGTTGTATGTGATATTTGTCTTTTAGAAAGCATGTTAGGGGATGGTATGATGATATAATGGTTTTTGATGGATGGATGAATAAAAATTGAATCTTTCATGAAAACTATATTATTGATGATAAAATTTCATATAGATGACTTGAGATTTGTTAAGAACCTAATAGAAATCATGAGTAGGTTGTTTCCTTTCATATGCTTGCTGTTTTGATTTGTTATAATAAGATTGTCTGATGATTATTGCAAAAGTGAACAAAATTTGGATCTTTACTGCCTATGCATATGTATGATCTGTTGGGGGGTGTTTTGATGAGTATAACTTGATTAATACATGTTATGATTGCATATATTTCTTAGGCAAACTGATGTGAGGAGTTGTGTATATGTTTAATCAATTACAAGAGGGGTTTTTGGATCAAAAGAATCAAGTCTAAAGTTGGAATTGGAGTGTTTTGTTTTCAGGTCTGATGCTTCAGCCGAAATTGTTTTTTTTGTGATTTTTTGGGATGTTTTCAATTGGATCGAGAGTTGATTGGTACTGAGATTGATTTGAACTTAATGCTACATATATACGATGTTTTCTTAATGTTTTAGTGATGCTTAAACAAATGCTACATATATATGTTGTTTTCTTGATGTTTTAGTGATGCTCACACACACACACACACACACACACACACACACACACACACACATATATATATATAGAGTTAGTCTATTATGAGATGGTGAGCGGGGCTCCTTATCTTGAGCGGGATCTACTAGCCATCCGATCTAGTTTGATTCAGATCGAATGGCTGAGATGGGATCCCGTCTCCATCCTTTTTTGTTGAGGGTAAAATGGTCATTTGGCCCCCTCTCCTTATCTTTTGGCATGTTGGATCTCAACTCACTCCCGCTCTCTCTATTCGATCGTAAGAAACCCTAGCCCCCTCTCCTTATCTTACTCCCGCGCTCTTCTCCTTCTTCGATGAAACCCTGATCGTCGGAGACGAAACCCCCATTCTCCTTCTACGATTTCTACTCTCTTGGATTCTCTCACTCTCTTCGACGAGAAACCCTAGCCCCCAAATCCAACAAGTCTCAGTGGTCTCTTTCTCTCTCTCTGAGATCGAAGACCCAAATCGCAATTAGGGTTGCGAGGCTCTCCCTCTCTCTCTTCGAAGTCAAACCCATCTTCCGATTAGGGTTTCGATTCCTCATCGATGGTTTCTTATCAACTGTAACCCTCTTCAGCGATGGTAATGTTCCCGTTCTCATATTTTGATTCCATTTTGTATATGGGTTTTCTTTGTTTTGATTAATGCTTTGATGGGTTTGTTGTTTTGGGGTTGAAACTAGATCTGGGTTCGAAATTTTTCGGTGTTTGAGATGATGGGTTGTTATGGGTATGTTTAGATCTATTGAGATGATGGGTTGCACACAATGCACACAGCTGGAAAAATTTCCATATAGGGAAACTAGGTTAAATTCGAAATCCTAAGTTATATACAGATAAGTTGAAATTGTTTTTCAATGATTTAATCTCCAATCCTTTGAAATTAGTTAATAAAAAAATTCCTTTGGATGAATGCCAAATACTAATGTGATTTTCAATATGCGCGGTTGAAACGGATGCGCGAGAAATCAAGAGGAAAACCTAGGAAGTGCAATTGTTGCGGATTGCACGGGCAAGGCCATGATGCGAGAACTTGCCCAAAGAAGCTTGCTAGGTATATCATGAATTTTTCTATATATGAAAATTCTTAAAGAAGCGTACACTTTCTTATTTTTTTTAAAACTACTGCACAATGACTTACTTTTGCTTAATCTTTTCAATGGCAGGAGTGCATTCGACGAAGAGGATGTGAATTCCTCTATTGAAGATAGTTCCGAGGATGGTAACGATTATATGAACTGAGGGAAGTATTTGATTCACAAACAATTTTGTAAATATGATGCCTTACTTTATTTTATTTTAGAGGATGAATTGATAGGCAGTGATGAGTGCATGGTATTGTCTCAGGTTGAATTTATTGTTTTCCCCACCTACCAAGTGAAATATATTTCTTTCCTTCTCTGTTTTCAGGTAGTTAGTGGGCTGATGCACCCACTTGATTTGATCATGGCATATACTTACTTGATTTTGGCTGATACTTGACTCTTTTTTTTGGAGTGACAGATACTTTGTACACTTTGTATATTCACTTGTACTGAATATATCATTGCATATGCTTGATTTTGGCTCATACTTGATTTTTTCTGAGACAATTATTTGATTTTTGAGCTCTGTTAGTTTTTGCCCTTCAGATCTGTTTCAACAATGAGATTCTGTTGGTTTTTTTAAGTTGACAGTTTAGCGTTCCCAAATTTGGGTACTGATTTGTGAGTTCGAATTTTTTGGAGGGTAGGGTTTTCAGATCTGAGGGGGGTATGAAATGACACATTTTTCTAATACAATTACCCTTCTTTGGGCTGATGCACACAGCTATGTAGCTGTATTTGCCCTTCAGATTTGTTTCACAGTGAGATTCTGTTGGTTTTTTTAAGTTTGCAGTTGAGCTGTGTTTCACAGTTGAGCTCTGTTTGGCAGTGAGCTCCGTTTCACAGTTGAGCTCTGTATACTTTGGCTGATAGTATGCTTTGTATATTTTGGCTGATAGTTTGCTTTGTATATTCACTGCAGTCTACTTGATCATGGCATATACTATTTTTAGTGGCTGATACTTGATTTTTCCGGATACGATTAAGTGATTTTTTCTGATACAATTACCCTTCTTTGAGCTGATACAATTAAGTGGTTTATGAGGGAATGCATATATTTGATTTTGGAAGAGGTGGGGGTTTGTGATGGTTGCAGCTATTTGGGCGTGGCAGATCTAGTGCAGCCATAGTACTACACCAACACACTTATGCTTGATACATTTATGCTACCCCACTCAAGATGTTGTGCTCATTTGAGAACCTTGTCTTCTGAAAGAATGTGATTTCTGAGCCTACTTAAGTTCATGTCATGAACATAATCATCCTCTCTGTTATCTTTGTTTTATGTTATCTAATAAATCTGAGGTAAATTCTTCTAACTTTGTGTATTTTTTTCCAGTGGGCAGCCTGCTGTGAAGGCACGCCTCTCGGATCTCATTTTGATTGGTGGAGGTTCTGAAGCGGAGGTCAGATGAAGCTGAAGGCATGGCAGCTAGGATTGATGGGAGGGAAGGCAATTCGACATAAAATGTTATAACGACCTGTTGCTTTAAGAAAAACTGATAGCTAACTAATGAACTGTCATGTGACTACATAGGATGATGATCTGTATTTTATTTAACTAATTGGCCTATAAATGTATCTGATGAAATTATAAGTTGTAAATTGTCTCTCTGTAAATTTTGGTTCACCGACGAACGTCGGATTGATTCACCGACGAATACACCTTTTTCGTCCTTTCCAATCTCCCCCCCAGGTTGTCTCTAACCAACATGACTTTATTGAACATGAGGTTTCTGGTCACGGTCACCCATCGACTGGAAGACCCGATATGATGGATATATCTTGTAGCGTGACCGTCATCTCATAATCAGGTAGGTGGAACATGTGTGTCTCCAGCTTCCATTGCTCCACAAGAGCGGTAAGTATTGAACGGTCGCATTTAACTTTGGCCAACATGGACATTACATTGAACCCGCAATTTACCAAGTAGTTGTGTATATGTGGGTGCATCGACAATATCGTGTGCATTCGGAAACTCATATTCTTGGTCTCTCGCTTCCACACCGCCTGGGACCTATAATCTTCTTGCAAATAGAGTAGGGTTGGGTCTAATGGACCCGAAATCCCTTCTTGTGCGTGCAAAGATGATGCACCCACGGCATGGGAAGAAGATGGTTGGCTAGCATCCATTTATCTGTGAACATAAAAAATTCATGTATCAACAACAATATTAATAAATGATGTGTCAAGATAACAAAATTAATAAGCCATGTTTCTTCAACAAAATTATTAAACGATGTGTGAAGATAACAACAATTTCTCAATACTCGTATCGAACTGCTACTCATAACAATTCCCATCACAACATCTCCACACACTACATATTTATCTATATAAACAAATCTCTTATGAACATCCATTCATACTTACACAACTCTGAATTTAATGATTAAAAATATAGCAATTCTAATATATGACAATTTTTTCATAGTTGTCTAATATACAACATTGTCAATTATAGAATACATAAACTACAAGAATCCATTCATACTACTACTTAGATGAATCTCCTTAACATCTCATATACTATACTAACAATATAGCTCTCAATCATCAAAGTGAACTTTTTGAAAGAAATTAGGGTTTTCGAATACATACCACAATTTTGGATTTTAGAAGAGCTGTAGAAGAAATCAGCACTAAATATCAAAGTGAACGAAGATAGGAGGGAATCACAATTAACGTTTATGGATGGGTATTTAATGAATTTGGTTGGGATATAAAAGAGCACTCTTGACCGTTGGATTTTGGGTTTTAGGGTTTTTGGGTTTCAGGAGAGAGAGGAAATAGATCTATAGTGAAAGGAGAAGGAGAAAAGAGAGCCACTATTTATATGCAATCAGTATTATAACTGTTGCCAATATCCTAAACAACGACATCAATAATTCAAATGCCGTTGTTGGGGAGAGCGACATCTGTTGAAGGATTTTTTCACACTTGCAATTTTTTTCTCAAGTCAGAGAGCACACGATTGAGAATAAGATAACCGATGTTGTTACTCTAAATAGCGGCATGCGGTTTTTTTTTAAAGATGCCGCTATTGAAAACAACGGCATAAAATTAACCTATGCCGTTATCTCTAATATTATAATGGGAGAAGGCCTTAGTGTCATTTGTAAATGTTTTGTCATTCTACCAACCCGTGTAACGCACGTGCATATCTATTATAAAGGAGGTCCTAGGTTCAAATCAAGACTACGTCTAAATTTTTGTTTTAAAAAACTATATTTATTAAAACGTGCATCGCACGTGTAAACTACTAGTTTCTAATAGCGTGTTATGCTGGCGTGTCCAAACCTAGGTTAGTTGGGTAAATATTTTCGAAAATGGGTCAGATCACTCAATATTTTCAAAAAGTGGGTCAGTAAGGCAAAAAGAAATTCTAAATTGGGGCTCATATATAGATAAGGTCAAAGACTTTCCTGACTTAATGTGTTTTCCTTTCTTTTTCTAGCATAAGATGGTGAGTAGCACCCAGTTCCATATATGTTACTGAATTTCGATATATATGGATAAGTTATTAGTTTTAAATATATTTTTGTATATTTTCTATAATTTACCAATTCTATAACCCTAACTACACGTACGTACGTTACCTAAATATTTCATAACCTAATTCTTAGATATTACAAAAATCATAACCGGCCGAATTTCACATGACATGCATGCATGGGTTATCAAAGCTTGACTTAGTAAAGGCTAATGTCCATGTTGACGAAAAACTATGCTTAAAAACAAGATTTTCGTCCTCATTCCTCTTACACTTCGTTGTCGACTGACCTTAACATAGTAGCTAAAAGCTGAAGAGACAAAGGGCATATCAGAGAAAATAAGTGCTAATTAATTAAGGCAACTATTGCTCTACAATATGCATGCTGACAACACCACAGAATTCTTCGAGCAGCAAACTGAAAACGATTTGAGTCCTCAAATTTAGTAACATTCCTCGATCGATCTCTTTTTTCAGCGTCTGGTCTCAAAACTCTTCACAAGAAGAGATCTTTACTTATTTTGATAAATTTAATAAAACAAATTTGAGACAGTAACATGGGAAAATGATAAAGTACTAACTTGGGTACGTATGCTCTAATCAGAAAATCATACACCTTCACAAATTGCAAGACAAATCTAGTTAGCTAGTACCCAAGTGTTCAATTTATTTTCAATCTAGCTATATATATATATAAATGTCATCAAAACCTTAAAAGAAAGTTGATCGATATAGATTAGATGATCTATCGATCCATCTATCTTTAATGATTATCAGAAACTTAAAAAGAAAGTTGATATAGATCAAAAGGCTCTCAACACTAGGAGTTGTGGGAGCCTCAAATTAAACTGGCTAGGTTTGCTGTAACAGTAATAATAATGGTGATCATTATTATTATTATCTCTAATATTATAATGGAAGAAGGCCTCAGTATCATTTGTCAATCTATCAATGCGTATAACGTACGTACATAACTAATATAAAAGATGTCTCAGTTCGAATCCAGAATGCATCTAAGTTTTTACTTTAAAAAATTATATATATTTATTAAAACGTGTATGGCACTTGTTATTATTAATTCAAAACACACAACGCGAAGAAGGAATGTTTCTCTTTAATTATAGTGTTGAACATTGCAGGTCAAAATGCAAAGATAAAAATAATAGAGTTCTTCTATGATGCAAACTCTTAACTACCTTAACTACTTTTGGACAACCCCTACAGAAGTGGAGTTAATTTTCAATTTATTTTGAATTAGGGTTAATTTTGGTATTTACTTTTTAAACAAACCAGAAAATACGCTACCCACTATTTTGTTGGTTTTCTCTTTGTTGAGAAAACATTCTTATAATAAAAAAACGTATATGATTTAATATAGGGAATAAAACTAATCGTTGGATCATCTTAAATAATGTGTTAAAATTTTAGATATCTTATGATCAATAGTTTAAATTTATAAAATCACATTTCTAGATTCTAATATTAGCATATCATTTCATCCTTACCTATGACAACATCAATTCATTCTCAACGTCTTAAAAAAAACAAAAAAAAACTCGCGACCAATTTTTCAATAATATAATAATAATTATGAATAAATATTAAAAAAAAAAGGAATGAACTTCCGACAATCCCCGTAAATATAAGAAAATAGCCCGAACCACAGTGAGTGGCTAATAATGTGATATGCAATATTGGTTCAGTTTCAGTTGCAATCACCAACAGTTAACACATGCACATCACTCTTTCCCTCCACCATCTCCCCACTAAATATTCCTACCCCCTGTGCCCGGCCCACATTTCTCACCACCACCGGCCAAACATTAATTAATCCACAAACAAACGAATCCAAATTCGTTGGGAAACAGAAAGAGATGGGTTTTGACATGCATGTACAAAATCATGCAAGTATGAGAGAGGGAATAATAATAATAATAATAATAATAATAATAATACAAATATGGGTTTATAGGACTTTCTACAATTCAGCTGTCTCTCTCAGCCTTGGATCGAAGATCACAAAGTAGGGGTGCTTATTGATGTCTTTATAGAATAATTTTTCTATATTTTCCGAGAGACGTGTTATACTTGATAAGAGGGTATACATGAGGTTTTCGATCACAACACTCCTCCTCTTGCATGCAATGAATTCTGATGATAGGTTTTACAGCCTAAATGTAAGATATAATTAAGATGGTAAAGCTTCATGTCTTAAACATGAATAGTTATATATAATTGTAACGATTAGAAGAGTCATCATGCATGCATTGCTAACATGCATCTGACGTGATATATAAGACTTAATTTAGATACAAAAACTGATGCCTATACAACTTTAGAACAGTATGTGACATTGTAAAAATGGATAGGAAGAAATAATTTCTGATATAATTCATTTTATTATTTCTCTATAGTTTAAGGGATGAGACTTAACTCGCTTTTTACTAATCAAGATAGCTAGTGGACCAGTCACTGATCTGTGATAATTAAGGTTAATAGAATCCACTAGAGTTGCTTCTAGACCATCCATCACATCCTTTTCGAGTCATTTATTGACACCGGAATAATGAAGACTTAAAGAGAGATATTACAAGTGAACACTCACCACTCTAAACCAAACCAAGTTTAAATATATTTCTTAAATTTTTGAAAGGGATGATTTAATACATGGAGGGGGAGGGGTTTATATAGTTGGTCATGGAACAACATTCCATTAATAGGTTGACATTAACATAACATAGAAAAGAGTCCAACTTAAATGATGTAAATTTTCAAGATGGCTAGTTGGAAGGACACCAATCTTAAATGACATGCATGTACTTTAGAATAGCCTAGAAATTCGGTATGAGACGCTTCAGCTGCACGTGAACTCATCTCTGAGTTCTCTTTGTCTTCAGTGTCATGATACGGAGAAATGTCTGCGATGTTGAAGGTTGCTGAGAGTAGTTCTATCATAGAATCTAGAAGCAATCATTCCTCCTGAAAATTCAATCTTGTAATCATTTCTCCAATATGTTTAAGAACTTTGAACGGACCATCTGCTCTTGGTTTTAATTTGCCATACTTGCCTCAAGGGAACCACTCTTTATGAAGATGAATTCATACTAGATCTCCTTCCTTAAAAGCAGCTGCCTAGATGTTTTTCAAAGACAATTACATCATTAATTTCTGAAAGGGACGATCCAATACATGGAGGGGGAGGGGTTTATATAGTTGGCCATTGAACAACCTTCCATTAATATGTTCACATTAACATGACAATGAAAAAAGTTCAACTTAAATGATGTGAATTTCCAAAGTGGCTAGTTGGAAGGACATTAATCTTTAATGGCATGCATGTACTTTAGAATAGTCTAGAATTCCGTATTATTTCTCTACTTCAAAGTTCAAATATCTAAAATATCTAATTTCTCTCATTTGAAAAGCTTCATTGTATTTCGCATATCAGTTTTAATTTGAATCACACAAAAAATATTCAAATACCAAAAGTTTCAGGATCATAACTAGAGCAAATTGGATGTAGGCAACATGATATGCCAATTGCCCCTACAATTATTGTTAGTTTTTTTTTTTTTTGAGTTTAAAGATGACTACAGTCATCGTTTCATTAATGATGAGTTAACAAAACATAGTAGAACCAGATACATGAGATAAACAAAATACAACAATACATCTAGCATCTCAATAATCTGATGCCTCAAATAGCAAAATAAACGTACAGATACATATCCCGAACAACACCCAAAACAAAGATCCATCACAACTGCATAGCCCCCTCTGAACGCTTACTCTCCTTCCATGCGCAACTTCTTCCTGGATCCCGCATGACCTGCCCATTCATGAATAAAACCGAAAGTTTTATGCATAAAGACAGAAAATCTATGATTGCAGTTACGAAAGCAGAAGGTATTCTGATCTAGCCACAGGCCCCAGATTGTTGCCGCTACCGACATATCCCAAGCCTCTCTATCCTCTTTTCTAATTCTACCCCCCTCCCTAACTCCCAAGCCTCTAAGATAGAGGTTGGACTATCTAAGCACCAAAACCCGCAGATGACCTCCCAAGCTAGTCTAGCCATAAGACAGTTGAAAAAAATGTGTTCAGAGTCTTCCTCGCCGTTGTTGCATCTCTGACACCCAACCTCAATCTGCATACCTTGCTTCTGTAAGTTGATCTTTGATAAAATAGCGTCGTTCATGACTAGCCAAAGGAAAGCCTTTACCTTCAAGGGCGCTTGAATGCTCCAAATTGTAACACCCCGGATCTCCGTTACCGGACATCCGTAACACAACCAGAATCTTTTTCTTCAAATGCATCTCAACACAGTAAATAACACGAAAATTTAAAGACTTTTGCCATCAGAATTATTACATCATTAGTTACAAATATTATCTTGTTCTTGAACAAGGTTATAAATTACATAAACCCATTACAACTTGTTACAAATAATCAGACTCCTCCTGAGGAGTAATCAGCTGTCTTCCATAATGATAATCGATTGATCACTGCTGAACTCCGCTGAGTGGTCGATCTGCTTCCTTTGTCCCTCGGCTTGAGTCTTCTGCTAAGCGACTCTAATCATTTCTGTATCTGCTCGAACGGTAGGCATGTACACTGCCACTCCACTTGGATGCCCTGCTGGTCTTGGGTTCTCCTGCACTTGCAACCCAGTATCCAGTACCTAATTGAGTGGGCACGTCAGTAATTCTATTGACGCAATGCTGATAAGAAAGCAGCGATCTCCAACTTGCACACCCACAAATCATCTTGAATTGAAAGAGAAACGTGCATCCTAATCTCCTAGTGTTTGTGTAAGCCATGACCTGTAGTCTAATGCATAATACAGAGTACATACCCGGATGCACTTAATTTAATGTCAGTAACACTCTGGATACACATATATCCCATACTACATATGCTCCAGATCAAGTCGTTCCTCCAGTTTCAAGGATTCGAATCCTCGACATGCAATGCATTCTACTATTTTACTCTTCCTGTTCCTGATAGATACAATCGTGGCTGGTGAATCATGCAGTTATTACTACTAAATACAGTGGTGTCTTGTTGCCACTAGTGCCCCAAATCGGATCATACCAAATGCCTGTGACGTTCTTACAGATATACAACAGCATATCCATGGCGCCAGAGATCCATGGGACAGCAGCCCCATGGTCCGTTCGTGTCCACTCAACATAAGAACATGAAGGCCTCGAAGGACTAAGCCCCCTATCCGACAGGAATTTCCCGTTCTTACCACGGCACTTCAAGAACCAATAGTGCGAGATACGCACAGCAGCACGTATCCCTAATGACAGGAAGAGACAACCCTGGTTATCACCGCCTAGTGCTACTCTTAGAATGAGTCAGATTATAGGGAATCACCCCTAACACCAACTTGGCCTTCGAACGAATAGTAAGGAAAACTTAATAAAATACAGTTACTAAAAACACGTTAACACTTAAATCATGCACGGTGTCATATCAGACAGATACTGAGCCTAACTGGTCTTGTCAAATAGCAAATAATCACGGGAATCACACTCATTGATTCCTAATACCTTCATAGGTCATCGACCATACCCCCGGCCCGTGACTCTCAGTGAGTGGCCCATCGGCGCCCAAAAGATGCACAAAAATTGTCAATGAAGGTAATCATGCGTAAACCCTAAATATCTGACCATTGACAGACTCAGGCTTCAAGACACCAAATCACAAACCAACCACATAGCTATTCTCTCAATTCACTCATGTGTCCACCATGAGTACAAGCACAGGGATCCTTTCTAAGTCCTAAATGAAGTGCTAAAAGCATCTTTAGAATTCAATAGCTCATGATTACCGCACTGCGATATGCAGAGGATTCATCATCAATCGTCCAATAAAAGTAGTTCAAGAAATAGCAGTAGCTGCGAACTCAAGCTACACTCATCAGAATCCAAAAAAAAAAGGTTTTCTAGAAGGTTAGGAGACTCTCTTGCAATCCCCTAGTTGACAATTCCCTCAGATTCCTTAAGGAACTCTAGTTCTTTGATTAATCCCTACTTGAGGTCGATCGAGATAGCAGGTTGCTGAACTTGTAACCTTCATAACTTCCAACATACAACTCGGAATAGCATGATATCACCCATTCTGGAAAGCTAAGATCCTAGGCTACAACTCTCTAGTTAGACATTTCATCAAATTCAATCATCTTGATACTATAAAAATCCCATACACTCTCAACTGTACAGCTCTTCATGCACTTGCTGCACTTCTTCAATAGCATAAAAAGTTGCTCACTCATCGGAATTACTCGATTCCGGATTTTATGGAAAGGTGGAAGTGTCTGCTACAACTTTCTAGTCGAACACATCCTCAGATTCAATCATTAAAGACCTCAAAAACACCAATTTCTAACAGGTGCATATTCAGGGGAAATTTTGATTCTTTCAACAAATAGGGTCTCGACTAGACTGGGTCTGCCCCAGTCTTAGGAAAATCATAACTTTTAAACTAAAAATTTTAATTACATAATTTCAGATGTTTTGGAAAGCCATGATTCCCTACTATAAATCTCTAGTTGATCAATGTTCCAAATTCTTAACACAAAATTCCAGAATTACACATCTTCACAGACTAGTCAATCTGAACTAAGTTGGACCAGGTCTACTTTAAAATTCAATAAAAAATCAACCCTAAGTCCAAAGCTCATGAAATTTTCGTTTCTGAAACTAAACATATACTATTCTATTGTGTCCAAAATTTGCATTCAGATTCAAATCACACAAGGAGTTATGACTCTTCAAACTAAGCATAAAATTTCAGCTGCTCTTCGGACAGAGTCTTTACTTCTTCACATTATTTATTTTTGAAACTTGATCAAATGCTATCTAAAAATTCTAAAATTTGAGAACCAAAATGTAGACACATACCACAAGTTACTGCAAAATTTTATTGCAATATCATACACACACAATTAGTTATGACTATATGAACTTCAGTCCAAAAACAGACTGCTTCAGCTTCTGTCGTCTAGACCAGTCGCAACTTACAAATTTTTTGAGGCATCAAAAAATCTCAGAAAATTATGAAATTTGAGACTATGGTCATAGACACATACAAGAGCATCCATAAAAATTTTCAGCTCAAAATAACCAACCAATACTGAGTTACAATCTCGGAAAGACATAACAATCCTCACACAACAACAGCTTTTTCGGCTGCTCTCTGTCCAAATTTGGGTTTAGTGTTTGGGTTACCAAATGGCCTTCAAATATTGTGAAAAAATTCATGGAAGCGCTAGATACATAGAATAACAAGCCCTACAAATTTGAGTCCAAAATTCCAAACCGTTTGAGAGCTAGAAATTCCCAAACTCACATACTTATACTTGTTCTTAACAAAAGAATCATGAAAATGTGTTGTTCTACTATACAAGCTACTTTTCTTAGCATGTCAATTTCTTCACACATGATAATCAAAATTTTCTTAGCTACTACCACATGTTAAAAATCACATACACATAAAAAAAAAACTAATTGTTAGATATTATAGTCCCATATTGGTGGTAGAGTTGTCTTGATATTTGTTCACCTCCTATATATAGGTGATATTGTACTTGGTTAAACTCAATTCAATATTCAGTATTGTCTTCATTTCTCTCTGATTTATCTTAACATGGTATCAGAGCCAATTATCCAAAATTTTCTTTCTTAAATTTCCTCTATAAAAATTCTCAAAATACCAACAGTTATTCTTCCCAAAACCCTAGAATTCCTAAAAAAAAATCCCAAGAAGAAGCCATCGGCCGAATCAATCAGATCTTCTTCAGATCCATCGGCCGAATCAATCAAGAAGAATCCATCTGCAACTCCATCAATCTTCTTCAACAAACTCCATCAATCAGATCCGACTCTCCAGATCTTCTTCAACGTCCGCCCAGATCCGAATCTCCAGATCTTCTTCAACATCCGCACCGCCATCAACTTCCGATCCCCACTCCAGACCCAGCGTCGATACTCCTGTCTACGCCCGCTCTCGTCACCGCTTCCAACCCCCCCTGTGCTCCTCGTCGCCTGTGCTCCCTCCTTCTTGATTGATTCCGAGGGCAAAGCAAGGAAGGTTGTGGGATGCTCTTGCCTTGTTGTTAAGGATTATGGTGAAGAATCCGAGAGACTCAATGTTGTCCAGGAGCATTTGAAGTCTCAGTAGAATTGTCTTCTATTGTAGCTTTCGGCCTGCCTTTATGAAGTTTTTTGTGTTTTTTGAGCACTGTGTTAATGAGTTCTTAGAGCATCCACAATGGTATTTTTCATCTTGCCAAAAATGGCTGCTACAGTAATAGCAAATAGGATCGAAGGGTGCAGTGGTTGTTTGCAATATTCTTCGCTTTTTAAAAAAAATTGCGTGGGACGGTATAACATATACCGTCGCACAATTTTTTTTAAAAAAATTGCGTGGGACGTATATCATATACCGTCTCAGGTTTAAAAACAAAAATTAAAAATTTTAATTACTGATTAACTATTAAAATATATTAATTAAATAAAATAAATTATATAATAATACCTAAACCTAATTAATTAACTATCTAAACCTAATTAATTATCCTAAACCTACCCACTCAATCCACAATTCAAGGACGGTACATCATGTACCGTCCGAGAATTTGTATTTTTTTTTAATCGGCCAAATCTTGGCCGTTCATTTAAAAAAAAAATTAAAAAAAAGGAAATATACAAAAAAGAAAACCTCTTGGACGGGATATGATCTCCCGTCCGATTCAGACGGGATATGATCTCCCGTCTGAGGAGTTTAAAAAAAAAATAAAAAAATAAATAATCGGAGGGACGGTATATGTTTTCCCGTCTGACGCGATTAAAATATATTAAAATGGGAGCGACGGTATATGATATCCCGTCCTTTATAATTTGAGAATGGGTATTTCGTTTCTCAAATTTGAGAAACAAGTATAGCACATTTGCTAAAAATTGGCAAAATGAGAAACCATTGCAGACGATCGTTTCTTATAAAATGGCAATTTGCCAATTATAAGAAACCATTGTGGATGCTCTTAAAGTTAGTTTGTTAGGTTTTTGAACCTGTATGAAACTTATTGCAGCATAAAAAAAAAGAAGAAGAAAAGAAAAGAAAAAAAATCCGAAAAAAACCAAAAAAATAAAAACATTATTATTATTATTATTATTATTATTATTATTATTATTATTATTATTATTATTATTATTATTATTATTATTATTATTATTATTATATATATATATATACATGTACTACCACTTTATGGCATCTCAGTCTCTCCCACATATTTCCGCATCCACTTACTTCCCCGATGCAACCACCTCTCGTTCCTCCTCCAGATTTAACAAGCAGCAGCGCCATTTTCAGTCTTCCTCCGGCCTCCTACCTTCTCCTTAAATAACTCATCACCATACTCCACCTTTACTTCTGCCACCGGTAGCACCGCCCTACCCCTTACCCCGATCCAGGCACCAGCAGCATCTCCCTCTACATTGTGCTCTCAGTCATAGTAGCGCTCGCAGTGCTTCTTCCCTCACATCCTCGGCCATGCCCATCACTCCGGCCTTGCCGTCTCCTGCTGCTTGGGCTAATACTGAGCAATGCCTCACTCAGCTGGAACTACAGCTCATGGTGAGCTCCTTCCTGATTCCACTAGATACAGGTAGATTGTTGGACAGCTTGTCTATTTATGCATGACCAGACCCGATATTGCTCATGCAGTTAGTATTGTCAGTCAGTTTGTTTCTGCTCCTACATCAGTTCACTATGGTGCTCTTCTTCGGATCCTCAGATATCTTCGAGGCACTATCACTCGCTCATTATTCATGATTCAGATTGGGCAGGGGATCCGACTAGAGCTTAGTGCATATTCTGATTCAGATTGGGCAGGGGATCCGACTACCAGAAGGTCTACCACAGGTTTCTGTCTATTTCTTGGTGATTCGCTAATCTCATGGCGGAGCAAGAAACAGGCAGTTGTTGCATGTTCTTCCACTGAGGCTGAGTACAGAGCAATGACAGCTACTACTAGAGAGATTGTTCATGTTCGTTGGCTGTTATCAGATATGGGTGTTACCCTTACAGGAGCTACTCCACTTTATTGTGATAACCGAAGTGCATTGCATATTGCAAGCAACCCGGTCTTTCATGAGCGAACGAAGCATATTGAGATTGATTGTCATTATGTTCGTGAGCGTTTTGAAGCAGGGGCCATCTCTCTCCATTCTGTTTCCTCTTCCCAGCAAACTGCAGATTTCTTCACCAAATCCCATACAGTTTAGAGATTTCGACACTTAGTAGGCAAACTCACATTGTTTGACCCATCGTGAGTTTGAGAGGGGGTGTTAGATATTATAGTCCCATATTGGTGGTAGAGTTGTCTTGATATTTGTTCACCTCCTATATATAGGTGATATTGTACTTGGTTAAACTCAATTCAATATTCAGTATTGTCTTCATTTCTCTCTGATTTATCTTAACACTAATCTTTAGAGTTTTAGAGAATCACCTACTTTGTTGCAAGAACTCTTGTAGCTTGTGCTTGCTCCTTTGCTCACTTGCTCTTCTACAACCCAAGGTGTAGTTGTTGTTGTTAGCTCTCCTCTTCTCCTTCTCTACTACTCTTTTACTACTAAAAAATTCACATATATTTTTTTGAACAAGGAAGAAATATGAAGAAAGTTAGAAGAAGAATGAATTGGAATTGGAAAAATGAAGTGAGATGAGAAGGGGGTGTTTTTATGTGGCGGGAAATTGGAGGGTGGGGGTAGGGATGGTGTGATGAAGTGTAGGGCGGAGATGGGGGGTGGATGGGTGAAGGGGATGAATTGTTGGATTGCCAACACACAAGCCCTAGAAGTTTCTTGTTGTTTCTTGGAAACTTCAAGAAGAGATCTTCAAGGTGAGTTCCAACCATTGGATCTCATCAAGATCCATGCCATGATCACATGATGCTAGAGTTCCCAACCCTAGTGCACAAATGTGCATGGTTTATTTGATTCAATAATCAAGCACTAACTTAGTTTTAAATAACCAATATATATATATATATATAATAATTTAAATTTATAAAAATATATGCTTAATAGATTTTATTATTTTCTCTCGAAAATTGTCTTGCCAAAATAATCAGGATAAATCTATAGTTTTATTGAGAAGATATCCTGAGCTTATCTCATCGGGTTCAGAATAGCTCATATATCTGAAATCTCTCAATTAAAACTAATAATTATTAGAAAAATGAGTAACCATGTGCAATTCTTGATTGTGCACGAATTACTATGCAAAAATAGCTATAGGTTATTTTGCGGGGTATTACACAAATAATCTGTCCATCTTTACATTTGATTCATCCATCATTCAGACTCCTATAGAGTGATGCTACCGAGAAGTTGCCATTAGGCTATAGGCACCATGCCCTATTGTCTTCTGTGCCTTCAGCGAACCTTCCTTCCGTTTGAGTGAGACTCATCAAGCTGTGGAGTTGTATGACACCCTCCTGCGTCAATTCTCCCCCTGTATGTATCTTGAGCCTGTCATTTCTCCGGAAATCCGAGACTAGCGAATCTATCTTGTTCGTGCTCCTAGCTACTTCTGGGAACATGCTTAGTAGAGTATTCTTACCACACCATTTATCCTTCCAGAATCTTGTGTCTTTACCGTTCCCAATACTGCAGCTGGTATTTGTGTGAAATATATCCCCTACTCTCGCCACCCCTTTCCAACGATAGGATGTTCTTCCATAAGCACTTCTTCCCTTAAATCTAAATTTCTTCCTTCCTCGATAGTTTCGGAACGATTTGCACCACCAGGCGTTTCGCCGCCTGTTCATTTTCCACCACCACTTTCTTAGAAGTGCCTTATTCATATCCCGCAGATCGATGATTCCTAGTCCACCGAATTCTTTCCTTTTGCACACCCTTCCCCATTTTACCAAATGGAAGCCCTTGTTTGTTTCATCTGCTCCTTTCCAGAGGAATCTTCCTCTACATTTATCAATTCTTTTGATCACCCACTTCGGGAGCTCGTAAATCGACATTTGATACATGGGTAGGCTACTGAGGACGGAGTTAAGTAAGGTTATCCTTCCGCCGAATGATAGAGACTTTCCTTTCCAGCCTACCAGTTTCTTTTCCACCTTCTCTATTAACAGTTGTCAATCCTCTTTTAGTAGTTTTCCGGGTCTGATGGGAGTTCCAAGGTTTGTGAGTGGATAACCGGCCACCTCACATCCTAACATATTCTTGATAGAGTGGACCAGAGTGGATAGGCTGCTGGATAGGGGTATGTCACAACTCTTTGTCAGATTCACTTTTAGTCCTGCCCATGCTTGTATACATTTCAATATGATGTTAATTGCGAAGATCTCCTCCTTCTTTGCTACCCCAAAGATTAGCGTGTCATCTGCATAATGAAGAATCGATATGGCATCCGAAACCCCTTTGACCCGAACCCCATTAATGATTCGTTCCTCCCTACCCCTCTTGATCATTTCTGTTACACCATCAGCGACTAGGGTGAAAATTAAAGAGGACAATGGGTCTCCCTGCCGCAGTCCTCTCCGACATCTAATCTCTTTACCTGACTTGTCGTTAAAGTGTACGTTCGATTTACCTCCTCAGACACATTTCATAATCCAGGAAATCCATTTCTCTCCAAATCCTTTTAGTTGTAGGACCTCCTCCACGCAAGCCCATTCGACTGAATCGTAGGCTTTTCCAAAATCCAGTTTCAGCAAAAAACCATCGGACTTGTCCCTGCTTCCTCTATAAGCTATTTCGTGTGCGAAGGCCACGATGTCCATAATGTCCCTTTCTTTAATGAACCCACTCTGTGAATCGCCTATAACATCATTTAGATGAGGTGACAATCTTGAGGCCAACACCTTAGTGATAATATTAAAGGATCCATTTATGAGGTTAATAGGCCTGCGATCTTCACACCTTCGAACCCCATTCTTTTTTGGGGATGAGAATAACATTTGCATAGTTGAGCCTATCAATGTCTGCCGTGGCAGGGTGGAATTCTTGAAAGATTTTCATTAGGTCCCTCTTGATGATTTTCCAGTAAAGCCGATAAAAGAAGATAGGGAATCCATCTGGTCTCGGTGCCTTATCTTGTCCCATCCCTTTGATTTCCTGAAGAACTTCTTCCTCCGTAAATGGTCCTTCTAATCCCTCACTTCCATATACTCTAGATCCTTCCCAAAACTCGGGTTGTAGCCTACATCTATATGGCTTTGTTTATCCCAGTAGTTCCTTGAATTTATCGTCTATGTGCCTTCTGATCTCCCCCTCATTCTCTGTCCATCTAGTTCCCACTTGAAGTCCATTAATGCAGTTGTGCCTTCGTCTTCCGTTTGTGACCCTGTGGAAGAACTTTGTATTTGTGTCCCCTTCCTGAAGCCATTGGACCCTCGAGCGTTGCCTCCAATACTTTTCTTCCATATCTGAGTACTGATGTATTTGTAGTCTGTTATTAGGCAGCGCCTCAACCTTCGAGCTCAAGAGAACCCTTTCCTCTTCTTCCTTTTCTAGTGCATTAACTCTATCTCCCAACTCTTCCAATCTTCTTTAGATCTTATCAAACTTCTGTATAGCCCAATCTTTCAGGTGTTTGCGCAGCCTCCTAGTTTTCGTGATCCAATTTCCGATGGCACCCGTTGAAGTAGTATCTGCATTCCATGACTCCTCTACTATCTTTCGTAGGTTGCAATTCAAAGTCCAGGCTTTCTCAAATCGAAACTGGTGTGGGTTGCTCCTTCGCTCGTCGCCGCAGTGTAACGCCAAAGGAATAGGGTCCGATGTAAATCTCGTGATGGATTTAACAGACGCTAGCGGGTAAGCCTCCTCCCACTCCGAAGACACGAATATCATATCAAGCTTAGCTAAGATCGGATTCTGCTGCATATTTGTCCACGTGAACTTCCTATCAGTCGGGTTGAGCTCCACGAGTTCCAATTTGTCTATGATGTTGTTGAAGTTATGTCTATCAATCCCACTAGCCCCTCTACCCCTATGTCCATGTTGGTATCTAGTAATATTGAAGTCTCCTCCAATCACCCACGGGTCTGCCCATCGCTCTCTGACCGCTCTCAGGTCCTCCCATAGCAGTACACGTCTTCTTGAGTCGTATGGTCCATGCACGCTTGTAACTACGTGAATCCAGTTATTGCTCCGCCGTCTAAGTCTCACTGTGACCGTGAAAGTTCCGATATCCTCGCCCATGACTTCAAAAACATTCGAGTCAACACCTAAAGCTATCCCTCCCGAGTATCACTGATTTAAATCTCCATTCGTACCCTGCAAGTGATCTAAGCCTTTGAAAGTCTTCTTCTCTAGGAGATTCTCAATTCTGGTCTCTTGTAGCACGCAAATTGATGGTCTATGCATGGAGATGGTGCTGTTAATTATTGTTAGTTAAGTGGTCTATTGTTGGTTTTGAATTCTTAAATGGCAGATCTAAATTTTGGTGACTCCAAAATCTTTTTCAAGGCTGTCCTACAATAAGCTGTAATAGGAACCAATCACAAATTCACATGCCATTGTCCATCTCAAATTCTTTCTTAAATTAAGTCAACTCAGTTTCTTTCAGATATGCAAGAGTTTTTTTCTGATAAGCTTCAGCTAGGCAGGATGGTCCTCAAATATTCATATTAGTAAGTAGGGTAAGATGAATCTTCTAGACCATATTGCGTACACCATCACCTTTCCTTTTCTTTCTACTTTCCTTCTTTCTTTCTTTTTTGTATTTTTTTCTTAATACACTAAGGCTGAGAGAGATACTAACTTGATTAAGTTGTTTGGTTTGTTACTGCTGCAGTCTCCGATTCACTGCAGCTGGCCCTTGCAAACTGCAACAAGACCAGATGAGAATGCCTCTAAACTAACACTTTCAACCAGCGCGAGTTGAGTTGCATCTTCTCCTAGTCTAATATTCAGTTTATAACTTCATTCCTGCACCTATGACTAAAATCTCGATTTCAACAATTGTTACTGCGACTGATAGTCCGTTTAACTCAACTTGATGCAACAACAGTTGCACTACAGTGTTACTTGCTTAAGAATTGATTCATTATTGTCCATTGACAACAAATTCTATTTCAGCTAAAATATGCATACTAAGTGCGAAAACTTTCCGTAGTAGTTAGTCTCCATGGTATACAATCTTGTGCTTTATTTAATGGAAACTTTTTCTTTTTCTACTTTTGTTGCTGCACTTCATCTTTATTGATAATCATAAGAAGTTGGAAAGAAGTGGCTCAAGTGGATATTTAGTGAAGTTATTTAATATTGGTGAATTCCAAAAACATGTTGCTAAGCCTAGAATTATAAACTCCAGTATCTTGATTGCTACCAGAGTTGACAACCTCCCCAATCACCCAAAGACAAGAAACAAAAATGAATGAATCATAATCAATGATTAGAGCCTCACTTAATATCTTAACATTGTTACACTTTATCATGATTAGGCATTAGCATCATCTTTCCACCATTTCAAGTTTGAAAAGAAACCAATTTCCTACCACCTTCTCATGGCTAGCTTTCATGTTCAACTTTAAGTGGTTTTGATATATCACGTACGAAACAATCTTTGCTGCACAAGATTAATTTGCCAAAAAAATCTATGAACAAAATAGCACTTAGGCTATGCATTGTAAAATATTAGAAAATTTGCACACGATGTATACGTGTATCTTCAGAATGGTGATCAGCATATAATAAAAGTCATCAAGGTAATGCGTTACTTAAAATCAGTATAATCAAAGACGAGAAGATACAATATACATGCAATTCACGTGTTAGAGGCAATCCTCTCGCATTGCATAATAGTATCTATAAAGAAATCAAAACAAACCAAAACAATTTAGAAATTTATTTTTCATAGTTGTGTCTAGCCAAACTAGTAAACTACAGATGTAATACCTTTGTTTTTGCCCCTCAAGCTATACTGAGAATAGTTAACATTATCTAATATTCTGAAAGTTAAATGCGAAATTAAATGCCAGTACTTATGTACTGAGACCAGAATTATTATTTTTAATGCCAAATTTTGATAATATTTGCAAAAAGATGACAGTCCCCAAACTATTTGCGCTCGTGGACACAACAACTACACTCGTCATTCCCAACGGCGAGTTTAGTTGTTTCATTCTCGCCATTGGGACACGACGAGTTTAATGCTAACTTTTTGATAAGCTCGTTGTTCCCAACGGTGAGTGTAGTTAAAAAAATTGAAAATAACTTGTTCCCAAAAGCGGGGATTATTGTACTAAACTTGTTATTCGGAACAGCAAGGATGTAGAAAATTTCGCATAGGGAAGCCAACACTTGGGAAAAAACGAAGTAGTTGTATTTTTATTAGATACTCGTTGTTCCCAACAGCGAGTTTAGTAAAAAAAAATCAAATTAACTCACCGTTCCCAACAGTGATAATCTTATAACTACACGCGCTGTTGGGAACGACGAGTTTACTGGGCCACCACTTTTTTACCCCGAAAACATAAGAGAATCAATTCACCAAGTTTCTTTGTAACCCTTTCTCATCTCCTTCCCGATTCCAATCAAAACCCTTGCTCTAATCTTCGTCTACTACCTCAATCGTTGGTTAGCAAGTTCAATTGGTGGAATATCTAACATTCCCCAACAAATCTCTAGCTACTTAGTTCGTTTGTTGACAACATTAAGGTATGTTTTTACTTGACTCATACAATCTATATGGATAGGGTTAGGGTTATGATTAGGATTATGCTTTAACTTTAAATGAAATGTAGGGTTAGGGTTTAGGTTAGGAATTGAAGATGGGTTGTGTTTGGTTTGAAGTTAAGGTTGGGTTTATGGACTGCACATAAAGTGTTTGATGAATTGTGTAAGTGATCGAATTCTTTGTTATGCACATTCGGTGTTCAATGTAATGCACAAGTGGTGACCCCACCCTTGTTAGTGGGGACTTGTTTGTGATAAATTGCATTTGTATGTAGTAGTTATACCTAAGAATTGTTTGTAGGCATATAATAGAGAAATGCAATATAGTTAATTATATACATTACAATTTTTACAAGCTCAAAATGACACGACCTAGCGGTTCTAGACGCCGTCCTCCTAGTGCATCCAAGCGGGGGAAAACTCCAGTAATGGTAAGAGTTGTTATTTATAGTTCCGAACTCCATGGTATATATCAATTTCATCAAACCAGTATTAGTTAACAACAACTATAATTTCGTGCAGGATGATACTGATACCCCTACCAATGTCCCTCGAACACCACATACACATGAAGATGCACCTGGGGGTCCCGGTCCAATAGACCCGTCATTACTTAGAATGCAAGCCACTCACAGGTCGAATTATGTGTGGCAAGGTGAGTCGAAGGACTTGACTTTCCGAAAGCACAAAACATTGCATCTACACGATCACATCATTCCATACTTGGTGGAGGCGGGATTCTATGGAGTTACCCTAATGGGGGCAGTTAAGTTGGATAGGGGTCTCCTAACTGCTCTAGTCGAGAGATGGCGACCGGAGACTCATACATTTCACCTACTGCATGGTGAGATTACGGAGATTTTACAAGATGTTGCCTTAATTACTGGACTTCCGATAGATGGTATAGCTGTAACTGGAAGTTGGGGCGCCGATAAGTTTCATCTTGTAAGACAATGCAATGCCAAATACAAGTTAACCACCAATCAAAAGGAGAAATAGCGAAAAACAGAAACAAGCAAACACAAGAACACAACGATTTACGTGGTTCGGCAAAAGCCTACGTCCACGGGGCAGTTGGGGTTTCTTCCACTATAATCAACAATGAGCGAAAACCCTTACAAAGATGACGGCTGCAAAATTCCGAATAGAGGTGTTCACCTCTTACAAAACCCTAAAGGATGTATTTAAAGAAAAAATTACTGGGCTATGCGAAATGGGCCTATTCTAGTTTACAAATAGAATTTTCGGGCCAGTTTGTGGGCTTGACCCCACAAACTGGGGCGATCTCCGCCCTATCGGGCTCCGATCGCTGCAGGGAGCGCTGCCCCCTGCCACCCCCCGATATGACGGATATCAACAAGCTGAACCAGAATCGAGCCATTATCCTACAATCTCCACCTTGGCGAGATCTTCCAAGTAGCCCAAGCAATCTCCAAAAATACTCCAAAACAAAATGCTCATCACCAAACGCAACGGAAACTTCAAAAAACCCAAACTCCACCTTAGTATGATATCACATACTAAGCAAACAAATAGCAAAGCAACATCCCAACTGTCCATTCCAAATCATCAAACATGCAAAATATTAGCCAAGTTCATGCAATGCTTGAACTTGGCTGCCACAACAATTTTGGTCAACATATCATCAGGATTATCAGCTGTCCCAATCTTCACCAGAAGAATATCACCATCCTTTATCAAATCACGCACAAAATGATAACGGACATCAATATGTTTGGTCCTCGAATGATGAACTTGGTTCTTCGCTAAATGGATAGCACTCTGACTGTCACAGTGTACCTCCACCTTCTCCCGATGAATTTCCAAGCTCTTCAAAAGTCCATGAACCCAAATGGCTTCCTTCATGGCCTCAGCAACTGCCATGTATTCATCCTCAGTAGTAGACAATGCTACAGTGGACTGCAAATTGGACCTCCAACTTATAGGTGCTCTAGCCATAGTAAACAAATAGCCTATAGTAGACCGCCTCTTATCTAGATCACCTGCATAGTCAGAATCAACATAACCCACCAATAACCTGCTAATATTGTCATCCCTCTCAAACTTCAAACCCACATTTGTGGTGCCACTAATGTACCTCAAAATCCACTTAGCCGCTTGCCAATGCTCTCTGCCTGGATCATGCATATATCGACTAACCATACTCACCGCCTGAGAGATGTCTGGTCGAGTACAAACCATGGCATACATCAAACTGCCAACCATACTAGTGTAAGGTACATTAGCCATATACTGTCTCTCTTCATATGTACTTGGAGACTGAGAAGCACTAATTCTGAAATGAGTGGCTAAGGGAGTACTGACTGGTTTAGTTTTCTCATCTATACCAAACCGTTTCAGCACCTTCAAGAGATATTGCTTCTGTGTCAAACTCACTATGCCTTTTGCTCTGTCTCTAGCTATCTCCATCCCAAGTATCTTCTTGGCTTCACCAAGATCCTTCATCTCGAATTCAGAACTTAGCTGATTCTTCAAGTTTTGAATCTCCTTAGCATTTTTAGAGGCAATCAACATGTCATCCACATATAATAACAGATATATGAAAGAGCTATCCTGCAATTTTCTGAAGTAGACACAATAATCATACTCACTTCTGGAATATCTCTGCACTTTCATAAACTGATCAAACCTCAAATACCACTGCCTTGGAGATTGCTTCAACCCATAGAGAGACTTCTTCAACCTGCAAACAGAACTTTCCTTCCCAGCAGTCTTAAACCCATCTGGCTGCAACATATAAATTTCTTCATCTAGGTCCCCATGTAAGAATGCAGTCTTTACATCCATCTGTGTCAATTCAAGATCAAACTGTGCTACCAATGCCAACAAAATCCGAATAGAAGGATGCTTCACAACCGGAGAGAACACTTCATTATAGTCAATTCCTTCCTGTTGAGCATACCCCTTTGCAACTAGTCTAACCTTGAACCGAATACTGTCTTTTGGACCTTCTTTCTTCGTATACACCCACTTGCAACCGATGGCTTTCTTCCCCTTTGGTAATTGCACTAGATCCCAAGTCTTGTTCTTATGAAGAGAGTTCATCTCTTCATCCATAGCAACTTTTCAATCTGCATTTTCAGAACTTCTAGTGGCTTCTTTGAAGTTGGAGGGAACTTCATCATCAACAATGGGAAGAGCAAATGCAACTGTTTCTGTAAAGCAAGATGGTCGTTTGATATCTCTTCTTTGCCTTCTTGCTGCAATTGATTCTTCCTGCTGGGGAGGGTCTTGGATAGGAACTTCTTCCTCATCCTCAGTATCAACCACATCATCTTCATTTTGGGCAGGAGTAGGATTTTCAACTGAAAGCTTTTCTAACTCCACCTGTTGAAGAACTCTCCCACTCTTCTGCTGCTCTTGATCACAAGTTTGTTGGTTCTTCTCTTTCAACATGCTGGTCTCATCAAAGGTAACATCCCTGCTGATTACTAATTTTTTCTGTTCTGGACACCACAACCTGTAACCTTTGACACCAGTACTAAAACCAACAAATATAGCCTTTTTGGCTCTTGCATCAAGTTTAGTTTCAGTTACATGAAAATAAGCAGGACAATCAAATATATGCAAAAAACTATAATCAGATGCAGGTTTACCACTCCATACCTCAATAGGCGTTTTGCCTTCAAGTGCTGCAGATGGTAAACGGTTGACAATGTGGCTTGCATATATAACAGCTTCTGCCCAAAATGTCTTCTTCAATCCAGACTGTGCTAGCATACATCTCACCTTCTCAAGTAAGGTTCTGTTCATCCTTTCTGCAACCCCATTTTGCTGTGGAGTCTTCCTAACTGTGAAGTGCCTCTGGATCCCTTCATCTTCACACAATTTCAGAAACGGATCGTTCTTGTATTCCCCTCTATTATCTGACCTCAGAACCTTAATCTTCCTTCCAGTCTGGTTTTCAACTTTCTTCTTCCAGCTTGTGAACAAGGTCAAAACTTCATCTTTGTGTTTCATGGTATATACCCAAACTCATCTGGAGTAGTCATCAACGAATGTAACAAACCAGTGTCTACCACTCGTAGAAGGTGTCTGAGTAGGGCCCCAAACATCTGTGTGCACATAATCGAGGATACCCTTTGTCTGATGTACAGCTGTACCAAATTTCACCCTGGTTTGCTTACCTAACACACAATGTTCACAAAATTCCAGCTTGCAACCTTTAGCATCTTTAAGCAACCCTTGCTTCACAAGCCCCTGCAAGGCCTTTTCTCCTGCATGCCAGAGTCGCATATGCCACAACCTTGTAGAGTCGGGAACAACCTGTTTAGGCTTTTCAGTTACACTGGCAGCCTGACCCAAATACGTTTTTCCCTGCAAGAAAAACAAGTTCCTTTTTCTTTGCCCTTTCATCACCACGAGTGATCCGTTAGTCACCTTCAGAATGCCACCTTCACTAGCAAATTTCATTCCACTGGCCTCCAAAACACCAAGTGAAATCAAATTCTTTTTCAAATCTGGAACATACCATACATCTGAAAGCTCCCTAATAAGACCATCGTGCATTAGCAATTCAATCTTCCCGATTCCTACCTTCTTACAAGGCGCATCATTTCCCATCAAAACTACCCCACCATCCATATACTCTAAGGAAGTAAACCACTCCTTTTTCCAAGACATATGATAGGAGGCTGCTGTATCAATAAACCATACTTCTTGATAAAGTGAGGGACTAACAGCAAGTGCAAAGGAAAAATCATCGTCACTATCTAAATTGTCAAGTCACATTTGCAGTCGAATTTCTCTTATTTCGTAGCTTCGGACAATCCTTTTTCCAATGCCCCTTTTCATGACAGAAAGCACATTCATCTCTGGCCGGTATTTTTCTGTCCTTTGAAACTCCTCTCGATTTGAAACGAGATTTGTTTCCTTTATTCCCAGATTTGGTCTCAAATCTGGTCTCAGTTCTGCCCCTTACAATCAATGCTTCAGAAGTTTCTCTATCACCCATTTTATCCCTTCTCCTAGTTTCATTATTCAACAGAGCATTTGCAACATCTTCATATTTAACCGTATCTTTTCCATATATTAAAGTTGTTGCTAAATGATCATAACATTCGGGTAATGAATTCAACAGAATTAGGGCTTTGTCTTCATCTTTAATTTGCTCATCCAAATTTAACAAATCAGCCAGTAATTTATTAAATGATTCAACATGAGCGTTCATGGACATACCTTCAGTATAGGTGAAGCGAAAAAGTCTCTTCTTCAAATACAGCCGATTCTCCAAACTTTTCCTCATGTATTTGTCTTCGAGTTTCTTCCACAACACCGCAGCAATGGTATCCCTCATCAAATCGTACTTCTGAGCCTTCGCGATAAAGAGCCGAATAGTCCCACACGCAACTCGGTTCAACTTCTTCCAATCTGCTTCGGACATATTCTTTGGTTTTTCTTCCTCCTAAGGAACGTCCTGTTCTTGTTGAACCAGAACATCCAACACCTCACACTGCCACATCCCGAAATTATTTGTTCCATCAAATTTTTCAACTTCAAATTTTGCGTTGTGAATCGTTGTTCTGGACGAACTTGATCCTGCAAAATCCTTGGTTGCATCTGCTTCATTCGCCATCTCCCTCTAGGTCGAACCCGGAGCTCTGATACCACTTGCAATGCCAAATACAAGTTAACCACCAATCAAAAGGAGAAATAGCTAAAAATAGAAACAAGCAAACACAAGAACACAACGATTTACGTGGTTCGGCAAAAGCCTACGTCCACATGGCGGTTGGGGTTTCTTCCACTATAATCAACAATGGGCGAAAACCCTTACAAAGATGACGGCTGCAAAATTCCGAATAGAGGTGTTCACCTCTTACAAAACCCTAAAGGGTGTATTTAAAGAAAAAATTACTGGGCTATGCGAAATGGGCCTATTCTAGTTTACAAATAGAATTTTCGGGCCAGTTTGTGGGCTTGACCCCACAAACTGGGGCGATCTCCGCCTTATCGGGCTCCGATCGCTGCAGGGGGCACTGCCCCCTGCCACCCCCCGATACGACGGATATCAACAAGCTGAACCAGAATCGAGCCATTATCCTACAGACAATACCTCGATATGGATCCGACTGAACAGGCTTTTATTGATCATCTCTTAAGCTTTCATGGCTATTGAAGTCGTTCGATAACTACTTGAATCCAAAGTCGTCTGAGTATCAAGTACAGTGCTATACCCGAGCATATCTTATGACACTCTTTTGTGGTGTGATATTTCCCAACTCAACGGGCAACCAAATACCGTTGATGTATTTGCAATTGATCGCGGATATTACACTAGCCGACCAGTTTAGTTGGGGTAGTGCTGCATTGATCGTCCTTTACAGAAATTTGTGTCATGCTTCATTAAACAATGTTCAGGTGGCAGGACCGATGTTGATACTACAAATGTGAAGCTGGGAGCGATTCCACATTTGTCGGCCGTGCATTAGAGTCCAACATCCGGTGTGGAGTTTGGGGGTGTTTAGAGCCGATAGGTATGCTCCGATTGGTGTTTATTGGGCTGACGACCACACACATCGTGATAACCCCTGTGGACCCCTCACATATTATCGAGAGGAGCTCGACCAGTTGTGGGCGGAATGTGTAGTGTGGGAACTGTACACTAACGAGAGATTGGGGATGTTATCGTTATGTTGCACTGTACATAGTGAACTTTGGTTGACAACTGCACCTCTTATCCACTTCTCTATCGTAGAGCATCATTATGTAGATCGAGTACTTAGACAATTTGCTTTGCAACAAGAGATACCAGCCGCACGAACGTATGATACTACCTTGCATGGTGTCACAGGGATGGGTCATTTGCCCATATCGACTGGGTCGGATATCACCATAGTTATATCCACTCTTGGAATGAGCATCGTAGGGAAATGGTCATTGGTGGAATTCCTCCTTACGATGGACGAATGCTTGACGCGCACATGGCGTGGTATACTAGGATCACGCGGTTAGTAATCACACCTCCTATCGATACTCCTGCCCGAGTGATACTTCCGATACCAACGCGAGATAGGGAACCATCTCCCGGCCACTCATCTCAACAACCGATGTTCCAACCAAAGGCGAAGACTTTGGCAACCATGGTAAGAAAGTTTAATATGTTTCTGTTGTACATTTGATTTTCAATTTCGGAACACATCTTCTAACCGTAATATTGTTACTTTGTTGAAATATTACATTATCAATAATTGTAGGCGGAGAACGCATAGGAGATTGCTAAAATGGCGGTTCGACGTTTGTCAAGTAGCGCATCCGATGTGACTGATGCTATGAAAGAGTTCGCACACGAGATTCTAACACCGTGTAGACGATCTCTTGATGTTGTTGGTGAGGGGCCCGCATTCAATGCATTTATGGAAGCACACCGTTTATCAAGTTAACGTGGGCATGCACCGCCTCCCACTGCACCAACACAACCCGATCAAGAGATTCAACAAGAAGATGAGGGCCAAGGTTCCGAACTCCATAGAGTACCTCACGGCGATGCGCTTCTCGTATCTCAAATAACACAAAAGACACCAACTCCAAAGAAGCGCAAAGTTGTCGCGCACCGACACCGTAAGCAACCAACTAGGTATACGCCGAGTTAGGAAATTTCTAAATTTGGGTTCTGAAGATGCGGTTGTGATATAGATCAAATCTTATGAAGTTGTGCATTTTATGGTCTCGTTTAGTATGAAAGATGTAAAATTAGAATGAAGTTGTCATGTTTTCATATTGTATGAAGTGGTGTTATTTCTTTATGTTAACCAAGTTGTGATCCTTTACCATGTTCCTGCTGGTTTTAATATTTTGAACCAATTTGTGCTTGTTCTGATCATTTTTGTAGTAGTTGTGATGACTATTGAAGATGTATGGGTTCTCATTATGTTTTCGTATTACCCATTAATTTATGTGTATGTCGATGAGATTGCTTAGAGAACTCGACAAAGGAATTGTGTTGTTGTATGTAGAAAATGATTTGGTTGCTAATTGATGGGTAGTTTCTTTCATTCAATCAATAAACTCGCTCTTCCTAACGGCGAGTTTAGTACGTTAACCCTCGCTGTTGGGAAGAGCGAGTTATTCGTATGGATCCAACAGAGGCTTTTCGTCTCTCTGTAAACTCACAAAAACCACCACAGTAGTTGTTCACAATAGCGCGCCTAGTACATACGTCCTCGCTGTTGGAAACAACGAGCTTATAGTGGTTTGTTTTTTACAAGCACAATGTTCCCAATAGCGAGGACGTATGTACTAGGCGCGCTATTGGGAACAACGACTGTGGTGGTTTTTGTGAGTTCACGGAGAGACGACAAGCCTCTATTTGGATCCATACGAATAACTCGCTCTTCCCAACAACGACAGTGAATGTACTAAACTCGCCATTGGGAAGAGCGAGTTTACTGATCAAAAGCATCCAATAAATTACAATCAGTAAACTCGCTCTTCCCAATAGCGAGAGTGAACATATCACTCTCGCTGTTGGGAAGAGCGAGTTTACTAATTGAATAAAAGAAACTACCCATCAATTAGCAACCAAATCAATTTTCATTTACATACAAATAACTAAATGGTAAGCACACAAGATTCGAAATAGTAAGACAAGTTCAACATGAACACAATGACCACATAAACCAAGAAATAGTAATACAAGTTCAACCTTAAGGCTTCAACAACAAAAGATCGGAAATAATATTACAAGTTCAACATTTATCCAATAATATTACAAAAGCAAAAGTTGAGTTAAGTCATCATGCTGGTTGTTGCGCTGATGATGATGATATATTCGGCCTTCCTGTTCCTTGTCGCGATGATGATCCTGTAAATACGGTCAGAAATTATATGTTATTTCAAAGGAAAATATTACATATGCAAGAGTATGTAAGAAAAATTTGATTTAGTAAATTTCTGACCTATGTCCGTTCCACAGCAGCAACGCTTGTTGTGACCTTTTAAACCACATTTTGAATAAGTTATAACTGGATGGATCATATCATCTTCCACATCCATATCGTTGTGAATACGTTTGGTCCGCGTACGACCTTTTCTGCATCTTCTAAGACTTGGATCAGCGATAAGTTTTGGACCAGTTTGGACTGGCCAATATGCTTTGTCAGGCATTGGGTAGAAGACAGGTGCCCATGTTAGAATTAAGTATTTCACTGAAAAGAAATAAGGGCAATAGTCAATAAGCCTTAAATGCACACGCCGCCAAAACATGTGAACATAAGACATGGTATAGCTGAATTTTCTGACATGTACAAAAGTGCGATTCCAAATCCACCGTATGCAATTTACCACCCTTTTGATGACCACGATCCTTTCTAAGTCCTGTTCTAATTTGGAACACACCCGGTGTATGATTGAACATTATAACCTCATGCATATTCGCCCTCTCACGCCGCACATCAAGAATCTCTTGTACTGCAGGAGTGAATTCTTTGCCCTCACTTAGAAGGTTCGAAGCCAATTGACGACGTTGGGTGAAGTATAGGTTGAGGCGATAGAATATCATCTCGACAATTGCAGTCACCAGTAAACTATGAACACCTTTAAAAACAAAATTGAATACTTTGGATATATTTGTAGTCATCTTCCATAACGACGTCCTCCATCTGCGCATATTGACCATCATTCAAATGGTTTCTCCTTCAGCCACATGACAACCTCGAGTTTGATTAATTGATGGATTAACACATGTATGTGGCCCGTCTATCATCTTCACAATAAAGTATGTTTGCCCTTCTGGTACAACCGCACGAAATCTCCTAGCACAATCGAGACTACTGAATCTCCCAAGTGATGGATTTACTGCCCTCTCCGCTTTTGTATACAGGTTTGGTGCCATTTTACATTTGACGTTGTACACGGTGGTCGATGATTTCACTATTACGAATTCGCGGTGTTGATTTATTGAAAATGTTTTGACCGCATATTGGACATCTTCTTTTGTTTCAAACATTTGCCCAATGTATAAAGCATCTTCGGCGACATCAAGAATTGAAGGGTCCTCATGTTGATGAACAACCGCATTATTAACCCAGTCAACCGATTCAGATTCAACTAAATGTGCAATAAACCCTTGTTGAGAAGAGGAGTGTCGATGACCTTCATTGGACTGGACGTTGTCTTCACAATTACTTTGTGTCTCACCACAAATATTAGCTATGTTATCTTCTTCATGTTCTTCACCCATCTCATCTTCATCACATTCTTCTTCCTCATCGACATATAATAAATCGTTGTTCATACATGCACGATTGAATAAATCCCCCATATTTTCATTGTTTACTGGATCGCATATGAATTGAGAAGGACCAGACAACTCGTCTTCAGTGTTATTTGGTTCGGTTAATATTGAGAATGTATCTTCGAAGTTCCTCAAATCTTCACGAGTGTTCGTCAACCCAACGGCAATGTTCCTTGATTCTTGAGTCGAGACATCACCTGATGTGTTTGGAGTACGAAGAATATTACACTGAAGAATTGGCATCGGAATTTTCTCACGATACATCTCAACAATTGTCCAATTAAAGTATTGATCTAGCGAGCGTCCAATCACTCCAGCAAGAGCATCATCATCGATTATGGGAACGGCCATGAAATATTGCCCTTCACCTTTTGACGCAGAGTATCGACATTGGATTTTAATCATCCTTTCAACTCGATCCCAGCTAGTAATTTCATACAACTTATTGACTAGTTCATGTTTTCTAATGTTACGATTAACCCAAATGACTTGTGGTTCAACACCTTTATTACTGCATCCCACTTTCGGGCCACGATAACTTTCTCCCCGTAATAACATCAAACGGGTATTTTGTATTCCATACCTACACATAAAGAAATTAATTAATTTTTTTGACCATCATCAATCCACAATCCACAGTCAATTGGACATTTCGTCAAACACTAAGTGGGCATCCAAAATGTCACCACAACCAACATGTTTTACACATTATTTTTAACTATAACTAACTAATTTGATAAATCTCAAGCCTAACCGTTCAATTTGAAGCAATAGAAACATAAATTATGTTTCAGATTTTTTCGAATTTAAAGAATATATACAAGTGTTCAACAATAGAAACAATATCTTTATGGAGATGATAATCTTTATTATGAGAAGGAGTGAAGAATGAATGCTCTTCAGAATCTATGAAAACATTCACCACGCTTCTACGAATGTCAAGAAGTAAGCTAGGGTTTTGGGTTTATGTGGAGAAAGGGTACAGAGATTGAGAGAGAGAAATGAGAGAAGAGTTGAATTGAGTCAGGTAAGTCAATTAGGGACCCAGTATACTCGCTATTTCCAACAGCGAGTTTGGTATATTTCACCACGCTGTTGAGAACAGCGAGTATCTAATAAGATTACAACTATTTTGTTGGCTCTCATATGCAAAATTTTCTACATCCTCACTGTTCCGAATAGCGAGTTTAGTACAATGATCCTCGCTTTTGGGAACAACGAGTTATTTTCAAAGAATTTTAACTACACTCGCCGTTGGGAACAGCGAGCTAATAAAAAAATTAGCATTAAACTCATTGTGTCCCAATGGCGAGCATGAAACAACTAAACTCGCCGTTGGGAACGGTAAGTTTAGTTGTTGTGTCCACGAGCGCAATTAATTTGAGGACTGTCCTCTTTTTGCAAATATTTTCAAAACTTGGCATATAAAAAAAACCTGAGACCATGTCACCTCAATTGTAGTACTATGGTCACAACCCTGGTGAAAGATTATCTCAGATCAATCCTGAGAAATAAAAGTTTGTCACACCCTAGATTTCATGAATCCTTAGTAAAAGAAAGGCATATGCAGAGATTTTACTGTCAAGCTTGTCTGCGACTAATTGTGGCCTTTTATGAATGTCATGATAATAAATGCATGATATTCTGTCTATTTTTCTGAATGATCCAAGAATATACATAATACATCGGGTGCAGCCGTTTATAGTGTCAAACTTGTCTCTCCATCACTCCCCTAATTGAGACATCACATTGTGGTCTTGAATTTCTTTGCAGCCCATGTTGATTATAACTTCATCTTCGCCCGCGAACTCCTTAAAGTTTGCAGCCTTTCCTAATTCTTCCACATGTTCAATAACAAGATCCAATCTCGCAACCATCTCCACTAGCAACGAAGTAAATGCTGCAAAAGGTAGAGCCTCTGAGAATTCGAGGCTAGTAATTGCAAGCTTACTCATACTCGGTCTCAATTGCCTTGGTGCAGATGACTCCTTTGCCTCGCCTTGTATCCTTTTGTCCGTGAACTCTTTATATGATAATGATGAAATATCTGTCTTCCTTGAAGGTAAGGTTACACGTGGCGAGGATTCTTTGTCCTGCTTCCAGTTAGCAATCATACTGTTGGCACTATTGGATCCAAGGAAGAGCCGTGGTTGGGATTTGATGGCAGTGTCGAGGCCTTGCAATGCCTCGTTAAGCTGATCTGAGAGCATGTTTGGAGAGAACCGACGCCGGTTGGTTATGCTTGTAGCTAGCTCTAGTAGAGCCTTTGATACTTCCCTAGCGAGTTTGGTACATGGGCCACGAAATAGAGCGCGAACTGATTTAGGAGTCTACATTAACAAACAAAATGAAATTGTTATGTTCAACTTCATGAAGTTGTTATTGGTAGCAGCAAATTACCTGTATTTCAGATTCTAAACAGCCATGCAGCGCTATAGCAGTGTACGCGAAATGCCTGAGGGCGCCTCCGAGCTTCACATACAGGTGCCATGGATATCTTTTGCAGTTCTTCGAGAACCTAGGCTCCCAGCTAGCGAAATTTGCCTGTTCAAATTTTGTCACCGTCGTAAATTTGCTTGCATTCTTTAGGAATAGTTGAGTTCAAGTAGAATGAGTGAACTTACAAGAGCTTCATCACTAGATTTAGAATCCAATACTGTTTTGTAACCTTTGTATATTGAATCAATCGATGCCTCTGCCTCCTCTTCAGTGACCCCTACATCTTTTTCTTGGAAAAAATCATTTACACAATCTGCAAGTCTTACATTATATATATATATATGAGGCTTTTGCTTTGTTTTTCAATAATTTGAATTTGAAGTATAGTGTACCTTCAATTGATCTTGCTAGGCCTTCCATTTTGTAGGCTGTGGAGCTGTGAAGATCTTTGCCAGACCAGTTGGGGAGTATGAAGAGACTCAGCATAAGGCATATACCGCAGCCAATGGCGATGGTGTAGAGGCGATCTCGTGCTATGTGGAGCACGTTTTCTACTCGATAGCTTGAGACAGTTATTAGATTGAAGGTGAGCAGAAAAATCACCACCCCATAGTCGTAGTTTTTCTTTATGTAGGGAATGAATCTTATGTATGTCGCCATAAATCCTACAAATTGAAGGCATTAGATAAATCTGCACCGGGTTAAAATGAAGTAAATTAAAATGCGAAAAATGGTACAATACCTATTACAAAAACTGATACCCCAACAAAAATAGCTCGACATTCTCGTCCGGACCTGTCAGCGACGAATTTAACGAAAAATGCTAATGAACCAGCACATAGTGTTCCCAACCCTCTGTTCAACCCTTTGTACAGAGTGGCACCTGCATTTCATGTACATACATCTCAAAGATAAGAAAAACATGTTTATTAGTAAGAAAAAGATTCATACTACACTCGACTCACCTGCAGTGAATTCGAGCACCACGACCACTGTCATCACTGCCCACATTGCATTTTTCCCAACTCCTGCGAACAACGGCTCCAAAAGATACAGAAACGAGACAACAGTTAACGCAGATCCTACCTTGAGGCCATGAATCACTTTTCTCGGGTCTTCTCTCCCCATCTTCCACAACGTTTTACACCCTGAAAGTGGAAGCTTTCTCATTTCCATCATCAAATTTTTCGCCATTTGACATGTATGAAAAACATCTTAGCAGATGCAAGAAACTATATTGAGGTGTGATTGAGCAGTTCCAGATTGGTCAAAAAGGTTGGTCACTTAATCTATACCGGTGTTGCTTCATTCACATGGTTCATGCTTAGAATAAAGAGTTAGTCCATAAACAATGAAAGATTCCTGCTTACTAAGGGCCAGTTTTCGACAGTAGTACAAGTAGTTGCTATCAAATAATTTTGTATTTCATATGTAAGATTGTCTATATTTTTTAAAAGAGGAAGACTACACATACATGAGTTTTTACCCCAAACATACATTATAAATGCATTGGGATCCACTTCTCACTAAAAGACAATGTTAAAACCTTGTCTTTTAGTGAGAAATGGACCCCAATGCATTTATAATCTATGTTTGGGGTAAAAACTCATGTATCTCTAGCATTTTGATTTTTAAAATGTACACAATCTATGCGATGCAATGCATAAAGCCATTTCATCTATCATAGATCGAACATGTAAGCCTTCAGTTATAGTTAAAATGAATGTCTGCGCTGATTGTTGTTCAAAGTAGGCGATTCCTAATGTTCTGCAGTTGTCGCCTTACTGAGTCCAGTCCACGTCGTATTACCTGAGATAACCATTCTGCAATAAGAAAACAAGCGTCGTCATCTGGAGAGATCATGGATCTCTGCAAACTATCCATGTCTCTTCAACTCCGAGTTGAGTATTCTTTTCCAACTTGCATTGTCATTGTTGCTTTCGCTTTCTCCATACATCAGAATTCAAGGTCATTAGCTCCCAGATGTGTTTATGTTGTAGGCTTCACATGTAGGTACACCTAGAAACGAGTAAACTATTCACAGGAGATGCATCGATCCGGATCCAGGTACATCGTCTCTAGTTTAATGCTTTAGGCAATAAAAAATGGATTCACAATTAGCTGTCAAACATTTGTAACACTGATATCGGATTGCCAGCAATTCCACAACTTATTATCATTTTGGTTCAGATTGCCAGCCATTCCAATTCATACCATCACTGTAATGAATCAGTGTCAACCATCGATTTATGGATAGAATTGAATGTTAAATAGGAAAATTAAATGAGATGGTTCACAATACGAATCTCAAATCACCATCTAAACATATATTACCAGCACCAACTAAACACAAAAGTCAAAAGATATATATATTCTTCAGACAGCACTTCAAAATCACAGTTGCCAGTTAAAAAACTCATAAGCAACTGATTCATTCAGGCCAGTAGCACCTGGAAGACTAATTTAAACAATAAATAATGTAGTGCAAACAAGAGCACATCAAATGAAACTTTTCTATATATTGAACTTCGCGGTAATTCAGCAAAACAGAAGTTGAAAATAATACAATTTTGGTTGCTGAGGCAAGCTGGTTCAGTAAAACTAGCAAGTATTGAGTATAATTCTCAAAAGATTAAGAAAGATTGATTTCTATGGTACTTACTATAAGATAAAAGTGGATTTACACCCATGCACAGTAGGCAACCGTCTCAATCTTTTATACAACAACAGTTCATGTAGAATCCACAGTATAAGCAATGAAGGGGAAGCATATATCTCAACCAATAAGGCTCAACGACGCAAATAGATGGCAACAAAAGAAAATCTATCAAAACAAGAGGAAGAAGACAATATAGAACAATTCACTCGTCTTCTGGTCAACTTCCTTGGACATCAAGGTTAAAGTCTTGGCAGGCGATATCCAGCTCCGTAGTAATATTTTGTTGATATTGTCCTCCACCACCTGAAAAAAGTAAACGGACTGTCAAAATAGATTAAAATTGGGTATCAAATTGTTAAATTTCCATCTTGTAGATGTAAAACAGAACCAAGTTCAAGTATATGCAGGAAACCAGCAAACATAGCATTAGCTAATATGAATGACTTAGTGATGCACACTAATGCCCAATTTGTGTGCATAAATACAAAGAAAAATGTGTTTATGACCCTAAAAGTTAGTGTTCATAGAAACAGCAAATTACGTCATGCATGTCAGTAGTGAGGATGAATCCAACTATACATAGGAGAGAGATTAGTTGGATGAAGTCACACAAACACATTTGTGAGCATGGCCTTTCACATCCTTCGAAATTATAGTAATACAGATAATATTACACAAACAAATTATAAAACATCACAATTTGAATTCATCTCAGATCACACACTGCCTACAATATAGAAGATACTAAAAGTTATTGCATAGTCAACTATAAGCAAACCACAGAAAACCAGTGATTATGCCACAATACTTGTCAGGTATCCTTTCACTACTGATATTGCAAGAAAATGTAAACATGAAAGGATAAAGGCAAAGCTGAATTTTATTTCTTCTCCGTCTACAACATTCACAAACTATTTGGTTCCATTTGTTGCTCTATACAAGATTCTCACTAAGGGACAGATATCTTTGAAAAAGGGATGGATACATATGGACCGTACCTTAACTTCTTTAAAAGTAGCTTCGTTCATATAGTTGCGTGCTTCACATTATCTGACCGTGGCATTTCTACCATGCGGAGCACAAGTAAAATCAAGGTTACAAATCTCAGAATCAGTATCAACTATACTTTGGTATCAGTATCAACAAGGCAAAATTTAAAAAAACGTCACAATAGTTTGGCGTTGTTTAAAAAAACGTCACAAAACTTTGACTTTTTAAAAAAACCGCACAATGTTTAACTTTCAACTCATGGAGTTATCCAACCGTTAACTGGGATAATAGTTATGTGATGTTTTTTTAAAACAAATGGGAACTTTTGTGATGTTTTTTTAAACAGAATAATAGTTCTGTGTTGTTTTTTTAAACAAAACAATAGTTTTGTGATGTTTTTTTAAACATTACGTATAACCCAGTTAACGGTTGGATAACTCCGTGAGTTGAAAGTTAAACATTGTGCGGTTTTTTTAAAAAGTCAAAGTTTTGTGACGTTTTTTTAAACAGCGCCAAACTATTGTGACGTTTTTTTAAATTTAGCCTATCAACAATATCAATCTATATAATGGATCAGGTTGGCCAGAATCAAATACAATCATTCAATATGGTATACATCCTATACTGCAGATATATAGATGTTGGCCCATATTTGGACCCACTGGTTTAAATGATACCAAATTACCGTTCAGAAATTAGGGCCTTCCTGTTAGACCTAGAGGTGGATCCTACAACAAGAGTAATAATTAATAACTGAAGCCACCTAGCATAGACACAAGTAATGACATTCTTAGCAATAATCTAACACAATAAACCATCATCGGGGAACAAGGTGTTCCCTTTATTATGCCATTCCCTTGTATACAGCACATGACAGTAGTAATCAAGCACACTATGCATGCCCTTGGACCTGAAGAGACTAACAAAATATCAAATCTGACCAGGTTGAATTTTTGAGTTGATGAACAGGATACACTTTCCACTTGAGAGGATCTGAGTTCCTAAGTGGGGATCATAGCGTCCCTCTAACGCTACTATATTACCATTAACTTTCACAATTTTATCACCAACCCCATGAATTTATTCACTCAACTTTTCAAGGGATCTACAGCCATTATAGTTTCAGCGGTGGAAGACAATTCTAAGCTATTCGCATGTGATCAAATATGATGGAAAGGCATTACTCCCCTCCTATAATTAATTTGTCATACTTGATATAATCTATAATGAATAGTTATAGATACAAACAGAATTGTAACGCCCCGGACACGCTCAACTATTTACACACCTACCGTCTAAGAAAACCTAAGCCACTTCCCCACCACAAGACTAGCCTCACCGAAAAGAGCTAGCTGGATAGGTACTAATGGCATCATTGACTTTCTATTCATACTAATATAACTCTCATAATTTCTCCAATGTGAGACTAAACTTCCTACACTTCCATCCAGCCTGTTTACCACCAATCTTTTTTCTATATCAATACCCATGCTTTCTTTTAGCCCACTAACAAGTCCATCCTACAAGCCCATAAAATTGTTCAACTAGAGTCCACCACCTCAGCCCACCTAACATTTACTAAATCCAAAAAGGGATATTACAGGAATTAGCCAAACATTAATTTCATAATTGTTGCATTCCAAAATTGCTGCAAATAAAGGAGATTGAACATGGTAGTCAAGTGATCAGGTGAAAAATAATAGCACTCTGGTGTAATTCAGCCATCCTACTCATTGCTTCGTTGTTACCGCTAAGACCCACCTATTTCTCGCTTTCAATTTAATTTTTATTGCGTTTAAGGCACATTTATAACCCATTTACCTTATAAAAGACCAAGATCGAGTCCAAACTTATCCTTTCCTCACACTAACCATTTGCTCAGTGGATAGTTTCGTTAATCAACACCAACACCTTAGCCTGATAATGTGTGCATATATCCCTAATTAGCTGTTGAACATAAGGTTGAAATGTCACACTATACAAAATCAAGCAAGGGGTGGAGCAGTCCTACTGCAATTTTCTCATTGTAGCATATCAGAAATGGATACAGTTATGAGAAGTCGTGCAATAAATCATTAAATCAGCAAGAAAATTTCCCCTATGCAGCTCTAAGGACTTAAATAATTAAGCATTGATAACCAACGAAATAAACTACAATTATCTACCACAAGCATTCAAATTTTAACTTCATTATTTGCACCTAAATCAAAGACCGAGATTCTCAACAATGACAATATCTGTATGGCCATTCCAAACCAAGATAGGATGGAACCAATCGAACAAACTGTCAAGGAAAATTTATACACTACGGTTGATTAACTTTAAAAGCAACAAATGGCTTGGTAAACAATCACATGAAAACAAATACATCTAACACGAACCCCTGGTAACACCCAGAGAAAAAATGAAAGGGGTAGAGAGAAGATAACGGAGGATGGAGCGCATAGCTATGCCATTGACATCATAATCTTTAACCTCCTTTCCATCTCTCCATTCTCATTCAGTATAATGCCCATTACAGAGCATTATTCAAGAGCACAAAAGTGGTAAAATTGCTATACTAGATTTCAGCTCTATATAACCACACCCCACTCAAAAACTTTGAATCCTGTAGTTTGTTTTTTCTCTTTTAATACAACTACTTACATACCCAAAACAGATGCTGAGTGTCCAAATACTGCCAGATAGACCATAGGTTTTCCTAATCGTTGAGGTGGCATGTCCTTTCTCGACTTTATTCCACTCAAATAAACCTCTTAGAATCATATACAGCAAGTTAGGAAATGGAATCCCATCACTTTTACTTCAATATAAATAGCCTCTTAACCTATTAATTGAAGGATGTAAAACAGGATGAGGTTCAACAGCTCCTTACATGCACACATGCATAACAGTGGTGCCCCTATAACCCAATTTGTATCTTAACTTTTATACGAAAGGAGTGTGTTACCTGTTGATAGAAAACCAGTATGCATGAGCAAAAAATTGCAATTCAAGAACAAAAGAACAAAATTGTGCATCTAAGCCTATTCAATGTTAGGTTTATGGGTTACTAGAAGACAGTTAAGAAGTAATTTACATGTGCAAGTGCAATTAAGAAAGTGGAAACCATCAATACTGACAACAAAAACTCAGAAAATGGGCATACTCCAAGAGTCCTATCCTTGCTAGTAAACTCCAAAAAGGAGTGTATCTAGGTGTGTAAGTGATAGTATACTGATAAAACATGACTAACACACACGCTAGAGTCTAGACATCTAATAGCCTCCCAAAGTAATCCATATTAGCAATTTGTCAAATTTGTAAACCTTTGACAAGTACCATTTGTCACATAACCTAACAATACTTCAATTTTCAGCGCCAGCCCTTCGAGGCATATAAACTGTGCGTGTATTTGCTTGCGTGTTTTTACTTAATATCCTTCATAAGGAGAAGTTTGTAAACATAATTAAAATATAAACCTAAATTGAGAGAGGCATAAGCCTCCTTGAATCCTAGACTAGGGTTCTAAGGAAGAGAGAGGTAGGTCGATCTAGTATGAAATACAAAAAAGAAACATAGAATGGCAGTTCAAGCTTTTCAGAGTCAAACAAAGTGCCCAAATATTGGAGAGATAAGCCTAACGGACAAAAAATGTAGACAAACAAGAAAAAGAAAACATCCACTCTATGATTGATTTATTATCCATCTCCTGATTTCATTTGTTATTTAACAAACAGTCATGTTTTAGTTTAATTTTTAGGGCAAAAACTAAAGTACCCCCCCAACGTTTGGCCTAAGTACAATATGCCCATATAACGTTTGAAAAAGTACACTTAACCCATTTCTCCGTTAACTTAACCCCATCCGTTAAGTTATAATTATGAAATTACCTTTTTACCCTTACCCTTTCATAATCAAATCTCTTCTTCCTTTTTCCTTTTTCTTTATTCCTTTTTTTTCTTTCTTTCATTTTTCTCTATTCTTCCCTTTCTTCATTCCTTTTTCCTTCTTTCCGAAAATTCAAATTCATTCCTTATTAAATTGATGACAAACACATATCTTTCCCCATCACACATTCACACACATCATTTGTTCTTTCATCCATTCAGTCCTAAGTTTGCTACTCTCAAAACAAAAGAAATTAAGAAACTAATGCCGGCTCATATTCTCATATAGGCAAACACATAAGAGTTGAATTAATGCTTGCTCATACTCTCACCAAGACAAACAATACATATTGAGTTGAATTTTGATCTCCCATCTCATATGTATGTATATGCTTATTACAAATATCATGGATTAATAATTATATAGTGGTCATTATAGCTATCTAATCTCAGCCTTCCAAAGATGGACATATTCATTGCAAAGTTCAACAATGAAAAAGCTTTCCAATGGCATGTATAAATAACTTCAGTCGGCCAGATCAACATGGAAAAAATTATCTACATGGAAAAATTATCCAACATGGAAAAATTATCTACCTGGATTTTTTCTTTTTTTGTACAAATCTAAAGAAAACACAAGGAACTAAAATTTCGGTTTCTCTCTTCAACACAATTGAACAATGAAAAATTTCTGAAACACAATTCCATTAGTGCTTGTACCTTCTCTCTTCAACACAATTGAAGAATGAATCTGAAATTTCGGAAAGAATGAAAAAGGAATGAAGAAAGGAAAGAATAGAGAAAAATGAAAGAAAAAAAAAGGGAAAAAGAAAAGGAGATTTGATTATGAAAGGGTAAGGGTAAAAAGGTAATCTAATAATTATAACTTAACGGATGGAGTTAAGTTAACGGAGAAATGGGTTTAGTGTACTTTTTCAAACGTTATATGGGCATATTGTACTTAGGCCAAACATTGGGGGGTAATTTGGTTTTTGCCCTAATTTTTATGCAATTTTCCAATTGTCTTTAGGGTGTGATACCAATTACAACGAACTTGTGTAAAGCCATCCTTTCAAACCTTCATGAACAATACAGCTTTCACCCTCTACCCTCTATAGATAATTGACAGCAAGAAATAAGAGTAAAACATGAGCAAACCATGTGTGTAAATCTACAAGTTCAAGTACTGGGGGTGTAGTTATGTAGGACACTAACCATCAATCATCATTGATTCTTATTCTTATTACCGTTTCTCCTGAAACCCATCTAGGCACCCTTACAAGTAAAGTTCCGCCTTAAGTCCAACATTGCTGCTATTATCAATGTAGTAAGAAAATGTGGATGGTCTTAATGCCTTCAAAGGGTCTCCTCTACTCACCAATCATTGTTTAGAAAGCATTTTTATGCAGCAGATAGCGCACATGCTCTGCAGAATTGCATTCCTCAGAGTGCACCTCTCAAAAATGTGATTTATGATCATCGTGAACCTCATATTACTCAGATATATGATGCATCATGATAGCATGCGCTCTCGTGCAATGTGGCTCAATTGAACCCATCCATCCTGCTATAAAACAAAAGGACAATGGCCCTGAGACCCCCCCCCCCCCCCCCCCGGGGAAAAAAAACCCCCTCACCCAACATCCCCATCTAGTCTTCCATATAATATCTTGTATAATGTTTACTCTGTACCTTCAACCAGTATTGTATACATGTCCTGAAGAAAACCAAGTTGACATTTGAAAATATTATTGAGTGTGATTGCAGAACTGTGGACCTGTGGTAAAGCATCTTGAGGTTGTCTAAAAGGTCTAGACTATCCTGTGGTAAAGCACTGTCAACCAAGGTATAAACAATTGTCTTTAAAGAAGAAGTTCGAATATATACTTTTGTGCAGTAATTAGAAGAAATATCCTTCAAACTAAAGACAACAAGTTATAACTTAAAAGGGAATTTATTATCAATGAGAACCTAAAGCCAAAAATGCTGCAAATAGATAATAATGTGCTTGCAAAAAAATTTTGCAGGATTAACTAATACAACATTTCAACCTTCCCAATCTATGAAGCATGGACACTTTTACTTAGTAGCCATGTCATGTCAGAGATTAGAAATTCATATTGGACACACAAATCCGACAAGACACTTGGTATTTTAGTGTAGTCTTTTAAAAGTTTACCGTGTCGTATTGTGTACATGTCCTGTCCGTCTACATGCCTACGCTCCTAATACATATTAAAAACATAGTTCATGTAATACCAAAATAAAGAGCATTTAAATGTATTCGGCCTGTTTGGGAAAAAAGTTAAGATAACCAAATTTATCTTAACTTTGGGAGTACAAAGTATGCTACCTTCGGTTACCATACCTTTACATCCAACTTAATGTTATCTTCCAAGTTTTTTTTTAAAAAAAAAGGTAAGAGTGGAGTTTAGATAACTATAGTTTTCTCACATTTTGGGGTTAGATAACTCTAATTCTAGTTATCTTAACTCCAAAATGCGCCACAAACATGCCCAAGTCATGATAACTAGAGTTTTCTAAAGTTATGAGATAACTCCAATCCATTCAAGGAGAACTCCCACAAAAATTAAATTTAAGGGCCCCTAAAAAATGTACAAATTGTAATCTTGACTTCACGCGCAAAATACGTGTATCTATATCATAAATCACAAGAAAATTCAAAAGAAAGCTATCAAGTGGCTCTCCTTCAATTGGATGGAAATCAACTGTAACGACCCGAAAAATAGCATATGGCTATTTTGCATCGAAATGTGTGCGCGATTGAGAATTTCGCGCGATCATGAATTTTCTGATAAAAATTATTTTAATATATTGCCTATTTTATTTTATTATTATTTTTAAAATTAAATTATTTTTCATATGGATTATCTACGAAGTAGTTTTAATGTATTTTGTATTGTTTGGATTATTAGAGTAGAGAATTAGGCGTTATTTGAAATGTGTTAAGATTAGAGGGCTTATATGAAACATTCCCCTAGATATTTATCATCTATTATTATTTATTTCTTCTTTTTACAAAAAACCCCTTCTCTCTCTCCTTCCCTTCTCCTTCTTCTTCCCTTCTTCTTCTTCCCCTTCGTTCCCAGACCGAACCCACCCCACCCGGCCTCCTCTCCCTCTCCTTCTCCGTTCACACCCAGCCAAAAGAACCCCCACCCGGCCCTCCTCCTCCCATCTCCTTCTCCGTTCGCTTCCAACCAACGAAAACCCCCACTCCCGTTCCCTTCTTCTTCTTCTCCCTTCTTGTTCGACGCCGACCCAAAGGAGCCCCGACCACCTCTCCTCCTCTCCTCCTCCCGTTCGCGCACAACCGAAGGGAAAGAAACCCCGACCCTCACATTCCCTCTTCCTTCTTCTCCTTCCTTCCGCTTCCCGTCCGATCGCTCCCAGCCAAGAGAACCCACCCCGACCTCCTCCTCCCATCTCCTTCTCCCGATCGCTCCCAGCCAGGAGAACCCCCACCATCTCCCTTCTTCCTCCTTCATTCTTCTTCTTCATCCCGATCAAACAAACCCAAAAAACGAACCCATCGGTAATACCTCCCCACCTCAAATCTTCTTCGATTCTCCATGGATTCCAAATTAAAATGAGGGGTAGACTAAGTGAGGGATTCTCGACATCGTAGTAGCATTGGATTTTCGATTGGATTCGGGAAGGATATATTGCGACTTTGGAGGCGAAGTGGCATGGCGCTTCGGATCTTCACGGAAAATGGTGAGTTAGTATACTTATATATTTTGTGGGTTGATGAATATGTGAGTTGGTTTATTATATATTTTGTGGTTTAAGAAATATGTGAGTTATATTATTTATATATTTTCGTGGTTTAAAGATATATGTGAGTTGTTGTAGGTTGAGAAAGAACCCATTTTGAGGGTTGAGTAAATTGTGGATGCTAAAAGAACCCATCCTATGGATTTGGATTGTTGTAGAGGAAGAACCCACACTTGTGATATAGTAAGAATTCATGCTTGAATTGTGGTAGAAAGAAACCCATGGTTAAGTTGTAGTAGAATATCATGCTTGAGTTGTTATAGGTTGATTATAGCAAGAAACCCATGCCTTTCGTCCTAGGTGATCTTAGCTCAAACTTGAGGAGAGAACCCAAGAATCTAGTGCACGTAGTTCTAGTCCAAATTGGGGAGGGAAACCATGGATTTTAGTTGTATGAGACCCTAAGTAAAGTTGGACCATATCACATGAACATTATTCAGCTTCATGGATAATAAGAATTTGGAAAGTCACTATTAATCATTAGCTTGATAAAAAGTTTGATGTCGCTTCTTAGACTTCTCCTTGGTAGAATGCCTATTTTAGACTGTCAGTAGATTCTTCTGTTGCTTCTAATTATAGAAGATCAAGTTTATTAGTAAGCACGTTTGGCTGCTTCTAGGGTTGATCACCTGTATGGCTGTTTTTGTATGTGGTTTTGCTCATACGGGCTCGACTGGCCCGTATGTAGCCGTTGGTTCCATACGAAGCTCACTGGGCTCGTATGCAGGTATTGTCTTAAATAAGTAGGCCATGAGTGGATCCGAGGAGATCGCGTGAAGTCTAGTTTAAGACTTGGTTAATTGTTCGGACAAATTGTGACACTCTTTAGAAGAGGGACACGTGCGGTGCTTTTCATGACAAGTTGGAAGCACAGTGCAGGTCTCGCTTGTTGGGTTAGAAGAGGGACACGTGCGGTGCTTTTCATGACAAGTTGGAAGCACAGTGCAGGTCTCGCTTGTTGGGTTAGAAGAGGGACACGTACGGTGCTTTTCATGACAAGTTGGAAGCACAGTGCATGTCTCGCTGGTTGGGTTAGAAGAGGGACACGTACGGTGCTTTTCATGACAAGTTGGAAGCATGAGTTGCGTATCTCGCTTGTTTGACCCATATGGTGCCTTCTCATGATGAGTTGAGAGTACGACTCTAGGTTGAAAGTATCTTGTAGCTCGTACGGCCCATTTGGTCTGTTAGGGTTAGTAACATCGTTAGGGTAGTAACTTGTTACTTAACCATTTTTGCCAAAGGGAGAGAGTTGGTGTTGGGGGGATACCCTATACTCCAACATCTCCTATAGGCTGACACTAGGTGGTGTTATCGGGATGTATTCCCCTGTCAAAAGGGATACGGGCGGTGCTTTTCATGACAAGTTGGGAGCACGGGTTCTGTATCTTGATTGTTAATTCCTGAATGTGCAATGATAAGAACGAGAGGGTTCCTAGGGAAATAGACCCCACGATCCCGGCAGGTTCTATGCCTTCTCATGACGAGTTGAGAGCACGGAAGAAGGTTGACGAGTATCTTGTAGTTCGTGTTGGCTTTTGGTGTGAGGTCCGGTACGCCGGCAATAGTCACCAGTCATGTAGTATTATGTCAGGAACAGGATGTGTACAAAATAGAATTCATAACGCGGGTTCAAATCCCTATATATAGAGAAACGGCTTGAGATGGGACGTATGTAGTATGGGATGCATACTGTTCCGGAGACTTGCTTGCATTAGAATAAGAGCATCATTGTATTGGTAATTTTGCATTAGAGTTTAAGTCATAAGGTACACATGCACAAAATTATAGGTACACGTGTCTTTTCCATTCGAGATAAATTGCGAGTGTGATAGTGAAGTAAATTAACAACCGAGCTATGGGCTTGGGATGTGAAGTGATATTACCCAAGTTGGGCTTGGGATGTGCGTGATTATTACCCAAGCTATCGGCTTGACGTGTGATATGTTATTGCCAAAACTATGTTGGGATATGGGGTACATTGTGATAAAATGCAAGTAAATGGTAAGGTGAATGAGATGTTAGGTTGGACATGAATGAATGAGGTAGTATGAGAATAAAGGCATATGTCTATGAGGTGATACGTGACATAAGGAAGTAAAATCAATATTGTATTATGAGAGTGGTTTTCCAAATGGTTACTAAATATAAGTATGTTATGAGCGGGTATAGATATACATACAGGTGATGACTCAGAGAGTATTGGATGTGAAATCCCATTATGATGTTTACACTTTCAGATGTCACGTAAGATTTGTTTACCTTGGAAATTGTGAGTTCGTTATGTTTTTACTTGTAAGTTTAATTTATTTACTTATTTTAATAAATTATACTCACACCAGAAATGGCTAACCCCTTAGTGTTTGGGGGTTAGGGAGTCCCTGGGCTACCCTAGGTCCCTACTGTTACAGGTCCTCAGCAGTGCAGAGGTGAGGTGTAGGTACAGGATCCGTGAGCTCCAGTTATAATTTGTTGTTATGTTTTAATTATAAATAGTAAAGATTTATGCTTTAAATTGTATTTTTGATGTATAAGTATGAGGATGATGAGGAAGAGCATAGTGTGAGGCAGCAGGATATGGTTTCGACCCGTACCCATTTCGTTGTGGAGTGCCGGGCGTCGTGGTAGGTTTTTACAGGTTATTTTCTAAAAACTTACTACGTTTTCAAAAGGATTTATGCTTTTTAATTGATATTTGTTAAACCGTTATGAGTTTGGCCCCCAGAGCATATATATATTGCCTGTGTGATGATGCTCATTTTGGCCTGGGGAGCCCGTATTATTATTGCCTGTGATGGAAGCTACGGAATTTAGAGCAAAATTCCGTAAGCTTTTCTGTGTTTTGGGCAAAAAATACAAAGGAGACTCTGCCCAATTTTTCTTTGAAACATAACTATTTTAGTTTATGTTTAAAGTGATAGAAATTGGAAGAATTGAGTTTGGAGTCAAAAAGGAAAAAGGGCAGGCGCTACAGTTGGTATTACAAACTGATAATTGTAATTACTGCGTGGTAACTCTGTATTGAATAAAAAAGTTTTAAATTTTCAGCATTTTGTGTATTGTGACTAATTGAAGGAAAGATCTTGGCCTGTGTCACGGTTTCCCAGTCACGGGGAGATCGGGGCGTTACATCAACGGTCCAGATTTATGCTCACAAAAGACATTTTCCCGCCCGTTACTGTAGCTACAGTGCTCGTACTATGGATACAGTAGCCACATTCAAATTTATACTTTATGTTGTGTGAAGTAGTTGATATTTGTTTGGCCTTTGAAATTAATTAACCTTTAATCTCTACTAAGAAAAGACTAATTAAAATCACACTAATCTTAACTAAGAAAAGCTTTAATTGTTGTGGTTTAATTAGTCTTTTCTTAATTAATTAAAATTTAGGGATTAAAAGTTAATTAGTTTCAATCTAATTAAGCTTAATTAACTCATCCAAAACATTAGGGATTAAGCTTAAATAAAATTAATTAATCCATAATTTTGGATTAAATTCATGTAAACCAAAAAATATAAAAGTCGTCTAAATTACTTTCACTACAGTATTACTACAACCAAAACAAAGCTAACATTTAATTATTGCTACAGTAAACCTATATTCAACCAAAGATACTTTTAAGTTTTAAGAAATCAAATCCAAGGAATTGCTTTCGCTACACTGTTTTTCCCTTTCTTCATTTTTTTCAACAAACCAAACCACCCCTCATTGTTTTAGTATGTATTATTTTCCGACATTCTAATTATTTTTTATAACTTATCGTGTAGTCACTAACCAGATGGTATTGCATATAAATGTTGACCTACATGATTTGTTAGTCAAATAGGATTGCATATATTTTACTGTTCATAGTGTTTTTCATATATTGCATCGTTCAGAAGACGTGTCGTAGGCACGACTCCACGAATAAACCTAGTATAGGTATAAAGAAGAAGAAAAAATTTGGGGGCCCCTAAAAATGTGCAAAAATCGGGAGCCCGAGGCGGCCGCCTCTACGGCCTCTACCTCAGGAAAACTCCAATTATCCTAACTTAACTTAATCCAAAACATAGCCTTAGTTCCGAAGAAATCCTCAATGCAATTATGGTTTTAACTCTCACTTCTAAATGAGAGAATAATGCAGGTAGATATTAAACTAAATAATTAATATAGATGATAATATAATTCTGAAATGACAAATGATTAACCCAACAAAGTAAACAACCTGAACGGAGGCAATTAAGTTGCAGTAGCTTGAAACTTCTCGAGCATGTCACAATGCGGCATATTCTGCACCAACCCCCACTGCCTCCTCTGTAACTCAACCCTACAATTCTGCGTAAGCACCCCAACATACTCCCTCTCAACCCGTTGCTCCAAACCCAACCTCTCCGAACTATTATACGGATACTCCTGCTCAAACTTCGCCGAAGACTTCACAAAATAAGGCACACCCCTCGGCGTCTCAATCTTATATTCATACGGGTGGTTCCTGGACAACATATACACCGGATCCTTCCCCGGTAAGAAGTTCAGCAAAATCAAAAGCACAATCGGCAACATCTGCAGAAATGTTCTAAACCCACCCGACCCATGCACTGCATTCCCTTGAGGGTGCGCCCCCATCCCACCAGCCCTAAACTGAAACGTCGTCCCAAATGGCGGCGCTGCCTGCCCCCCATTGAAAAAAAAGTTCCTAAAAATCTCGTTAGGATCAAACTCATCATCGTAAAACCCATTAAACCCATGAGAATGGGCGTGACTGTGCCGCCTCGCCGAAACCCTCCCATAATTCTCCTCCTCCGACCCGACAAGATCGTACCTTTTCTTTGTCTCCTCATTACTCAAGCACTGAAACGCCTTGGACACCGCCTTAAATGCCTCCTCCGCGCCCGGCGCCTTATTCTTATCGGGATGCACCTTCAGCGACAACTTCCGGTACGCCTTTCGCACATCCTCGACACTGCAGCTCTTCTCCAACCCCAGAATCTGGTAGTAATCCTTTTGTTTCTTTATCGTCTGAATGATCGTCAACTGCTCTTCGGTGTAATCCATAGAAGCGGCGGTGGAAACCCTAACCCTAGATCTAGTAGTGGACGAAGACGAAGGCGACGAGGACGAAGATCCGACATTTGGGGTTTCGTTGGGGGTTGGGTTGGGCTCCGATTCCTGAGCGGCGGCGAGGAGGTCGGCTACGGGAATGGAGGGGTCGAGGCGCTGGGCTTTGGTGAGGAATTTGAGGGCACGTGCGCGATTTCCGGAGTCTAGAGCATCCTTGCCAATCTTGAGGCATTTCAAGGCGTCGTCTTTGTTGCTATCCATCGATCGATCGATCGAATCTAGGGTTAGGGTTTGGAGATGTGGGGAGCTCGAATTTGAGGTAAAGGTGGGATTTTGACGACGGAGTGGTGGTTGATTTGGAGACTGGGATTAGGGTTTAGGAATCTCCCAATTTGGGAGAAAAGGGGAGATTTTGGAGCTGCAGAAGAAGAAAAAGAAAAAGTGAGCTAGGATCTAAAATATCTTCAAGGGGACGATTGGGACACGTGGTAGTGATCTGACAGTTGATCTTGGTTGGCTGGTTTTGGTTGGCAATGATGGACGGTGGACATTAATCTTTGACTTTATAGTAAGAGTAATGCTTCAGCCACTACCAATTTCACTACCATTCTCTTCACTACCTTTGGTGGCATACTCCTATTGGAAAGTTCTCCCACCTACTCTATCTTCATCTACCTATTGGAGTGTGCCACCTAAGGTAGTGAAGAGAAATGTAGTGAAATTGGTAGTGGTTCTAGCATTACTCTTATAGTAAAGGTATTAGAGCATCTGTAGTCGTTGAATGTAAAAATATGGATAAAAATATGGATATATGGATAAATGAAAATAGAAATCGAACTTTTGTTGCACTCGTTTAAAGCTATTTTTTAGCTTTCTATGTTAAAATAATAAGCGACGGCACATGAAGTGCCGTCGGAGGAAGAAAAAAAAATTTAAAAAATAATAAATTTTGTGGGACGGCACTCGAAGTGCAGTCGGAGCGCGAAAATAAAAAATTATTAATAATAATTGGTGCGACGGCACATTAAGTGCCGTCGGAGAAGGAGAAAAAAAAAATTAAACCCAAAGGAGGGACGGCACATGAAGTGTCGTCCAACACAGTGGAATTTTTTTTTGTCATTTTCCACTTTTTCGAAAATTATAAAAACATTTCAGTAATTACAAAAAAATGCAAAAAAATGCAAAAACATTTTAGAAATTGCAAAAAAAAATAAAAAATTGCAAAAACATTTTTAAAAATTGCAAAACAAATTAAAAATTACAAAACCCTCCGGACGGCACATCAAGTGTCGTCCGAGGATTTGGGCCTGCGATGGAATTTTTTAATTGAAAAAAAAAAATCAAAGGACGGCACCGTCCGACGAAAAAAAATTAATTTTTTTTTTGTGGGACGGCACTTCGAGTGCCGTCGCTCAAATATAGATAAAAGCTATATCCATTCTCAAATATAGCAATCGACTGTAGCAAATTATCGATAATATGGATATTTGGCAAACAAGTGCAGCGTTTTTTTTAGCCAAATATCCATATTATCGATATTTAGCAAACGACTACAGATGCTCTTACATCTTATAATCTTTGGGAAGTATTATGCATTTTTTCTAAAAATCCACTTCACCTTTTATTTTTTAAAAAAACTTCACCCAGCTATGTTTTTAACACAATTATTTTTTAAAAAAATCTCGCTCACCCATGCATTGAAAATATAGTTGGGTAAATAAAAATTATTAAAAAATGTTGGATGTAATTTTTTAAAAAATACACAATACTTGAGTGAGGTTTTTTTAATATTTAACCTAATCTTTATTTCCATGAACTTTTATTGAACAAAATTAGTCACATAAAAAGGAAAATAAAATGGGACATTATGTTTGATTTCGGTGAGAAAAAAATTCATTGACCAGTGCGATACATGATATCATACAAAATGCACGAAGACATATGTCAGTGTTTAATTTGTGTCTTTTTAAGACTTGCATCACTGACCCAATCTCCTTAAAATTTAAAGAAATCATTTCGAGGAAATCGTATATGTATTTGTGTACTCAATCTATTGCACGAAAACAGCAGAAGCAATAAGCAACAAAATACTAAAAGATAGGATAAAAGAATAACTAGTAACAAATTGACATTTGTTACGAAAATAGAGAGATAAAGAGATGTAGTCAAAAATCCAAGTCATATGGCTTTTTTATTCATAACATTTATATTGGGAGGAAGTTAGGATAAAGGTGTGGTAGTGAATTTGGGCCATCACTTAAATAGATGAGCTTGGACTATTATCTTAATAGATGGGCATCCACATAATAGGTGATCACTATTTCACCACACTTTCCCTTGTAAGCCCACTTTTAAAATGTTGTCTCGTTAAAAACATTCCTAAAGAAAAACCCTCATTTGGGGGGAAAAATCCTTAGCGAAAGAAAAGAGTACAACTAATTTTCAGGAATATGATTCTTTAGGAATTTAAGTGGGTGCGACTTACACTGCCTCATTAAAAACATTTTTACACTCCTCATTAAACCTTTCGAAGGGAAAACCTAATATAAAAAAAAACATCATCAAAGGAAAAGAGTACAATGCGCAAAGATATTCTTCAGGATATCTCCATCAGCATCTTCAGGATGTTTGGATGCCCCCCCCCCCCCCCCCCCCTCTCTCAAAACACTAAAAACTATTACATTTAGTTCTTAAGTCAACTTGAACAAAAAATCCCCCCCCCCCCCCCCCCCCAAAAAAAAAAAACAAAACAAAACAAAACAAAAAACATTTGGTAAATACATCCCAACCCAAAAAAATTTATCAGCCTATACATTTATAGACCTGTCTGCTGTAATCTTGTTATGCTAATCCGTTGTACTAACTTTTGAAATATAGACTTTTAAAGTGATTTTGTAAAAAAAATCTGCAAGGTTCTCTGAAGAGTTGACCCGTACCTTTTCTTTTTGAAGTTGGTGGGTGAAGAAAAACTTTGGTAAAAAGTGCTTCATCTTGCCTCCTTTGATGAATCTTTTTTGAATTTGCTTTATACATGCTCCATTATCCTCATAAATTATTGTAGGCTTGTTTGTGATTTCTGGGAGCTCGCAACTCCCCCTGATATCCTCATAAACCGTTTTCTGTTGCTTAATAAATTATTCATGCATGCTTGGTTATATATAAATCTGGTTATATTCTTGTTATGATGCTGAGTCGATCCTACAGCTTATGGATGATGTAAAAATCATTCGCTGGACTTCGTCACGCGCCCGTATTCCAGGCTTTTAGGAAACGGGGCGTGACAAAAACACACTTTATATAAAAAGAATCAAGCAAGATGGAGACTAAGTAACTTAGAAATATGCGACATGTGCCATTTTGATAACTATGCTTGTGAATTCCGAGAATATTTTCAAGATAGTTATTATAAAAAAGAAGAACGGAGTCCAATTTTAGACTCATTCTTTTTAAAACTACCTGATCCATGGAGTATAAACATATATAGTGCATACATAAGTGAGAAAGTAAAACCAGAAGTAGACACTTTAGGGTATAGAACGCAATTCGTAAAAGATTATAGGGACAAAGTATGCCAAGATTCTAGAGAAACAATGAAATATTATAGAACATATAAACAAATAATTTGTTGTGAGGATGCAAGGCCGAATCATTGGGGATGCAATAATAACTATAAATACACAAAGAAGAATAATCACAAATTCCAAAAATATAAACGAAAATTTAGGAAAACTTTTAAAAGATATAGAAAACATTATAAAAAATACTTTAGAAAAATGAAAAAGAATAAAAATAGGCAGTATACGAAAAATCCTTTAAAATGTAATTGTTACATATGTGGAGAAGTATAACATATATTACCAAATTGTCCTAAAAGAATGAAAAAAGAAAACGTAAAATACATAGAAGAAATTGAAAAAATGAATAACATAAATTATGAACCCATAGAATATGATGAAAAATGATCAAAAATAAGTGAAGATGGAGAAATAATGGTAATGGAAGAAGATAGTAGAAGTATGTGCTTTGACATACAAAAATACGATAAAATAAGAGCAACCAAATTAGATATAAATTCAAAAGAAAATTTTAAACTACCAATATTTGAAAGAAAGAAAAGTACCATCATAATAGCTAAGAATAATGAACAACCTATAGACATTGAACAAGCACAAGGCAAAACAATAATCTCATTAATAACCGAAAGAATAATAAGACAAGAGATGGAAAAGATAAGTGAAAAGACCAGAAAAACATTAAGAAACATACATTTAGGAGCTGTACAAATAATAATAAAAGCCTATTTTAAGGAAGGAATAAATACACCCCTCGAAATATACCTAATGGATGATAGGATAATATCAAGTACACAAGATGCCTTAATAGGAATAGTACAAGGAAACCTAATGTACCAAAAGATAAAGTTTACAATAAAACCTAATTTCTCTATAAGCATGGCAGAAGAAAATAAAGATAAAAGTCTAGTCATGTATCATAGATTATCAGGTATAGAAATGATAGAAAAAAGCAAAGTTATGAGTATACAAATAAGAAATATTTACGCTTTCACTAGCAAGCACGAAGTAAAGAATAGAAATACAGATAATTTTAAAATAGAGCATCTATTCAGCGAAATCATAAGATACAAACAGCTAGAGAAAATCCTGAAATGACTATACCAAATTATATATTTGACTTTAATAAAGCAAAAGAAACTGCAAAAGGAAAAACACCACAAATAATGTTCGGAAAGAGATCACTATCAATAAGAAATAAACAACAAGTATTGGAATTAATACCAATAATAAATACATTAGAACACCAAAACAATAACCAATTTAAAATAGAAATAGAATATTATGACAATGGAAAATGGAATAAACAAATAGCCTTAGTAGATACAGGAGCTACTAATTCACATATTAAACAAACAAATGTAAAAACCACCGAATTAATAACATTAGAAAACCCATATTACTACCTACACTATTACAATAATAGACATCCAATTGTACATAAAATCATACTACCACTAAGGATAAATGGTAAAAAGGAAATGTTATTACACTTACACGTAGACCCAGAACACCGTGTTAATGAAATGTTATTAGGAACTGGCTTCCTTACATCAGTACAACCTTACTCAATTCAAGAAGAAGAAAATCACAATAACAGTAAACAATAAAAGCATGATAATAAATATGATATTAGACAAATGAATCCATTAAGACCAACAAAAAACACATTATACATTCTAACAGAATTTGTTTACGAAGGATACAAATCAAGAAACTATCACAGTCTAATAGACACCGGAGCAGGTACTAGTCTATACCGCGAAAATATACTACCAAAATGGAAACAAGATGGTTTTAACAAAAAAGCCATAACTGGATTAACTGGACAAACTATCATACTTGACAAATATCAACAAAATGTTGATGTACAAATAGGAAGTTACATACTAAAAATACCTATAATATACCAGTTTGATGATATGAATAATGATGTACTCTTAGGAAATGATTTTTTCCAACAATACTATCCCATAAATATATCACATAAATCAGTTGTATTTACAACACCTTGCAAACACCAAGCAATAACAATTAGAATAACCCAACCTTATTCCAGAACTGACCTGCCACACATCAGAGTTTCTTCAACCCAGCGTGGTGAATACCAATATTTACCAAACAAAACTAGAATACAACAAGTTCAAGAAACAACTACAAAAGAAATTTTACAAAAACAATTATAAGAACTGTACGGAGAAGACCCCTTGGCAAAATGGAACGTATGTGAACCCACGACACATATATAGTTAATAGATAAAAACAAAATAATAAAAATTAAACCTATAAGACATACTCCTACAGACCTAGAAGAGTTTAAAATACACATAAAAGAATTAATGAAAAATAATTACATAAGAAAATCACAAAGTCCACATTCATCACCAGCATTCATAGTAAGAAAGCATTGAGAAGGAAAAAGAGGTAAATCTCGAATGATAGTAAATTATAAGGAACTAAATAAAAATACTAAGAGGTTTGGATACCCACTATCAGACATGCAAATACTACTTAACACAGTAAGAACAAGCAAAATATATTCGAAATTTGATTGTAAATCAGGATTTTATCATGTGAAACTAACAGAAGATTCAAAACCTTTAACAGCATTTAGCACACCTCAGGGATTTTATGAATGGAATGTATTACCATTCGGTTATAAAAACAGCCCAGGAATATTTCAAGAGTATATGGATAAAATTTTTGAAAAATACAACAATTTCATATTGGTATATGTAGATGATATCCTAATAGGATCCGAAAACGAAGAACAACATAAAGAACATCTACTAAAATTCATAGAAATAGCGAAAAATGCAGGTATTATACTATCAAAAAAGCAAATAGAATTATTTAAAAATGCGATAGAATTCTTAGGAACAAAATTATCACACGAAGGAATAGAATTACAACTATATAGCAGAAAAAAGAAAGACTTTTCCTAACGTCCTAAAAGAAAAAAGAGAAGTACAAGCTATAATAGGATTACTAAATCAAACAAGAGGTTACATACCAAATTTATCAGCAAAAATAAATTGGTTACAACAAAAACTAAAAAAGTTTAAGAAATGGGAATGGAACCCAGAGGATGAAGAGAAACTTAAATTATTAAAACAACAAACTTCAGAATTACATAAGCTAAGATTACCTGTTAAAGAATGTTCTTGGATAATAGAAACAAATGCTTGTGAAAACAATTAGAGAGCAGTATTAAAATTTATTGAAATAGGAGAAAATGAGGAGAAACTAGCTAGATATACTAGTGAATCTTTCACACAAACCCAACAAAATTACCACATAAACGAAAAAGAACTACTAGCAATCTTAAAAGCTATAAAAAGTTTGAACTATTTATAATACATACAAAATTTACAGTAAGGACAGATAATACCCAAGTAAAGAGTTGGATTAACAAAATAATAAACCCAACCATAGCAAACAAACGATTGATAAGGTGGCAGATGGAGTTAGCACATTACGATTTCTTAATAGAAAACATAAAAGGAAAAGATAATATTTTAGCTGATTTTTATCAAGAAATTAACTATTTCACTTATTGCAGAATGAAAACCAGAGTTCAGCAAATAGAACAAGATGTTATTTACATCAAGGGAACAATGGAGCAATTAAAAGGAGCATTTAATCAGTTACAACTACAAATATGTGGACTCCAAAGACTGTTCTATCAGCATGTAAGTCAGCATGTAACCACAGAAAATATGGTGGACATAATAGTGAAAAATTGAGTGAGATAGGTGAGACATCTAAGTCAGTAAAAGAAGAAGCAATTATATCCTCAAATAAAACCACATACAAGGAGACACTTCTTACTGTGAAAGCTCCTACCAAAGTATCGAAGAAAACATTATTTTTACAATATATTCAAAAACTATGTCAAGTAACGGAGGTAAACCAGTTCATCAAGACCATATCTCAACAGCACATGAACAAGGTCATCATCCTACTAGGAGCTAATTCAAGAACAACTAGGGCACTGTTCGAAAGATGACTTATTCATTGCATCTACCCATCCAGAGAATGTGAAGAACTAATCCACCTACTAAGAGAAATTTACAAGACAACCAAAAGTTATTTTGGGCTCACGAAGGCCTCAAAAATATATATCAGAATGTATTCAGCCATCCCCGAGTATCTTAATGATGAGGAAGAATTTCCAGCAGAACATGTTATAAAATAGGGATGACCACCCAAATGATCTATGGAACATCAAATATTGTACCATTTAAAGCTGAAGAATTTGAGAAATTAATCCCAGAAAGAAGGGCAATGGGCTTTAGGAATATGTACTGTGAATTGAAAGACATAAAACAAAGAGACAGCAATATATGGATCTATGACAGCCCAGATCCAGATAAGATAATAATGTATAGTATAGCACAGATCAAACAGCCACAAGATAAGCATGAGCTGTTTGACAGCTGGTACCAGATACTATCTACTGGAGCAATGACAATGATAGCAGAGACAGCTGTACATTACTGTAGCCTGATGAAGATGGAGCACCAACATAAATGTGCAGCATGTGAAGATGTCGGCCAAGAGGAATCTCTTTTCCTAGAATAGGCCAAAATGTAATCAGAACAATTATTGTAAGCTGATGTAAGCACTTACGTATTTATCCACTTATTGAACATATGATGTAAGAAGTGATGCATGAAAACCTGTTGTAAGTTGATCCCTTGGTCTATAAAAGGGAAAGCTAAATAAGAGAGAAGGCAGACTATCTGGGAGAGAAAAAATTCCTCAAAATCTTGAAGAGTCTGTTTGTAACAAGTTTGAAGGAAATAAAACATCTTTTATGAGTTCATGCATCTATCAGATCTGGTAGAAAATAAGGTATGAATAACTAAACCTTTTTCCCTTAGGGAGAGTTTTGTAAGGCTGTGCCTGAAAAATCTTGTAAAAAGTTCAATTTGTAACCTTCTCTAGTTGAGTTGTACACCTAGTAGCAGGAAACGAACTAGGTTGTGGTTGCCTGTAATGAAGTGTTACTAGTTGTTCCAGACTTATCTCTTGGGTGAAGCTCTCTTGAAGAGCATAGTAGTCATGAGATGGGAGGAACGTAAAAGGAGCACTGAAAATGGGGTGCATGCCAGAGGTATTTTATCTACTGGTAGTAACTGCTGCAGAGCAGCTCAAAGAGGCTTAACTAGGTCAGAAGCATGATGGGCCATTTTGTTTTGATTTGTAGGCATCCTTAGAAATCTCTCTCTCTCTACTCTTAGTTTTATAATTGATTATTGTTCAATAGGACTAATGGATAATAATAGTTTAAGTATTGCCTCAGAAATTTTCGAATTAATGATTATCAAGGAAGTGATAGAATGCTAGTTTTCGATGTTTATTATACTCATAGAGCAACAAGCATAAATGACTATTATGAATTCAAATTATTTTTCTTCAGTATTCAACGAGTAATAATTATAACAATAAATCAAATAAATCCTGGAGAAACTAGTAATATAACTGTCGAAATAATTGATGATTTAACTTTTTATGAAAGATCTTTGTTATTTTATGAAAACGGTATATTTAGTAGTTATGTTTGGAGTCCTACAACTGCATACTGACAATTTCTAGAAGAAAATGAACAGAATGGAAGAGAAAATGGACATACGGAAGAATTCGAAGAACCCTCATATGATAGTAATAGTGAAGGATAGGAGACAGAATCAGAATATATGAGAGAACTTGATGATGATATTCCCGACATTTCTGATTACTTTTTCAGAATAGACAATATCCATTATTTTGACGAATATTATTTTACACCAAACTTCTATCTTTAGCATTTTAAAGTTTTTGATACTCTCTTTATTTCGATTTTCAGGCCTTCAGGAGATTAAGCGCTTCGCATCAACAGTTGTGGTATCAGAGCCAGTACAGAGTAAGTAATTTTAACTTAATTTCTATAATTTTCCGTAAATTTATTAATAATTTATAAGCTAGAAAGCAGAAAAACTAAAATCTAATAATAAAAATAGAAATTATCCTAAAACCCAAAAACTTTCAGATTTTGAAGAAAGGTCACACATCCTATAAAAATTATTATAGGAAGGATACTATAGAAATTTAATTAAAAACTAGGGCATTTCACTAAATATTTTCTAAACAAGGGCATTTCACTAAATAGAAACAAAAAGTGGGGCAAAAAGCTAGATAACTCCCAAAACGGCAACTTCAAATAACCCAACCTCTACAACATCAACTAGGTACCACACGAACACCAAACAGTCACAAATTACCCTGTCTCCTTCTTCCCAAATTTCGACAGGGATAGAAAGAGAGAGAGAGAGAGAGAGAGAGAGAGAGAGAGAGAGAGAGAGAGAGATGGCGGGAGAGAGAAAGTTGCGGTGGAAGAGCGGCGGCGACGGGGTTTGGCGACGGTGGAGCTACGGGTGGTTCGGTGGGTTGCGGCTGTCGACGAGCTCGAGGGTGGAGTAAGGTGAGGTCGATGGGTTCAGAGGCACGGCAATGGAGCGAAGCTTATGACTTCGGGGAGAGACAAACAGAGGTTGAATATGTTAAGTCTGATGAGGAGAAATTAGGGTTAGGGTTTATCTCTTAGCTGCTTAAGATATTATACCTTGCTTATCAGTATTGGGGCACTACCTCTAGACCAGCTTATAAAGAGATTAGACTGGGTTTAGGGTACTGAGCTTTTAGCCCACTCAACTCGTTCCAATAATTAATACATAACACGTGTAAACACGTGTTGCCCCATAGAACAATATACACAATATTATCCTATTATATTGAGAATATACATATACATCCAACAATCTCCTCCTATATTCTCAATATATTAGGCTAAGCAATGTTATATTATTGGATCACAAAAATTCAAACATTATTGAATCATAAAGAGCATGGATCATAGGCTAAATCAATTGTAACTTGAATAGTTCGAATATGACTAAACCAAAATAATCAAATAGTTCTAAAACCATAAATGAATAGTTCACAAAGACTAAACCAACAAAGCAAAATATCATAATCTCAAGTCAACCAAATAATAAACTTCAAAATAAAACAAAAAAGTTTTAAGCTCAATCAAAGTAAAGAGTCTTAAACTCAAATAGAAGTTTCTCCAAGCTATTGTCAAACTATTCTTGCGAGTTCTTTTGTGTCTACTCCTCCATATCGAGCAAATCATCATTCTCGAAATCAAAGTTGACTGATTCATTTCCATTGCCTTTGCCGCCATCTGTTTTAAACATAACAAATAGAAATCTCATGAGTCGCTTCTCTTAGAGTTAAAATGAAATGTATAAGAGTATCTAGTTCAAGCTAAAGAACTTAGTACAATTCAACATAAATATGCAAAGGTACATCATAAGCATCACAATCAAGTATCTTTATCAAAATAAAGTACAAGAACTATTATAGTTTCTACACAAGAACTATACTGTATTTTATGTTGGAATGATAGAGCTGTTAGATCAATTATAGTTAAATTCTGAATCATCAAGATTGGAATGAAACATAAACCCCATAAAAGAGATATATCATCAAAGTTGGAATGATATAACAATATTTCTAATTATCGGAAACACATCGACAAATTTTCATGCTTTCTTTTGGAATAAAAGATAATTTATGTAAGTTTTGAAACATATATATCATCATCAAATTTGGAATGAAGTTATATATCAACAATAAATACACAGAACTTTTCTAATTATCTAAAGCATGTCAACTGTCAAGATTGATGCTTAAAGTTTGAACTACTCTATGGCTCTTAGCTTTGGATTCTAATTTATCAAAATAACTAGGGTGTTAAAACTTATTCTCAATAGTTTTTAACCCCATTTCCCCCACAGTTTTGATAATTTGATCTCTACTTAGTCCTTTTGTAAAGGCATCAGCCACATTCTTTTCTGATCGTACATCATTAAGGGCAACAGTCCCTTGTTTAATGAGATAGTTCAACTTGGCCTGTCTAAGGCTCACAACACGTCTCTTACCATTGTAGAGAGTGTTGTTATCTACAACATTTGTAGCTTGGTTGTCACAATAAAGACTGAGAGTAGTTACTATAAACCTTCTCGAAGGAATAACTAACAATAGCTCTTTCATCCATTCCGCTTCTTCACCAGCACAAGATAGCACAAAGAATTCTGACTCCATAGATGAAAAGGCAATACCAGGTTGTCTTTTAGATTTCCATGACATAGCTGCTCCTCCTAGTGTAAACACATAGCCACTAGTGGACCTACTGTCACCATTTCCTGAGCACCACGATGTATCAGAGTACCCTTCTAGTACTTAAGGATAACCAGAGTAGCACAAAGCAAACTCTTGAGTACCATTTAGGTATCCCAATAGCCTCTCAAGGGCATTCCAGTGTAATTGACTAGGATAGCTAGTGAACTTGCTTAGCATGCCTATCGCAAAGGCTATGTCAGGTCTAGTGCATGTCATAGCATACATGAGACTCCCAATGAGTTTAGAGTAATCTAACTGTCTCACTGTTGCACCATCGTTAGGTGTCAACTTTTTGGTATTATCATAAGGTGTATTAAACCTTTTGCAATCACTGTATCCCCATTCCTTCAACACAATTTTAATATAGTGGGATTGGCTAAGGATTATTCCTTGCCTTCTAAAGCCCACACTCATGCCCAATATGGTGTCCACAACACCTAGGTCTTTCATATTGAATTGTTTGGATAGCATAGTTTTGACTTCTATAACAATAGAGAGGTCACTTCAAAAAACTAGCAGGTCATCAACATACAAACAAACGATGGCAATTTTATTTGATTCATCACGATAATAAAGGCATTTGTCAGAATTACTAGATTCAAAACCTAAGCTCTTTATTGTTTTATCAAATTTTTCATGTCACAGTTTTGGTGCTTGTTTTAGACCATACAAAGATTTCATTAATTTGCAAACCTTATATTCTGAACCTTTAAGTACAAAACCTTCAGGTTGATTCATATAGATTTCTTCATTGAGATCACCATTTAGGAAAGCAGTCTTAACATTCATTTGATGAATAACAAAATTTTCAATAGATGTTATGGCTAGAAGAATCCTTATTGTAGCAATGTGGTAAACAAGTGTATAAACATCAAAATAATCCACCCCACTTTGTTGAGTATAACCTTTAGCTACTAAGCATGCTTTATACTTAGCTACAGTTCCATCAGGATTAAGTTTCTTCTTCAAACCCCACTTGTTTTCTATAGTTTTAGCCCCTACTGGCAAATTAACCAATTCCCAAGTTTTGTTCTGCAATAAAGAATCCATTTCATCATCAATTGCTTCTTTCCAAAGCAAACCATCCCTAGACCTTAAGGCTTCCTTAACACTAATAGGGTCAGTTGCTAGTGCATAAGTCACGAAGTCATCACCATAGGTTCTACGAGTTTTATCTCTTGTAGAGAGTCTTCTTAATTCAACATTATGTGAGAGCTCAGTGTCAGTTGAAATATATCTAGATTCTTGTTGTGGATCATTCCTTGTGTCTACAGGTTCAGATAATGAGATACCTTTATCTTTGATGAACATATATTCAAAGAATTCTGCATCTCTTGATTCTATTACATTGTTAAGAGATAGATCTAAGAATTTGTCTGCAGCACTATCAACTGCACTACCCAAATACACACATGTATTTGTCCGATGTCCCACTTTAGGCCTTCTAGGGTCAGGTATCCTAACGAAAGCAATACAGCCCCAAGTTCTTAATTTATTAAAATTAGGTTTATGCTTATGCCACAGTTCATACGGTGTAGCAGGTAACTTAGAGTGTGGCAAAATGTTCAAAATATTATTAGCAGTCAATACAGCTTCACCCAAAAATGTGAAGGTAATCCAACAGTCAATAACATAGAATTCAACATCTCTGAGTGTTCGATTCTTTCTTTTCGCGATACCATTTGACTGTGGTGAGTAGGGTGCTATAGTTTCTGCTATGATTCCATGTGAGTTACAAAATTCTCTGAATCCTAATGAGACATATTCGCTACCTCTATCTGATCTAAATCTTTTAATTTTAGCATCTAACTGATTCTCAACACGGTTTTGTAAATTCTTTGAATTTTTCTAGTGCTTCATCCTTAGCTTTTAACAGATAAATGTGACAATATCTAGAGTAATCATCTATAAAAGTGATTAAGTACTTCCGACCTCCTTGTGTCATAAAACTCTTGAAAATGACATATGTCAGAATGTATCAACTCGAGTAATTGTGTACTCCTAGAGATGGTACGAAATGGTCTTCTAGTTATCTTTGTTTGAGCACACACTTCACATTTGTTACCTTTAATGGATGTGTCAATTGGCAAGTTAAAAGTTTTAGCAACATTAAGAATCTTAACATAATTCACATGTCCCAGCCTATTATGCCATGTATGTGGACTACACAATTTGGAACTAACATTGTTGATTACTTCATCTGCTAAACTAATTCTGTACATGCCATTAACTAAATAAGCACAACAAAAACAAAAAGAATTTACAGACAAGATAGCTTTACCACTAATCATAGTAACAACCATACCAGCATGATTTAGTAAGCTAATAGAGATCAAGTTCTTTGCTAAAGAAGGCACATACTTAACATTTCACAAAATTAAAGTTTTACCTGAGGAGAGACTGAGATTCGCTGTCCCAGTCTGAAGCACCTTCACTGATTCTCCATTTGCCATTGAAGCTGACTCATCTGCAGCTTTCAGATCAGATAGTAGGCCATCATCGTTGCAAGCATGACAAGTGGCTCTCGAGTCCAACAACCAACTAGCAGAGGCACTGGCCTTGACATCACCAACAACACAAAGAAAATTGGTGGGTTCAGTTTTCCCCTCCAACAAGTTCAACTTTTCCATGTTGGGTTGTTCTACTTTGGGTAGCCTGCACTCAGAGGCATGATGTCCCCACTTTCTACAGTTGTAGCATTTTCCTTTCTTTTTAACAATTTTCTTCGTGACTTCTAACTTAGTTGGTTCACCTTTAGAATTAAACTTGTTCTTCTTGAACTTAGGAGTGCGTTTGGTATTGGTTAACACATTAGCAGTTGAAAGTTGTTTATTAACCAGTTCCAAATTCATCCTAGTTCTAGTCTCATCTTCAACTTTGATGCAACGTTTCAGATGTGCAAGTTTAATTTGTTCAGGCAACCTATACATCTCAGTCTTAAAAGATAGCCACGAAGCAGATAACTTATAAATTATTGCTCTAGTAAGGAACTCATCACACACAGTAATGTTTTCTGATTTTAGTTTCCCTATTAGATTCTCTAAATTTGTTACCTGAGGAAGGATTGCATTTTCTTCTTTAAAACAGAAATCCATGAACTTATCAACTAGATGTGCTTTACATACTTTCTCTTCCTTTTTAAATTCATCTAGTAAATTATCCCAAATTTGTTTAGCTATTTCATATTTCATATACACATCTGCAAGGCGATCTGATATGCTATTCAATAAAAATTCTCTGCATAAGTCTTCATCAGTTACCCATGTTGCATCATCAACATCTTCAACACATTCATCGTAGGTTGTTTGACATGTATAGAAAATTTTCATAAATTTCATTCCGTATTAGGCTTTTCTTTTCCAACCATTAAATTCAACACTACTGAATCCCTCTAATTTGGGAACCTCGTACAGAAGATTATGTTTTTCCATCACAAAGGAATAAACTATAGATTCTCAACAATAGAGAGTTCTTTTGAATAATTACTACTTATGTGATTTAGTACAGAGAAAATAACTGAGTTTAGAGTGGACCAAATCTGAAGAGCACACAGCAATGAATCAAGAGAACCCAATCTGATCCGAGCAAATCCCCAAACAGCAGTAGCAATCGATCGATGAGAGAGTCACCAATCTGATCCACTGTTCTTCCCCACACACCAATCGGCTCCAGTTGACTAGATCTGGGTCTTGGCAGCGCTCGACTTCGAGAATGCAACCAAGGAAGGGAAGATCCACACTGGCGACGACGCACTGGATCAGCGACGATAGACCGGATTAGCGACGACGCCCAGATCTGGAACTTCGATGACGACAGCGAACGGGATCCGCGACGACGACTACGATCGGGATCCTCGACGACGACTGCGATTTAGATCAGCAACGACTGCAGCTACAGTCATGATCGGAGGCAGTGTCGGCGTCTACCGTCGCAGTGGTATCGACGACGGCGGCTGATTTGGTCGGAGGTGAGATTTAATATCTTAAGATTGTTAAGTCTGATGAGGAGAAATTAAGGTTAGGGTTTATCTGTTAGCCGCTTAAGATATTATACCCTGCTTATCAGTATTGGAATATCACAGGGCTAGACCAGCTTATAAAGAGATTAAACTGGGTTTAGGGTACTGGGCTTTTAGCCCACTCAACCCGATCCAATAATTAATACATAACACGTGTAAACACGTGTTGCCCCATAGAACAATATACACAATATTATCCTATTATATTGAGAATATACATATACATCCAATAGAAGAAAGAGGCGAGCTTCAATGGATGACAACGACGAGGGGGCTTCGATAGGCGAAGACGAGCAGCGGCGATGGCAGGCGATGGAGGGCGGCAATGGCGACGGGGGTCGAGAGTTCGTGGAATGGCAGTGGAGGTGCGGAGGTTCGCGATGAAAAGGTGGAGGTGCTCGAGCGAAGGAGAAGTGGTTGCGAAGACTGAGTCGAAGGTTGAAGACGATGCGGGAGTGACGGCGACTGTGTAGGAGGCGGAGCTTTGAGGGTCTCGACAATGGCGGACGTTGTGGGTTGACGGAGGGAGGTTGAGCGGGGGGTGCTTGGAGGCAGGGGCGAGCGCAGGAGGAGGCTCGAACGGGGGGGAGAGCAGGGGGAATGGAGTTGTCAAAGAAGACGATGGGTTCTCTGCTGCGTTGTGGAGAGGCGAGGAAGATGGGGTCGAGCAGGAGGCTCGAGCAGAGTCTGTGGAGCTGTTGGGTTCTTCGGAGGTTGAGGGAGAGGGATGGAGCGAGGGCAGGTGGAGGGTGCAGAGGTGGAGATGAGGCGGTTGCGGAGCAGGGGCGAGGTCGGGGTGGCGGAATGAGAGGAGGACGATGGCGAGGTAGAATTGGGTTCTCTAATTTTTTTTGGTTGAGAGACAGAGGAGGGGAGATAGAATGGGAGAGAGAACGAGGGATAGGAGGTGTTGTTTAATATAATAAATAATAAAGTATTGGGGGTGAGAGAGAGTGGGGCAGTTACGAGGTGATGAGGGAATGTGTATCTGCAAAGTGGGGAGTTGGAGTATGGGAATTGAAAAAGTGGGGGTGTGAAGTAATTGTATAGGGGTAGGTGTAGAATAAATATGTACAAATATAGAGATGGCTACTCGGTTAGTGGGTTTGGGTTTGGTTCATGGGCTCAAAATATTTTAATAAAACAATTATGATACTGGGCTAAACTCTGGGCTCAGATTAAATATATAAATAAATAATAAAATCAAAATATGGAATTGGGCTTATAATAACAATTAAACAATTGGGCTTCGGATTAAATAAATAATAAAATCAAAATACAAATTTGGGTTTATAATAAATAGTCAAATAATATAACAAATAAGAAAGAGTAGTTATAAGATACTAATAATTTAAAATATGGAAAAATACTTTAAAAAATACGTATTAATGGAAATAGGGGTTACAGTATTGGTTTAGTCTTCCATTCTCTCCTATATATAGGAGACATGATTTTAAGTTAGCGGCAGTGATTTTTGCTTTGAAGCTGTGGATACATTATTTACTTGGGGACCGAGTGGAGATCTTTACAGACCACAAAAGTCTCAAGTACGTCTTCACCCAGAAGGAGTTAAACATGAGGCAAAGGTGTTGGTTGGAGCTTATGGCCGATTATGACATCAGTTTGCAATATCATCCTGGTAAAGTAAACTTGGTACCAGATGCTTTGAGCAGAAGACCGGCAGTTATGTTCTCTATTCAGTTTCTTCAATTAATAATCAAAAATAAAGTTTCCTTTCCTATCCCTAATTCTAACATGGTATCAGATTATGTATTCCTATAAGGCCTATACTAATTTGATCCTCATTATCGAGGTGGAGTGATTCTCGCCTTCATTGGAATCACTCCACCTCCCAACATTTCTTTCCCGATCAAATCTCCAAAATCCTAGCTGTCATGAAACAACAAGATCCAAAACTCTACTCAATTTCTCTACTCCTAATCAAATCCTAATCTCCCTATCCCTAATCCCCACAGACGCCATCGTTCTCCAACTTCATCTTCAACCTTTGTTGTTTCTTCATCAACCAAAACCCAACTCCCCAGCACTGCAACATAGCGGAAACAACAACCAACGTCATCATCATCTCGGCGCCACCATCAACACCATCAACTCCAACTCCGACTTCAAACAATCCCAATTGACTACATCCCGATCGACTGCCGCCATCGACTTCAGCCACAACCACCATCATCTCCACTGTGGCTGTCGACCTCCTCGTCCCGACTACAAACAGACCCGAACCGCATCCACCCGAAGCCCCCTTCAGTCGCCGACCACTACCACCTTTGTCATCATCCCCGACTACCATTGCCATCCTCCCCATCACCTCGCCATTGATGCCCCTGTTACCAGCCTGCGACCTCTGCCATCTCCGAAAACTCATTTCCGACCTCCAACTGCCTTCCTCCACTTTCCAACTATGGTAATCCTCTTCCTCATCCCATCGAACTTCACCTTCTTCAATCCTACTGCACCTCACCGACATCCGTTGCACCTTGACATCATCAATAGCGGCATCACCTCCTAAACTCCTCGCCGCAACTCCACCCACGACTGCATCGAAACCCAAATCCTGGCAACCTCTCCACCCCCGAAATCCCTACCATCGTTCAAATCTCGAAGTCCACCTCCTCCGTTGTCTTCGTCATCATCAATCTCTCCCCCTTTCAACAAACACCCTTAACCCTCACCACCGGCGGTGAATCAACTCCCGACAAACTCCCTTCCCGAAATCCTACCCCCCCCCCCAAAAAAAAAAAAACCTCTAATCCAAGAACTTAACCCATCCCCTTCTTAACCCCAACCTGAATCCAAATACCCGAAACCCGTAATCCATACCCGACCGAACCCTATTTCAGATCTAACCCTACCCTATATCCAAACAGACCAAACCCTCCCCGAACCCACTTTCAATAAATTCCGAACGTCGTTTTCTGTTTAAAAATAAATAAAATTCTTACAGGTCCTTTTGCTTCTACAGTCTTCGTCAACAAACTCCCACCGAGTTTGAGAGGGAGAGATATCAACATTATCACAGTTTTCGGTTCAGGGACAATTCTCAAGTCAGGGGTGAGATCCCAACATGCGCCAATAGCGCGCCACTTCCTTCCACAACATACGACAATTCTTATGTCAGGGGTGAGATTCCAACATGCGCCAATAGTGCGCCACTTCCTTCAACAACATACGAAAATTCTCAAGTCAGGGGTAAGATCCCAACATGCGCCAATAGTGCACCACTTCCTACTACTTCTCAGTTCGGGGTGAGATCCCAACAGATCGGGATATGGAGATTCCGTCACAATTCAGGATATGAAGATCCTAACAGTGCTTCACCACTACATCCTTCCACCACTACTTCCTTTTACTACTACTATTCTCAAGTCCGGGGTGAGATCCCAACACATGCGCCATAGAGCGCCGTTCCAAGTATCACAGTTTGTCGTCCCTGCCCCATCAATATCGTTAATATTCCAAACTCATGTTGCTTGAACCAACTTGAGTTTGAGAGGTGGTGTTGATATAATATTAAGTATTATATTATGATAGAGATTAGTTTAGTCTCATATTGAATAATGTATTGGTTTAATCTTCCATTCTCTCCTATATATAGGAGACATATTGTACTCAGTTTATTCAATCAATAATCAATAATAAAGTTTCCCTTCCTATCCCTAATTCTAACAAATCTAAAGATACCGGGTGCTCGAGTCAACTCGCTCTTATCTCATGTGCATCGTGGGAGACGATTATGATTTTAAGGAAAGCAACCGTATTTGACACGACAGCCTATTTCCTGTTTATTTTATCGCTTTATTTCAACAAGTAGTAAGTATATTTTCATCTATTTGTGTTGTTTACTTGGTTTAAAACTGGATAATATTTTCGTATATATAAATTTGTGGAATTACTCTCTCTCGGATCCTCTATTAGTCGATCAAATCAGCTGTACTTCCTGTACATAATTTTGATACTTGGCTGCATGTCTTTGCAAATTAAGTGTAGGCATGCATGACTGCACGAAGAATATATAGGAAAGCCATGACGTGGAACTTTAATCTTTGATTCGCTTGTGCTAAAATCATCCATGGACGGTAGTGCCAACTGTTTTACTGAAACATCGGTGAAATGAAGGATTTCAAGAGCTGTACAACACTGAGGCCGTATCACGGTATCAGTTTGCCTGTTCAGAGATAAGATCAGATTCTTCCTTCTTTTAATTAAGCTGAGTAGAACAGGAGAGATCCCGCATCATCGAGACATTGTTCACAACTTTGCACGAGACTGTAACCCTTATATCTGTTGGATATATTGGTATATTCTCTCTATATAAATATTGCATGTGCATATGAATAACACGTGTATTGAACGTACAATTGAATGGATATTGGAACGCGGGTTTGTGGGCTTATAACCCGATACCCAAACCAGTATTTAGAGATAAATACTGGCTTGTGATAGCAGTCTAGGTATTTCAATCTTGATACCTAGGGTAAATATCTCAAGCAACTTAGATATAGAGATAAAACCCTAATTCCCAATTGTTAATTTCTCATAAAACCTAACAATCTTGAGATATGATTAATCAATTGTGAGATTAGAGAGATCGTCGAAATCCAAGTTCCCGTTCGTCGGAATACACGGCTGCCGTCGCACGCCAGCGTCGACCACAGCCTGCCGCTCTCCAGCGCTTTTGCAACCATCAATGGCGCCGCCAGCGTTGCCGCACGCCTCGACCCATCTTCCTCTCTTCTGACCCGATCTCGCCAAGTCGTCGGAGATTGAGGTGGTGGAAGAGCCATTGGGCGCTATCGCTGGGCGCCGCCGCTGTCATCGATGTCAATGCAGGCTGCCGCCGCCCCAGGCCATCCGTTGGCTCACCCGCCTCTGTCGTCGACACCCATCTCTCCTATCTCTGTTGGCGCTCAGGATGAGGGAGAAGAGGAGATGTAATGTTCTGCCAAAGCCAATGCAATGGTGTGTGCAATCAGAGACAGCCCACCACCTGTTTGTCATAATGCTCCACCGAACTACAGTGGTACTGATTCCGGATTTTGATGGCAAAGTCCACATGAATGTTCGATGCTGGTCTCTTTGGCGCAGAATGGTTTGTTGTTTGGATTTGTTCCCAAACAGACATGAGTCTAATCAATTGAAGGGGAAGAGACAGTGAAAGATAAGTTCTTTACTTTCCTCGTATTAAATTTCTGTTAAATATTTTGCTATGTGCTGGAAGTTCAAAACATTTGTTTTAAGTTTATATTTTGAATTATAGAATTACTGTGATGCTAAGTGGTTAAGTTCAAGACTGTATTAATCATTTGTTTAATTAAATACAAGTTGAACAGTTGCTTTGGCTATGTGCTAAAACAAAATATCAATTTTGATAAGTTAAACTGTATGTTGACTATAAAATTCGGATCTCCAATCAAATTGTTGCTAGAATTAGATGCGCTAATAATTTGTTTAATTGGCTAATCTTTAACAATCTGATGAATGTAGGAACTTTAATGTTACCTACAAATTGTGTATGTTGGAGACGATGGATTTGCATCATGGTATGATAAGTCTGTACTACGTAGGCTTCTCCATCGAATTTGGAAAAACACTTATAACTTGAAGTGTCGGTATGATCTTGCTTAGTACTTTCATGTGATGAATGTGTTAACGTTTTGTGCGTTTGATTATATGATTGAGAGTTTTAGATCATAGTTATTCTCGCTTTGGAAAACTAGCATGTTTAGGATTGTTAAGTGTTTAATCATACTATGTGTATAAATATTTTGACAAATCCATTGTTTGCAGTTTGTGTGAGATTACATATTTGCTTCTCTAAAATTTTAGAAATAAAATAAAATTTGTATAAGATGCATAACAAATGTCTGTAACTTAGGAGAGAGCATCTCTTAATATAGAATATGATTCTACCAGTTACGTTTTGTTCTTTCTCGTTCATTGTACTGTGTGTGCAAAGTTGAATTATAATATGTTAATCATTATCTCATTTAGCGTTATGAAGATGATGAAGAACGAATAAAGGAAAGAACTTTTCGCTCAATATGTTTGAGCAAGTGGACATTGTTAGAATTATTAGAGAAAGCAAATAATTTTTGTAAAATGTGATAGAGTAATTTTGTATTAACTCTTATAAAGTGCATATATTGTCAATCGCATGTATAAGTTGAGTTTAACAAATGATACAGTTAATAATAATAGTTCTAATTGTGTTCTTGAACATAGCATAATTGGCCAGGATTTGAGAACTATATATTCAATTGTCTATGATAAAATGTGATCTAATTATCAAAACTGCGGGGGAAATGAAGTTAAAAGCTATTGAGTAAAAAGCTTTAACATCCAAGTTGTTTTGAAATTTAGAATCACTATGAACTATATATTAAATTGTTTTTTCTTGTTAAAACTCATAAGTCTGCTAATTGACACTCCATTAAATATGACAAATGTGAAGTTTGAATTCAGATTTTGATCACTAGGAAATCATTTTGTGTGGTCTCTAGGAATTCACAACCTTTTGAGTCAATACATTCTGATACTTGTGATCTCAGTAGCTTTGTGACTATGTGAGATAATTGTTGGTCAGAAGTATTTTAATCGCTTTTGTAGATGATTAATATAAGTCTGTCATATATATGAAGAATGAATCACTTGTTATTCTTAATGAATTAAAAATTATAGTTAAATGCTGAAAATCAAGGGTTCAGATTTAATAGAGGTGGTGAATATGTTTTAATAACTTTAGAGAAGTTTGTATTGGGCATAATCTCTAGAGCACTCTATTTACAACAGTCAAACGGTATTGATAAAAGTTAGAATCAAACACTTAGTGAAATGTTGAATTCTATATTATTGATTGTCGTTTGTCTTATGTAATTATGAGTGATGTTGTATTGTTAATCATATCTCTAATGTGTTACTACACTCTAAATTGAATACACCTTGTAAATCATGGTATGAAAACACAAATAATTTTGTTAAAGTGAAAATGTGTGTTGTGATACATTTGTTAGAGTTCATGACCCTAGAAGGCCTAAAGTATGACCTACAACAAATATTTGTGTGCTTAGAAAGTGTAACCCCTGTTTTCATTAAATACGTATTTTCAAAGTATTTTTCCGTATTTAAATCCTCAGTAACTTATAATTACTTTTTCCTAATTGATTTTATTATTTAAACTATTTTGAGCCCAATTATTTAATTGTTTATTCTAAGCCCAAGTTTAAATTATTGATTTTATTAATTATTAATATGAGCCCAAGTTGTATTTTCTTTTTATTATTTATTATTTTGAAATTCAATTGTTTATTCTAAAGCCCAAAATTGTATTTGATTTTATTAAATTAATCCAAAGCCCAAACTTGTATTTTGAACTTATTTATTTAATTAATTAATCTAAGCCCAATATCTAAATTACTTTATTTAATATTTTTAAGCCCATTTTAAAGCCCAAGCCCATCCAATAATTCAGAACCCATTTTAGATTTATTTTCTACTCCCTACCCGTATACAATATTTTTCCCCTCCCCCACTTTTCTGTCCCGTATTTCAACTCCCCACTTTGCAGATCACTTTCCCCCATACTCCTCAAATCCCGTACAACACACTCCCCCATACTCCTAGTAACTACCCCCCACTACTCCATTATTTTATTCTATTATAAAACCCCCCTCCATTCCCGTACCTTCTCTCTCCCTCTCCCTCTCTGTTTCTCAACCAAACCAAAGAAACAAAATAGAACAAAACCAAACAAACAAACCCGACTTTCATCTTCTTCCTCCTCCATCTCCCGCCTTACCCCGTCTGCGCTCGCCTCGCCTTCTCCATCGCGAACCCATCACCGCACCGAAGCCTCCGCCTCTCGCCACAGCCGCTCGACCTCCCTCCCGCTCGAGCCACGGTCGAGCTCCGACGCCTTCCACCTCTCCTCTCGTCCTTTCATCGAGCGCCTCCTCACCACCCCGTCGTCTCCAGTCGAAGCATCGTCAACCAGTCGCTCCTCGCCATCAAAACACTGCTCCTTCCGTCACAACCCCGAGCCCAGCCATCGTCGACAGCCACAGCCTCCCCTCGCCTGCCGCCAGCCCCGACCTTGACGAACCACTCCGCTCCCTGCCATTACCGTGCCGCTTCCTCTTCCGTTCTCCGTTCGCACCATCCCCTACCTCAGTCGAAGCCCACCATCCCGAAACATCTGGAGCCTCCGTCGCCTTCGCTCCATCCCTGTCGCCCTCACTCCGCACTCCACCGCTCAACCCCACCATTGAAGCCCCGACCTCGAAGCTTTCCCCGTCGCCGTCCAGCCGTCGCCGAGATCGCCACTCCCGCCAGTCACCGCCGTCGCCGAGCTAGCCGCTGCCCCATCTCTCCCGTACTCAGTTCTCTCCCGCTTGCTCTCTCTCTCTTTTTCTATCTCTCTCACTCTCTCTGTTCTGAGATAAAGAAGAAGAAGAAGAAGAGTATTGGGGGATTATTGTTACTGTTGGGTATTTTTGGGATTTATTTGAAGTGGATGTGTGCTGTATTGGGGATTATTGATTTGTTGTTGGATATTGTGGTGTTTGGTGTGTTGGTTGCTGTTTGTAGGGGTTGGATTGAAGTTGTTAGTTGTTGCAGTGGAGTTGTTGTTGGGAGTAGTTGCTGTTGTGTTGCTGTTTGGAGTTGTTGAAAGGGGTCGTTGCTGTTTGCTGTTCGAGTTGCTATTTTGGATTTGGCGTGGCTGCCACATACATCTTGCACGTATTCTACCGCCCGGGATACTGATCCCGTTATTCTATCTCAAATTTATCGTCGTCGACTAACAGGCAAGTATCCCCTTCTACAATCCGTTATTCTAGTACAAGCCCTTTGTAAAATACCGCAAGTATATTATTTGACTCTATTCATATTATACATAATCCGTATCCCGTATTCGTACAAGATCACGAATACTTTATTGCCATGTCCGTTGCATGAACACGATACATATAAATACTCTTAGAACTATACATGATGTTGTGCATGAATTGTTTGTTCATAGGTTGCATGTTGTTATAATATATTTTATTCTTGATTAAGTGTTATGCATGCCATTAGTTGCATCATATATTTTATAAGTCTTGAAATATGTTTTCCTGCATTGTATAAGTCTTGATACCCGATCCTGTCATGTTACCGTTGCCATGTTACTCGTCCCTGTTGTTGCATATAATTATTGTTTCATGTTTAATTGTAATAAAAAGATAACAAGCCGGGGTATAAAGGGAAAAGATTTAGTAGTGGCCAATATAGAAGAGCGTACTCGGACGGGGGCTCGTGGTTCCCCGACGCAAATTTGCAAGTTGCAAATTGTAAATTTGCAAAATTTTATGTTCTATGATTCACGCTACGTTACACTATGTCCACATTGCACGTATCTTGATACAAGATATACTTGACTTGACTCGACTGGATATGTTTTCCGAGTACGTGACCTATAGAATCCACCACTGATCTAAACGTTCACTTGATTGCGGATAGCAACCATGTGGTATGGGACGCATGAAGTGCTACCTAGTTAGATTAATAAAAGACATGACATTTACACGTATACTTGTATGATCCGTTTACATGTTACATGGTTATGATGACTTGTTTACTTGTTTACATGTTACTGGTACATGTTGACACGTTTACTTGCTTACTCGTTCACATGTTACATGTTCCTATGGATTATTTAATTATTTACATGCATGTTATTTGTTCCACGATATCTTGTTCTTGATTATGTCACATGTTGTATTTGCTCTATTATATGATTCTTGATTCCTTGCTCGTTTTTCCTGCTTTTGTTTCATTCTATTTTTGTCCCGTAGCTTGTACCACTTGCGGCCCGTGACTTGCATTAACGGGTACCACTTGTTTCTTTCCTTGTAATAATATACTTGCAGGCCCAAATGGAGAACTACCCGAAGGTGTTGCCGAACAGAAATTCTAGCCTTGTTTATTTTCGTGTTATTTTAATTCTTGTTTTATTCTTGTAATCCTTGCTGTAATCCGGGCGTGTTCACCCGTAACTATGTTTCTTTCCAATTGTTGGTTATGTTCATGTAATATGTCATGTACTTGTTATCTTATTGTGATTTATATGCTTGCGTGGTTAATATTGCTATCTTGTTGTTGAGTTAAATATACAGCTTATGAATGATGTATCTGCATCATTCGCTGGGCCTCGGTTACGTACCTGTGTTTTCGTATTCTGGGAAGCGGGGCGTGACAGAAAGTGCAGAATGTAGCTCTGTGGACAGATGTTCGATCTATCTAATATGTGTTAGAAGAATCTAGGCTTGTAAAGTTCTTTGAGGATATGTTCATCAAAGATAAATGTAAGAAATAATCTAGTCCTACAGACATGTTCAATGATTCACAGTTGGAATCAAGAACCAGCCTTACTGACACTTGAAAACCTGAATGACAAATGAGCTTAGAAGATCTTTGGTAGACAATGAGATGATTTTGTGTCATAAAATAATACTTTAATTTAGTTGATCTGCCGAAAGGGGCTAAAACTATAGTTAGTAAGTGGGGTTTTGTAGAAGAAACTTAATTTTGATTGTTTAGTAGCAATTTTAATGCTTTTTAGTAGCTAACAGATTGACTGAGAAAAATGGGGTAGATTTATTTGATGTCTACTCACATGTTTGTCATATTGCTACAATCAGTATTCTTCTTATCCTTACATCTATTGAAAATTTTGTCACTCATAAAGGATATTTAAAAGCCTTTGTACTGAACAGTTTTGTACTGGAAAGTTTTGAACTAATATGTTTAGTGAACAAGATTTACAATTTAGTAAAATCATTGTTTGTTCTTAAAACATGTATAGCCAACGAATAAATAATTTGACAAATTTTTGAAAGAGCCTAGTATATGAATCAAGTAATTCAGATCAGTGCCTTCAACTTTATGGTGTGTCAAATATAGTGGCTATTATTTACTTATTCTGTTGACATGGATGTTCTTAGAAGTTGACCTCTCTATTACAAATGAAGTTAAAATTGTGCTATCAAAAGAATTCTACATGAAAACCTAGGTACTGTGGACACTATAGGTATAAGGGTGAGTTTCAGTTGGCAAGGGATAACTCTTAGTCAATCTCATCAAATCAAAATGTGTTTCAAAAGTGGGGATATAGTGATTGACAGTGTGTTTTGAAACACCATATGATTATGATAAAAGGTTGACACCTAATGATGGTGCAACTATGAGACATGTAGATCATTCTAAAGGAATTGACAGTCTCGTGTATACAAAGATCTGCACTAGAATAGACATAGCCTTTGAGGTAGGTATGATCTGCAGATTCACTAATAATCCCATACACATTTGAGTGCCCTTAAGAGGCTATTGAGATACCTGAGTGGTATTCAAGAGTTTGCTTTGTGCTATTCTAGTCATTCTTCGAATGAATGACTGATCTGATGCATTATGATGCTCAAAACTTAGTGAAAGTCGATAACTAGTAGATATGTGTTTACACTAGAAGAAACAGAAATATTATGGAAATAAAAAAGCAAACATGCACTGTGCTATCATCCATGAAATCAGACCTCTATGTGTAATCCTCTGCAGGAGAAAAGGCTGAGTGGATTGAAGAAATTGTTGCTAGTTATCCATTAAGAAGTTTAAGTAACTCTCAATTCTGTTATGCGACTATCAAGCTACAATGTACTGTAGCTCATAACTCACTCTATAATAGTAAGAGGAGTATATTAAGGGTGAAAGAAGCCTAGTTGAACTTTCTCATAGATAAAGTGCAATTGCGACAAGTATGGCTAATGCTCTTGCTAAGAGACTTGAAAGTGATTTAATTATCAAAACTGTGGAAGGAAATGGAGTTAAAAGCTATTGAGTCAAAGCTTTAACATCCTAATTGTTTTGAAATTTAGAATCCAATTGGAGCCATAGAGAAGTTCAAACTTAAGCACCAATTTTAGGCAGTTGACATGTTTTAGATAATTTTGATGATTCCACATAAATTCCACAAATATATAATGTCATTCCAATTTTGATGGTATTATATATCTAGGGAATTTACTTAGAATAATCATATTATTCCAATACGAAACATGAAAACTTGTTGATGTGTTTCCGGTGATTAAATTGTCCTAAATATCATTCCAATTTTGATGATATGTCTTTTATGGATACATATTTCATTCCAATTTTGATAATTCAATGTTAAACCATGATTGAAACGACAGTCTTTTCATTCCAATATGAAACATAGTATGGTTTTTGTGTAGAAACTATAAAGTTCATATACTTTAATTATTAAAAATACTTGATTGTGATGCTTGCGTTACATTTTTGCTAAGCTAATTATGAATTGTACTAAGTTCTTTTATGGAACTAGATACTTTGTGAAATTCGTTGGAATTCTTAGAGATGTGTCTCTTGATATTCTTGTTTTCTATAAGCTAGCAAAGATAGATGAGTTGAATCTATCAACATAGATTTCAAAATAATGATTTGCTCAAAATGGAGGAGTAAACATAAAGCAGTGTGCAAGGATATAATTTCAGTTTATTTCTTTTGAGAATAAATTAGTTACTTGCTTGGTAAAACTTCTGTTGAGCTTAAGACTCTTGTGTTCATGAGCTTAAAACTCATATTTTGTTTTTGAAGTTTATTTGCTTCGTTTGATTTTGAAACTATGACAGATTATTCCAGTTGGTTTAGTCTATGTGAACTATTCTGAATTGGATATGGTTTAAAACTATTTAATTATATTGGTTTAGTCTTGATTGAACTATTCAGTTTTATACTTCTATTTGTTCTTATGAAACTATACCTTTATGATGCTTTTCTTTTATGGACTGCTATCAGTCAGTTAGTTTTATACTGAACTGATGAGATAATCCTGTACTTTATATATTGAGAATATAGGAGGAGATTGTTGGATATATTGGTATATTCTCTCTATATAAATATTGCATGTGCATATGAGTAACACGTGTATTGAACATACAATTGAATGGATATTGGAACGCGGGTTTGTTGGCTTATAACCCGATACCCAAACCAGTATTTAGAGATAAATACTGGTTTGTGATAGCAGTCTAGGTATTCCAATCTTGATACCTAGGGTGAATATCTCAAGCAACTTAGATCTAGAGATAAAACCCTAATTCCCAATTGTTAATTTCTCACAAAACCTAACAATATCCATATCTTTATGTTATTTTCACAGTTTCTTCCTTTATACCATTTTGTTCTCTGAAAACGGTCGTCAATAAAACTTAATCCACAGTTCAATGGTTCTGAATGATAAATAGCAGAATTCAAATTATTTTCTTCCTACTACAAGATGTACAATTATGCCCAAAGAAGGATGTTTGAATACATGGATTCATTTCTAAACATTTTTACAGATCTGTTTACATCATATCATTGTTAAATCTCCTTGATTTCCTAACACAATGCAGATTATTGTCAATGCTGACATGGTCCCAATCTGATAATCAAATCCTGCAAGAAAAAAACGACGCACATCAAAGGTCTCTCATTCAACTCAAAGACACAGAATCTAAAGTAGATAATCTGTATGCAATGCACTTACTGGATGTACTCAATGTTGATTCTTGCCTTGGAGTTAGTTGAGATGGCAGAGAATGCATTCCTCGACAATAGTATATTAGCAGGGCAAGGATTTTCTGTGCAAAGGTCGACCACTTGCACGTTGATGGTTGCTTGCTTGCACGGCCTGGTTCTGCTCCCGCTCAGACATGTCAGCATGTAGGTCCTACCGCATGCTGCACCGTTGTCCCAAAGGCCTTGTGATACAGAAGCAAACATCCCCCCCGGGGGGAACTGGTCTTGGCTATAACCGTTACACCGTGTAGCTGCATTTGAAGGGGGGAAAAAGGGTCAATTTCAACCTAATTGATATATATCATTGATACGTTTTTTTGTTTTGTTCAATGACTTTAAGTTAAAATGATGGACAGGCTTACGAGTATATGGAGGGCCGTAGGGGAGTGCAGTGCCCACATTGCCACAGACGAGCAACACTTGCCCAAACAATCCTAAACACAGCAGAGTCGCTACGACAAAACGCCTCATGATTAAGTGAGAAGGAGAAGAGAAATTAAGAGAAGATATGAAAACCTTTGTTTTCCTGTTGCTTGACTTAATCAAATATACCTAGGTTACCTTAACTTATATAAGAAGCCATTGCATGTCCATAACCTCACGAAAGAAACAACAGCCTCACCCTAACTTAGCAAGCATTCCAAAACAGAAAAAGTTGCAACAAAAAGAAGGGATCCAATCACCCCCCACACATTGATAGGCATAGCCAGCAATTAACTATAGGTAGATTAATATTTGACCAAGAGATAAACTAAATAAATTCAGAAAGGCCCAATTCCTCTTGTTTAATTGCTAGTGCTTCAGAACTAGGATAGATCCAAATGATCCGATCGATCAGAACTAGTGTTTGCCAGTTGGTTTCCAGACTCGGAGTTTTGAATTCTTCATCCACTAGGTTATTTGTCACCTGCTAACTTTCGATTCTTTTATGTGTTTTTTCTCCCTGCAGGATTGCAGTTAGCAGTTTCGCGTACAAGCTGCTGTATTCTGTTTTTTGTACGGTTCGGACTTTTTCTAACAGAATTTTAAACCAGAGAAGACCATGACTATATATAGTTCATTAATATTCATAACTGTTATGATCGATTCTGTGATGTTTCAGCTTCAAACAAACAGTTTGCAGGTCAAAATTCATTTTAAAACATGCTTCAGAGTTCCGAGCACTATCTATGTCTACCTTTCTGACTATTCGACGCCTTATTGGCTGATACACTAAAGTTTGCAGGTACAGTTTTGATGATTACATAAGCATCACTTGCAAGACTGTCTTTCCAGTTTCTTTACAGCAAAGAAAGATCTATGTTAGATGCTTAGTACAATTCTTTAAAGCTTCAATTTCATAACATCACGTTTCTGCATAAATTAATTGCTAGATTACTGATTGCTGCATAAAGCAATCTAGGCATAACAAGGTGGGCAATGTGATTAGTATGGATGAATAAAAAAAAACTGTCTGTTGATATGATATTGAAGATTCAAAATAAACAAGTTCACCTAGCATTTTGCAATCAGGATTATGTGGAAGGTCACTATATTATTAAATTATCTTTATGGGCCCTGAAAAGCAAGGTTTTAAAACTCGGGAACGGATCAGGTTTTTCCAAATATTTGGATCGGAATCGGTATCGGCCGGATCTGTAGTATTGGATCAGACATTTTTTTAAAATTTAAAAAGATGTCTAACATATTTTTGTACCCAAAATATTTTTTGAAAAATGATAATTAATTTTTCAAAATGAATTTATGAATTTAAATAATTCTTTTTACAAATTTAATATTTTCAATTAAAGGCTTGAATTATTTATTTTCAGAGAATTACTAATGTATAATAAAACTAGAATAATATAAATAGGTAGACCAAACAATACAAATTTTACAGTTTTTTTAAATAAAAAAAATAGAAATGATATCTAATATCTATATAATAAAATACAAAGAAAGCTATCAAGTGGCTCTCCTTCAAACTCCCAAAAATTAAAGGTCCAGATCTAACCGCACAAAACATATTTTCCCCCCAAAACTCAAATTCAAATCCCCCTCCCAAAACAACTCCTATATTTATTTAATCATTTTTTTTATTCTCTCTCTCCCTCCCTCTTCTATTCAAAAAATTAAGAAAATAAAAAATAAAAAAAAATAAAAAAAAATAAAAAACTTAAAAACTTAAAAAAATTAAAACTTTAAAAACTTTAAAAATAATTCAAAAAAAAAATCATATAATATGTTTTTTGCTGGACCCTAAAAGTTTCTCATATAATATATTTGCTACTTCAATTAATTTGCTGGACCTCCAAAACTATTTTATATAATCAAGCAAGGTGCACCATTTCAAAGACGTGCCGTAGACACGTGTCAACGGGCAAACCTAGTAATTCTATACTTTTGAAAAGTGATGGTTAATTTTTTACTAAGTCTTTTACAAATTTAATATTTTCCATTAGAGGTTTTAATTAATTATTTTCAAAGATTTATTAATTTAGAATAAAGCTAGAATAATAGAATTAGGAAGACAAAATAATACAAGTTTTATTTACATGAAAAGACGTTAATTACACAATTAAATCTTCATTGCTTGGATAAGAGTATCCACATGAAGAGAACATTCAAATATTGGAATTTTCTAATCATAGGATCGGTGGTTTCGGGTTGGAATTGAGCCGATCCATCATATTCAATTGCTAACTCGGCCGATCCTCGAGTTATTTTGACGATCCTGTGATTTCAGGGTTGTATCGAAGTGGCTCCCTGAAAAACGATTTGGATCAGCCGAATCGAATCGGGATCGGACAATCTTTAAAACCATGCTTAAAAGTATGCTCTCTTCGAAGTGGACAAAAGTACGGGGTTCAAATCCTACTTACATCAGGATACAGACCTACAGTTTAAGCAAAAGGGGATACAAAAAGTAGAACAATGCAAGTAGAGATTCAAACCGTCAATAGTAAGAAGTTTTCTAGGTTTGTTTTGGTATTTGCTGATTAATGAAATAAGGTGGATGTACTCCACCCAAATATGCACATTGGATCATCTGACAAGTTTACGCTTTGAGTCAAAAGAGAAACTTCAGTGACACGCAAATAAGGTTTGAACCGCAAAGTCGAAACAACTATGAAGTAGGGGCATCCCTCAATCCACTAACCTCTCTAGCATCCTCCTCGACTAAAACAAGGCCAATAGACTCTCGCGTCTCAGACGGTCTTGGCAGTAGTACACCTTTTCATTAATTTGACTCGCAACTTATCTCTAATAGCCTACCCCGAGACCAGCAAATATTAGCAAGAGAGCTATGGCAGCTGTCATCGTCAATTTCCACTCTATCAGCTCGGCTGAAAGCCTCAGTAAGAAGGGCATAGTTGAAGATGTTAATCCACATAAAGTTTTGATCATTACTTTGCCCCCCCTCTTATTTGGAGTGAATCTCACGTATAGGCTATTTTGATAAATTATTTGCGTATAAGGGCCAATAGCCAAACTATTTGTGGAGAAAGGACAACCAAAATAAATCTTACAAAAACAACCCTACCTTTGAAGATATTTACACTATATTAAGAATAACAAATTACATAACTTACTACCCTAAAAAGAAGCAAGTTGGTATTACTAACACCTACTAACATATAGAATATTAGGCTAAGTATGGAATCAGAAATTTATATGATAAACATGCAAAAATTGGAAGAAAATTACAATGGTCCAGAGTTTGTAGAAACTATAAGAAAAGATTTTAAAACTATAAATAAGAATATAAAAGAACTAGATTGATATATAATAGAAGACACAGAAGAAGAACTAGGCATAACGGAAAAAGGTATGAAAGAGCAAGTCATAACAAAACTTAATATACATATTCTGAAAATAGAAGATTTAATGGCAAATCCTAATTCAAATAAAGTAGAGGAAGCCTTAAAAATTTTATATATAACGAATGAAGAAATAAAAATGGATCAAGAGAAAGAAAAGATTATAGCAAAACCAACATAAAATCCATTGACATGTACAAAATTTTAAGGCCACCACCTAACAAAAAACCTTACCACCTACCATGGAAATGGCAAAACACAAAAAATAATAAGTTAGGAAGAGATAAAGAAAAAGAAATCCCAAAATATGAACCTTCAAAACACTACGAAAAAGGAATAGCAGGAAATAGAGAATGGCTAGATCTAGATTGTGTAAATTAAAGATGTAGATAGGATAATAGAAGAAAGCTTCACTAATAGTAGGATTTAGACAAAACCATTCAGGAAACTCATTTGAGAAATTTATAGAAGCAACCTTTATAGGAGTAGTAGCAAAATGGTAGAATGGACTAAAGGAAGAAGAAATAATTGCTATTAGAAAATCAAGATCAATTGATGATAAAGGAACAGAAGAAACATCAGCACGACGAACCATAGGACTAAAAGAAATAATTACAAATTACGAAATAGCAATAAAAACAGAATTAACTGTCTACGATAAAGGAGAAAAACACACTATATACAAAAAGAACCAAGCAAGATAGAGACTAAGCAATTTAGAAATATGCGACATGTGGTATTTTGACAACTATACTTGTGAATTCGGAGAATATTTTCAAGATAGTTATTATACAAAGAAGAGAGGAGTCCAATATAGTGCATACATATATATTGGACTCCTGGGGTATAAACATATATAGTGCATACATAGGGAACAAAGTAAAACCAGAAGTAGATACTTTAGGGTATGGAACACAATTTGTAAAAGATTACAGAGATAAAGTGTGCCAAGAAGCTAAAGCAGCAATGAAATACTATAGAACATATAAACAAAGAATTGGTTGTGAAGATGCAAGACCGAATCATTGGGGATGTAATAAAAACTATAATTATACAAAGAAGAGTAAACACAAATTCTAAAAATATAAACCAAAATATAAAAAAACTGTTAAGAGATATAAAAAATCCTATAAAAGATACTTCAAAAGAATAAATAAAAATAGACAATTTCTGAAAAACCCAAAGAAATGTAATTGTTATATATGTGGAGAAGTAGGACATATAACACCAAAATGCCATAAGAGAATGAAAAAAAATATAAAATACGTAGAAGAAATTGAAGAAATGAATAACCTAAACTATGAACTCATAGAATATGAAGAATATTGGTCAGAAATTAAATAATGTACTGAAAGAAGATAGCAAAAGTAGTGAAGATGAAACAGAAGAATGTGAAATAAACATGATGACAGAAATAACAGAAATATGAGAACAATTAGAAAGATAAGAAAACAATGAACAAGTAAGGAAAATAATGTGCTTTGATATACAAAAATACAATAAAATAAGAGCAACCAAATTAGATATAAACCCAAAAGAGATTTAAACTACCAATATTTGAAATAACAAATAATACCATCATAATAGCCAGAAATAACGAACAACCTATAGACATTGAATGAGCCCAAGGAAAAACCATAATTCCATTAATAACTGAAAAAATAATAAGACAAGAGATGGAAAAAATAAGTGAGAAAACCATAAAAACATTAAGACATATACATTTAGGAGTTGTGCAAATAATAATAAAAGCTTATTTTAAGGAAGGAATAAATACACCCCTGAAAATATATACCTAATGGATGATAGAGTAATATTAAGTACACAAGATGCCTTAATAGGAATAGTACATGGATGATAGAATAATATCAAGTACACAAGATGCCTTAATAGGAATAGTACAAGGAAACCTAATGTATCAAAAGATAAAATTTACGATAAAACCTAATTTCACTATAAGTATGGCCAAAGAAAATTAGGACAAAAGTTCAGTCATGTACCACAGATTATTAGGAAAAGAAATGATAGAGAAAAACAAAGTTATGAGTATATAAATAAGAAATATTTATGCTTTCACTAGTAAGCATGAAGTAAAAAATAGGAACACAGATAATTTTAAGATAGAACCATTATTCAGCGAAATTATAAGATACAAACCAGCTAGAGAAAATTCTGAAATAACTATACCAAATTAAATAGAATTTGACTTTAATAAAGCAAAAGAAATTACAAAAGAAAAAGCATCACAAATAATGTTCGAAAAAAGATCACTATCAATAAGAAATAAACAACAAGCAGTAGAATTAATACCAATAATAAATACATTAGACAATCAAAATAATAACAAATTTAAAATAGAAATAGAATATTATGACAGTGGAAAATGAAATAAACAAGTAGCCCTAGTAGATACAAAAGCTACTAATTCACACATTAAACAAACAAATATAAAGACAACAGAACTAATACTATTAGAAAATCCATATTACTACCTAGACTATTACAATAACAGACATCCAATTGTACATAAAATAATACTGTCACTGAGGATAAATGGTAGAAATAAAATGCTATTACATTTACATGTAGATCCAGAACACCATGTTAATGAAATGTTATTAGGAACTGACTTCCTTACATCAGTACAACCGTACTCAATTCAAGAAGAAAAAATCACAATAACAGTAAACAATGAACTTATAGTAATAAATAGAGTATTGTGTAAATAAATCCATTAAGAGCAATAAAAAACACATTATACATACTAACAGAATATATATACGAATGATACAAATCAAGAAACTATCATAGTCTAATAGACACCAGAGCAGACACTATCATATATCACGAAAATATACTACCAAGATGGAAACAAGATGGATATAATAAAAAGATGATAACCAAATTAACTGGGCAAACCGTCATACTTGATAGGTATCAACAAAATGTTAATATACAAATAAGAAATTACATACTAAAAATACCAGTAATATACCAATTCTATGATATGAATAATGATGTACTATTAGGAAATGACTTTTTCCAACAATACCATCCTATAACCATATGACATAAATCCGTTATATTTACAACACATTGTCAACACCAAGCAATAGCCATTAGAATAACACAACCTCATTCTAGGACCGACTTGCCGAATATCAGAGTTTCTTCATCCCAGCGTGGTGAATATCAATATTTACCAAACAAAACTAGAATACAACAAGCCCAAGAAATAACTACAAAGAAATTTTACAAAAACAATTAGAAGATCTGTGCGGAGAGGACCCTTTAGCAAAATGGGACTTAAGTGAACCAACAACACATATAGAATTAATAGATAAGAACAAAATAATAAAAATTAAACATATAAGACACACTTCAACAGATTTAAAAGAGTTCAAAATACATATAAAAGAACTTATGAAAACAATTACATAAGAAAATCACAAAGTTCACATTCATCACCAGCATTTATAGTGAGAAAACATTCAAAAGAAAAAAAAGGTAAATCTCGAATGGTAGTAAATTATAAAGAATTAAATAAAAATACTAGGAGATTTGGATATCCATTACTAGATATGTAGATACTACTTAACACTAGCATTGGTATAAATATCCGAAACTCGGATCAGGCCCGGACCCGACCCGTACCCGGCATTGGACCGGAACCAATCCGACCTATCCGGGTCTGGGTCGGGGTCCTAAAATGGGACCCGTTGTACTTTCGAGTCTGGGTCTGGGTCTGCTCAAAACATACCCGACCCGGACCCGGACCAGGACTCGTTAAAAAAAGCCGAAAATCAACATAAAATTAAATATTATATCCTCATCCCTCCCTCCCTTCCTCCTCAATTCTAAATCTTTCTCTTCCAAACTCAAAACTCATGCATTTTTCTTCTTTCTTCTAGTCTAAATCATCCACTTGCTGCCTCCGCTCGCCGCTCACACTCCCGCTCCTACCTGAACATGTAGGAATATTTTGATAGAACACGGACCCAGAACCGGACCCGATCCTCACGGGTCCGGGTCCAATTTTTGGACCCATAGGGGACCGGGTTCGGGTTTGGGTAGTGAAGGACCTGACCTGACCTGACCCGACCTGATACCAATGCTACTTAACATAATAAGAACAAAAAAAAAAATCAAAATTTGACTGTAAATTCTACCACATAAAACTAATAGAAGTCTCAAAACAGTTAACAACATTTAGTACACCACAAGAGTTCTATGAATGGAATGTATTACCATTCGGATATAAAAATAGCCCAGGAGTATTTCAAGAATATATGGATAAGGTATTTGAAAAACACAATAATTTCATACTAGTATATGTAGATGACATTCTAATAGGATCCGAAAACAAAGAGCAAAATAAAGAACATTTACTAAAATTCATAGAAATAATAAAAAATACAGGTATTATACTTTTGAAAAAGAAAATAGATTTTGTTCAAAACTGAGATAGAATTCTTAGGAACAAAATTATCACATGAAGGAATATAACTACAATCACATATAGCAGAAAAAAAAGACATTTCCTAATGTCCTAAAAGAAAAAGAAAAAAAAGTACAAACCATAATTGGATTACTAAATCAGACAAGAGGATATATACCAAATCTATCAGAAAAAACAAACTGGTTACAACAAAAATTAAAAAAGTTTAAGAAATGGGAATGGACCCCAAAGGATAAAGAAAAACTTAAAATATTAAAACAACAAACTTCAGGATTAAATAAGCTAAGATTACCTGTTAAAAAATATTCAGGGATAATAGAAACATATGCATGTGAAAACTGTAACACATCGCAAAATTGGAAATGACAATTTTGCCCTAGTGTATTACGCAAGTGTATTTTGTACCGTTACTGGTAATATTTGTAACGTGTTTTCATTACGTATTGTGATTTCTGACTATTTATGCATTTCCCGTATATTTTATCCTATTTGAGTCAACTAAATTATTAGATTTTAATCTCTGTATTTTTACGTGCTTTTTATGTGTTTTGATGCACGTATCGATTATGTGTTTCCACCGCTGCGTGTAATATTTTCTATATGTTTAAATTATTTATTTTAGGTATTCAAATCTATTTTTATAAGCGAAAATTCATTTTCCCTTATTTTGATTGAAATATTATTATACGTATAATGCACGTGTTTTCTACGTATGTAGCAATTATGTCGTGGAATCTATAAAATTAATAAATATATTTTCTTATATTTTTGATTTTTTTTATTATCTTTAATATTTTTCCGTAGATAAAACCGAATTTCGTATTTTTATGTTTTACGTGCGAAGTACGTGTTTTTCGGTGCGCGTATTTAACCGTATTTATTTTCAAAATAAATTTCGGAGTGTGTGTAACACCCCGTAATTTTAAAAAAGTGTAAAATAATATATGTGTAATATACTTTGAATAAAGTGGCTGTTGGGTATAATGAACAATGGTTTGAAAGGGGGTCTCACGAGTTGAAGCAGAGTAGGTTGTTTGAATTACTCCTTCACTTGATGACGTGGAGGAGGTGTCTGTGGGCCCCGCCTGGATTGAGAAATGAAGACAGTCAGTAGCTTTGACTCTCCGCTGACGTGGCCACTATGGGGCCTACTCACGTGGGTGTTTGTTCTCGGAGAGAGAGAGAGAGCGAGACGGTTATGAAGAGTGGGAGGTTGGGGGTTATAGGAGATGAAGAGTTGGGGAGTTAGGAAAGTGAAAAGGTGGAGATTTAAGTGAGTAATTATTAGGTGGATAAATTTTGAATTTAAACATTTACTTTGTCGTATAAATACCCTAGTTGTTTCTTCTCATGTCACACTTAAAATAAACAAAAATAGAGAGAGGAAAAAGAAAGAGAGAAAGAGAGTGTTCTTGTGCATTGGGGAGCTCTTGCTAGGAGGAGAAGAACTATGAGTGCTTGTTGGAGCTAGGAGCTAGAAGTTGTCTCTTCATCTTAGTTGTTTATTCTTCATAAGAGGTAGGTGGTCTCTATATTTTCTAATTCAGAGGTTGATCATGCTAGAATATGATAGTATTAATATAGATCAATTTGATGTGATGTGAGTGATTTTATGCCTTTTAAAATATAAGACATGCATGCTAATATATTACATGAGTAGTAATGATAAATTTGATGTGATAGTTAGAGAACAAATCCATGTTTTTATTGTGTGCCAAATTGTAGAAATTTTGCTATTGATTGAGAAACTAATTGTCATCATGTTGTTTGTAAATGAGAAAAAGAAATAATGAATATTTGCCATGAACACATATGTTTGTTAATTTACAAATGTAGAAACATGAAATTGTATGATAAATTGTTCCTTGTGGTTAAAATGATTTTTTTTTGAAGATAAATTGGTACACATAGAGATAAAAATTACTACTTTTGAATAAATTGAAGAATGAAATTTTAGGTTCAATAGAGAGAACAAATAAATTGAAATTTAGATATAATGTTTAAAATATCAATTATAAATCTGAGAGTTGTTGTTTGAAAGAAAATTCAGTAATTGTAGTCTAATGGAAGATTAGATCAAAAGAAAAATCAAGTTTTTTGAAGAAAATTGAATAACAGAAAGATTGAACAAAAGCCTAGCAGTGTAATTCGATATCAATAATCACACATGGATTTATTGGCTAGCGGGTGCACCATAAGTCATTGTAGCGTCGGAGGTCTTGGGCTCAAAACTTGTTAGACCCACTTTATTTTTGTTTTCATTTAATTAAATCCGAAACCGAAAGTGAATGCTTGGGGATTTCATTATGGTATTATGACAATTAAGCCACTTGGGCTTAGTGGCGTTCGGTGTGTGCTTTGGGCGCCTACTGTAGCTCACGGGTGGTCTTGGGTTCGAAACCCTATGGCTACATTTTGATTTTTTGACATTTTTAATTTTTTAAGTGAGTTTTCATGCAAATAAAAATTTGGAAAAAATTCTAGAATTCCTATAAAATGAAATAGAAATTTATTAAAAAAAATTTTGGAATTTTTCATGTATATTTGAGAAGTTAAAAAAGAGAAATTGAGATAAAAAAGAATTGATGACTTCAAAATTATTTCTTTAAGAGTGTGACATTTATTCTTTTAAAAGAAGAGTAAAATATTGTTGTGTGAATTGATTTCTCTTGAAGAGATTATACTCTTATTTGGTTTAAGAAATGCTTGATATGTGTTGAGATATGAATTTGTTATATGTGCTTAAGTTGCTAAAGAGACTTAAAGTGGATGGATGTTCATGAAAAGAATTACTACTTCTAAAGTGGGTGAATGAATAAAAGAATCATGAGTAGTATTAAAATGAGACATTGTGAATAAATGTTAAGATAAGACATTGATCACTTTGTGAATAAGTTGAGAATATGAATACATTGAGTTAAGACATGATTATTGAAGGGTATGAGTACTCATGGATTCTTTTACATGAAAGTTTGTGATTTAGAGTTAGTAAGACTTCGGGTACCGACATTGTGGAAATAAAAAGAATTGAGTTATATTTTGAGATATGGCCATGGAGCTATCTCGGTAATTGTGATTAAGTCCGGTAGGGGGTAAGACTAACTCTAGGTAAGATAATTTATTCATGTCTTGAACTTAAGAACTAGGCACTAAGTGAAGATGTAGTAAAACCTAGGCAAACATAAGTGGGGCACTCTATATAGTCGGGCGGTGGATTTAATGCGGTGGTTCTCCAGGACTATAGACCCAGTCGGACGGTAGATTCCGGGACTGTGGTTGCCTCGTGGGAGACGAGCTTTTATTTTAAATCTGGAACTATGCGTAGTCGGGCGGATAGTTTGTCGTACTCCAATGTATATACGTATACCGGGGCTAGAGGGGCACTTGCGGGAGGTTCGCACGACGAGGAGTCTGTATAACAGTCGGGGGGTGGATTTACTGCGGTGGTTCTCCGGGACTGGGATCCATATTCGTGGAACGTCTCAACTTTGTTTTATTACTGGGTAGTTCGTCATGGCGAGGGATCGAACCCTTTATTGTGGAGTACGTAGGTGCTTGCCCTCGGACCTATGTAGTATGGGATGCATAGAATCTGAACAAGTATGCATTAGTGTCATCTTAGTGTAAAATATCTGCATTAGGCATTAAGGCATTGCATACACTTACATGTTTAGAATAATCACTTTTGACACTTTTTTGTTCATTCAAGTTTGTGGTTTGTTAAAGTATTGAGATCGTTACATTTTCGGCATAGAGAGGATGGCCGTGTATAACATTTTCGTCAGTTGTAAGTAACAGACGTTACCACAGCTTATTATGTAGGAATTGGATTTTCAAGAAGGAATAAAGTTGATTTCGATGTTGTTGATTAATTACTTGTTAAAGATGTGCAAGCTGTATATTATTTTCATTGTTGTACTTCATTTTTATCTTCCGCTGCGTAAACAATGTAAAGAACTCTGATGTATGATGAAAAGTTTAAATTTCCTTGTAAAATTGTACGAAGTGAAGTGTAAAGATCCTGTAGAATCTCGAATTCGGGGCGTTACAAAAATAATTGGGGAGCAATATTAAAATTTGTTGAAATAGGTGAAAAAGATGAAAGACTAGTCGGATACACCAGTGGATCATTCACACTAACAAAACAAAATTACCAGATAAATGACAGTTGTTGGGATTGGGGCATCAACAAACGCCTCTGGTCGCAGCGGAACTAATTAGAGCAATGAGGAAGTCGAAGAGATGGGACGAATCAATTGAGCAAGCAAGTAGATCCACCAATCCAAACACAAACACAACGAGGATTTATCTCGGTTAGATTTAGCTTAATCCGGGGGAAAATATAGGGAGATATGATATTCAACTATAAGAGATTACAAGGAATTACTAATTCACTTAATACAAGGAATAAACTCACCCACCAAGAACTATCTCTCTCGAGCCTCTCTTTACAATGGAGAAAATAATCTATGAAGTACTATACTCTCATATTGGAGGACTTTACAATATATATAGAAGAATAGAGGGAAACCTAGGTCTAATCTTGATTCTCAGTCGTCCGATATAACCTGGAAAAGAAGTAACTGAATATGAGTCGTACGATCTAACTTGGAGTTGAAGATTGAGCTAAAACGACCTAACAAATCGAGACCCAAAACGAACACAACGCCACGGTCGGTCGACTGTCTAACAAGACCGGTCGACCATCCACCTCTCGGATAAACCCAGTGCAACTGCGGTCGGGTGTGCGGTCGACCGCAACTTGGGACAGTCAACCCCAACTATGCATGCACTATTGTTGCTCTGTTTTCTTCTACTCTCTTCGACGCTTCGACCTCCATGCTTCATCTTACCTTCTTCTGATCTGAACCACGAGTATTCAAGACGCATTCCTAACAAACTCCACCTTGGATTGATACGAGTGCTATCACATGATGTGTTATTCATCTCCAAACTTTAATGAGTTCCACTTGCAAAAAAAACTTAGAACAGTAGCTTATTCTTCTAGTGAAACTGATCTCTACCCAATCTCACCTGATCCAGTGTAGCCCCTTAAAGGCACACCTCTGTAGATGTACTCGCGAAGTTGCCAAACTCCGCACGAACTCAACCTACCCTTAGGCTTTCTCCACCTCATGACGATATTCAAACATCGTGGTCTCGTCTCGATGATTCTAGTTGCAGCAAACAAGCTTAGTTTGCGAGAATAACAGGAAAAGAACTAGCAACCCATACGCAGGATTTTCGGATTCCCCAAAGCTTGTAGAGATTGTGTTGGCTTGTCCCAACCACTCTCATACCTCTAATCACTTCACGACGACCTTGAAAAACAGAGAGAACTCCACCTCGAGCTATGTACCGACAACCCCGTGCATCCAGAGTTCCCAAGGAAATCAGATTCCGTTTCAACAGAGGAACATGCAATACATCCCTTAAAGTGAACAAATTTAGGCCTGACATCTTCAACTCGACTGTCCCCTCACCTGCTACTTCACAAATTTCTCCTGTTCTCAATGTCACACAACGCCCTGTAGTAGACTTATAAGTAGAAAATAACTTCCTCTCGGAGCAAATATGAGAAGAACTCCCTGAGTCAAGAAGCCAACTATAATCCATTTCTAAAGAATTTGAAGCAAGAAGTCATGAATCACCTGAATCAAAGGCACTAACCACATTGGCGGCTGAACTCCCGTTCTTTGCGCTCTTCTGATTCTGCAACTTCCAACAATCTTTCTTGATATGTCATGGCCTCTTGCAATAACAGCAACAGATCAAATCATTTGGTAAAACACTTTGTCTTCCCCCCGAAGGACCATCCACTGTTAGACAACTTGTAGGAATAGACGGTGATTTATGAGTCTCCTTCCTAAGTTGATTTTACTTCAATGCTTTGATTACACCATCTACCGAAATACTCTCCTTGGCAGATCTACCGTGTAGCATGGTAGTTATCAAAAGCTCGTATGAATCCGGCAGTGAATATATCAGGTTAAAAACTTTATATTCCTCATAGTTATCAAAAGCTATGAGTTTTTCCTACAAACTCGCCGCGTCAGTTTCTTCCAGAAATCTGCACTTGATCTCGTTCCCCAAGGATAGTCGGATCAGACTTATGGCTCTTTCACGAATATCTTCCCAAATATCCTCCTTCACATTGGATGGTATTTCTTTTTTCTTAACGGCTACTACAAATGTTCTTGAATAAGGACATCATACATGTCAACATTCCAAAGATTGAAATTGATCTTTCTATCGAACTGCTTGATCTTCAAAGGACCGTGACCTGTCATCTTAACCAAGGGACTCGACAACCTGAAGCTCTAATACCAGTTGTTGGGATTGAGGTGTCAACAAATGCCTCTGGTCGCAGCGGAACTAATTAGAGCAATGAGGAAGTCGAAGAGATGAGACGAATCAATTGAGCAAGCAAGTAGATCCACCAATCCAAACACAAACACAATGAGGATTTATCCCGGTTAGCTTTTGCTTAATCCGGGGGGAAATATAGGAAGATCTTATATTCAACTAGAAGAGATTACAAGGAGTTACTGATTCACTCAATATAAGGAATTAAACTCACCCATCAAGAACTATCTCTCTCGAGCCTCTCTTTGCAATGGAGAAAATAATCTATGAAGTACTCTACTCTTATATTGGAGGAGTTTACAATATATATAGAAGAATATAGAGAAACCTAGGTCTAATCTTGATTCTCAGTCGTCCGATATAACCTGAAAAAGAAGTAACTGAATAGGAGCCATACGATCTAACTTGGAGTTGAAGATTGGGCCAAAACGACCTAGGCCCAAAACGAACACAACGCCGTGGTCGGTCGACCGTCCAACATGATCGGTCAACCATCCACCTCTCGGCCAAACCCAGTGCAAATGCAGTCGGGTGTGCGGTCGGGGGTGCGATCGACCGCAACTTGGGACAGTCGACCGCAACTATGCTTGCATTATTGTTGCTCTGTTTTCTTACTCTCTTTGATGCTTTGACCTCCGTGCTTCATCTTACCTTCTTCTAATCTGAACCAAGAGTATTCAAGAAACATTCCTAAAAAAAGAACTACTAGCAGTACTAAAATCTATAAAACAGTTTGAATTATTCATAATACATAAAAAATTTACAGTAAGAACAGATAATACACAAGCAAAGAGTTTGATTAACAAAATAATAGATCCAACTATAGCAAATAAAATATTTATAAAATGACAAATGGAACTAGCAAATTATGACTTTACAATAGAAAACGTAAAAGGAAATGACAATATTTTAACTGATTTTCTATCAAATAATTAACTATTTCATTTGTTCCAGAATGGAAACTAGAGTCCAGCAAATAGAACAGGATATAATTTTCCTCAAGGGAACCATGAAACAAATAAAATGAGCATTTAATCAATTACAGCTACAAATATGCGGACTCTAAAGTCTGTTCTACCAACATGTAAGTCAGCTTGCAACTACAGAAAATATGATGGACAATACTAGGGAAAAAATGTGTGAGATGGGCGAACCTACTCATTCGCTAAAAGAAGAAGCAATTACATCATCAAATAAGACCACATACAAAGAGACACTTCTCACTGAGAAATCTCCTACTAAAGTATCAAAAAAAATATTATTTTTACAATATATCGAAAAATTATGTCAAGTAATCGAGGTGAACCAGTTCATTAAAATAGTATCAGCAATATATGAACAAGGCCATCAGCTAATCCAAGAACAACAAGGGCATTGTTCGAAAGAGAACTTATTCATTGCATCTATCCATCTAGAGAATGTGAAGAATTAGTCCACTTGCCAAGAGAAATTTACAAAGCAGCCAAGAGTTATTTTGCCCTTACAAAGGCCTAAAAAATATATGTCAGAATGTATTCAGTAATCCCTGAGTATCTTGAAGACAATGAAGAGCTTCCAACAGAACACGTGATAAAAATAGGAATGACTAACCAAGTGATCTATGGAGCATCTAACATTGTACCATATAAGGCTGAGGAATTTGAAAAAATAATCCCAGAAAGAAGAACAATGGGATTCAGAAACATGTATTGTGAACTAAAAGACATAAAACTAAGAGACAACAACATATGGATCTATGACAGTCCAGACCCAGAGAAAATAATAATGTATAGTATAGCAAAAATAAAATAGACACAAGATATGCATGAGCTGTTTGACAGTTGGTACCAGATACTATCTACAAGAGCAAGGACAATGACAGAATATACAACTGGATACTACTATTGCTTGATGAAGACTGAACATCAACACAAATGTGGAGCATGTGAAGATGTCAGGCAGGAGGAATCTCTTTTTCTAGAATAGTCCACAATGTAATCTAAACGATTATTACAGGTTGATGTAAGCACTTACGTATTTGTAGTAATTATTGAACATATGATGTAAGCAGTGACGCATGGAAACTTGTTGTAAGGTGAACCCTTGGTCTATAAAAAGGAAAGCTAAGTAAGGGAGAAGGCATTATATCTAAGAAGGAGAAATTCCATATAAGTTTGTAAAAAGAGTTTGTTTGTAAGGTTGAATCAATAAAGACTATCTTTATGGTTAAGCTCTTGTAGAATATAAGGCGTGAATAATTAGTTTCTTACCCTCAGGGAGAGTTTTGTAAGGCTCTGTCTGAAGGATCTTGCAAAAAGACCCATTTGTAACATTCTTTAGTTAAGTTGTACACCTAGTAGCTGGAAATGAGCTAGGTTGTGGTTGCCTGTAGTGAAGTGTTACTAGTTGTTGCTGACGTATCTCTTGGATGAAGCTCTCTTGAAGAGCATAGTAGTCCGAAGATGGGAGGAACGTAAAATGAGCACTGAAATCGGGGGCATACATGGGTATTTTATCCACTAGTAGTAACTGGTACAAAACAGTTCAAAGAAGTTTAACTAGGTCGGAAGCCTGATGGGCCATTTTGTTTTGATTATTATGATTTCCTTAGAAATATCTATCTGCTCCTGATTTTATGTTGTTTTAAATCACAAAAACGCTAAAAAAGAATAATGGATAATAATAGTTCCAGTCTTGCCTCATAAATTTATGAATTAATGACTAACTATTAAGGAAGTGATATAATGTTAGTTTTTTATGTTTAATATCCTCATAGAGTAACACGCATGAATGATTTTTATGAGTTCAAATTATTTTTCTTTAGTGTACAACGAGTAATAATTATAAAAATAAATCAAATAAATCCTGGAGAAACTAGCAATATAATATATAAATGTCCAAATAATTGATGATCTAACTTTTTATGAAATATCTTTATTATTTTATGAAAATGGTGAATTTAGTAGTTATATCTGGAACCCTACAACAGCATATAGACAATTTACAGAAGAAAATAAACATATTGAAGAAGGAAATAAACATATGGAAAAATTCGAAGAACCCTCATATGATAGTAGTAGTGAAATATCTGTGACAAAATCAAAATCTATGAAGGATCTTGAACTTGTGCTTGATTACTTTAATATTCTTGAGATAAACAATGCACATTATTTCAAAGAATATTATTTTACAGAAAGCTATCTCTTTGAAGTTTTTTAGTTTTTTGATACTTTATTTAATTCTATTTTTCAGATGATTTTACACTATGCAACCCTAGTTGGTATCAGAGCCTCATCACTACATAAGTAATTATTACTTAGTAACTACAGATATTTTTTTAGTACAATTTAAGTAGTCAACATAACTAATTAGATAAAAAAAATAGAAAATATTAAAGAAATAAATTTTAAAATTACAAAAAGGTCACACATCCTATATAAAATATTATAGAGAAGATAGTATAGAAGTTTATTTAGAAACTATCCCTTATTTACAAATAATTTTAAAAAAAGGGCCATATCACGAATTAGCTCTCTTATTTGTATCCCCCAAGGACCAATCAAAACCATGGGATCAACTAGGGATGCCAATCGGGTCGGGTCAACTGCCGACCCACCTGCGACTCGCTCGTATAACCCGGCCCGCGAAACGGCGATTCGGGATCGGGTCGAACCCGTGAACAGTAACGGGTCGACCCGGGTCTCGAAAATAGCGAATCGAACCCGCTGAACCCGGTCCGCGAACCCGCTAAACTCACCCCAACCTGTCCGCCAACCCGCAGGTTGCAAACCGTTCGACCCGCCCGGGGTCGACCGTTGACCTGCGGGTCCAACGGGTCGCAAAGCGTGCCGTTAGGCAGTGTACAACAGAGGAAGCAGCAACGGCTCTTAGAGTCGTTTTGATGTTTTTTTGGTTTTTTTTATTTCTTGTTTTATTTTTACCATATAAATACCCCCCAAAATGTAATTCCCCGCAAAAATAGCATATGGCTATTTTGCATCGTAATCTGTGCGCAATTGAGAATTGTACGCGATTGTGTACTTTTCTAATAACAATTGATTGTTATTAAGAAATATCAGATTTATTGTCTACTTTATTTTATAATTTTGTAGGATTATTATGAGGTGATTTTAAGGTATTTTAGATTGTTAGTATTTTAGAGAGTGAGAGTTGGGGTTTATTTGGCATATATTGGGACTTGGGGGCTTGTATGTAATATTCTCTTTATATTATTTATTTATTTATCTATTTATTTATTTCTTTTATAAAATCCCCACCCCACCTTTTCCTTCTTCCTTCTCCTTCTTTTCTCCCGTTCCTTTCCCAACCGAAAAGAAAAGAAACCCGAAAGAACCCATCGGCCGATCACTTCCCCCGCTCAAATCCCTTCCATTTCTCCATCGTTTCAAATTAATTTGAGGAATAGACTAAGTGAAGGGTCCTCTACCTCGTGGTGGCATCAGATTTTCGAAAGGATTTCGGAAAGGTATACCCTAGTTATTTTGTTTGTACAAAATTAAGCGTTGTTAATTTCTTTTGAGTAAAAATATTATGGTAAGGAGATTTGGAGATATTAGGAGTAGTAGAGGCGAGAGATTAGCAAGTTATTAGGGAATTTGTAAGTTGTTAATAAACTAGGGTTTTGGGTTTGTAAAAGAGAACTACATGTGTGTGAATTAGTTCTCGTATAGTAGTGGGACGTATTAGTTGGGCCACAAGAAAATTTAGGAGTGGTTCTAAAAATTATTTGGGGGATAAAAATTCCATAGGCACTAGACTATTACGTGCATCGCACGTGTGTATCCCAGACGTTCAATAAACGCTTGTGTGATATTTGGAATAGTGTTATTAGCTTTTGTGATTGGTTTGGATGATTTGAGTTTTAATTGCTTTGAGATTTGATGATAGGGTATATTAGCGACCTTGGATGCTGGATAGCGTGCTGGCGCTTCGAGTCTACGCAGAATATTCTGTGAGTATGATTAGGCTAAATATATGTTTACTGTTATGATAAAATCTTATGCGGTTTTGGAGCAATCCTGGTTTAATTCAGCCAAATGGAGTTTTAATTTAAAACACGGAAAGTTCTTATTGTTAAAAGTTGTGATATGGTAAATTGGTGCGTATATGGTGAATTCTTAGCTTGTGGGAGAGTTTGGAGAATTTTGATTATCGTTGTATGATAAGTGGAATGCTAAGAAAGATAGTTGTATGGCAAAGAACAACTCATTTTTATATGAGCTTGTTAAGAAGCATGTTTATGAGGGTAAGTTGGGAATTTTTTTGCTCTGAAATGGTTAAGGAATTGGGTAATTGACCAACTTGAGAGTTATAGTAGGGAGTCATAGCTTTCTAACCCATCTGGAATTTTGTAATTCCAGTTTATAGGTTGAGAGTTATGATTTTTCAAAGATGGAACTTGTGCTTTCAAGAACTCAAATGATGGAGTTTGAAAGAGGTGTTCAACTAGGAAGTTGAAGTAGACATTCCCGCCTTCCCATAGGACCCGGGATCGAGAACTTCTGATCAGTGAGCAAACTCCTATGATATTGAAAAGGTGCAGCAAGTACAAGAAGAATATACTAGTGAGAGCATATGAGGTTTTATAGTATCAAGATGATTGAATTCGAGGAAATGGTTAGCTGGAAGGTTGTAGACTAAGGCTTTACCTTTCCAGAATGGGTTGTATCAAGCAATTCTGTATTGGGTGTTGGAAGTTATGGGCGTGGCAAGATAGCAACCTGTTGTTTAGACCAAACTTCAAGCTTAAGTTGACTCGGGGACTTGAGCTCTTAAATATTTGAGGAAGTTGCCCACTAGGGGATTGCTGTAGATCTCCCCACCCTTCTAGAAGTCTGATTGTGTTGAACTCTGATGAGCGTAGCTTGGGTCACAGCTACTGCTATTTCTTGAATTATTTCATCGGACAATTGATGAGTGATGTATCCAATAATATCCACATTTAGGAGCAATAATCTGAATACAATTAGACATTTAAATTCTCTATATGTGGTAATTTACTCTTCTTTTTTCTTTTCCATAGGAAACAACCTAAAAACAGCTAAACGAAGCAGATTCAAGATTTACTCCAGGCTGAGAGGATGATACACAGGAAGCTGCAAAACACAAGTCGACTGGTCCTCAAAAACAGTCGACTGGACAGAGGAGGTTGAAATTTCGAAGCTGCGCAGTACAGTCGACTCACCCCAAAAGACAGTCGACTTGACTGATTAATTATGAATCTACAGATGTCTCGACACAGTCGACTGATTCCAAAACCAGTCGACTGGTATTCAGCGGAGTTAAAGGATAAGAATAGTTGAAGATTCATCCTCATCCAAATCCGAATCAAATTTAAGTTATCCAAACCCAGGTTATCTGCAAATAATAACTCTCCAACAATCAAAGTTAAAGAACCGGGATTGGCAAGTAAGAAGATCGACTCAGTCATATGCATGAAGAGATAAGAATCAGGAACTTGAAATCTGCAGATGTGGGCAGAAGAGACTATAAAAAGGCTGGAATACACAAGCAGAAGATCTCTCTCATCTCTTGGAAATCAGAATACATCTCTTAATCTTTTAATATCTATCATCGATCATCGACCAGCAAGCATTAATCTATCAGCATCAAAGAAGGAAGGAGATCAAGTGCACTGAAGGGCAAGATCAAGTCGACTTAGAAGCAGTCAAGTCGACTTCAAGGGCTGAACATCACCAGTGTTACTTCTTCTCTTTCTAGTTTTTATTTTAATTATTAGAATCATGTATTCAAAACTGTTAGTCAATAAAAGTTTTATTATGTGCAACTAATTTTATTGTTAGGCTGATTGAAACCATAGTCATGTAATGTTTATAATCTTCTAAAACACTATTTCTATCACTTATTGATTGAACCTGGTTGTCATGATCAAAATTATAATATGAATCAACATTAGTTAGAAAGTTCTTCGAATCAGTCGACTGAGAGCTAGCAACAGTCGACTGATCCGAAGAACCTGATATTATGAAGTTAGCCTGTTATAAAATTGACTCTGTTATATGAGTATAGAGACGACCCGTATCTTGTGCTCATACTTGTAACACAGGAATCTTTATGGATTCTTGGTTTAATCAACTTGAGGGATCTAGATATGATACCAACTTCTAGAACTTTGAGTGTTTGTTCGTTTCCATTGTTCCTATGCTTTCTTCAAGTGCAACTTAGTAGATACCATGCTAAATACTTAAGGAAAGAAACGAATTAGAGTAGATACCATGCCTAATTCTTGGCCTAGGGAAACAATAACTTTAAGGAGTAGATACCATGCCCTTAAAGGAACAAACATGAGTGATCAGAGTAGTGTAGAAGGTGCTCTAGCATTCTTGACTATAGGTGGAAATCAAGCCCAACTCATTTAATTGATATTTTTGAGATACTACTTGATCTAGTTCTTAATCTCTTCATTTCATTTCAAATAAACTTTTAGAACAAACTTTAAGATTTGCATTTTCTTTTGTTTTATTGATTAGTGAGTTAAGTACTTCAATCTCTGTGGGATCGATCCTTGCTTTTCACTACGCTTCTATAAACGATTCGTACACTTGCGAGGTTTTAATTTGTGTCTAGTTTATCTATTTATTTAGATAGCTGAGACGTACAACAATGAGGAACCCTCTGCATGCCGCAGTGTGGTGATCATGAGCTATCAGGTTTTAATGATGTTTTAGCATTTTCATTTGGAACTTGGATAAGTTCCTGGGCTTAATACTCATGATGGACATGAGTGAGTTGGGATATGGCTCTGGTCGGTTTGTGGTTGGTGTCTCGATGCCCGAGTCTGTCAAGGGTCAGAAATTGATGGCTATGTGTGTGCTTACCTTCATTTGATTTGTATTGCATCCTTGGGGTGCCATTGGACCACTCGCTGAGGGTCACGGGCCAGGATTATTGGGTCGCGGACCTGTGAAGGTATTGGAAATCAGTGGATGTGATTCCTGAGATGATTGTGGTTTGACAGACCAGACAGGGTCGACATTGTTGATCGACACCGAGTGTGATTTGAGTAACAACTGGTTTCAGTGAACTGCATTGATTAGGTTTTCTTTTATTGTTTCGCTTGAAGACCGAATTGGTGTTAGGGGTGATTCCCTATAATCCAACTCGTTCTGAGAGTTAGCACTAGGTGGTGATACTATGAGGTTGTCTCTTCCTGTCATTAGGGATACGCGTTGCGGTGCATATCTTGAACTGTTAATTTCTGAAGTACCATGGTAAGAACGGGATGCTGATATCTTGGCGGATAGGGGGTTTTAGACCTCGAGGCCGTCATGTTCTATGTTGGTGGACACGAACAGATCATGAAAGATCTTCTGCGCAATGGATATGCATGCGTGTATATCTGTAAGTTCATCATAGCTTTCGAGGAGGGTCTGATGCAATGATTAGTGGTGACAATGGGGTAGTGCCCCGAAGTATTTCTGTTATTTATCTCCTTAACCATGTCATACTATCAGGATCAGGAAGTGGACCGAATTAGAATACATTGCTTAGCGAGGATTCGAATCCCTAAACTTGGAGACAACGGCTTGATTTGGAAAGTATGTAGTATGGGATGCATACATTTCCAAAGTATCGCTTGCGTTAGACTAAGTACATTGGCTTGACCTGGGCCACGTGTAGTATGGGATGCATGTGCGTCCAGAATTTTGCTGACATTAGATTAAGTGCATCTGTTCTATACTCTGCATTTTTGCGTTAGACTCAGGTCACGATATACATGAACACTAGGAAATCAGGATACACGTTTATTTTCCATTCAAGATGAATTATGAGTGTGAAAGTGATGTATGGCGAGATGTGATGATATATGTTGTAAGAAATGAATGAATGCGATGTTATGTGATATGTGATTGGGGAGGAATATAAGTCGCGAGTCCGTAAATACAAATGAATGGTAAACGAGGCGCAGTTTATGTGAAAGTAGAGTTGTTTGTGAATGTAAAGCTTTATGGGAAAATAAAGCTAAAGGAATATTTGCATAAGGCGTAAAGTGATGGGCCTTAAGCGACTAATTTGGAAACGATTTCCAAACTAAAGATAACTATGTTGTGAGCGAGTATGGATATGCATACAGGAAATGACTCGGAGAGCAATTGATGTGAATTTCCATTTATGATGTTTACATGTTCAGGTTTATCTTGGTATTCGTAAGATCCGTTCTGTTCTACTTATAAAGTTTAATCTATTTGCTTATTTAGTAAATTATACTCAAACCAGAAATGGCTAACCCCTTAGTGTTTGGGGGGTTAGGGAGTCTCTGGACTACCCTAGACCCCTACTGTTACAGGTCCTCGGCAGTGCAGAGGTGAGGTGTAGACTCCGTGGAGTGGAGCCTTGGTTTGAAATTGTTGTTTAAGGTTTATTTATGTGAATAGTGAAATATATGATTTAAATTGTATTTTTGATGTATAAGTACGTGGATGATGATGATGAGTGTAGTGTGGAGTGGCATGTTATGTTGTTGACCCGTACCCATCTCGTCGTGGAGTACCGGGCCCTGTGGAATGTTTTACAAAGATTTTTCTAAAAACCTTACTACGTTTTCAAAGGAATTTAGAGTTTTTAATTGATATTTGATATTCTATTATGAGTTTGGCCCCCAGAGCATATATATATATATTGCCTGTGTGATTCTGCTCATTTTGGCCTGGGGAGCCCGTGAAATTATTGCCTGTGATGTGAGCTACGGAATTTAGAGCAGAATTCCGTAAGCTGTTTGTGTTTCGGGGCAGAAATTTCAGGGGAAACTCTGCCGAAATTTTCTTAGAAATATAACTATCTTAGTTTATATTTAAAGTAATATAGAAATTGAAAGAATTGAATTTGGAGTCAAAAAGGGGGACGTTACAGTTTTCCATGTTAAATTGATATTTGTAATTATTGTGTAATAACTCTAATGACAATAAAGGTGTTTTAAATTTTCGTACTATTTACCGTGTTGAGATGCATTTGAAGGCAAAGATTCTGGTTATGACATGGATGTCCAGTAATGGGGATCCGGGGCGTTACACAAAATCCCATCAAAAAATTCACACCTTACTCTCTTACTCTCTCTACTATTATTACTCATTTCTAAGAAATTTGTGAACAATTGAAGTATTGAACAAACAAGTCTTCAAGACATATACACGATCAAATTCCGATCATATCGAAATCAAAATTCAACGTCTTCAACTCTTCAACTTTCGTCTCCAAGTGATCAAGTCTTCAACTCTCCTTCAAGCTCTCCTCAACTCTTCAATTCCGGATTTGAAAATTTATACTTCTACTTCTAGTCTTATTTTCACGGATTTTTTTATATACGCGTATTCACAGTAAATGGTATCAAAATTTCATACCTCTCTTCTTCTTATTTTATTTTTGTTGTAGTTATAATTTTTCGTATCTTAACCGTTTGTTGGTTTTTTGATCTTCTCTATCTCAACCCTCTTATTTTCTAGATTTTTTTTGTAACTCATCGCTTCTACATTGTGTAGTTTTTTTTACATACATTACTATATTATGTCTAGATCATGCGGTAGTGGTCGTAGCCAAAGTGGGCAAGATTCCACCGGCACTTCCCTTAGGCCATCAATTGTCCCAATTAGTGAGCCCGCCGAAGAGTACCATGATCCTCCTACCCAACAATGAGGTACACACGATGAGTTTGTAGGAGACATACAATTAGAAGAAGAATAACAACAACAACCAACCGAAACAGCACAACCCGGTAGTGGTAGGAAAAGTAGAGGGGAAAGTAATGATTGGCATAAATTTTACGATTTTATCCCGGACGAAGAAACTCCGTGTATAGGTTTGAAAATTTGAAAAACATGTTCTAAGCAAAACAAATTCAAGAGGGGTGATGGCACCGGTACAATTAGTAGACACATCCTAAATAACCATAAAGACCTTCTTGTTGACCTACCCGGCAAACAAAAAATCCACCCTAGGACCGGTCTAGTTGATAGCCATCCTTATGATCCCAATTTTGTTCGTCGGAAAATGGCCCGATTAGTAATAAAGGAAGAGTTACCATTTTCCTATCCCGAGAGTAGAGACTTGAAAATTTTTAATCAAACGGCCTTAAACCCTCATTTTAGAAGAATCCTGAGAAATTCTTGCAAATCAGATTGTTTTAAAGTGTACAATGAAATGAAGGACGCTTTGATTGCAATTTTATAGAGTTTAACTTGTAGAGTTAGTTTAACTTCGGATTTTTGGACGGGTGTCAACAATATTCCAATGATGGGAATAACCTGTCATTGGATCGACAATGATTGGATTCTTCAAAAAAGAATCATATCACTTGCCGCGTTGCCCTATCCCCATAGTGGCATTGAAATAGCAAACCGTACTTTAGAAATTTGTGATGTTTTTTGATATGGATAAAAATAAGGGTTAAATCGGAACCGTCCAAATCAGGCACGAATCTTAAAGCTCGGGGGTAAAATGGTAATTTCACCTACAAACGGGTCTGAAATGAGAACTGGGCCTTTTTCCAAAGGCCCAATGACCCATAAACGGATTCGTCTTACTGGGTACAGATTCCAACCCACAAGAAACTCAGTCCAGCTGGATAGAGAATTAGGGTTTATGATTGTCCTTAATCAACGGTCTTGATCACTTCTATCCATCCACTGGGAAGTAGGGATTTGATCTTATCCCGAAACTGGTTCCTAAGGCAGCTATAAATACCCCCCATCCCCCACTGTTACCAGGTAATCAATCTTTTGTCAATCAAAGCTCTTTCATAATCTTTCTGATTACTGACTAGAGCGTCGGAGGGTGCGTCGCCGGAATCATCCCCGGTGTTTCGCACTTTTTGCAGGCCACCGGCGGGAGATCACGATCAAACTCCGATGAAGGTGTGTTCAGGTTTGACTATTCAACCTCCCTCGAATCCACAAATCTATCTGTTTGCCCCTACACCGATTTCAGCGGCAATAGATTGGCGCCGTCTGTGGGAATCCACGAATAGCAATCCGTCCTCTTCCATCGGTTAAGATCACCTCCAGCCATGCCTCCAAGGAAATTGAGATCTAGAGGGTCCAACCGTGGGCCCACTCCTCCTCAATCGCAACAGGAGGTCCCCCTCTAAACCGTCCAGCAGCAGGGACAACTCCCTCCTCAGCCTGATCACCCCCTGCAGCAGGAGGAGTCACCTCTTCAGAACCCTTAGCCCCAGCGGGCTCAAGTCGGGTCCCAGACCGCCGGTATTGGGACCTCTCGTACTCATCCTCAGAAATGAGAAGTATATTCGGATGAAGGAAGTTGAACATCGCCCCACCTTCGAGGGATCCTCTTCTGGAAATAAAAGGAAGGCAGCTGATGACGAGGGAGCTAAAAAGCTCCAGAAGAACAATGGGGGTCAGCATCGTCCACCTCCCAGATTTGAAAAATTTACCCCTCTCAACGCCAATGTTTCAACTATTCTTATGGAGGTAGAGGAAGAAGGGATCCTGCCTTCTGCCCCGAAGATGAATACTCCCGGGAAGAAGAGGGATAAGGAGAAATGGTGCCGCTATCATCGAGACCACGGCCACGACACCAATGACTGTCGGGCTCTAAAGAATGAGATTGAAGCCCTCATTCAGAGAGGCCAGCTCTCCAAGTTTGTACGAAAGGACCGGGTCAATCTTCCTCCACCCCCCACGGGGGCTAAAAAGCGTCCCGAGAGGCATGACGAGGCTCCCGAATTTGAAGAAGAGCACATCTTGTACCTCATCCACGGAAGCCCAATGGGAGGAACCTCTAACTCTTCTCGTAAGGCTTTCATCAGGGAAGTAATTCGGTGCACAGCATACCCCTCCCAAAGGTATCGGAGTCCCGGTTACTTTCTCGGATGAAGATCTAGAGGGTGTCCGAACACCCCACTGTGATGCATTGGTCATTAACCTCCACATGGCAAACTTCAAAGTAGAAAGGATTCTGGTGGATAACGGCAGTTCTGTCAACATCCTCTTCCTAGCGGCTTTCTGAGGACTCAAATTATCGCGGGACAGGCTAAAGCCCGCCGGCTACACTCTCCATGAGTTCACGGGAGTGCCAGTGACGATCGAAGGGGTTATAACCCTTGACGTAACCGCTGGCAAAACTCCTAATACCCGAACGGAGCCAATGGACTTCATGGATGTCGACATCCCAGCTGCTTACAATGTGATCCTAGGCCAACCTGGCCTAGCTGCTTTAGAAGCCGTCCCGTCAGCTTATCATCTGAAAATGAAGTTCCCCACCAAGGCAGGTGTAGGGGAAGGAAGAGGAAGTCAGGAGATGGCCCGCAAATGGTACATGACCTCGACCGGAGGACCCGTCCTTTCCCTCGAGACCCTTGAAATTCCCCAGGGGAACACCCAGCCTATTTCAGAACCGGTAAACGAGCTGGAGGAAGTGCTTTTCTCGGAGCAAGATCCGAACTGCAAATTCTTCATCAGCAAGACCCTCCCCTCTGCCCTCGGTTCCGACATAGTCCAGTGCATCAAGAAGAACCATGACTTCTTCGCATGGACTGCTGCCGACATGCCAGGGATTTCCGAAGACCTCCTCGTCCATCACCTAAGTGTAGCTCCGGGGTCCAAACCGGTCCAGCAGAAGAGGCGTAAATTCGCCCCCGAGCGCCCAGCAGGACATAAAGGAAGAAGTAGAGAAGCTCCTTAAAGCTCGGTTCATACAAGTCAACTATCCCGAGTGGCTCTCTAACGTTGTTATGGTCAAGAAGGCCAATGGAAGTTGGAGGATTTGCATCGACTTCACGGACTTGAACAAGGCATGCCCCAAGGATCCTTTCCCGCTCCCCAGCATTGACACCTTGATCGACGCCACTTCGGGCCATGAACTTTTGAGCTTCATGGACGCCTTCTCCGGATAAAACCAAATCCGAATTTTCCCCTCAGATATCCCGAAGACGTCCTTCGTCACAGATCAAGGCCTTTATTGCTATAGGTAATGCCCTTCGATTTCAAAAATGCTGGTGCCACCTACCAATGCCTCGTCAATAAGGTCTTCCAGAATCAGATCGGCCGAAACATGGAAGTTTGCGTCGATGATATGCTAGTAAAAAGTATCCATGGGTCCGACCATGTCGCCGACCTACAAGAAGCCTTCGACATATTGAGGAAGCACAACATGAGACTAAACCCTAATAAGTGTGCATTCGGGGTCTCATCTGGTAAATTTCTGGGCTTTATGGTCAGTCAAAGGGGGATTGAGGCCAATCCCGAGAAGATAAAAGCCATATTCGATATGGCTCCTCCTACAAGTGTGAAAGATGTTCAAAAGCTCACAGGACGCCTCGCGGCTATAGGGCGCTTCCTGTCCAAGTTCGGGGAAAAGTGTCTCCCTTTCTTTAAAGCCCTCAGGGGGGCTAAGGGCTTCGAATGGGGCCAGCAGCAGCAGGAATCGTTCGACCAACTGAAAGTCTATTTGGTCAACCCCCACTCCTCAGCAAGCCCACTCCCGGGAAAACACTCTACCTCTACCTCGCTGCCTCTGAGCAAACCCTCAGTGCTGTCCTAGTGAGGGAAGAAGACAAGGCTCAGAAGCCTTTATATTATGTGAGCAAGGTCCTTAGGGACGCCGAGCTCCGCTATCCGCAATTGGAGAAGATAGCATACGCCTTGGTTATGGCAGCCAGGAAGCTCCGCCCATATTTTCAATCCCATTCGGTGGTCGTCCTTACCGACCAGACACTCAAGCAGGTCCTGCATAAGCCTGAGACCTCCGGACGTCTGATGAAGTGGTCAATTGAGCTGAGCCAACACGACATATCTTATTAGCCTTGGACTGCTATCTAGGCTCAATCTCTGGCCGAATTTATAGTAGAAAGCACCATTCCGGAAGTGAGTCAACCAGCAAATGGGCCACCCATCTGGACAGTGTATGTAGACGGGTCTTCTTGCACCTAAGGGAGCGGAACCGGAGTCATTCTACCAGGCCCGGATGACTTCGTTCTCTAATACTCCCTCCGCATCAACTTCAAGGCTTCCAACAACGAAGCTGAGTATGAAGCCCTAATAGCAGGCCTGGGTATGGCTCGCAAGGCAGGAGCGCAACGTGTGTGAATATTCAGTGACTCGCAGCTGGTGGTGAATCGGGTCTTAGGAGACTACGAGGTGCGAGATGACCGAATGGCCAAGTACCTAGCCAAGGTCCAAAGTCTCATGGCTTCGTTTGAAGAGGCTCAACTCCAGCGGATCCCTAGAGAAGAGAACTCCCAAGCAGATGCCCTCTTAAAATTGGCCTCCTCCTCCCTCCAAGGTCTCGAGCAGACCGTCCTAATCGAAGTACTCCTAAGACCAAGCATAGAAGAAGAAGCCCCCGACTCGATGGAGTCGCTGCCTGTCCAACTCAAAGATAACTGGATGAAACCTTTGATTGAGCTCCTCAGGGATGGGAGCCTTCCCCAAGATCCTAAAGAAGCTCGCCGAATCCGAACAAGAGCGGAGCGGTACACCCTCGTGGAAGGAGTCTTGTACAAACGCTCCTATACCCTAGTAGATGGCAGGCCCTACTTGAGATGTCTCTCTCCCGAAGAAGCCTTGTATGCCTTGAAAGAACTTCACGAAGGCATATGTGGAGCCCATTCAGGATCAAGGTCCCTTGCTAGGAAAGTTTTGAACTACGGGTACTTCTGGCCTACCCTACTTCGAGATGCCGAGCAACATGTCCGGCAATGCAGTCCCTGTCAGCAGTTCTCCAACATCTGCCGCCTATACCAAGCACAACTCACATATCTCTCGAGTCCAATTCCCTTCGCAATGTAGGGGATGGACTTGCTAGGTCCGTTCCCACCAGCTCCAGGCTAGCTCAAGTTCCTAGTCGTGGCAATCGACTATTTCTCTAAGTGGATCGAGGCCAAACCACTGGCTATTATTACTAAGAACAAAGTGCTGCAGTTCTTCTGGAAAAATGTAATCTGTAGGTTCGGCGTACCTCGAGTCCTAATAACAGATAACGGAACACAGTTTACAGGGGCAGCATTCCGCTCTTTATGTGAAGACCTCGGTATTCAGCAACGCTTCTCCTCCGTCTCCCATCCTGAGTTCAACGGTCAAGTAGAGAATGCCAACAGGCAGATCCTCTGAGGCATCAGGAAGAGACTAGACAAGTCGGCCAAAGTCTTATGGGCTAACAACTTCCTAACGTATTGTGGAACTACCGCACTACGAAAAGAACCCCCACCGGAGAGTCGCCCTTCAATCTCACTTACGGGACCGAGGCCGTTATTCCCTTAGAAGTTGGTTTGGCATCCCCTCGCCTTATTGCCTATAATGAAGAGCAGAACGCCAAAGAGCTCCGAGCAAATTTGGACATCATCGATGAGCTCCGCGAAAGAGCTTCAATTCACCAGCAAAATTATCGGAGAAGAATCGAGCAGGCCTACAACAAAAGGGTCCGTCCCACAGATCTCAATGAGGGGGACTTAGTCCTCAGAAAGCTAGCCATCTCATTCCCCAGTCAACAGAGCAAGCTAGCCCCGAATTGGGAAGGACCATACAAGGTCTCCAAGGTAGTTTGGCCAGGAGCATATCGTCTTGAAGACCTCAAGGGCAGAGAAATACCAAGAACTTGAAACGCCGACCATTTACTGAAGTACCAAGAGGGTGTTTGAATGCCTCTCCGACTACCATCAAATGTCGAGCCATTCCTATCTTTTTATTTGTACTTGCTTCTTATTTTCCCATTGTAATAATGGCTTGCAACTTAGAAGCGGCCGATTAACAGTTATCAATAAAGAACTTCTTTCGCCTGATAATTCTCTTGTGGTTATTTTATCTCTCTGTTTAAAACCTTTAATTGCGCTTACTCAAACGACGTGTTTGGAGTACAAAACTTGGCTCGATTTCGCTTCGCAACCTCGCTCTTAAGCGAGGTAGAAGTTGTTCGTCATTCAGAACTGCTCCCACAGCAGTTGAAACTTACTCAAACGACGTGTTCGAAGTCCAAAACTTGGCTCGATTCTGCTTCGCAAACTCGCTCTTAAGCTAGCTAGAAGTGGTTCGCCATTCGGAGCTGCTCTCACAACCGTTGAAACTTACTCAAACGACGTGTTCGGAGTCCAAAACTTGGCTCGACTACGCTTCGCAAGCTCGCTTTTAAGCGAGCTAGAAGTGGTTCGCCATTCGGAACTGCTCCCACAACCGTTGAAACTTACTCAAACGACGTGTTCAGAGCCCAAAACTTGGCTCGACTCAGCTTCGCAAGCTCGCTCTTAAGCGAGCTAGAAGTGGTTTGCCATTCGGAACTGCTCCCACAACCGTTGAAACTTACTCAAATGATGAGTTTGGAGTCCAAGACTTAGCTCGAGTCAGCTTCACAAGCTCGCCCTTAAGCAAGGTTAGAAGCGGTTCGCCATTTGGAACCAATCACACGATCACAAGTCCGGGGCCGAACACATGGTTCGACCCCGCTCCAAGTAGGTGCCAATCAAACAACAAAGTACCAACAATACACGCAAGTTCACAAAACAAACATCATTACATTAAAGATCAAGAGACAAATCCAGTTACAAGATGAACTTCTCGTACTTATGACGAAATACAAGACTTGGACAAAACTTGGCGAACAAAAACACAATCTTTCAACGCCTCCTCGGGAAAGGGATGTTCCGGTTTAAATACACTCAGGGACGGCGGCACCTAACCTCGAAGCTCGTCTCTAGACCGGCAAACTGAGATGCATCTTCAGCGCTGCCTCTGACAGTGGCCCCAACAGATGCTCCACTCGACGAAGCAGCCACCGCACTTTGTGCGTCAACAGGGCTCCGCCAAGCAGCAGGCGAGCGAGTCGCGAGCTCGTAAAAGGAAATCCCTATCTCGCTCTCTTCACGAGTACACGACGTGCTTCTAACATTAACCCGTTCAGGTAAGGGTTTGAGGCGAGCGACCTCCGCCTCGAGTTCGACGATTCGTTGCTTCAAAGAGTCGTCCTTCACAGCTATCTTGAAGCGAGGAAGCTTAGCAAAGCCAGCGTCACTAGAGCTGTCAGCAATTATTCGACGAAGATGATTACCTATTGTTGATATTAGTTCTTCTCTCCCAGCCGAAAGCTCGTCTTCTGCTATCGTCAACTCGTGAACCTCAGCTAACAGTTCATCTCTCTCCACTGTAACATCAAATAGCGCCTGTCGAAGCAACTCCATCTCCCCTTTGGGAGGGACTTCTCGAGCTCGTTTCTTTAACTGCTTCAACTCGGAGATGCGCTTCGACAACGATAGCTTGAGATGTTCTAGCTCCAGCTCGCTTTTGAGAAAACACTCTCGACTGTGAGAAAGGGCCAACTTCGTCGCTCCTAAATCAGCTCGAAGACGAGAGGCCTTAGCCACTTCAGTATTCGAAGATGCCTCGACCAGACGCAACTCCTTGATCTGAAAAGCGAGAGCACAACAACGCTGAGTTCGAGCAACACTTAGCTATATTTCAAAACAAGCCGTTCTCAACACTTAGAAGAATTTCAAAAAGTTCTCAACACTGGGAATAATTTCAAAAGTTCAACACTATAAACATGGGCCAAAACTTCAAAAGTTCTTCATTTCATTAAAGTCCAAAAAGTACAAAAGAAGGCGGTGGCCAGTCCGCTATTAGGCGTCGATACAAAAGAAAAAAACCTACTGCTAAAACACAGGAAAAACTCTAAGGAAGTTGAGTGTCCACCTCGGCGGATGGATCCACGAGCGCCAAGGCCCCTTTGCCACCCTCAGCTCCCCCTGTCGCCGGCGCCATGGTTAGTGGCATCTCAGTAACTACATCTTTATCGCCGGCGACCTCCTCTTCTCCTTCATCTTCTTCTTCTCCTTCGGCGATAGTCTTCTCCTCGTCAGGGAACAAGAAGTATCCCGAACAGTCGAAGTCGGGGATACGCTCGCTAACTTCCTTCAGCGCCTTGGCATAAGCCTTGCGCATGTTCTGCTCGAGGTAGTCGATCGCCTCCTTCTCTACCGCCGGCCTTCTCACGTTCGGCCGCCCACTGCCGAGTCATATCCTTCTTCTCCGCGGCGGCGGAGTCCTTCGTCTCCTCCAACGCCTCCTCCAACAGCCGCATCTCGTTGGCTTGCGTTTCAATCTTGAGCATGGCTGCCTCTAGCTCCTTCTTGGCCTTCGAACGCTCCAACCTCTCCCGATCTTGAAAAGCTTTCAGCTCCTTTTCCTGCTCCGCCACTTGCTTCAGCATGTGGCTGAAGTGACAGATCGCCTGCGAACAGAAAATAAGCAGCGGTTTAGAATAGAACAGAAAGAAAGGGATGAAGGTCGAGCGAGAAGCCAAGACTTACCGCCATCTGCACTTTGGCTATCTCCAACGCCGAGTCGCCCACGGTCCCATGCTCCATCGCCGCCTTGTCGTTGGGCGTAGCAAGACTACGAACGACATCCATGCAACTCGTCGAGTCGCCGAGAAAACCATCGTGCCTAAGGACCTGCCAATCCAGAACGAAGAGATTCTTCAGTTGGTCTGTCAGAATCTCCTCGGCCGCCGCCGTGCGAGGCGGGGCTGACAAGCCAAGAGCGGTCGAACAGTCGAGCACCTTCGCCGGCGGAGCAACGGAGGAAGGAGCAGCCTCCAAGTCAACAATAGGTGCGGCGGCGCTCTCAACTCGAGCCGCCTTCGACGATGTTGGGTGAGCCACGGCGCGCATCCTCTTCCTCTCCTCGACACGCTTGCCGCTCAGCGCCGACCTCCTGTTCATAATGTCGTCGAAGTCCATGGTGGCGGATCCCGCGAACAAAAAAGATAGAAAAAAAAATGAGAAAGATTAGAATCTTCACATTCTATCCAAAAAGAAATATTAGACTCGTACTAGGGTCCATAGGGCTAAGGCCTCCCCCGAAGAGGCTCTCCTCGGTGATCTCCCTCCAGTGTAAGGTCGGCCGATCCAAGAGAATGCCGACCATCTTGTCCTCCTCCGGACTCAGACATGGGTCCACCATCGCCCTCTTCGGCACGTCTTCTCTCCATACCTTGGGGATGTCCCACGGCTTCTTACCCCGAACGAGGAATTACTTATCCCGCCAACACTTCATGGAGTCGGGGTTGTCGACCAGTTTCATGCCCTTCCGAGCGGTGAGATAGAAACGATACTCTGTCCTCGTCTTCTGATGGATCTTGTACAGACGGCGAAGCACGTTCATGTTCGGCTCGATCCCGGCCGCCTGACAGTGGAGGACGAACCCCGTGACATGCCTCCACATGTTCGGCATCGTTGAATAGGGCAGACCCCATACCACTGCAGCACTGCCCTGACGAAAGGATGCAGAGGAAGACAAAGCCCGGCGTAAAAAGTGTCGTAAGGAAAAATGCAAGTGTCGGAGGGAACAGAAAAGAAAGATCGAACCCCTGGCCCCGGGACGATGAGTTCGAACTCCGGAGGGATCATGAAGCACATCCGGACCATCCGCAGATCGGACTCCTTCGGGATGCTGACTATTTCATTCGCTTCCGTGTGCTCCCTCAGATCGTTCTCCTTATAAAACTGAGCCAGACCGTGCTCCGCTCGCCGAAAGTCCTCTGGACTGTACTGCTGGGTACCCCCTAGAGTGGATACAGCGATCGAATGTCGGCCGAACGGTCCCATCCGCCGATCCCTCTCCACAATCGTCTCTACAACTGTCGAAGAATGAGCCACCTCGCCACCTCCACCATTGGCGCCAACATCTTCTCCTACTTTCGGAGAGGACAGAACGATGGTGGCCTTTCACTTGCCGACCGAAGGAGGAGTCGACCGCGGAGGTACTTCAAACTCGCTCGATGAGGAGGCCTCTTCACCGGACGATACCCTAGACATCTCTCTAAATTAAAATAAGTTACCTTTGAAATGACAACCACGGTCGGAATGCTCGTCGGAGATCGGGAAGAACGCAAGAAGCTCCGAGAAGAGAAAAACACTCCGATGAAGAAAAGAAAGAAAGTGAAGTAAGAGTGAAGGGGGTTGGAGACTTATAGGGAGACTTGATGGGCTTGGGCCGCACAACTTGACCGGCCCAACAAGTGCGGAAGTCTAAGCGGTCAAGTATACAAAGCGACAAAAATGAAGCGACCAGTCAACGCACTTTGAGCTCGCCGTCTTGTTCACCAAACTCGATAGGACGTTCGCCAGCCTCGCCGCCAAATTCGAACAGACGCATTTCCGAGCTGAAAACACTAAGAAATGTGTTGACCAGTCAACGCACTTTGGGCTCGTCGTCTCGTTCGCCAAACTCGACAGGACGTTTGCCAGCCTCGCCGTCGAATCCGAACAGACGCGTTTCCGAGCTGAAAACACCAAGAAATGCGTTGACCAGTCAACGCACTTTGGGCTCGCCGTCTCGTTCGCCAAACTCGACAGGACGTTCGCCAACCTCGCCACCGAATCCGAGCAGACGCGTTTCCGAACTGAAAACACCAAGAAATGCGTTGACCAGTCAACACACTTTGGGCTCGCCGTCTCGTTCGCCAAACTCGCCAGGACGTTCGCCAGCCTCGCCGCCAAATCCAAACAGACACATTTCCGAGCTGAAAACACCAAGAAATGCGTTGACCAGTCAACGCACTTTGGGATCGCCGTCTCGTTCGCCAAGCTCGATAGAATGTTTGCCCGCCTCACCGTCGAATCCGAACATATGTGTTTTCGAGCTGAAAACACCAAGAAATGCGTTGACTAGTCAACACTCTTTGAGCTCGTCGACTCGTTCCCCAAGCTCGACGGGACGTTCATCACGCTCGCCGTCAAATCCGAGCAGACGCATTTTCGAGCTGAAAACACCAAGAAATCCGTTGACCGGTCAATGCGCCTTCACTGTTCGCCAAACTCCATAAAACGGTCGCCGCGGTCGGCGCACCGTTCGGCGCGTTCGCCTCACCGTACGCCGAGAACACGAAAACCTTTTTTTTCCCCGATCGTCCGATCGCCCAGAATTCCTCTCCGCTGCATGATCAACGATTCAGATTTGGCCACGTCATAAATGATATTGAAAATTAATTTTTTATTTATTAAATTCGAATTATTTATTTAAAAAAATTGTGAAAAAATAATTAAAAATTCAGGAAAATTAATTAAAAATTCTGAAAAATAATTATAAATTCGGGGAAATATTTTTGAACCCCCAGGTAAATAATTATTGCTTAGGATAATTAATTAATGCTCCCGGACAATAAATCACCGCTTCGCAAAATTAAATAACTGATCCGGAAAATAAATAAAAATCACCAAAAGTCCAGGAGAGCTTAAGAACAACCTTGAGCACGCAACCAACACCGGAAATCACCATAATACGTCATATAAAGATTCAATACCCCTTATTTGGACTCTGATACAACTTCGCAAGCCACTAAAATAGTAAAACTACTCTTCAAAGACTGATCAAACTCAGTCTTCGGGAGTGGGGGGCTCGTGATATGGCTAAAAATAAGGGTTAAATCGGAACCGTCCAAATCAGACACGAATCTTAAAGCTCGGGGGTAAAATGGTAATTTCACCTACAAACGGGTCTGAAATGGGAACTGGGCCTTTTTCCAAAGGCCCAATGACCCATAAACGGATCCGTCTTACTGGGTGCGGGTTCCAACCCGCAAGAAACCCAGTCCAGCTGGATAGAGAATTAGGGTTTATGATTGTCCTTAATCAACGGTCCTGATCACTTCTATCCATCCACTCGGAAGTAAGGATTTGATCTTATCCCGAAACTGGTTCCTGAGGCGGCTATAAATACCCCCCACCCCCCACTATTACCAGGTAATCAATCTTTTGTCAATCAAAGCTGTTTCATAATGTTTCTGATTACTGACTAGAACGTCGGAGGGTGCGTCGCCGGAATCAATCCCGGTGTTTCGCACTTTTTGCAGGCCAATGGCAGGAGATCACGGTCAAACTCCGGTGAAGGTGTGTTCAGGTTTGACTATTCAACTTCCCTCGAATCCACAAATCTATCTGTTTGCCCCCACACTGATTTTAGCGGCAACATTTTTCATATTCGCGATAAAATTATGTGTATTAGTTTTGATAATGCATCTTACAACAATGCATCAATTAGTACTTTAACCTCCACATTAAACCCTCCATCTGATAATATTTTTCATGTTAGATGTGTATGTCATATTTTAAATTTATGTGTTTAAGATGCATTAAAAATAGCCGATCCATATATACTTAAAATTAGAAATTGTGTACATTTTATTGCATTAAGTGGCGCCGTATTTCAAGAATGAAAAAATTGGTGTAGGATTTCAAATGTACCTTTTAGAAAATTTCCAAAGGATGTTAAACACCGATGGAACTCTACTTTTGATTTACTACCTGTTATTACCGAATATAAAGCATGTATAAATAATTTTTGTATCACAAAAAATATGCCAAATTTTGAAATGACTCCCACCGATTGGTTTTATGCAGAATCTTTGTTGAAATTTTTAGAATATTTTAAAACCGCAACTTTACAATTTTCAAAATCATATGAATCTACTTCTAGTAGCATTTTTATTTCAATAGTTACTATGATGCAAACTTTTAACGAAATGTTAAATGATGCTTTTGTTGGTGATATTGTAAAACCTGCATACAAATTTCTTTTGAAGTATTTTAATCCTCCTCCTATGTTGTTTTGTGTTGCTACCGTTATGGATCCTTGTATCAATTTAGAAGATACGATGAGTTTGATTGAAATACTTTTTGCATTACTTGGGGAAAATGTAGAGAAAAAAAATTGATTGCGCTTATTTTTTAGTTAAATTTGAATCTACATTAAATAACTTGTATGATTATTATGATAAATCTTTTGATTCTAGTAGTACAATTTATGTAGTTAGTTCTTCTTCTGCTACTTCCAAAGGTAAGGGTAAGAGTAAATTTAAAGATAGAACATTTAATTTACTTGCACAAATTTAATCCAAAAAACCTAGGACTAATCAACCAAATGAATTAAATTGGTATAACCAACAAGATTCCGAGTCTTCTACTTCTCCACTAGATATTTTACAATGGTGGAAAGACCATGAACACACTTATAATATTCTTAAATATATGGCTAAGGATCTACTAACTCCTCCTGTCTCTACAGTTGCTTCTAAAAGTGCATTTTCTTCAAGTGGCAGGGTTCTAACTAATTACAGGAATCGCTTGAAGCCCGACTTGTTAGAGATACTCGTTTGCACAGAAGACTGGCTGAAGGCTGAAGATAGGACACAAGGGAAAGCATTATCTACGTCCACAAGTGGGAGCAACTCACTGGAAGAACAACAACAACAACATCAATAGTAACCAAAATAAAGAATTCAAGATCAACAACAACAACAAATTGAAGGCCATCAACTTGAAGACAATTGTAAATAGATAAAAAAAATTGTATTAAATCTTCACTTGTTATTTCAAATTAGAATAATTGAAGTAAATTGAAATTGTATATAAGAAATATGTTAGTGTATAAAACAAATTTGTGAATTCTTTATTCCCTATTAGAAATTGTGAAACTTGTATAACTTGAAATCATATGAATAATATTTCAATATTTTTTGGCAATTTCACTCTTTCAATCTTATTATTATTATTATGATTTTTAATGTTTATTATTTTTATTATTATTATTTTGAAGTTTTAAAAAAATAACCTATCTAAACGGGCCAACCCGCGACCCGACCCGAACGACCCGGGTTGGACCCGAAAGGGTTCACGGGTTGGGCGGGTCACCATTTCCACTCTTTGACCCGACACCTTTAAGCCACCAACCCGCCCAAGTCAACCTCCAACCCGGGCGGGTCTGGCCCGACCCGGCCCGATCGACCCGAATGCCATCCCTACGATCAACAAGAAATTGGTAGCATATTCTTTGTTATTTTAATTACACTAAACTTTTTTGGGCTTGGGCTCATATCACACTAACAAGATTTCTACTCCCTTACAAAAGAACTAGTATAATGCACGTGCGATGCACGTCTATAAAGGTGTGTAGGATTTTGAGGAAGAGGCAAGTCACCGAAGAGGTTGCATGCATGCATGCAGACAGGCATGCACAATTTATGGATTGGAATTTGAAAAGAATTTAAAAGAATGTGAAAATCCTAGTGTATTCTATTAGGATTTTAAAGGAGTTTATAAAAGTCACAGTGTATTCAATTAAGACTTTAAGTGATTCTATTCAATTCTCGGTGTATTCAATTGAGATTTTAAATGACCCCATTCAATTATCGGTGTATTCAAAAAGTTAATGATTTTGGTAGAATTGAGGATTTAGAGGATTTAGATGGAATCTAGGGTCCGAGGTATAAATACCAAAAGCCTTTGCAATTCTCACCTTCTCTGTAGAAACTTTCAAGCCATTGGTGAGTATAGTTTTGTTTCCTGTACATATGCCCCAAATTATCCCCAAATAAACCCAAACCCTATAATCCCCCTTCTCTCTCCATCGTCTTCTTCCTCCTCTCCTCTACCTACCGACACCCTCCTCTGCTGCTACCCCACTCTCCTCTACCTCCCGACCTCCGATCCCCACGCAGAGGCCTAATTCAACCCAAACCCTAATTCAACCCAACCACCGATCCCCACGCAGAGGCCTCCATCCGCCTCTTAAAAGACAATGGAATCAATTTCAATCAAAATCAACGCGATGGAGTTGATTCAAAAATATTCTCAAGATTGCTATGGCATAAATTGGTTTCTCGTTGCAGGTACAGGACGAAGTGGATAACGTTCCATGGTTTGTATGATGTGGCCTATACAGTGAAACTGTTAGCTGGAAGACCTATGGTGCAGAAACAGCGAATATTGATTTGATGAGGAGATGTGGTAGAGTTATGATGCCTAACGGGAGAGTTTGGACTCCTTATAGATCTCTTGCTCCATGACTTTGGTTACCGGGTGTTATTAGTTATTATTATTTTATGCTATTTTAGAATGTTAAAACAGCGAGTATTGAGTCGATGGACTCATCAACAACTCTCTCATGTAGGGCTATTTTTTTTTGTTACTTTTGTTTATGTGGACTTATGATAATGATATTTTTATGACTTGCGAGGTGCCTTGATATTTATTCGTACTACTCTTATGAGAATGACAATCTTGTGTAGGAAATGAACTAATTATAAAGTTTATTTTCATCGAATTCCATCAAATTCATAATAAGAATTCCATCAAACTATTTTAAAATTCTTATAAATCACAGACAAAGTTTTAAGTGAATTCTCTATGAATCCCTTAAATACCGGGATTCTCAATTCTTTTAAAATCTTTTGAAATCTCAATTCAATACACCCCTGTTATTCTTTTTGATATTTGCATGCATGTGTTAGACCTACTGGCTTTGATAGGAGGAAATTTTCTTATGAATAAATTGTCCATGCAAGTACATGCAAATCTATACTATTAATTATTTTTCCAAATCTATGCAGACATGCATGCAAATCTATGCATGTTAATTATTTTTTCAATACATGCAAATTACATTTTTGACCTCCGATATTAACCCTATATTTTTTTTAGCTTTTTATGTTTATAAGGGCATAATAGTAAAAAGCCGCCAAAATGGGGCTTTGCTTAATAATAATAAATATATATATATAGAAATATAGATATAGAAATATAGATATAGATAAGGGCATGATAGTAAAAAGCCGTCAAAATAGGGCTTTACTTAATAATAGTATAGATAAATATATATATATAGAAATATAGATATAGAAATATAGATATAGATAAGGGCATGATAGTAAAAAGCCGTCAAAATAGGGCTTTACTTAATAATAGTATAGATAAAGATTTATACCCCCAATCATTACCAGCCCATAAAACAATCCGAGCCCACTCCAACCCAATTTCCCAAACCCAAACCCGGCCCATCCTTATCGGGTACACTCATCCCCAAACCCGACTCGAAATCCCCTTAAAAGTTAAAACCCTAAATAAAGAAAACCCCATCGTCTTCCTCCTCTTTCCAAATCCCTAAATCGCAACAATGGAAGCCGCAAATTTCCAAATCGATTTGGGGAATCTCACGGGCTACGACCCAACTCACCATTTCAACCCCGTCCCTTCGTCAAGGTCGCTCCTTTTCTTAGGGCTCCTGCTCTCCACCCTCTTCTTATCATAACCCAGTACTTTGATTTTCGATTTCAGGGAGGAATTGGTGAAGGAGTGTCTCAAAAGGGGAACGGAGCTGGTGCAGTCGGTGGCGAATGCGCTGTTTAGTTTGACGTCGACGGAGGATCGGGATGGGCCGCTTGTGAAGCTGCCGGAGCCGAGTACTAAGCTACCGAGGGAGAAGCATGTGAGTTGTTTGTTGTATTGTTGATGTGAAGTTGGTGGTTTAAATTTTGTGGTTTTGAGGTTAATTTGATGTGTATGTGTTGTGGATTAGGAAGTGGGATAATGAATTTTAAAGATGAGGGATGGCCAATGTTGTAGATGGACCAATTGTTAGTGAGAAATGTTGGATGTATATCTTATTTCCTAGAAGAAGAAGTTGGTTTAGTTTTTGAGATTTGAGCTGGTGGGCAGTTTTGATAGTTAAGATTAATTTGATCTTCGTCTGGTTTGTTGGTATGCATGTAGTGCATTGGGAAGTAAATTTGGGATTCGTAGTCAATGTAGCGTATATTGAATTTTAAAGATAAGGTGTGGACCTTGTTGTGGATATATTAATTGTTGGTAAGGGCGTTTGTGGTAGGTGGTTGAGGGGAATGAGGGGAACAAGGGGAACTTTGATATACGGAGCGAAAATGGGTTACTTGTACTAAACTATGGCAAGTTACGGTGGGCTTTTTGGGGTTGATAAATTGCAAAGGGATGTGTTTAATTTGGAGATGGAATTATTAGGGCTAACTTGTGGTAGACTATGGTATGCAGGGGTTTGGATTCTTTGGGTCGGTTGATTGAGGTGGAATATGTTTATTTTGAAGATGGAATGATTGTTCATTGGATTGTGAAAGAGTTGCGGATGTGGATTATGTATAATGTGTGTAGAGAAGATTATAGTTTGATTTGATAAAATGTTGTGGCTAAATGTTACGTAAACTTTGGTTATGTTTAATAAAATGTTGGCTCAAGTTGTGAACGCAGATATGAAGGCAATCAACTACAACGACATCCCCTATTCTTAAGCCCAAATATTTGGGTTGGTTGGTTGAAGTCATGAGTCCTTCTTCTTCTTTGTTTAAACTAATAACTATCTTAATCCTAAGTATAATTTGTGATCACATATTACTTCAGAACCACTTTTTGATTTTTGAACGGCATATTTTTCGATTTCCTCATTATGTTGCTTAATCCTAGAAAAAAAATGAATAAGGGTATAATCAAGTCCGCCTTTTCATTTTCTTATTGATTAACTTCTTTAATTTTCCCGGAAGCTCAATGGAGGGATCCCCATTTTGCAACTTATCAAGTTACTTTTTTATCTCTCTTAATATAATCTTCATATCTTAACATCACTTAGATTAATCACAAGGCACAATCTAAATTCAGTGAGCATTAAAAACAAATGCCTCTATTTTTTTATGTTCATATGATACTGTAGGATTGTATCCAGTTCAGTGTACTACCATGCTGCTTCTGGGTGCATATAGTGGGCAGCAAGCATTTTATCATTTCCAGTTTTGTGTTGTGGTTTCTTTTCTTTCTTCTCCTTTTCTTTGTCTTTTTGCAGTGGCCTTCCCGCTGTATATCAATTTTTTGTGTAGCAGTGCCTAGTTCATGCACATCTAATGCGAGTTATTTTTGTATTTTCAGTTTCCTAGGCCTAAGCCTCCTACAAAATGGGAACAATTTGCTAAGGCGAAAGGTCAGATTTCTTCTAGAGTATGAGTTGAATAAGTTTTGGTAGTGACAAAATTGAAATGCTTGAAATCGTAGATTTTAATAAAAAAATGGTCCTGCTTAACGTAATTGAATTGTGCAGGAATAAAGAACCGCAAAAAGGAGAAGCGTGTATTTGATGAAACTACTCATACTTGGAAGAGACGCCATGGCTATGATCGTGTGAATGATGACAAAGACATACCAATCATTGAGGCTAAAATGACAGATGGTAATGGTTTTTGTATACTTATATAATGAACCTCTCTACTGCAATTTCTATACATCATCTTTCTCTTTATGAAGAATTTTCCCTTTCCATGTGTCCTTTTTCATGCATTAGATGTTGTCTTTTGTGGTTTACAATAACACACTTAGAATAGAACCTATTCAAGCCCAAGGTTCTCCCTGGTGCTTCTGCACATAATCCTTTGCATTTATGTTTTTTCTAGTGCTTGCTAATGGAACGTAAATGTTTTCATCTTCTGAGTAAATTAGAGTTATATTGTAGTTTTATTTTCAAAACTAATTGAGTGCATCTACTAGTAAATAGTAATGATCATCATCTCCATGAAATATGCTTGAGTAGACTTTTTGAGAAACCAAATTTGGTGCTGTTTCCAAGAATGATCTTGTAATAGGATTATGGTCATATTAGGATTCTATTTATTAGTTACAACTATTATTTCTAAATCAAACTATGACCACTCTTTAGATTAAACCTTATCCTTTGTCTCACAGCATGTACTTCCATTTTTATGATGCTCTAGTATACATATTTCAAAATATTAAATGTTGCGTATCCTTTAAGACCAAGTTGTGTAAATCTTGATTAAGATATATTGGGTACAATTTTAATGTCTTATTTTCTTGTTCACTGAGAGTTAATATTACTGTGCTTTCAGAACCTGGAGTTGATCCTTTCACTAAGAGAATTGCTGAAAAGAAGCAAAGAGTGGAAAAACAAGGGAAGAATCGGCTGCAAAACCTTAAACAAGCCTTGAAAGCAGATGCTTTGCCAAGGTCATTTCTTTTTCTACTCAATTTTCTAGCTACCGCAGCATTTTTGTAAAATTTATAGTTGGAACTCTTGAGTTATACTGGGTGAGGAGTTCCTTTTTCCTCACCACTTTTCTAAGTTGAATGATCCTGTGTGGTAAAGCCTATTTCTTGTCTTCCTCGGGCTGCTTTTGAAATATTTGTGTAACTGTGATTGTGTAACCATGATACTTGTTTTTTGTGTTAATAAATTTACTGCACCATTTTCTTTACCCACACCTTGTGTTTTCTGTGCAGTCATGTGCAACTTGCTGCAACAGCATTGCCCATTACAGGAACTCAAAGAGACGCACCAAAGAAAGCTAGTAAACAAGAGCTAGAGAGTGTAGCTGGGATGGCAGCAACATCAACAGCCAGTGGTGGCAAATTTGATAAGAAACTGCCAGGAGAGAAACCCCCGAAACATACTGGGAAATACCGCAAGGTTTGAATTTTGAATGGAAACCCACCACCTCAGCACTGCTTTAAGATATTTAATTATAATTTTATTTAGTATAGGTTGAAGATGAGCATATTTATTTCTTGTTTTTTTGTGTGTAGTTCCTTCCTGTTGTTGAAGGGAAAGGGATGGGCTCACAGGAACAGCAGCAAACAGAGAAGATTCTAAATAAGCTGATGGCCAAAGCATCTCATGATATACTTGATGTTGATAAGGCAAGTTCTTCAGTTCTTGTAAACCTGCTAAATTGAATAAAACAACTACTATAACCTTTGATTGACATTAGGGAAAACAGTTACCATAGATTAGCTTTGTTCACTCTTCATGAACATAAATACTAACGAAATTTGTAAGTTTCAAATAATTACTAACAAAATTCTCTCCCCTTTTGAAGAGAGAAGGTTTTGGTACAAGCCTTGATTTTGGGCTCGGACACGGGTGGTTGGGTTCTACATTCGAAACCCTGCGTGCGCCGTACCGCCGATGAATAATAGGTACAAGGGAGATCAGTGTACTCGAAGGCGAATGGCGCAAAACAACTTTTGTACCCCATAAAAAGCCTAAGACACAATTTGAGGCGCAAGCCTCACTTAACCAAGGCGCTCTATTATTTTTTGGGATTTTTAAAATTTATAAATAAGATTATATATCATGATAACAAGGATCGCCCATTAGGTGGCCAATTGAGAGTAATCAATCTAAATGAGAAATTTTTCTCATATATATAACGTCATTTCTCATATTTTATAATATTATGTACAGTAATTATATCATTTTCTTAATCATTGGAAGAATGTCACTACCAAAAAGTCGTAAGCATAACTTGAACTCATGACTTCTCACACATTCTCAAGACCCTCGTACCTCAGTGCGCCTTGCAAGGATGACACTGTGCCTCAGGCGCGCCTTCGACTACGTTTGATTTGTGTTCTAGGCTTGCAACTGGTAGTGGTGGCAATGGATCAGATCCTATTAGATCCAGTTATTGGTTGATTTATTCACTGACATTTTGTAGGATCTCCTTGACAATCCGATCCCACTAATTAGGCTAGTCGAGGAATTTTTGAGAACCTATACCATACACTTGGTGGGGATTGTGTTCCATTACCACCCATGAAAAACAAGTAGATAGTGGCTACTGAATTTGTGGAGGTGGCCACTGGTTAGGTACTATTAGATCCACTTGGGGCTCCATACCCAATAAGCATGGTATATATAGGAGTTTTTTGAGAAAACTAAGAGAGATACTTTGGTAAGATTTGGTTATAAGTAGTGCTATAGTCACTACTTTGTGCACAAACATTACTCCATGGATTCTTAGAAATACATCGGTGGTTGGAGATCATGCCACAGCAGGGTGGTTGGAGATTATGCCACAGCAGGTTCTGGAGTCAAGTTTTGTGCACACTTCAACTAAAAGACTACATGGATCCTAAATGAATGCAAAAATTGATGCCTAAATGATGCAAGAACTAGGATTTTAAGAACATTCGCTCTGTTACCAAAATGATGTAAAACTAACCCAAAAATAGAGAATTTCCAAGAATCTTAACCGGTTAATTTTACCAACACGTTATGCGGATTAAAGTTAGAAATTTTAAACAGTTAATTGGTTTGATGGATTTTCAAGAACTGAATCACGTTTAATAATCCCAATTAATAATTCAATTCTACAATCAATAATGAAATTCCTAAGCGTTCTTAGCAAATAAAAGATTCAATACTGATTCGTACTCTAATCAGGAAGTGAAACACTCAATCTCAATTGTTTGTGGACGACAGTTAAATTGAATAATATAATAGAGATAACAGTGCAGTATAACCCAAATATTTGAGAATTGAAAAGAGTACCGAGGATTCGAAGAACTCAGCGTAGATTTCGAAAGAGCTTAGCAACCAAAGAAATAGCAATGGCAGCAACAACTTCAATAGCAATGGTTGGTGGATCTGGACTAGGATCGGTCTTGCTGTTAACGGGCAGAGGCAAGTGAGAGGGCGGACGACGCTGGTTGCGTCGCGGAGGCGCGACAGGAAGAGGGGACTAGGGGGGGTGGTTGGACTTAGGGTTGGCAATCGGGTCGAACGGGCCGGGCCGGACCTGCTCGGGTTCGATGTTGACTTGGGCTGGTTCGGGCAGGGTTGTAGACTTTACCGGGCTAGGCCGGGTCGAAAAGCAGAAAAAGCGACCCGCCCAACCCGTGAACTCTTTCGGGTCCAACCCGGGTCGGGTCAGGTCGCAGGCTGGCCCGTTTAGATAGTTTTTTTTAAAAACCTTAAAAAAAAATAATAATAATAGATAAACACTAAAAATTGTAATAATAATAATAATATTGTAAGAGTGAAATTGCCAAAAAATTTTGAAATATTATTCATATGATTTTAAGTTATACAAGTTTCACAATTTCTAATATGAAATAAAAAATTCACAAATTTGTTTTATAAACATATTTCTTATATACAATTTCAATTTACTCCAATATTTATAATTTAAAATAACAAGCAAAGATCTAATACAATTTTTTTATCTATTTACAATTGTCTTCAAGTTGGTGGCCTTCAATTTGTTGTTGTTGACTTGTTGTTCAGTTATTGGTATTGAATTCTTCATTTTGGTTGCTATTGTTGTTGTTGTTTTTTCGGCGAGTTGCTCCCTCTTGTGGATGTAGATACTGCTTTCTCTTGTGTCCTATCTTCAGCCTTCAGTCAGTATTCTGTGCAAACGAGCATCTCTAACGAGTCGGGCTTCAAGCGATTCCTGTAATCAATTAGAACCTTGTCACTTAAAGAAAATGCATTTTCAGAAGCAACTCCATTGTAAAATATCTAGTGAAGAAGAAGACTCAGAATCTTGTTGGTTATACCAATTTAATTCATTTGGTTGATTAGTCCTAGGTTTTTTGGATTGAATTTGTGCAAGTAAATTAAATGTTTTATCATCAAATTTACTTACCCTTACCTTTGGAACTACCAAAAGAAGAACTAACTACAGAAGTTGTACTACTAGAAGCAAAAGATCTATCATAATAATCATACAAGTAATTTAATGTAGATTCAAATTTAACTAAAAAAGAAGTGCAATCAATTTCTATTTCTATTTCTACATTTTTCCCAAGTAATGCAAAAAATATTTCAATCAAACTCGTCGTACCTTCTAATTTGATACGAGGATCCATAACGGTAGCAACACAAATCAACATAGGAGGAGGATAAAAATACTTCAAAATTTTTTTGTATGCAGGTTTTACAATATCACCAACAAAAGCATCATTTAACATTTTGTTAAATGTTTGCATCATAGTAACTATTGAAATAAAAATGCTACTAGAAGTAGATTCATATGATTTTGAAAATTTTAAAGTTGCGGTTTAAAAAGGTTCTAACAATTTCAACAAAGATTCAGCATAAAACCAATCGGTGGGAGTTATTTCTAAATTTGGCATATTTTTTGCGATACAAAAATCATTTACACATGCTTTATATTTTGGTAACATGTATTAAATCAAAAATAGAGTTCCATCGTTGTTTAACTTTTTTTGAAAATCTTCTAAAAGGTACATTTGAAATCCTATACCAATTTTTCCATTTTTGAAATACGCTGGGTCTTAATGCAATAAAATGTACACAATTTCTAATTTTAAGTATATATGGATCAGCTATTTTTAATGCATCTTGAACACATAAATTTAAAATATAACATGTACATCTAATATGAAAAATATTGTAAGATGGAGGGTTTAATGCAGATTTTAAAATACTAATTGATGCATTGTTGTTAGATGCATTATCAAAACTAATATTCATAATCTTATCGCGAATATGAAAAAAATCACAAATTTTTAAAATACGGTTTGCTATTTCAGCGTCACTATGGGGATAGGGCAACACGGCGTCCGGCGGGGTTTTGGTGCCTGGGCATCAATGGGGGCGGCGTCGTGAGGTCGACGCGGCGGCGGGAGGCGCAACAGCGTTGGGGTCGACGTCGATGAGGTGTGCGACGAGCTAGGGTTTCTGTCGGGTCGAGAGTAGGGGGAAGAAGACGATGGGAGAGAGAAGGGTTTGGGTGTAATTGATTTGGGGGATTTTTTTTAAAATTTCGGGTAGATTTTAGAGTTTATCACAAACACTAAAATTGTATTAGGGTTTATCACAAACCCTAATAAATTGGATCTCAATTGGATCACACAAAGGAGAGAAGAAGAGTAAAACTCAACATTATAAATTTTTAATCAACAATGACATATAATGGGTCTGAACACATGATTCTAATGTTAAATCAATTAATAGGAAATGTAAAAATATGAACAAGTAATATGGTTATTCCCATCGGCAGTAGACCAAGAGATGACTGCCATGACAAGCCGCCATTTAAATTGGTATAATCTGAAACATTGATAAAAGTTATAATCTACTCAGCCTATGCGCTGTTTAGCCAAATCGTATACGGAAATCTTGTCTTTAAGTACAAGATCTTCTAGTATTGTCATTCCACCTTGGTTCTTCATCCAGCCCAAACACCAAATATTATAATCTTCAGTAGAAAGTCGTTGTATTAGGTACTCTTCAGGCTTTATATTCATTGATGCATTATCCGCAAAATTTAACGTTAAAGTAGGAAATACATCGACATCTGAGGTTGTATTAAAACACGGACCTACATCCCAATCAATGGGCATGGATTTGATTTCTGGTGATAAAATAGCAGAAAGTATTCCATTGACTAAAGTATTGTATGCTTCTTCAGCTAGATATGCCAAAGTGGTCCCAGTATCGAGGATCGTTCCTTGTGTGCGTGAGGTGGAAAATACTGAAGGATTAATATTTAACTGTTTCCCATTGACAGCAATGTTTTGTAGATTCAGGTAGTAATGACGTTGTGATGGAACAAGTGGGGTATAGACAATACCTGGTTCTACCATCTCTCCAAGGGCCCATGTGCCTCCACCAGACCGTTTTAGCAATGAGAAAACACTCGCGGGGAAATTCCTGCATCCGAAAGCTGTGAAATTACAGACAACTCATTTTTTCCAAACCCGAAAATTCTATCAACTTCTGTAGCCACATTGGTCAAATTATTTGGTGGGTTGCTGCTACATCCAAAATGGATAACAGTAGAAGAGTTAGTAGACTGCTCACTTTTATTAACCATGTCAAACTGCATTGTATCGGATACGTAGTAGCCCGATGAACCAGTTCCATCAGCATACGTGAAAGTGTAAGAACATTGACTCGAAGAACCTGAAGAGTCGCATTGTCCCTTCCCAGTTTGGATAAACGAAATGCACATTAGGTTCGAGCAGTTAATTAACGAAGCTGACCATGATTCTGAATGGTCAAAATATGCCGACTGGAGATTTAAGGTGCAGCTATCGCAGGGATGCAAGTTACCCATAAAATGTCAATGTCTATGTCAATTTCAACATAGAACTCTTTTGGAGGGTTGCCCAATTTCACATGGGTGAAGTAGAGCCGCAAAATCATGTTCTCAGTCCTGAAGGTATCCAACGATTGATCAATGATACCATCTGAGAACAACTGGCGACTATGGGCTTTATCAAATGCAAAGTCGCGTGCTTTAAGCTTGTTTATATCAACCCCCTGCACAGGAAAGCTCCTTTCAACTGTGAATACAGCCGGTAAACTGGCAGTCGCCGGTAACCACAAGGATAGTATGGCCATCGCCGCAAATACGAGATACAACATTTTCATCTTCTTTAAAACTGTAAGAGCAGGCAGTGCAGAACTTGATCTAGACAATGGCACCGTAAGCTATAAAGCACGGATACGGGTACACGTATCCGATACGATATGTATTTGGTACGCGGATACACTGATTTCTAAAAAAACTAGGATACGAGTACGTTGAGCCAATGACCATACTATCCTTGTGGTTACCGGCGACTGCCAGTTTACCGGCTGTATTCACAGTTGAAAGGAGTTTTCCTGTGCAGGGGTTGATATAAACATGCTTAAAGCACGCGACTTTGCATTTGATAAAGGCCATAGTCGCCGGTTGTTCTCAGATGGTACCATTGATCAACTGTTGGATACCTTCGGGACTGAGAACATGATTTCGCGACTCTACTTCACCCGTGTGAAATTGGGCAACCCTCCAAAAGAGTTCTATGTTGAAATTGACACAGACATTGACATTTTATGGGTAACCTGCATCCCTTGCGATAGCTGCACCTTAAATCTCCAATCGATATATTTTGATCCTTCAGAATCATGGTCAGCTTAGTTAATTAACTGCTCGAACCCAAGGTGCATTTTGTCTATCCAAACTGGGAAGGGGCAATGCGACTCTTCAGGTTCTTCAAGTCAATGCTCTTACACTTTCACGTATGCTGATGGGACTGGTTCATCGGGCTACTACGTATCCGATACAATGCAGTTTGACATGGTTAATAAAAGTGGGCAGCCTACTAACTCTTCTACTTCTATCCTTTTCGGATGTAGCAGCAACCTACCAAGTAATTTAACCAGTGTGGCTACAGAAGTTGATGGAATTTTCGGATTTGGACAAAATGAGTTATCTGTAATTTCACAGCTTTCGGTTGTAGGGGTTTCCCCGTGAGTGTTTTCTCATTTCTTGAAAGGGTCTGGTGGAGGCACATGGACCCTTGGAGAGATGGTAGAATCGGGTATTGTCTATACCCCACTTGTTCCATGACAACGTCATTACTACCTGAATCTACAAAACATTGATGTCAATGGGAAACAGTTAAATATTAATCCTTCAGTATTTTTCACCTCACGCACACAAGGAACGATCCTCGATACTGGGACCACTTTGGCATATCTAGCTGAAGAAGCATACAATACTTTAGTCAGTGGAATAGTTTCTGCTATTGTATCACCAGAAATCAAGCCCATGCCCAATGAGTGGGATGTAGGTTCGTGTTTTAATACAACCTCAGATGTCGATGCGTTTCCTACTTTAACGTAGAATTTTGCAGATAATGCATCAATGAATATAAAGCCTGAGGAGTACCTAATACAATGACTTTCTGCTGAAGATTATAATATTTGGTGTTTGGGCTGGATAAAGAACCACGGTGGAATGACAATACTAGGAGATCTTGTACTTAAAGACAAGATTTCCGTATACGATTTGGCTAAACAGCGTATAGGCTGGGTAGATTATAACTTTTACCAATGTTTCAGATTATACCAATTTAAATGGTGACTTGTCATGACAGTCATCTCTTGGTCTACTGCCGATGGGAATAACCATATTACTTGATCATATTTTTGCATTTTCCATTAATTGATTTAACATTAGAACCACGTGTTCAGACCCATTATATGCCATTGTTGATTAAAAATTTATTGTGTTGAGTTTTACTCTTCTTCTCTCCTTTGTGTGATACAATTGAGATCCAACTTATTAGGGTTTGCGATAAATCCTAATAGAATTTTAGTGTTTGTGATAAACTCTAAAATCTACCCCAAATTAAAAAAAAAATCCCAAATCAATTACACCCATACCCTTCTCTCTCCCATCGTCTTCCCCCCTACTCTCGAACCGACAGAAATCCTAGCTCGTCGCCCACCTCGTCGATGTCGACGCCGTTGCGCCTCCTGCCGCTGCGTCGACCTCCCGCCCCCGCCCCCATTGACGCCCAGGCACCAAAACCCCACCCGACCTCCTTGTTTCCTGCTCGTCAACAGTGACGAACCCAAGCACTGTTCTCCCCATGCTCCGTCGACAACTGCACGCCCAGCGCCGCTCCCCGGCACAGTCCGACCACCCCCTGGTCCCCTCTTCCTGTCGCGCCTCCGCCATGCAACCAGCGTCGTCTGCCCTCTCACTTGCCTCTGCCCGTCAACAGCAAGACCGATCCCAGGCCCTCTTACTTGCCTCTGCCCGTCAACAGCAAGACCGATCCCAGTCCAGATCCACCAACCATTGCTATTGAAGTTGTTGCTGCCATTGCTTTTTTTTGGTTGCTGTGCTCTTCCGAAATCTACGTCGAGTTCTTCGAAACCCTCGGTATACTATTTTCAATTCTCAAATATTTGTGTTATACTGCACTGTTATCTCTATTATATTATTCAATTTAACTGTCGTCCACAAACAATTGAGATTGAGTGTTCACTTGTCTGATTAGAGTACGAACCAGTATTGAATCTTTTACTTACTAAGAACGCTTAGGAATTTCATTATTGATTGTAAAGTTGAATTATTAATTGGGATTGTTAAACGTGATTCAATTCTTGAAAATCCATCAAACCAATTAACTGTTTAAAATTTCTAACTTTAATCCGCATAACGTGTTGGTAAAAATTAACCCGTTAAGATTTTTGGAAATTCTCTATTTTAGGGTTAGTTTTACATCATCAACCCTTTGGTTTCTGCTTTATCAGTTTTCAGCACGTTAACCTGTTATATTTTTCTAAAAATTGCCGATATATTTATTAAGAACTTACATAAGTTCATGGGTGCTGTGCGTGTAAAGAAGCAAGCTTATGGTAGTAAGTCAAAATAATTGGTGAAAACAAGTAGTGATTTATCAGTACGAGCTCATAATAGTTTTATCCAATTTAAGCCTTGTAATTTTTTTCTTCGTTTTAGTGTGTTTCCTTTTGTTGCTTACTGATAACTGTAGCTCTTAAACAGGCTGTGACCATGTTCAATGTGAAGGGGGAGAATAAGCGCCGGAAGGAAAAGTCAGAGAGGTCATCTTTTAAATCGATTAAGTCCAACCCAAAAAAGAAGTGGGATAACAAGGGGAAGAGGGATTCATCTTCAAAATCCTCAAGCAAGCTGAAAGGTAAAGGGAAACCAATGAAAAAATCGGCAAAGAAGCAGCAGCATTAACAGCCAGATATAAGATGGCGTGTAGTGTCGGTTCCAAGTTGTCCCTGTTTTCGTTAGGCAAAATATGTTTTGCTAAGAGCTTAATCTACTTCAGCAATATGTTTTACTTATATTTCTGTAATGATCTGATTTATTGCAATATCTTCACTATCTTGGCTTTTATACTCGTTGAGATTAAATTATATGTTTTTGATAATTTGCGAGCAAATTGCAATTCTTCATGTTGAGATGTCCAAGTTATTGTGAATGTTTTTTTGCGATAAACCTAAGCATTCGAGCGGTAACCATGTTTGTTACTAGTATCTAATGTATCGTTTCAGCTTCATCTTTCTAGTTATAGTAGTAAAGATATAATTGTTCCTAGCTGCAGCAATGATTAATCTTAGTATTTAAGTGTATATAAATTAGAGGAAAGGGAACTTTATTTCCGTAGGAAGAAATTTTCCTTATATCAAGTGCTCATGCGCATATGGTGAACTTTGAACAAACCATACCGCTCATTTTGTTTCTAATGTTATGAGAAGTATATATATATATAAAATTAACTCATTTAGAGACTTTTTACCCATGCATCCCATGCATTGAAAGGTTTAATTTTGTATGTTATTGTAAAAATGTTTCTTATTGATATATTATAGACATACATATTAGGACATAAATATCAAATTGAACAGTGTGAATCGTGGATAAGAGCATCCACAGTCGTTTGTATTTTCTGCCATTTTCTCATTTTATGAGAAATGAGCGTCTACAGTCGTTTACTATTTTGCCATATTTTGGCAAAAAACAATACTTCTCATATTTGAGAAACGAAATTGACGATTCTCAAATTATAGGTGTTGTTCCGTCTCTATTTTTTTTAAAAATGGGATCAAACGAAACATGTTGTTTCGTTTGACCTTTTTTTTTATTTTAATTATCAGACGATACAGGTACATGTTGTATCGTCTGAATAAAAAAAAACCCCTGTAAATCGTCAAATGGGACATGTTGTCCCATTTGAAGCTAATTTTGGCTTTGACAACTTGTCCCGCCAGCCCAAATGGTGAGATTAGCCCATGATTTATAGGTTAATTTTTAGGTTAGTGTATTAATTTAGGTAGGTTAGTATATACAATAATATTTAATTTATTTAATTAACCTATTTTTATATGTAATCATTACTTAATTAATTGAAAAAGAAAAAGAAAAAAAAACCCGGACAAAACAAGATGTTCCGTCTTTCTCAAATTATAGCAAATGACGACTGCAACAAATGACCAATTTAAGAGCATCCACAGTCGTTTGCTATTTTTGTCATTTTCTCATTTTATGAGAAATGAGTGTCTGCTGTTGTTTGCTATTTTGTCATATTTTGGCAAAAACGCTACAACTGCTTTTTTCATATTTGAGAAATGAAATTGACGATTCTCAAATTATAGTGGACGGAACATGTTGTTCCGTCCCTATTTTTTATATTTTTTTAAAGGGATCAAACGAAACATGTTGTTTCGTCTGACCTTTTTTTTTAAAATTATTATTATCATCAGGAAAAAAAAACCGTAAATCGTCAAACTTGACGGGACATGTTGTCCCGTTTGAAGCCAATTTTGGCTTGGACGGGACAACATGTCCCATCCAGCCCAAATGGTGAGATTAGCCCATGATTTATAGGTTAATCTTTAGGTTAGTGTATTAATTTAGGTAGGTTTAGTATATATAATAATATTTAATTTATTTAATTAACCTATTTTTATATCTAATCATTACTTAATTAATTGAAGGAAGAAAAAAAAAACTCGGACGAAATAAGATGTTCCGTCTTTCTCAAATTATAGCAAATGACGACTAGAGCAAATTGTGATTTTTGCTATATGCTATTTTACCATTTTCTCAAATATGAGAAACACCACTATGGATGCTCTAAAGAGGTCAAACAAATAGTTATAAATACTTCATGAGAAATCACCTCCTACAATTTCTATATAAAATTGTATCAATAAATATTTATCTATTTGGAGAAAAGAGATCAAAGGTGTTTTGATGATGATGTGATAGTATGAGTTATGTATTATATACTAAGCAAAGAGATTTAACCTGAGATTCTAATTTGGCTCTTTTCTATATGAGACCAATTTAATAGATGAGGAGAAAAGGGAAAAACAAGGAAGAAATTAATAATGATAAATGATATGATGAGAGAGAGCATCCCACATTTCCCACTAACCTAAAAAGTTAAGGATATATGCATTCTATAAACATTGTGCAACTATATATACAGCTCTAAGAACCGTTGGATCGTGCTTTGAGATGCATGCCAAAAGATCATATTATGCCACTCAATTAAAATGTATGCTTTAAGACCAAGAAAAGAATTCTTACTTTGGTTCAAAGATTGCATTCTAAGCAACCAAAAAAGAATAAGGTTTATTCTTATAAGCATTTGAAGCCAAAAAGCATCATATGTATAAAATTAGTCAAAAAGGTCCTAATCTTGACCCTTAATTGTGTATCAGGGCTTTAATTAATCCCATTGTCCCCAACCAACATGAAAGCAATTTTGGTCCTTTGTTCATTCACACCTGCCTATAAGCCTATAATAATAACCCCACCAATCTAGAGCCCAACATGGGCTAGGTTAGGAATCGTGTTAGAAGACAACTATACCCTCTGAGAGAAGACAAAGTAATTGCTAACGTTTCCTCATTTTGTTTCTCCTAAGTGAAACAACTAGCACGGTCACATTTACCCGATATCCTGATTCGATTTGGACCCAATATTGAACTGGAACAGATCCGATCTATATGAATCTGGATTCTAAAATAAAATCCGATGTACTTTCGGATTCGGATTTGGGTCCGGATCTGGGTCCACTCAAAATAGGCCCGATCCGGACATGGACCCGTTAAAAATATCCTCAAAAATATGAAATTTGAATAATAGGGTTATAGGGATATACATGTAAATAGTAATTGTTGAAAATAAATGTGTAAATATAATATTTATTCATGTACTTAAGCGAAAAATTTGTTAGAACCGTAGGGTATCGGGTGCAAACATACTTAAGTGCAATATTTATTTCTCGCTACCGAACCGGATGGATAGATTTTTTTTAACTAGGACCCGAACCTGATTCTCGCAAGTCGGGTTCGGGTCCAATTTTTGAACCCATGAAATACTAAATCCGGATACGCATAGTGGAGGACCCGATCCGATAGCGGCTCTAGAGCCAACCTAAGTTTTCATCTGTTAATCGCATCTGCACTTTTTCGTCTAATTGAAACTATCATGTGATATTACATGCTGTAATTTTATATATATATTTTAAAATCTCTAATCTACCCTTTTATTACTTTGTTGATAAACAACTATTTGTTAGTAACAACAATTTATTAAATACAGTTTCAGATCATCAAAATTGGGCGAGAGCTAAAATTTTGAAATCAAAGGTATAGTACGATAAACAGGTAGAAAAGTTGTATAATTAGCAGCGAGCAGCTATATTAGAGCATCTGTACTCATTTGCCATTTACCCAAATTTTCCAAAATTTGAAAGAAAAAAAAATATTCCAGGTCGCTCCTCTCCGATAACAGAGAGCGCTGGATTCCTCTTCCTCAGCATCGATCCTTCGATTGAACTCTAATGGAGACGCAGAAGAAGAGAGACGGTGAACAAAAGAACAAACATCAATTTTATTCATGTTACAAATGGGTTACGGCAATGCTCCTTTTATAGAGCTTATACACGTGCACAATGACTGTTTGGACAAAATGGTTGAACAACCTGATAGACTTAATTGCAAATATGCCACCCATATTTACAAATTAAACCCTACAAGAAAGATTATAACCCAGGGACCGATATGCAAGACAAAAGGACTGATATACAAAGTTCTCTTCAACTCTCTTCCTCTCATCGTCTACCTTCAACTTTATACAATGTCAATGTCTTTCATCTCCGATCAGCTACTCTTGCTGAGATCCATGGCGTGGATCAATACTTCCCCCTTTAAAAGATTTCAAGGCATCACGGAATGCCAGGAATCGCCAATATAGATCCCAATAACTCTCCCAAGTTGCCTCGCTTTCATGATAATGCTTCCACTGAGTTAACACCTCTGTGATTGCCACTCCCCTCTTTGGAACCATGCGACGATCCAGAATAGAGACAGGGGTAGGAGCTTCTTCCACGAAGTACTCAGGTAACACAGATGAAGACATAGATGTACGATCCCTTGCCACAAATGACTTCAGTTGAGAGATGTGAAATACATTGTGGATGCGTGATTCATCAGGAAATCAGAGCTTATAAGCTACAACTCCTCCTCTTTCTAAAATCTCATAGGGACCATAGTATAGAGCAGAGAGCTTGTGTATACGGTGTCCCCCTACTGACACTTGCGTATAAGGTTATAATTTCAAATACACCCAGTTCCCCACAGAGAACTCTTTATCGGATCGATGAGAATCAGCCTTCATCTGCATTCGACTTTGGACTTTAACCAAGTTATCCCGAAGTAATTGCAAGATCATATCTCTTGAAAGAAGCGTGTCTTCTACAGCTTGGACTCTAGCCGTTTTTGGAACATAGGACAAGACATTCGGAGGACTTTTACCATATACAACTTGGTATGGAGAGATCTTCGTCGAACTATTGACATGAGTATTATAACTAAACTCAGCCCATGAACCACTCCGACCAATCTTGTGGACGATAAGCCGTGAAGCAACGGAGATATGTCTCCAATACCCTATTAATCACTTCAGTTTGGCCGTCAGATTGGGGGTGAAATGTGGAGCTCAAACATAGCTTAGTTCCCTGTAGAGCTAATAACTCTCTCCAAAAATTGCTAGTAAAGACGACATCTCTATCACTCACTATACTCTTAGGAAACCCATAGAGCTTGATCACATTTTTAAAGAGCACCGAGGCAACTGTTTTAGCTGTATAAGGGTGTGAAAGAGGAAGGAAATGGCAGAATTTTGACAGCCTATCAACTATAACAAGAATGGTAGTATACCTCGCACTCTTAGGCAACCCCTCAACAAAATTCATACTAATATCAACCCATATTTCCTCAGGAATAGGAAGAGGCTGTAATAGACCCGCAGGTGAAGTGCTAAGGTATTTGTTGCGCTGAAAAACATCGCAGGAACGAATGAAATTTCTCAAATCTTTCCTTATCCCTTGCCAATAGACAACTTGTTTTAGTTGAAGCCAAGTCTTATCAATTCCCAAATGTCCTCCTTGTGGAGTGCAATGCACTTCTTCTAAAAACAAGTGTTTAGCTGTAGAAACAGGACTCAAAAGCATCCTTCCTTTATAATAGTACACCCCATCGACTACATCCAATCTATCATCAACGCCATCTACAATTTGTTGCTTTACTGTAGCATAAAATGGGTCCGAAGCCATGAGTTGTCGAACTTGATCCAACCATGCAGGTGTAACCACTGATATACCAGACAAAGAAGCTTCAGTTCCATCCTCAAATTGTCGAGAAAGACCATCTGCAACCACATTGTCCTTTCCTTTTTTGTATTCTACTCGAAACTGATACCCATGTAATTTAAGCAACCATAATTGTTTTGCCTCCGTATACAATCGTTGCTCAAGTAGATACTTCAATGGCTTATGGTCAGTATGGATTATAAATTGCCTTCCCAACAAATACTGACGCCATTTTTTCACAGCCAATAGGATAGCCAACATCTCCTTTTCATAGGTTGATAACAACCTACTTTTGCCTTTTAATTCTTGACTAAGGAAAGCTATGGGATGTTTCTCTTGTTGAAGAACAGCTCCCAACCCTGTACAACTGGCGTCACACTCCAGTTCAAAAGGTAATGCAAAATTGGGGAGTCGAAGAACTGGGGAAGAAGATAAAATCACTTTTAAGCGCTCAAAAGCTGCTTGCCATTCCTCTTGCCAATGAAAAGACCCCTTTTTAGTCAGTTTAACTAAAGGCCATGCCAATGAACTATAATTTGCAGTGAACTTCCGATAGTATCCTGTGAGACCCAGAAATCCCCTTAAAGCTTTCAAGGATTTCGGAGTAGGCCAGTTCACAATGGACTTAATTTTCTCTTGATCCACTACCACCCCCTGAGCTGATACAACATGACCCAAATATTCCACTTCATCTACTCCAAAAGAGCATTTACTTAGCTTGGCAAAAAGCTGATTATCTTTGAGCATCTGTAGCACTAACACTAAATGCTCCAAATGTATCTTTAGGTTGCTGCTATAAACAAAATATCATTGAAAACACCAATACAAACCGTCTTAGATAGGGCTTGAAGATAGAATTCATAAGAGATTGGAATGTAGATGGAGCGTTGGTTAACCCAAAAGGCATTACAAGGAACTCATAGTGACCCTCATGGGTGCGGAATGCGGTCTTGTGCACATCGGCATCATGCATTCTAATTTGATGGTAACCACTTCGCAGATCCAATTTGCTAAAGATTGTAGCTCCATGTAGTTCATCCAAAAGTTCGTCAATCACCGGAATGGGAAATTTGTTCTTCACCTTAATATCATTCAATGCCCTATAGTCGATACATAGACGCCAACTTCCATCGAGTTTTTTAACCATTACAATAGGGGAAGAATAAGGACAGTGACTGGATCGTATAATACCAGCTTGCAACATTTCATGAACTAGACGCTCAATTTCATTCTTTTGATGCCATGGGTGTTTGTAGGGTCGTAGGCTCACAGGGTTTGCTCCATCAACAAGGGGAATTGTGTGATCAAAACTCCTTTGTGAAGGAAGACCCAAATTCTCTTTGAACACTTCATGATATCTATCTAATACCTGCTGTAGCTCTTCAAGAATAACATGTCGAACAGAAGCTTCAGAAGAAACACCCATCATTTGAAGTAACCAACCTGTCTTAGCCTGTAAAAGAGCTCTGGACATGGTTTTGGTAGTAGCTAGCTCCATTTCTTGAGGTCTTATACCCAACAAGGTTCTTTGCTGACCATCGAGTTCAAACCGAAGTCTCTTTTCCTTCAAATTCCACACAACATCGCCTAACGTCTCAATCCATTGTGCCCCAAGCACTAATTGGCTACTATCCATAGCTAAGACATAAAAGTCAGCTAGAATTGGAATGCCCTGACAAACAAAAGTTACTCCTTCACATAATCCCCTTCCCTTCAAAAGAATTCCCCCTGCCACAGTCACGTCCAACCGCACCTGAAGGTTGACAGGCAATTTTTCTCTTTTAACGATGCTCTCATCGATGAAATTGTGGGAAGCACCTGTGTCCAGAAGAGCACAAACAAAATGAGAAGAGATAGTACCTTGAACTCTAAAAGATCTGAGAATTGTGCTTCCTGTGAGTGTGTTTAAAGGAATAGCCGCACCCTCCTTTTTTGTTTCTTGAAGATTCTTTAGTTGTTTAGTCCCATTCATCTCTTCAATTGCTAAAGAACTCAAATCCTCATCTGACCCCTCCTTCGATTCATCAGTATCATCATCTAGAGCTCCAACCATCTGCATAAACACACTACTTTCACAAGACCTTATCATTTGCATGAAGGAACGTCCTGCACACTTGTGTCCTCTCACAATTTTCTCATCACAATGGAAGCATAGACCCTTCTCCCTTCTTTCTTTCATAAACTGCATAAATTGCTGATCCTTCCCTTTTGGAACTGCAGTCGGCTGAGTTTGCCTACTGTGCTCAAAGTTACCCTTACCATTTACTAGAGTTGGTATTGACGAAGGCGTTGCAGGTTTATAGCTTGTGTGATTCAAATTACTTTTAGTAAAAGAACTTGATTTCCATACTCTTTTCTGATCTGCAAGAATATCCTCTCTAGCAATAGCTTCCCTATAAGCTGAAAGTACAGTGCGAGGGTTCTTTAATTTTACCTCCTTCCTTAGCTCACTTCTTAAACCAGAGAGATAACAACTCATTAGAGAAGACCTAGCTAGAGGCTTGGTAAGTTGGCTATATTTCAAGAACTCTTTGTGATAATCAGCAACAGTTCCAGTCTGTTGCAATTTGTATAGAGTGGCTTCAGGGTCTTATAACTCCGATGGTCCAAACTGGAGCAATAACTCTGCTTTCAAAACTTCCCAATCGATTTCTTCCTCTTCTTGTTGCTCGAACCATCTCCACCATAGTAAGGCTTCCCCCCGTAAGTAGTAGAGGCAAAAAGATAGTCTATCATAGGTACTAATCCTTTGGGTCTAGAAGTGATGCTCCATGTGATAGATCCAATTGGTTACATCCCCGGTTCCATCAAAGCTGGGTAGGTCAATTTTTGGGTGTTTTGGAAAGGTGTTACCATCTGATGATCGTTCCTCAGTTCTTGAAGTCCTTCTTCCAAACTGTGGTTCACAACGATCAAGATTCCTTACTTCACCTTGTTGTATTTGCCTGTTTCTTGAAGAGCGATGTCGACGCTCCTTATCTCTCCAATGTCGATGTTCCCTTCCATAATCCTCCTCGCTACTATCGGAACTCCAAGAATTTCATCTTTGATGTGATCTTCGGCCATTTCTTGGTTCTTGAAGCAACCGATCCAAAGTCAACTCCAATCGATCAAACCGATCTTTAAAACTGGAATGCTTATGAGACTCAACGCCATGATTAGCGGAGACTCGCGCATCCAGATCCCTAGCTTCAGATCCAGAATGAAGTCCAGATCCAAAATTAGCGGGATTCTCAGTTTCTTGAACCGGTTCTTGATCGAAATTTTGATCCATGGCAACAGTGGGATCGAGGTTGAGCTCTGATACCATTGTTCCAGGTCGCTCCTCTCCGATAACAGAGAGAGCTGGATTCCTCTTCCTCAGCATCGATCCTTTGATTAAACTCTAATGGAGACGCAGAAGAAGAGAGACGATGAACAAAAGAACAAACATCAATTTTATTCATGTTCCAAATGGGTTACAACAACGCTCCTTTTATAGAGCTTATGCACGTGCACAATGCGTGTTTGGACAAAACGGTTGAATAACCTGGTAGACTTAATTGCAAATATGCCACCCCTATTTACAAATTAAACCCTACAAGAAAGATTATAACCCACCGATATGCAAGACAAAAGGACTGATATACAAAGTTCTCTTCAGCTCTCTTCCTCTCATCGTCTACCTTCAGCTTTATACAATGTCAATGTCTTTCATCTCCGATCAGCTACTCCTGCTGAGATCCATGGCGTGGATCAAAAAAGCACTGTAATCGTTGGCCATTTACCCAAAAATTGGGTTTCACCGCAATACTAGTCGGCTATATCTGGCAAGCGAAATGGCAATTGCCAAAATATAGCTAACAAAAGATAATTTTTCGTCCGTTCGACCGGACGAAAGATTATTTTTCGGTCGAGAGATTTTTTTTCACACATACTCATCGGATGAGGAATTATCCTCCGTCCTTTTTTTTCTTTCTTTTTTTTAAACGTTCGGACGGGAACATTTAAAAGAAAACAAAGAACATCTCAAACCGAAACTTTATATCCCCAGCCTAGGATCCAGGTAAGTTTTGTGATTTTTTTTGGGTGTTTAAATGTCACTATCAGATGATTTAATTAATTAATTTTTTAAGATTTTTATTTTAGGTTTTTTTTAAACATCGGACGGAAAATAATTTACCGTCCATCCTATTTGGATTTCGAAAAAGCCAAATTTTGGATAACAACGACTACAGACCAAAGCTACTTTTGCTATTTGCTATTGCCAAATACCCAAAAATTGCCTTTAACGACTACAGATGCTCTAAAAACAGAGACAAAACCAAAATTTAGAGTTTGGAAACTTTGGAGTAAGAGCATCTGTAGGCCATTTTGCCAAAATTTCCAAATTTGGGCAAAATGGTCGTCGTTGGCCAAATGTCCAAAAATTGGGTTTCGCTGCTACAGTAGTCAGCTATATTTGGCAGACGAAATGACAATTGCCAAAATATAGATCACGAAAGATAATCTTTCGTCCGTTCGATCGGACGAAAGATTATTTTTCGCTCGAGAAATTTTTTTCACGCGTACTCATCGGGCGAAGGATTATTCCCCGTCCCTTAAATTTATTTTTTTTAAAAAGAAAAAAAACGGTCGGACAAGGGATTATTCCCCGTCCCTAAATGATTTCCCATCCGTTCCATTTGAAAAAAAAACAAAAAACCTCAACCGGAAGATTATCCCTCGTCATACGCATCAGGGAAGTTGTTGATTTTTTTTTTGGGTGTTCAAATGTCACTATTGAGCATCCACAATGATGTTTCTCATTTTGTAAAAAATGGATGCTACAGTAATAGCAAATAGCGATGAAGGCTGCAGTGGTTGTTTGCTATATTCTGTGCTTTTTTAAAAAAAATTGCGTGGGACGGTGTAACATATACCGTCTCGCAATTTTTTTTAAAAAAATTGCGTGGGACGGTATAGTTATACCGTCTCTCTCGTTTTTAAAAAAAATTAAAAATTTTAATTATTAATTAACTATTAAAGTATATCAATTAAATAAAATAAATAATATTATAATACCTAAACCTAATTAATTAACTGACTATACCTAACTAATACCCCTAAACCTACCCACTACCCAACTAATACCCCAATTCAAGGACGGGATAACATATTCCGTCCGAGAATTAATTTTTTTTTTCCTGATCGGAGGAATCTTGGCTGTTTATTTTTTAAAAAAATTAAAAAAATGAAAATCTCATGGGACGGGATATGTTCTCCCGTCCGATTCAGACGGGATAACATATCCCGTCTGAGGAGTTTAAAAAAAAATAAAAAATCGGAAGGACGGTATATGTTTTCCCGTTTGACGGGATTAAAATATTTTAAAATCGGAGCGACGGTATATAATATTCCGTCCTTTATAATTTGAGAATGGGTATTTCGTTTCTCATATATGAGAAATAGATATAGAATGTTTGCTAAAAAATGGGAAAATAGAAAACCACTGCAGACGATCGTTTCTTATAAAATGGCAAATTGCAAATTATAAGAAACCGCTGTGGATGCTCTTGAGCATCAATTTCCATTTTTAATTTTTTTTAATGTTTTTTTTTAACGTCGGACGGAAAATTATCATCCGTCCGTCCTATTTAGATTTCGTAAAAACCAAATTTTAGCTAACAACGACTATTTCTATTTCTATTTGCCAAATACTCAAAAATTTGGGGGTCAACGACTACAGAAGCTCTAATGAAAATAAAAAAGTGACCAGGGCATTATAGTAAACTGAAAATATCACTTTGGCTCTTCAAAAACCCAACGGGGGGTGTTGTCTTCTGTAATAACTCATCAAATCCAAAACGAAAAGAAGAAGAAGAAGAAGAAGAAGAAGAAGAAGAGCAAAAACAAGGAGGGGGATTTGCTAATCCCATCTCCCCTTCTTGTTAATCCTTTTCAATCCCATAAATTAATCCAAATTTCACCCCAAAAAACCTACCAAGGTAATCATCTCATCATCATCATCATCATCATCTACACCCTTTTTCCGCCATGTTTTTCGCATAGAAGTCCCTTCTTTTTTATTACCCATCTCTTAGTCCTTCCTGTTCTTCACCAGTTCGCTCAAAAGATCATTTTTTTACCCAACTAACCATCTTTCTAATAGCTTTTCGCAGTACCCATTTTGTGGGATTGGTTTATTTTCAAGCATTGGATTGATTCAAATAAGATATTATTAGGAGCCTAAAAATCCAATCTTTTTGGGCACCCATCTGTTAGTTTTCTTCCATTTTTTTCACGAATTTACACAAAAGATCACTTTTTGATAACTTTTGGCAATACCCATTTTGTGGGACTAATTTATTTTCAAGCATTAGATTAATTCAACTAAGAAAAACTCTTATGGGAATTAAGAGATTGGAAGGAATAGGTGAACCAAGAGATGGGTTTTCCCCGTTACCACAAATGGGTCTCTCTTGGAACTTTCTAGAGGATTCACCATACCCAAGTGGAGGCTTGTTTGCAAGCATAAGCCACAGCCCATCAACTGATCTTTTAGTTAAGTATGTTTCGCCTGAATTTGCGTTTCGGGCTATTGGGCTTCCAATGGAGACAGTGGTGGAAGCAGCTAGTTTGGGGAAAGAGAAGAAGGGTAAGAAGAAGAGTGTGTTGAAGATTAGAATTGGGAATCCTTCTTTTAGGAGGCTGATAAGTGGGGCAGTTGCGGGGGCGGTTTCTAGAACTGTGGTTGCTCCATTGGAGACGATTCGGACACATTTGATGGTGGGGAGCGGTGGGAATTCAACGACGGAAGTGTTTGAGAATATAATGAAGACTGATGGGTGGAAGGGGTTGTTTCGGGGTAATTTTGTCAATGTCATTCGCGTGGCTCCGAGCAAAGCTATAGAGGTAAACTGAATGTATTTTTATGTATAAATTATATTCTGTGTATTTTGATGCTTGTTTATGATATAGCTGCTATCTGTCAATTGATAGAGTTTCGTTGTTACAAGGTCAAATGTTATAGGAATAGTATTATTCTTTGGTATGACTTCCATTTCAAGTTGCTTGGTTGCATCATAGGTTGACCATCTTAAAATAAGATGATAAGTGAAGATCTTAAACTAATTGGAATATTAGAGTATCATGTATTATTCATATCGAGACAAAGAAAGCATCTTAATGTGTCATTTGTTACATTGATTCTATATTGTTTGTATACAGTTTTCTCTGAAGTAAACTTGGTTTTTGTTAGCATGAAATTTGTCACATTTATTATTGCTTTCAGTGCTCCTGTCTATGCATTATATTGTTACTACCGATGTTGCTACTGCTATCATCTATTAGAATGTGCATTCGATAATTTGATCATAGGATCATGGGTTTAGACCTTAAGAGTTGAGAATTTGATAATTCATTCTTCCTTTTTGCAATGATCCACCTCAGAATGTATTATATCTAGTTAATTGCTACACTGAAATTTGCTTGCACATGTCAGTCAATTTACCAGAATAACATCTGTTTTTTACATGGCCAGGTTATTTTGAATTTTAATTGTTTGGACCTGTGATTTTGCATCATCTCTATGTACTCCCTGGACGGTCTCTTACTGTTGTGTTGTATGTCTGTGATGTAGATGTTCTGCAGCTTCTGCAGCGTGATTACCTTCTTATATTCTTTATTTGAGACTTAAACAGGATAGTAAATTTTAGGACAATATACTAATATGACATAGATTAGTATATCCTGTGGCAAGTTGACCCTAAACTTGTCATGTTACTGTTAAATTCATTTAGGTTACACCCACTCTCTCACAACACAAACACTCAGCCACTTGTATTGGGATCCCTCTTGTGTTCTTGTCTTAAGGGCACAGGTTCAACAATAACCAATATTTCTCCATTTGTCTCGTGTAGCATAACTTCGGTTCCTCTGAGTAGCAACACCATCACAATATGCATCACAACATTTCTTAATTGCATATATCTGTTACGTAGTGAATAGTTTTTGTAATGTTGCTTTGTTGCAGCTGTTTGCCTATGATACAATGAAGAAAGCTCTGACCCCCAACACTGGTGAACTACCAAAGCTTCCGATCCCTGTCTCACTCTTTGCTGGAGCATGTGCCGGGGTCAGCTCAACCCTTCTGACATATCCTCTAGAATTGCTCAAGACACGGTTAACGATAGAGGTCAGTCGTTCAAGGCAGCATATTTGTCCTACAACATTTAAAATTTCACATTAGCTCGTGACTATCATGATATTTTTCATATTCACACCTGAAATTGTTTGGAAGTATACACAAGTCCACATCTCCTCCCTAATGGACCTTGGTTCCTGATTTGAAAATTACAGGAGGAAAATATCCTTATACTAGGTCAGTTTCCATTAACAAGTAAATTTTCGTTCCAAATTACCCCTCTTCGTTTTTGGTCTTCATTCTCATTCTCCCTCACATCCTTTAACATATCTCACTCTCCATTAACAAGTGAGTTTTCTTCCAAATTACTGCTCTTCTTCTTCTTCGTCCTCTTTCTAATTCTCCCTTACATCTTTAACGTATCCCACTCCTAGGGAGTTCAAATCGGTTTTCGAAACTAATCGGTGTAGATCCAATTACCGATTAATCACCAATTTATTGGAGTGATTTATCATGATTAATCGCCTTAGGAACTAATCGGACCTAGACGATTACCGATTAATCGGCAATTAAATCGGATTTTAACTGTATAGTCCCACTCTCCTACATTAACAAGCGAGTTCTCTTCCCAAATTACCCCTCTTCTTCTTCTTCTTCTCTGTCTTCTTTCTCATTCTCCCTCAGTCTTAACGTATCTCACTCTACTCATTTATACTAAATCTTGCACCTCCATTGTAATCCAAAATGAAGAGGATTGAGAATGGAGAGGTAGGGTTAGGGTTTTGGAGAGACGGCCGCGATATGGAGGAGTGGTTAGAGGACCGAAATTGGTAGAACATTGGATATGTAAAGAACAGGGAGGACGTGAGGGTTGATTTGTCCATCACCAAAGATTTCAGGTGTGAATATAAAATTATTAAGATTCCTAATTCTAACCGCAAAATCTGACAAGTTTAATGGTATGTATAGAAAAAGAATTGCATAATAGTTTCACGTACTGAGCTTTACTCGTCTTTTAAAACTCAAATGTAATATCAGAGAGATGTGTACGACAACCTCATGCACGCCTTCGTCAAAATTGTTCGGGAGGAAGGACCAGCAGAGCTCTACCGAGGACTTATGCCAAGTCTTATAGGAATAGTACCTTATGCTGCCACGAACTACTTTGCATATGAGACCTTGAGAAAAGCATATAAGAAAGCCTTCAATACCGACGACATTGGCAACATTGCGACGCTTCTAATCGGATCGACTGCCGGTGCTTTATCCAGCACTGCCACATTCCCTCTTGAAGTCGCTCGTAAGCATATGCAGGTAGGCGCTGTGGGTGGGAGGCAGGTGTATAAGAATATGCTTCATGCTCTCGTGAGCATATTGGAGAAGGAAGGAATCGGCGGGCTCTACAAAGGGTTGGGCCCCAGCTGCGTAAAGCTCATCCCAGCTGCGGGGATTTCTTTCATGTGTTACGAAGCTTGCAAGAAGGTATTGATTGATAAAGAGGACGATCCGTGAAAAATGAGAACCTCGAGTTTTTTGATATATTAGTATTAGTTTCTGTAGGTTTTCTAAATTAGATTTGAATTTGTTTCTTTTCGTCCTTTTAGTTTTATTAAAGATGTTGGAGAGATTGGTTTTATATAGAAAAAAACTGAAAGCGTATATTGAACTTTGAGCGAAGGATAATGGCAGGTGATTCAACAGTGACAGATGTTTGTTACCAAACAAATTTTGTTTGCTGATATACGCTGATGTTCAACTGATATGCTGGCAATCTTATAGTTATATATTGTTGAATTCATTAGGTATATGTGCTGCAAGTATGTATAGGGTATATGTTATGGTCATCTCGCTGTTTAAGTCTTGAGATTTTTCAGAATACAAAATGCAAGAAACCTAGCAATGACCAGCTGCAAATTCAGAGTTATCCGTGGTGACGACATTGACGATGATCATATGTCCATGCGACAATGTTGACTGATCTCATTTGCAAAAGTTGTACCATCAAGCTATGGAATGATCTCATTTGCAAAAGTTGTACCATCAAGCTATGGAATGATACTGCATCGCCATTCTTTAGCTTTGAACAGAGGTAGTGCAATGTACTATCCCAACAAATTGCTCATTCCTGCTGATTCTATACAAGTCAGAAGTTTATGATTGTAAAGGAACAATCAGTGTATTCATGAAAATTTCCAGGATGCAGGGTTTCACAAAGCTCAATATCAGCGGTCGGCGCGCTCAAGGTTTTGCAAAGTATCCTGTCTCGCACAAATAGAAAAATGCACAAAAAGCCAACTAAACAGTATGCCAAAAACAATCTAAATGCGCTACGAAGAATTAATTAATAAAAGAACCTTGAATTCAGAGTATGGAAGAAAATGACTATTGACTACAATGGCAGCTGAGTTTATATTTCACAAATATAAAACCAGATGCTAATGGCTAACAATTACTTGTTCATTGCCAATCAACATACAAATCAATTGGTAACATTTTTAAATAATTAAAAAAAATCGAGAAAAAAGTGATGAGGCTTTCAGAAACTTTCAGCTGTGCCCCTGAGACTCTGCTGCTTCCCTTTCCTCTGTAGCGGCTGCCATTAACTCATCGAAGTTCTTAGCTTTCCTGAGCAATATCTCAATCTAATGAACATGAACATAGGGTTCTATATCAATAAATATGAAAGAATATAGCTGAATCAAATTGGGCTTGTAAACTAACATTAGCTCACCTTTGCCTTCTGAATGGGTCGTCCCGTTGATTGGTCTTTCATATCCACTGTAGATGTCATGATCTCTGCACACCCAAAAATTCAGCGAGGTATGTTTAAGGTTAGAATTTAAAGTTAAAAGAGAACGCAACAATGAATCGAGATGGGAGGTGAGAATCTCACTCTTTTCAACAGCAAGACCATTATTTTTAAGAATCTCTGCAATTGTAACGGCGGTTACAATGGCTGGAGAATATTAAGGACGAGAAAATTACAAACATAATGAGAATAACTAATGAAATCACAGAAAAGAATTAAGAACAACTTGATATGGATGAAAGCTACTGAAATCCTCAACGGAAGTCTTGGTACCCACAGAAAAAATGTAATCACGGCAGCTGACGAAGCAAAGCATCTAAATTTAGCGTTTAAGAATCAGAAACTTAGGCTACAAACTGTCAAGTTAAACATTCAAGTACCTTCTATCATGCAAATGACATCCAAACGCAAAAAACAGCAAAATAGAAATTAAATAACACAAACAGTTACTATGTGAGAATTCGCACCCAAAGCACTAAGAAAAAGAGAAGCAGGTCTCTGCAGATTAACTTTTTCGGTCTTGAATAATTAATTTACTTTGACAGGACTCACTAATTAAACTAGAAAAAAGCATTTCCAGATTCAGAATAGATGTTCGACAGCACTAATCAATTGAAGCTATCAAGATGGAACCATGCTAGTACTAAATGCACCATGGAAGAACCTAAAGATGAGCAGGGTCAATGGCTTTCACAAAGACAAATCCTTGTCAACCTTCAAGAGCCAAAATGTCAGATAATATATAAAACTAAATGCTTCCTGATGTCAGTAACAGAACCAATAAACTTCATTTGGGCATCATTATAAATGTCCTTCATCAGAGAGGAAGTTAATCTGTAGTATTTTCTAGCTTCACTATCTCCATACACTGATTAGCAGAAAAGAATTAGGGACTGTCTAATTTAATTAAGTTGGGAGAACAATGTACTCTTAAAAGTTCAAACTTCATGAAGTGCAACTACTGCACACAATTGAAAGTGTTGGATATAAATAAATTTCCAGTGCTTGCTTTGGTGTAGCATGTTATATCACAAAATGGGAAAACAACATATAGGATACTCCACTTACCATCAAATGAACAAAAATGAAGCTGGGCATCACTATCAATGTCCTCTATTTTAAAAACAGTTGTTTGACAGTGTTTCCTCGCATCACTATCTTCATATTTGATTAGTAAAGACAACTTAATTTGAAGGTATATGTGAGATGACAAAGCCATGAAGACTGAATGCAAACTGATATATGACATGCAAAGTAATTGTTAGGTCATCACATAATAAGTGAAAGTCGGAATGACGTAATCTAATACGTGGCATTAGCAATGCGTACTCATGTTCAACCCTTACAATGAAGGGAATATAGAGGGAGGTAGAATAATACAAACACTTTAACCTCAAACATCATGTCCATGAATAACAAGTAGCAAGAAACTCATGTTCAACCTTCATATCAGACACTCAAGTACTCTTGTTAAATTCAATGAATGAAGCTAACATCCCCATCCTTTGTCATACCCAAGTAAATCATGTTCAAACTTCACACCGGACAGGCTGATTTAGGCAACAGGTTATTGTTTTGAGCTCTATATACGGCAAAGAATTCCAAGCAAGCTTAAAATCCTGTTACATACGTCTAGGGAAATCAATAAACAATGGCAAGGGTGTTATTGTTCTTTCCTGTAAAGATCTACCACGCATTACTATTTCATCAGTTTTATTGTCCCCACATAAACCCTCTAAACTAATACCTGACTTCTCGCCAAGGAGACTAAACAAAAGAAGGTTGGCCATAGATTCTAAAAATTAATAGAAACGAAAACTTATGTATCACTTATGTAACTACATTAAAAAAAGAACCTCGTAGACAAACAAAGAGATCTTCGAAGTGAAATTTCATTGTTAATTTATTATTAACACGGAATCACAGATACCCTTTATACAATCCTAAAAGGACAGAGGAACCATAAATTACTTATAAATGGATAAAACACCTCCCCAAATAAAACTAATACTTAAATTAACAAATTTAGCCGGGAAAAAAAAATCTACTTTCTTTTTACTTACAGGTGTTTGGTTGCATCACAAAGTTTTGCAACTTTATGCCCTTAACATCCACTTGCAGCGGATTTTGGATACTCGATTTCGATACAACTCCAATTTCAACCAAACCAATCACTCCCTCAAAAACCATACCCATCACTCAAACCAGTAATTATCACATCTCAAACACTCTAACAAAACAAACTAAACTGATTCATGATCAAAACTTTACCCATCCCAAGAGCAGACAACTCCACCTCGTTATGCTGCTGCATGTATCTCTGCAACAAAACAAACAAATTCATTCAAACCCTCCCTCATCAACAACCACCCAAAAAGTCACCACTCCTACATCATTATACTCCACAAAGATCCAAACTTTACATAGTAACAGAGACACTAGGGTTAAAGGGGTCACCTTTGCCAGATTGACGTAGAAGAAGAGGGGCTTCTTGGTGTTTGAGACCTGGATGCGGTTCTTGTTGTGTGAATCGCCGCCGATGTTGAGGTTGTTAACGGCTTCCATCACCGCCTCCATCTTCAATTGATTGAACGAAACCCTAACCCTAACCCTAGATTTGAGAGGATGATGGTGAGTTGGGAATTTGGAGATGGGAAGGAGAAACTGTGAAAAGAAAAGAAAAAAAAAAGGTAAAAACGAACCAAGTGGATTTGAGATACGTATACGGGGGACTCTACTGACTGACTACTGTATTGTACTGTACGTATTTATATACTAGCTATAAAGCTTGTGCAGTATACGTGAGGTTTTTCATTTTTATTTTGAACTTGCTGTAGATGTGAGATGTGTGGTAGAGATTTTGATTTTTTTTTTTTTTTTTTTTTTTTTTCATATGCCACTTTTTGAAAAATTTCGCACTTTTTGGACAGTTGTCAAAGTATTTGCATTTGTGGACTCAGCAACTAAACTCGTTATTCCCAACGGCGAGTTTAGTTGTTTCATACTCGATGCTGGGACACGGTAAGTTAGTGCTAATTTATTGAGAAACTCGTTGTTCCTAATGGCGAGTTCAATTCAAATTTTTCCAATGAAAACTCGTTGTTCCAATGCCGAAAACATTTAAACTAGACTCGATGTTGGGAACGAGTTCAGTTCAAAAATTTTAATGAAGACTTGTTGTTCCCAACGGATAGGACATTTACACTAGACTCGCTGTTGGAAACGACGAGTTTAGTTTTTTTTATAAAAATATATGGAGTTTTTTTTTCGAAAATTCGCTAAGCCCAACATAATGTTTCATTCTCTGTGAAGTTTCTTACAACATTGTCATTCTCAACAGCGAGTCTAGTATAAATGTTCTCGCCATTGGGAACGGCGAATCTTCTTTCAAAATTTTGAACTAAACTGGCTGTCGAACAACGAGTCTAGTATAAATGTTTTCGCCGTTGAGAACGGCGAGTCTTCATTGAAAATTTTGAACTGAACTTGCTGTTGGGAATTACATGCTTCTCAAAAAATTAGCACTAAACTCGCTGTGTCCCAACGGCAAGCATGAAATAACTAAACTCGCCGTTGGGAACGGCGAGTTTAGTTGTTGAGTCTAAGAGCACAAATACTTTGGCAACTGTCCTCTTTCTACAAATATTTTCAAAAAGTATCTTATAAAAAAAATCTAGAGATTTAGTCTTAAAAAAACAAAAACTAAAACAAAAACAAAAGAAAGGAAAAAATTAATTGAAAACATATAATGATCTCAAGGTATAGTTTTTTTTATAGGGAAAAGGTGGAATAAGGCCATCCTGTTTCATTAATAAGAAATTAACAAAACAATCCCAGCATACTGGGACAAGTTATAACCTACAGACAGGAAAAAAAAAACACGAAGCAACATGACCAATACATATAATCAACTCTCACTCTAAACTACGAGGACCAACTAATTGTATGTCCGTCAATCAAGCTTCGAGCACCCACCTCCACGGCACGTGCACACCCACCTGAAGCGAATCAAGCAGGATTTGAAAATTTGTCGTTATCATCCTTCTACCTCACCAAAGCAACTTCACACATGGCCTATCGGAGTCACACCCAAAAGGAGAGATGTGGAGAGGGTACTCACCTCTGTCACGCTATAGCTCTCATCAGCAATTTCTCACCAAACAAAATACTTGGTCACCCTAACTACGAACACCGACAAGGAGAGAGCCGTGAAGAGGATACCTTCACCTCCCACACGCATCTACTCTCTCTAGTGATTTCTCACAGACACTAACAGACACCCGCACAGAATAGAGAGAAGCAATATCTTTACTCTCTCACTCTCTCTCTCACGCAAAATCCGAAACAATCACAACTAACAGAAGCATCACCTTCCCCTCTCACCCCTAGGGCGGTGGACGTTGTAGATTGCAGGTTTATTGATGAGGGCGTAGTGGCGGCGTTGTTGTGAAACTTGTGGCCGTTGATTAACGTGTGTCGAATTCGGGGTGCGACTACCCTACTACTGATCAAAAACAGATACATCTCCACCTCAACCACTTCTACAGGACATCTCATGGGGGGACCCCGTCTGCGGACCCAAGCCCCACCTAGTGCTGTAAAGGTGCGCACCTATGGGGGGACCCCATCTTCGGGCCTTAGCCCCGTAACCGTGCAACACCGATCCCAGGCACCTCCTCCACTCCCTTACACAAACAGTAACCAAATCAACCCGGTGTCATCTCTAACTCCCGTACTACCATCACACTTACTCTCTCTTCTTCACATACACAACCAACAACTTAACATCCACATCGCAGCTGTAGGTGAGCGCACATCACGGAGGGACCCCATCTTTGGGCCCAAGATCCACAATCGTGCATGTAACCCCTATTTCCGTTAATTTGTATTTTCAAATATTTTTACCGTATTTTAAATTAAACTATTCTCTTTTTAATTTAATATGTTATTCTAACTATTTTGTGAAACCCAATATTTGATTATTCAACTGTTTTAATATTTGAAATGTTTTGGAACCCAATTTTTTTAATAAGCCCAGTAATTTAAATTATTTAGTATAAGCCCAATTCTCTAATTAAATAATTAAATTGTTTTGAGCCCATGGACCAAGCCCACCTCCTATTGGGTCTTAATCCGCTAACCCAAATCCAAACTCTCTTGTTGACCAGATCCAACAATTAATCCCCAGAATCTCTCCTAAATCAAGTAACCCGCAATTTATTATCCCACAATCAGCCTATTGATTGTAATCCCGTAACCCCCTCTCCCTAAAATCTCTCCTTTAATTCTCCTTCACTAGTAGTCATTGATTTTCGTAACTCCCTCCTCCCTACAATCTCTCATCTCTTTAATACCATATCAGTATTATTTTAATTTTATAATATCTCACACTCTCCCTCCCCGTACTCTCTCTTCCCGTACTCTGTTTAAACCCAAACAAAACAAAACAAAACCCCTTCATCTCCCTCCCATGCGTCTTCTCCCGCTCAACCCAATCGAGCGTCTCTCAAACCCATCGACTCTCCCACCACCATCGCCAACTTCGACCGTCACCATCGTCATCTCCAACCACCACCTCCATTATAGTTGACTCCCGACCTCGACATCACCTCCTAAGTCCACCACTTCAACTTCACCCTGAGCCACCGCCATTGCCTCTCCACTTTGCCGCATCTCCTCGTTAGCCCCACCATTTCCATCCCCAACCTCTGAGCACTCCCGTCGCCGAGCCTCCTCCACAGAGAACCCATCGTCATTGCCACTCGAACCCAACTCAACCCACCAATGTAACCCAATCCACCGTGAGTTCCCGTCGACCTCACTCCTCGCCGCCTCGTCTTCGCCCTCTCCGTGCACCACCGCAACCTCCGACAAATTCCCCCCCTCATCGCTTTCGTCATCAACCCCCCAAGTCACCAGTTCGCCTCCCCTATTTCGAGCGCGAAAACAGAGCACCTTGGAGCATCGAAGCCCTCGCGCGGCCATCACTTCTCGACCAGCCGCCTTGCCGCCTTGCCGCGGTGTCGCCGTCCGTCGCTGCTTACTCCGCCGTCGAAGGATTTCCCGCGCGCTCTCTCTCTCTCTGGCGATTGAAGGAGAAGGAAAGGGAGTGGGAGTTTTTGTCACGCCCCGCTTTCCAAAAATACGGAATACGAACACGTAACAAAAACCCAGAGAATGATTATTATCATCCTTAAGCTGTTTTAGAAATATTTGCAACACATCACAGAATATATCAGAGTCGGAAGCCATAAAAGTCAACCACATGCACATATGAACCAAATACCAACAAAAATACTTGAAATAAAATATATTAATCTCAAATAGTCATGATCTGAAAATACACAAATATTCCTGGGTCATATTGCCCAAATACGATAATACAAGTAACAGATACAATGTTCAAAATGAGCAACGGGAAATAAATATAGATAGCAAAAACTCCAGCCAACTAGAACTTCATGTCACCAATACCGTCTGGAACCTGTTCTCCATAATCTGTAATTCAACGAATGCAGGAAAGGTGAAAAGAGAAAACACAAGTACCCATCAATGGCAAGTCCGGGTCACAAATAGAATAGGATACAAGCACATAGAAACTCAGCAGATCTAACTAACATCAGAAACAGACCTAGCATGGTATCCTCACAGTACAGTAGTTTTATGTCAAAGGCAGTATCATAAAGTATCTAACAGTCTCTAGTAACAGTGTCTCAGTATCTTAGTATCTCAGTAAATCAGGATAACAGTATATCAGTTCCAGGTTAACAGTATGACAGTATCAGTGTAACAGTCTTAGTCTTATAGTATCAGTTTTATGTTCTTACAGTCTTGTGTGTATTATTAACTAGGTAGCACTTCATGCGCCCCAGATTATATCACATGGTTGCTACAACAAACAGTTTCGCTTGTAGATTTCGTAGGGGATATTATAGGACAGTGTATTTAGGTATCAATAACAGTAATAATAACAGTTCGAACCTAGTGGTCCGCCTTCGAGTACACCTTCCTATAGGGAAGTGTGCAGTCGGGTAATCAGTAACAGTTCGAACCTAGTGGTCTGCCTCCGAGTACACCTTCCTATAGGGAAGCATGTAGTCAGGTAATCAGTAACAGAACAGTTCGAACCCATTGGTCCACCTCCAAGAACACATTTCTATGCTTTCCCTCTACTAGATCTGTCCCATAAACCCCAGCTTGATTACTTTATTTATTGTTATCAAATAGACATGAACGCATGCTAAATGATGTCCAACTAACATGGTATAATCAGGTTTTGGTTCAGGTATCAAATCATCAAGTATTGTTAATACACAGTCACATAAACGAGCAAAATATGGTATGTTTATATTCAGGTCAGCAGCACCAATCAGTACTAAAACAGATATTCAAAGAGCTACAGGCATGTAAATCACGATCCGTCGAAGGATCTGGAAACTAGACATCCACACTCTTCTAACGAGCATAATAAAGTCATACACTAATTCACAACGTCTAAACTTAAAACTCATCTCAACACAGATTTCACGTTCAGCCAGAAAATAGGGGAACGAATTCAAACACATAAAAACAGCAGGTAAACTCGTCAAATAATTCCACAAAAAATCTGGAGTAATCTCCTACAGATATAGACTCAAAATAATAAATTTTATAATATTCCAGGAAGTATAGCTAAGTTATCAAAAATGAAAAGCAACACAAAACCTGGTTTTGATGAATCTGGAATTTCTCAATACTGCTGTACAAAAACAAATATATCTCGCAAACAGCGCATCAAAATTCAGTTCCGCCAAAACGGGTTGAAATTAGATAAAATTCTCCAACTTTCATATCTCACATAAAATTTTCATACAGTAAATATAAATAGGGTGAAAATGGCATTCAACATAGAACAACACGCAGTTTACAGTAAAAGTAGGTTATAGAAAATGATATGAAACATCGTGCAAAACTCATCTTTAAAATACGACAAAAATCTAGGAATACCCTAACATCATGATGAAACACGGAGTAAAATATTATGGCATGATATTGTGTATAACCTAGATCTTGAGATTAATTTGTCAATAAAATCTACCCCAAACTGAATCTGGAATCTACCGACACACATGTACCAAAATTATCATATCTCCTTCATACGAACTCCAAATGCAGTGAAACCAGTGGGGTTAGAAAATAGATTTAGTCCTCTATAATTTACTGTGAAATGTCCACGTTGAGATTTTGACTCTAACTCAGGTAAAAACAGTAATCAACACAGCACAACCCGAAATTCCAGATTTCACACATCATCTTAGAATCGTCATAACTTCTTCAAAAATAAACCAAACTCAACCAAATTCAAAATACAGCCTACCTATCATCTAAATATCATATCTAAGGATTTCTAACATGTCAAAACCTAATAATTTCATATGGGCAAACCATCAAACACGTCTTATGCAATATCTCACATACACGATCAAAATCGCAATTGGGTGAAATCTAGGACATCAACCTATCAAACTTTATGTCCTAAGTCATCTATGGCCCGATTTACACAATACAGACAAAAGCCAAAAATAAAAACACAATCTTTGGCCGTTTCTAGTCTCAACTACCCTATAGGTGAAGTTTTTGACTTGTATCAAACTAATGACATTATGTACAAGTTACTTGCCTGGAGGGAGACGATGAATTCAACCAAAAGAAGAGAATAACGTGAACAGATTCCTGGGCACGAACTCAACAGCAACGGATCACGAATAAGATCACGAATCCAAAGAGCAATCGATCACGGACACGATCGGACGGCTGAGATTCAAGGGATCACGATATCAAGGCGATCAGATCAGATCGGACGACTCTGATCGAAGATCAAGATCAAGATCAAGATGTGATCAGTATCTTGATGATGAAGATGATGATTGGATCAGATCGACGATCGGACGACCACCAATCAAAGATGATCAAAACTCCAAGATGATGAGATAAGATCCAACGGTCGAAAACAAGAGATCTAGAACGGACGACCAATATTCAACCATCAAAACCCACATGATCAAGAATCCAACGGACGGCTCACAATCAAAGGATCGAAATCAAGATGATCATGATGCGATCAACGGCTCACCATCAACTCGATCAAAACACAATCAAACGGACGGCCAAGATTCCCATCCATCCAAACTCCATGATCAAGAATCAAGATCAAGATCGGACGGTTCATATCCAAAGGATCAAACTTCCATGATGATGATGATCGTGATGAAGATCAACGGCTCGAATTCAATCCATCGCAACCAATTAACAAAACAGAGCAAAGGGGAAAGTTATGCACTGCGATGGAACGGCGAGCGGGCGGCGGCCAGGGGGAAACGGAGGGGGCGGTGCAGCGTGGCTGCGCTCGGGAGGAGAGCAGGCCAGGGAAACGGGAGAGAGGAGGGGCGACTGGACGAGGGCAGGGCAGCCGCGGCGATGGACGGCGGCGACCGCAGATGGCTGCAGTGGCAGAGAACGGCCGGGGGAAGTGGTCGGGTGCGTCCAGGTGGTAGGGAGACGGGAGCAGGGGGCTGTCGCAGGGGATAGGGAGAGAGGAGGCCAGGGTGGTGCGACGCTGGACTGCGGAGGCGCCGACGATGGTGTAGGGGAGCTGACGCGTGGTTGTTGGTGGTTGTCGACGTGGCAGGAGGGTGCGCAGTGCAGCTTCGCGGCGCTTCGGGGGTGCAGCGTCGACTGCGGGAGAGGAGGAGATCGGAGGGAGCACGGGGAGGCGGCGACAGGGTTGTGCAGGCCTGGGGGCAGGCGCGGGGCGCAAGAGGAAGGCAGATGAGAGGGCGGGGAAGTAGAAGAGGCGTTGTGGGCATGGGTTCAGAAGCGGCGCTTGATGAGGAAGATGGAGAGTCGCAGGTACGTGGGGGGATGGGTTATATATAAGGCAGAGGGTTAGGGTTAAGGCTGAAGGGTGTTTCGGGTTGGGTTATAATCGGGTGCGGGTTTTAGTAGGGAAACGGGTAGGGGTATGTTTCGGGTCTGGGGATATTAATAAATGGGGTTTGGGTTTAGTTGTTTAGGGAAAAGAGTATTGGGTAATGGGTTATTAATGAAATGGGTTTGGGGATTACTCTAATGGGTTTTATAGAAACCCAATAAGGAAAAATGGGTATTTAAATTCAAATAAATAACAATTTAAAAATATTGTCCCTAATAAAATGTAATTTGCATAACAAAATATAATTTATACAATTAGTAGAAAAAAAAGGGATTTTTAATAACTAGCCAAAAACAAAAATAATAACAATAATAATAGAAAATAATAAAATAATAATAGTACTACTAATACAGAACCAGCGTGATAATAACAAAAATAAGATTTGTATTAAGAATCAAAAATTCAAAAATATACGGAAAATATGTTTTTTAGGAAAACAAGGGTTATAGTTTTCCCTGTTTGGTGTTCGGCGCATAGCAAATCCCAGGTTGCTATTCGCTATTTGTGTGGTGGGGGATTCTGTCGCTGTTTGCTGTTGTGTGTGGCGCGATCCAAGAGTTACTATCCCGTGTTTGGATCTGATCCGCTATGGAGTTTTGCTGAGTTGCTGGTTTGTTAGCTTGGACTTTCTTGCACGTATTTCGCACGTAATTTTCGGAGTTCGCCGGATTATTCTCTTTCGGAATCATCAAAAAGGTAAGTATCTCTTGTAAAAATTTATTTGTTCTAATACAAGCCCCTTTGCAAAATTATCGCAAGTATATTATTTTTGACTCCAATTCGCATTCATAAGTCGAATTGATATCCGTTTCTATACCTCATCCGTCTATCCTGTATTCACATGTGATCGTGAATACTATGTTATCATATGCATGACACGATCACAAATAAATACAAACATATGTACTTTTAGGGATTATACATGTTAGTGTGATTGATTATTTTATCCACGATAGTAATTTGAATGTTGTTTTATTAGCCTTTAATTCTGATTAAGTTTTATACATGTAATCAATCACTTTGTAGTTATAACCCTAAAATATTGTGGATCCATATATGTAATAAAAAATTAGACCCAGTTATGACATTAAAACTACAGACTTCGTGTCTCATGACTTAAGAATATATTTCATGCATAATCCCTTGATGTTCCCTGTCCATATCTTGACATCGTCCTCATTGCATTATGATCATGTTAACAAAATTAATAAAAGTAACAAGCCGGGGTATAAGGGAAAGATTTAAGTAGTGAGCAATATAGAAGAGCGTACTCGAACGGGAGCTCGTAGTTTCCCGATGCAAGTTGCAAGATTACAAGTTGCAAGTTTGCGAATGATATGTTTATATGTTTCACGCTATATGTTTCACGCTATATGTTTACACTATGTTTGACTCGATATGTTTCATATTATATGTTTGTACGTATCTCGATACAAGATACACTTGATATGTTTTTCCCGAGTACGTAACCTATAAAACCCACCACTAAATCTAAACGAAACTGATTGCAAGTAGCAACCATGTAGTAAAAAAATGGATGCATGAAGTGTTACCTAGATAGAATCAAAATACTAGACTTAAGATTTATATGTGCACTTGCATGATCCAATTACATGTTACATGTTCATGTTGACTTGATATTTGTTTACTTGATTACTTGTTTTACATGCCACTTATTTCGTAATGCCTTGTTCATAATCATGTTTACATGTTGAAATTTTTTCCTATTTCATGACTCTCGATTCCTTGCTATCTTTTCCTGTTTTTCTTTTATTTGTTTTACACATGTTTCCCTTAGCTTGTACCCCCCTTCCGGCCCGTAACTTATATTAACGAGCGTCTTCTTGTTTTCCTTTTCTTTTCTTTTTGTTATAATATACTTGCATGCCCAAATGGAGAGTTACCAGAAGGTGTCGCTGACCAAGTGTTCTAGTTTATTGTTATCATGTTATCTTTAGTTTGTGTTTTATTTCTTGTAACTCTTTAATGTAATCCGGACTTGTTTGATCTGTAATTATTTGTATTTCTCAGTTGTTGGTTATTTATGGACTATGTCATGAACTTTCATTATCATATTGTGATTTTTATATGTCTGAGTGGTTTATTTTGTTATGTTGTTGTTGAGTTACTTGTACAGCTCATGAATGGTGTATTCGCACCATTCGTTGGGCCTTAGTCATGAACTCATATTCCCTCATTTTGGGAAGCGGGGCATGACAGTGCAATACAATTTAACTCCCGGCATCTGCACACGCACTACCAACCCTCGCAAAAACAAGCCGAGAGTGTGGACATGGTGGCAAGCGTACAGAACATCCGGGCAAAAACTAGCAAATCCACCCAATCCCAACCTAACCCCAACCCCAATCCCAAACAGCACACAACAACACACCCCTAAACCCTCACCCGGGGGTGGCAACAGATTCGATCATCAGACGTGGTCGACGGCCCACCACGGAGCTCAAGCTGACAGGGCTTTGATGGGAAGGTTGATCGGGGAGGTGGACTGCGCAATTGGAGTAGTGGTCGATGGCGACACCCCATCTTCGGACCGTACGGAAGTGCTCCCCGCCACCATCACACTTCAGTGCATCTGGCTTGATGAAGATGGGGGAGTAAGAGGAGACGGCGTTGGCCTGACAACTTTGGAGTAGCGTCGCCCAGATCTGAGAGGATCGAGCTTGACGAATATGGGTACCGTCGTCCAGATCTGAGAGATCAGATCTGCGGGTCGAAGGTGGACGAGGGACGTCGCGGAGTGGCATGGAGTTGAAGGCAAGGAGGGCGAGGTGGAAGAGGACGCCGAAGAGATTGCCGGCGCTGATCGACCCACCCTCTCCTCGTGGCGGCTAGCGGAGGGAAGAAGATGGCCTGGAGGTGGAACTATGGGCTGGAGGGACGGCGGGAGGGAAGGAATGGGGCGGCGACGATGAACCCTAGCCGCCGCCGCCCCCACAAACTCAGATCTAGGTTTTTTGTTTAGGGTTTTTTTTTGGGGAAAAGTTTCTTCTCTAGAGCTTCTAGAGAGAGAAACTCGGCTCCCTATCTCAAGGTATAGTTGGTGAAGTGTTTTACACTTTTGCTCGCTCTAGTCGTGGTGAGTGATAATCATTGAAGATCATGTATCTAATTAAGCTCTACTATTTTAATTGGAGAGTTGGCACCCTAACTTTGTAACAATATAAACGCGTCTAAACTATATCCAATAAATATAAATGTGCAAAGCATGTGTAGTCCAAATCTAAATATTCAAATATAAATTATTTTTTCCTTATTTGATATATATTTATTTAATTTAATTACTTTATTTTTTTAGACGTACATCGTATGCACGTTATACTAGTTGCTTTAAATGTAGACATTCTTGAATCATGCATGCTTTATTATCTTCATGATATATCAGTTGTAATATTTATTTTTGTGTCAAGCTGGCTTTTGTTGAATATCTCTTTTTAGTTATATTAATTTGAACCGTAAGAAAGCAATTAATTAAGTAATTAGAAGAGCTGATGTTGATTCTTGTGAGCTGAATAAAGTTGAGAGAAAGATAATATGTTACTAAGATGCAAGTTAGATAATGGTAGTAATTAAAAGAAACTTGGAGGTCATGAAATTTTGTTTTAGTTGTAAACTTGTAATGTTTGTATATATCTAACGTAAAAAAATTCTGTTATATATGTTTGTAGAGAAATCTTCGGTTGCTCACTCATGAAATAGAGCACCTATAACAAATTCGAACTGTTTATATTATTCTATATGCTTATGATAGCCTACCAATAAAAAAATAATTAATTTAAAATTTATTTGTCCATGATTTACATCTTTACAAAATTGTATGGCTGAAAATTCTAAAAGTATGGTGGATGGGCAATTAAACTTCAAATTACTTGATTTTTTATTGTTAGGCTATCTAAGATATATAAACAATATGAGCGGTTCGGATTTTTCATATGGTTTTTATTTTATAAGTGCTTACGGAGTGCTCACCAAAGTAGCAAGCAACCGAAAGGGACTCTTGTATATATATGTATATATATATGTTTATATATATATACAACCTGAAAAGTTTTATAAGAAAGCCACAAAAGTTGAGTCGGTTTTAGTAAAAAAAAATGTTCAATCTTTTAATAAACAAGATCTTGATTGTTGAATCGTTTGTATTTGATCTGTTGTTTAATTATTTTTTCTACTTGTGTAGGTATACAAAGTAAAAGGCTTCAAATCTTGTAAACCGACCGGCTCAGTCAAAATTAGCTTTCTTCACCATCTGCATCTTCAATTGATCTATTGAAGCCAATCTGAAACTTATGATCTTTCTTCCTCCTTTCTTTGGTTTAAGACTTGGGGTTTGGAATTGAGACCAAACAAGAAAACAAAACTATTAAATAAAGTTGCTAACGCAAAACGGCTTTCACGAACCTATATACCTGTGCTTAGGGAGTTGCTTGTTCCAACTCCAAAAAGTCATTCCCTGGTCCGAAGGCTAACGAGTGAAGGTTGATGTGCGTAAAGCTTCATTGTAGGCAGCTTCTGCGCACTGGAGGAAGTTTTGTTGTGTCCTTGGCAAAACTTCTCATACTTAATTGAGAGGTAACATATACAACTTTGACCTTAAATGAAATTAATTTGGGATAAGATCTTTTTTTCTTTTCAATGTGGACTAGTAGGGCAGGCCCTGGGGCAGGGCCCAAAGGGCGACCGTCCCGGGCCCCTAAACTTTTGAGGCCTCATATCTATAATTTTTAAATTTTTTAGTTTAAATTAAAAAATAAATAAATAAATAAAGAGACTCCAAGAATTACAACTGTCCAGTTTTAAAGTTCAACTGTCTGTAAGCTTTAGGTTGCTAAGTTGGTGACTTGAAAATTGATTTCTTTTTAATGATAATAAATGATCATCATGGTTCTTAGTTCTTGATTAATTTAACACCCAAATCAATGTAATCAGTAATCCACTTCATTTCTCATAGTAGGCAGCAGAGCCTAGGTTTGGTTTGATGACTGGGTTCAGGTTATTGTTAGTTTCGCTGGCCTTTTGGCTTTGGATCCCCTCAGAAGGTATTTCCATTACGTATTCATATAGTTATTAGATTTTCAAATATCATTATTAAATTATAATTGAAATGTTTATCATAAATCCCAAATGAATTAAAGAAAACTTGTACTTTCATTACAAAGTGAAAGTTGTATGATGAATGTTCTGTTCTTCTAAAAGTATTGCATTAGATATGAAAATCGAACATGTTTTTCCCCAAAAAAATAAAAATTCGAAGAAAGAAATAATTTGATGAGAATGCACATGAAGATAACACACAATCTACTGAAGATTCTTTTAGAGTTAATTATTTTATTGTTGTAGTAGATGTTATTGCTACCTTGAAAAGTAGATCTGAACAATTGCAAGTATTTGCTGGCATTTTTGGATTCTTGTTTGATTAAAAAAGGTAAAAATCTTTAGATGATAATAAGTTGAAAAATTATTTTGTCAATCTTGAAAATGCTTTGAAACATTTTAGTTTTGTAGATGCTGATTCAAATGATTTATTTTCTAAATTGAAAGTATTATAATTGAATTTACCAGCAGAAAAAAGGACAACCATTGAAATCCTAGTGTTCGTACATATTTTTGCTTGTGATGCTAATGTTTCGATTGTTTATAGAATATTGTTGACTATACATGTGACTGTGACATCTGCTGAAAGAAGTTTTTCTAAATTAAAAATATTGAAATCTTATTTGAGATCGACTATGTCACAAGAGATGTTGAATGAATTAGCAATCTTATGTATTGAAAATGATTTATTGAAAAAAAATGATTTGGAAAACATTATTGATGTTCATGAATTTGTTTCTGAAACTGCTAGAATAAGTAATTTTAAATGATTGTTGATACTTTTTTGTTTTGTTGTAATTTTGTTTTGCAGTTGAAAATATTTTGGAGGCTTGGAGCTGTCAAGATAATTTGTAACTAGCAGACATATATGTGACAATTTATTATAATATTTGTATGATGAATTATTGAATTTTTGAATTATTTTTAAGCTTTATTGTCATTGAAGTATTTATATTTGACTATATTTCTGTGGTAATTTTGGACATGTAAATTATTTATATATATTAATGTATTTCAATTACTAAAAAAAATGCATCATAGTCTTTGTTCGTCCTGGACCTCCAAATTGTCAGGACCGGCCCTGTGGACTAGTAATGAAATCCAAAATAAAAAACATAAGGGTTTGATTATTGTATTATTTTTTTAAAGGATTTTTTAGATGTTACCCTTTAAAAACTTAAGTATTTCTATATAACCCCCCCGGCAGTTAACTTTGTATTTTTGTATAATCTATGTTAAATTACTAATGTCCTTAATACCAATAGCATATTGTCTTCTTCTAATAGCAGCAATTTTTTTAAATTTTAATTTTAATTTTATGACCGTCCGTAGTATTTATGTTTATTTGATTTGTAATTAAAAACTACTAGGATTTAACACCACATATTTTCCTTTTAAAAATATTTTTTTTTAAAAAAAGTAATAAAAAATGCAAAAGATTTATGAAGAAATGAAGTTTTATTTCAATTCTTCTAATAAGATTGGGAACGAGTTTGACGAATCAACAATGAGGAGATGCTGGAGAACAACCGATATGAGAAGAGAATGATGGATCTATAAGAGTGAGCGCAATATAAGTAAGTATTTTAGTTTGTATGATGACATATATATATATACGCAATTGTACAGCAGCATCACAACTAAATTTTCCATGTGTATGGTGGTGGTTTTAGACCAGCTATTCAATGAAGGAACTTGAGAAGGGTTGCCCTGTATGCCCAAAATACGCACGAAGGAGTTGGGATCAGGTCATCACCCTTTCAACAATTTGATGGTTGATTCTGGCTAAGATCTCCCCACACACACACTCCTAACCTTCACACAATCAATGAGAATATATACGCGGGGTGAGACTTTCTGGCAGCTCATTACATAACGAACAAATCCCATCCCATTTGTGTTATTAAACCATCTAGCTCAAAGTTCATTTGTCATCAAGGCTCCATTCATTGCTCTCCAAATAAAAAGTGCACAACTTTCAGCTGAACATCCTTGCAATGCCAAATTTATAGTGTACAAGTCGCGAAGTCCCTGATATGAGTGTGCCAGCCAACTCAAGACTTCTGTATGTATGCATGCATATTTGACTGAGAAATTTCCTACATGTGCTTGTCTCGATCATCATGATTAAGCATATCAATGGGATGGGAGTGTGCAGAACTGCAGTTTTTTGTCGCCAGAAGGTCGAATAGATCGATCGAGTAATAGATTTTTACCCTATTCCAACATTTTTTTTTTGAAATAAAAGTGACCTAAGTCACCAATCTCATTAATGATAATTAACGTGATTACAGAACCACTCCAGATACATCATATAGTACTCGACGGTACCACTAACAAAAACTCACAAACAGTGCTCATCGGCACACGAAAACTGTCTAAAAACTGTCATAGGTCCAACATTTTTTGTCTGGGACCTATGAAGAGGTCACTAACGCATTTGACATCCACAGGAAAAGAAGTCGATTTAGAAAGTTTGCATCCAATCTCCCGCACCCACACACACATGTCGAATGAAAAATTCCCTTTCTGGTTCTTCTTATTCACAAATAGACCAACACGATCTGTCTTCTATGAGATCTTTAAAATCACACACACCCCACCAATTTTTTTTTATGTGATAAAAGATGACTATTGTCATCGCTTCATTAACGATCAACTAACGAAATACAGTACATCCAAATACATATTACAAAATCCAGTACTCTAAATAACAGTGAATAGCAACAAAATAAGATAGATAACAAAATCCGATCCCTATCGAATCCTGAGAGGCTGCCACCATCTACTCTTCGTCTCCCGTGTGCAATCTCTTCTTTCCACCTGTGATGACATTCCAATCGTGAGATAGGGAAAAAAAATTATGCATCAAGAATGATAATCTATGATTAATCTTCTAGAAGATAAATTCATTACGATCAAGCCACAACCCCCACATAGTTGCCACTACTGTAGTATCCCACAAGTCTTTATTTTCTTTCTTTAACTCTATAAGTTCTAATAGGTCCCCACACATCTGAACACGACCTAGGACGCACCGAACTCCCAAATCCTAAGACCACCATCTCCCAAACACTTCTAGCTCTAGGGCAGAGGAACAACAAGTGATTTGTATTTTCATCTTCCTGCTCACACCTAACGCAAATACTGTTAACTATCATATTTCTTTTCTTTAGATTAATCATGCTTAGGATTGCGTCGTTCTTAACAAACCACAAGAACACTCTGACCTTTAGGGGAGCACCAATTGCCCAGATAATATCGGTCAAATTATTTCGTAAGCCCCCATCATTCAACTACTTGTACATAGACTGAACTGACAATATCGCACTTCACACCCCACCATTACGGGAGCAAGTTGAAGAGGCCTCTGCTTGAAAGAAATAACTATATATTATGAATTTAGGCTATTTAGCTATAAGTAACTGTTGAGTATGGCATGTATTCAAGGCGAAGAAGGGGAGAAAACAACAGAACAGGGCAACAGCAGTCGAATGCAAAAGGAGCAGTCAAATGTGCTGAAACAGAGAGCAGGTGTGACCGTTTTTTGGAGCTTGCAGTCGATTGTTGTTGCTCTTAACTGGAAGGTACAGTCGTGGGCAGTCGACCGCAACAGGGCTGGGTGCAGGTTTCGGATTATTTCAAGGGTATTTTGAGGGATCCGATTATTCTCATATATAAAGGGATGTTGTGTACTCTTTAGGGTTAATGAATTACATACAAAATACAAATGGATAGATTCAAGAGAGGAACTGCTTGATTTCTTGAGAGTTTTAAGAGAGATTAAGATCCATAGCTTTGGTGAGATCGTTTTTTCTTGTGTGGTATTTGAGTAGCGTGTGCTTGTGGATTGGTTTACTTTTGGCGTCATAGGGCATATGAGATCCCACAACTCTCAACAATTGGTATCAGAGCCTTCAGGCTAGATGAAGGTTCGGTATGGCATCAAAGGTGACAAGCACCAAGTCTAAGGTGGAGAAGCTTGAGAGCATGTATATGATGAAGAGTCTTCCGAACAAGTTGTATCTTAAGAAGCAACTATATAATCTGCAGATGAAGTAAGGTACTCCGATTTTTTTGAACTTAAATTGTTTCAATAAGATTATGTTGGATTTGTTGGTCCTACAAGTAAACATTGAGGAGGCGGACAAGGCTCTGTTATTGCTTGCCTCTCTCACGCCTAGTTACGAACATCTATCTTGTGACAACCATCTTATATGGGAATTATACTCTTGAGTTGGAGGAGGTCATGACGACACTGTAAAATAATGAGATCATGAGGAAATCAGAATCCACTGAAGAGGCGTCAGGATTAGTTGTTGTAGGGGGAGATCGAGGGGTCATGGTGCAAACAGAGGGAGAGCTAAGTCCAGAACCAGTGATGACATCGATCCAAAAGGTTGTTACTTTTGTGGAAATCATGACCACTTCAAAAGGGAGTGCCGTAAATTAATATAAGGAGTGGAAAAAAGGTGAGAATAAGAAAGCGGATAAGCGCAGTGAAAACCCACAAGCGAATCATGCGACTACAAAGTCGGATTCAAAGGGAGAAGAAGATTGTCGTGAGATGCTAATGGCAGTTACTAGTAAGTGTGACTTCTCAGATGAATGGATATTTGATTTGGGGGTGTCCAATATTCCATATGTGCCCAAAAAGGAGTTCGTTTAGCACTTATAGAGCTATGGATGACAAAACAATCCGGATGGGTAACGGGGCCGTATCTAAGGCCATCAGAGTTAGTATTATGCAAGTTACAATGTATGAAGGTTCGATTCAGACATTAGGGTAAGGGGGGAGTGAAACATGTCCCGGATTTGAAGGTAAATTTTATTTCCCTGGGAGAGCTCGATATGGCGGGGTATAAGTTTGTAACTGAAAGGGGTGCTCTTAAGGTTACCACAGGTTCTAGGGTGCGTATGAGAGGACAGAAATCAAGGAACTTGTACAGGATGATTGGAAGCACCGTGACTGGTGGTTCTTCAATCAATGTGGTAGAGAAACCGGTAAGGAAATCCTCAATGCTTTGGCATGTCCGTCTAAGTCACATCAGTGAGGTTGGTCTTAGGGAGTTACAAGGAAGTGGCTACTAGAAGGTTTGGAAGCGTGCAAATTGGATCCATGCAAGCATTGTCCAGAGGGCAGGCAGCGGAAAGTTTAGCTTTGTGACACATACAAAAAAGACTAAGGGGATAGTAGATTGCATCCATGCAAATGTATTTGGGCCTATGCAGATTAAATATAACGGAGGAGCTCCTTGCTTCATTACTTTTGTTGACGACATCTCAAGGAAGGTATGGGTCTATTTTCTCCAAGAAAAGTCAGCGGTATTTGACAGGTTCAAGGAGTTTAAGAGATCTGTTGAAAGGCAGTTAGGACGGCATATAAAAGTTTTAAGGACAAATGACATTTATGATTTTACTTCCTTAAAATTCAAGATGTTTTGCAAGGAGGAAGAGATAGAGCAACAATTTTTACAGACAGGGCAGGTTACAGAGTTTGGGGTAGTGGATAGCATGAGTTAGACACATCTCCTGAAAACTAGGGTCACAATCACACCTTCGAGGTTTTTAGAAGGATTTTGGGCTGAAATGGTAGATCATGCATGCTACTTGATCAATCGTACACCATCGGTAGATAATAACCTCAAGATCTCAAAAGAGGTATGGACATGAAATTAAGCTAGTTACTTACAATCCACTTAGAGTATAATTTGGATGTCTTGCTTATACTCATGTGGAGGGGTCAAGGGTGATCAGACAGGCTGTAGAGTCAAGGAGATACTACATCCATCATTGGTAGGGGTGGACAACTATTATCCGAACCGACCAATCCGAACCAATCCAACCCAAACCGACCGGTTTTTAACCGAACCAATTGGGGGTTTGGATTGGATCGGTTCTTGATCTTCAATAACCAATTGGATCGGTTCGGTTGTTGGATGAGGCTTTCAAATAACCGATGAAACCGAACCGACCATACCTCTATGCATAAGTCCATAAAAAATATAGTTCTCATTTAATTTCTTGAATATACAAATAGTCATTTCTTATTTTCCTTGAGATACAAACAGTCTTTTTAAATTTCTTTAATACAAACTGAGCAGTTGTTCTACCTATGTTTTGGTTCTCCATAATCCTGTGTTATGTTGTTGAGACATGCTTGATTTACAGTGTAACCCAACTTAATAGAATCATAAAGGTTATGTAACATTTAGTAGTTACTTTAATCAAGTCAAGCAAAAATTATTTTCCAAATCTTTTTTTATTGCACCTGAAATTCAATTAGTTATGGTTATTGATGTTTCTTTTATGATAATAAACTAAGATTACAGAAATATGCAAGTGAAAAAGCAGTTTATCTCACTCATTTAAACGTCATCATCTCAAACAATTAGTGCAAAATTCATTGACAACTTGTGGTTTTATGAATCTTCATTTTAAATTCATTTCTGAATAACAAATAGCAGGTTGTTTCTTAAGTTTGATTGAAGTTGATCTTTTAAATTTCAACAAAATTATGAATGATATTGAAGGTGAAAAGTGGCACGCCAAACCGACCATCCAATCCAATCCAAACCGAGCTTAATCGGCTTGGATGGAAACCGATCCAATTAAAATTCGGATTGGTTACAGATGAGAAAATTAAAAAACCGATCTTCTTTGGATCGGTGGTGGATGCTCTATATTAGGTCGGATACCGACCGATGCCCACCCCTAATCATTTGGTTTCACAAGGGAATTGAGATATATAGATTATGGAATGCAGAATTGAGGAAAGTGGTTATTAGCACAGAAGTGGTCTTTCATGAGGAATTTATGCTAAGAGATGCATGTGATATGGGAGAGACACTATGGCAATAATGGAGATTCTTGTAGGTCAGAAGAAATGCTTGGTTTTCAGGATATGCTGATGTGCACTGATGCAGAAAATATTTCAGCTATTACAGAGGTGGCAGAGATAGATGGTGATGATGATCAACTCAAGATGGAGTCTTACACAAAAAGCGCAGCTGACTGCGCGGAAACAGAGAAAAGCAGCGGCAGTTTTCTGGAGCTTGCAGTCGACTGTAATTGCTCTCGACTGGAAGGTACAGTTGACTGCCCCTGGGTGCATGTTTTTTTTTTATCAGAAAAGGTTAGCCTAGGCCCCCCCCCCCTAATTTCATTAAAAAGATTTTAAAAAAAAACAGTTTCGGGCAATGATATTCATGAGACCCACATTCGGGCCATGATATTCATTGTCCCACCAAAAAATGAGCCTCTTCCATGGGTCACTCCGGAGCTAATGAAGCCCACCAAAATACATACAAGAAAATAAAAAAACCCAAAATACATCAAAAGATAGCCCCAAAACAACATGAAACTCCACACTTCCCCAAAAGACTCCGAGATGAGTGTCCCACCCTCCTCACACCATGGACTCAACCATCCTCTCCTGTGCCTTTCCTTTCCTGTAATTCAACCTCGCTGGGGGAAATGTCCTGGTATATGTCCTTGATCTTCTTTGTCTGTTAGTCACCTGCCGTTTTCGACCAGAACATAATATTAGCAATGATCTTGAGAAGCAATTGTTGATGCATGATGTGTTTGTGGGTGCTTCTAAAGATTCTATTGTTCCTTTCTAGCCATATGCCCCAACATGAAGTCGCCACCCCCGTGTCCCAAATACATGACTGGCTGCTTTGGATGTGACCCTCTCTCCACCTACCCTCCCTCCTCCCCCCCCCCCCCCCAAGCGTCAAGAACCGTGACCAGACCTTTCCCGTAGATATCGAATCTATTAAGGAGGTCTCCCCAAATGGGCCTCGCAAAGCTGCACCTGACGAGGAGATGGTCAGCCATTTCATTATCCTGATTGCACATGACATATTTAACCGGTCCTAGCCAACTTCTACTAACCAAGTTATCCCGAGTTAGGATTGTGTTTCTACATGCAAGCCAGTTAAAGGTCTTCATTTTAAGTGGTGCATAAGCTTGCCACACCGGATCGAATACTCTAACCCCCCATCGTTTAACCTTTTATACGTCGATTTAACCGAGAAGACCCCCTATTTTTCCGCCTCCCATTTTACTTGATCCTCATGATCGTTTCCCGTTGGCTTCCAATCTTGCAAGAAGAGAATGATCTCCTGTTTTTGGCTTCTAGCCTCGTTAGTAAGGCTGCCTGAGAGTCTGGGTCTCCATTCATCGTGCCTCTAATTTCTGGCCACCCGATCATATTTATCAGTAGTAAATCCGTAAGCCTGCGGGTATCTCCTCTTTAGGGTAATAGGACCACACCATTTGTCCTTCCAGAAGCACGTCGATTCTCCGTTTCCAATTGAAAAAGTTACCCCGGAGATGAAGATGTCTATAGTGTTAGTCACCCATCTCCAAAACCTGGATGCTGAGTCCTTATTTTTTTGTTTTTGGTGCATGCATCCATTCTTCAAATAAGACGCCTTTATCATGGTACCCCATTTAGTCTTCGTTTTTTTTTGAGTTTCCACCACCATTTGCAGAACAAAGCTTGGTTCATCTGTCGAATATTGACGACCCCTAATCCTCCAAACTCTTTTCGTCTGCATACCAGGCCCCATTTGATTAAAGCATATCCTTTCCCTTCCCCCGCCCCATTCCATAAGAACCGTCACCTCAGTCTGTCAATTTTTTTGACCACCCAAACCGGAATTCTATAGAAGGACATAAAGTAGAGAGGAATAGAGCTGACCACGGAATTAAGCAATATTAGTCTTCCTCCAAGGGACAACATTTTGCCTTTCCACCCCTCTAGCCTGCTCGCGATTTTGTCAATGATGCCATGCCAATCCCCCATCCTGAGGTTTCCAGTTCCGATCGGCAACCCTAGGTATTTTATCGGTAGTGTCTGGATCTTGCAGTTGAGAATATTTGCAATCGTGTTCCCAACGTCCCCAGAATCCCCTAAGAGTGAAATGGGGCTTTTTTTATAGTTCACTTTTAATCCAGACCAATCTTCAAATAAATACAAGCCCCATTTCAGGAGAGCAGCTCGCGCAATATCACACTCACCAAAATTGACTGTATCGTCCACATATTGTACATTCATAACTGCAGAGATACCCCTCCTCATGCCTAGACCATTGATTAAACCATTATCTCTGTAGGCGCGAAGCATCCTATGCAATCCGTCCCCCACAAGGGTGAACAATAGTGGGGACAGCGGAACCCCTTGTCTCAGTCCCCTCCTACATCTGATTTCCTTTCCAGGCTTCCCATTAACCAACACATTGAACTTGGAGGTAGTAAGCCACGTCTGGATCCAACCCATCCATCTGCTTCCGAAACCTCTTCTCTACAAGATCTCCAATAGGCATTTTCATTCTACTTTATCGTACGCCTTTTCGAAATCTAGTTTTAACACGAAACCCACCTTCTTGCGTCTCTTCGTGTCCTGGATGACTTCCTGGACTAGCGCCACTCCTTCTAGGATGTCTCTCCCTGCAATAAACCTAGTCTGATAATCCTCAATGATGTCCCCAATAATCTTCCCCAGCCTGATAGTGAGGACCTTGGTGATGATTTTGACTGAGCAGTTAGTCAAGCTGATAGGTCTGAAATCATTAACATGTCTTGCCGCTTGCTGTTTGGGGATAAGGCACACATGAGTGTAGTTGAGTCTCTCCAGGTTTAGAGTACCAGCGTAGAATGCGTTCATGATATCCATAACATCAGACTTCACAATATCCCAGAACTTTCTGTAGAAGAAAATAGGAAATCCATCTGGGCCTGGTGTGCTGTCCTGCCCCATCCCCCACACCGCTGCCTTGACCTCATCCATTGTGAATGGGTCTTGCAGTGCCTCAAATCTGAGGAGGATATCTCCATGTAGTACCTCCCATAAATTCGCATTGGACTCGCACAGTCCAACCCTGGACTGGCCAAGGAGGTCTTTGAACGTAGCATCCACATGGAGCCGTATCAGACTCGCATCTTCCACCGAAATACCGTCGATATCCAAAGACTGGATGTAGTTGTATCTACGTTGCATGCTTGCGACCTTGTGGAAGTATTTTTTGTTTGCGTCCCCTTCTTTCAGCCACCTGATCCTTGACCGTTGCCGCCACATAATTTCCTCCTTAGAAAAGACGAAGTCGTGCAATTCTATTCCGATCTTCTGGCGGCTCCTGTTACCTGCACATCAGGTTATGAATCGACATCCTGCAGTTTTGCCTTCTGAACATTCGGATGCAGAATTGCCTCCCGGTATCCAGTTGCATGTTTGCCTTCTAGACCTTTGGCTGCAGTTTTGCCTTCCGGTATCCAGTTGCATGTTTGCCTCTATTGATGTCTGGTTACAGACTAGTCGTCACTGAACACGACTGCACCAAGCTTGCTAGTAACATAAAATACATTGAGACTGGTTCAGATGTAGGGAAGATCATAATCATAAGTTGGAAGCGCTACCATATGATTTATGATCATCCTATCTGCCAAACTAAGCTTTAATTATAAGAAACGTCACTCATCTAGGAAGTAGCACAATGAAAAGGACTTCCAAAATATCATATCATTCATAACCGAGTTGAACATTTATAATACAGAGTAGATTATATCCGTCTTCAACCTTCAAAACATTTCAAAATATAGTTGATCCACATGGCATTAACCCTGTTACTAACGTTCTGCTACTTGTTTTCTGAGCATCCTCCTTGTAGCTGTGGGCATGTTGACTTGATATGCCCAGGCTTTCCACAATTATAACATTTCTTGGCTGACATTTCTAGGCAGTTTGACTTTAAATGTCCGACCTTCTTGCAATTGTAACAACTCTTGGCCATAAGAGCTTCCTTGGGGTGCCTTCCCTTAGTGTTTTTGGTAGTTTTCCCAGTTATCCTTGGCTTGATGTTTTTCTGGAGTTCCCTCCAACAGCTCTGGAAGTGTGTCATGCAATCTGTGCTCGGTAAGTGTTGATTTGCTGTTTAGCCTGGCGGATCGCCTTGTCCCTGTGCTTCTTTAGTTTCCTCACTCTCAGATACAACATGGCTATCATCTGTTGTTCCGTGGTTGATTCTGGTGATGGTGGAGGTGAGTCTTCTTCATTTTGAGCTTGTTGTAGCACTTGCCTCATTTCTTCCTCTACTATCATTATTTCCCTGGTATGCATTGGCTCATTTGCTATTATTGGCACATCACTGATGAGGATATCCTCGAACACCATTCTGCAAAATACAACAAGTTCAGTCCTGGTTAGAGAGAGGAATCACAGATCTGTCGATTACTCGAATTATCTGAACATAAACCGGTCTCTAACTGGCACTTCAAGTTTTAATTTCCTACTTGTTAGACTGCGATTTGAAGTCAGCTCTGATATCACTTTGTAACGCCCCGGATCCCCGTTATCGGACATCCGTGACACCACCAGAATCTTTGCCTTCAAATGTATCTCAACACAGTAAATAATGCGGAAATTTAAACACTTTTATTCCCATCAGAGTTTTTTTACATTAATAATTACAAATATTAAATTGTCCTTGAACAAGGAATACAAATTACATAACTTATTACAACTGATTACAAGAATATTTAAACATTTCTTGTGAAGCCATTGGCCGTCTTCCAGATCGGCAATCCCTTGGTCACTGCCGAAACTCTGCTGAGTGGTCTATCTGCCCCTGCTGGGACTTGCCCCCTTGGCTTGAGCCTTCTGCCGCATGACTCTGATAATTCTGCACCCGCTTGAAGGGTAGACATGTACACTGCCACTCCTTGGATGCCCTGCTGAAATTGGGCTCTCCTATACTCGTGACCTGATATCCATGTAACTAAAAGGTGTGGTACGTCAGTAATTCTACTGACGCAATGCTGATAAGGAAATAGCGACCCTCAAACTATCACACTTACAAATTCATCTTGAATGGAAACTCAATGTGTATCCTGATTTCCTAGTGTTCGTGTATGCCATGACATGAAGTCTATTCAAACACAGAGTACAGAACAGATGCACCTAATCTAATGTCAGCAAGACTTTGGACACACATGCATCCCATACTACATGTGCCCCAGATCAAGCCGTTTCTCCAGTTCAGGGATTTGAACCCTCGCTATGCAATGCATTCTAATTTGGTCTACTTCCTGTTCCTGATAGTATGACATGGTTGAGGAGGTGAAAATAAAAGAAATAATTCGGGGCGCTACCCCAAAGTCACCAATGATTGCTGCGTCGAACCATCCTCGAAAGCTGTGACGAACTTACAGATATACCACAAGTATATCCATTGCGCAGAAGATCCTTTATGATCCGTTCGTGTCCACCAACATAGAACATGACGACCTCGGAGGTTCTAAAATACCCCCGATCCGCCAGGATATCAGCATCCCGTTCTTACCATGGTACTTCAGGAATTAACAGTGCAAGATACGCGCCGCAATGCGTATCTCTAATGACAGGAAGAGACAACTAGTATCACCACTTAGTGCTAAGTTTCAGAACGAGTTTGATTATAGGGAATCACCCCTAATACCAATTCGGACTTCGAGCGAAACAATAAAAGAAAACCTAATCAATGCAGTTTATTTAAAACAACTTGTTACCCAAATCACACTCGGTGTCGATCAACAATGTCGAGCCTGTCCGGTCTGTCAAACAACAATCATCACAGGAATCACATCCATTGATTCCCAATACCTTCACAGGTCAGCGACCAAATAATCCCGACCCGTGACCCTCAGCTAGTGGTCCAACGGCGCCCCAATGATGCAATACAAATTAAATGAAGGTAAGCACACACATAACCATCAATTTCTGACCATTGACAGACTCAGGCATCGAGACACCAAACATAAACCGACCAGAGCTATATCTCAACTCACTCATGTTCGCCATGAGTATTAAGCCCAGGAACCCATCCAAGTTCCAAATGAAATGCTGAAACCCATCATTTAAACCTGATAGCTCACGATCACCATGTTGCGGTAGGCAGAGGGTTCCTCATCAATTGTCCGATGGAACAGTTCAAGAAATACCAGTAGCTGTGACCCAAGCTACATTCATCGGAAACCAATACACTAAGAATTTCCTAGAAGGGTAAGGGGATCCATTGCCATCCCCTAGTCGATAATTCCCTCAATTTCTTTTAAGGGACTCAAGTCCCCGAGTTAACTCAATCTTGAAGTCAATCTAGACAACCTGTTGCGAAACTCGCAATGTCCATAATTTCCAGCACACAAGTCAGAATTGCTTGGTATCTCCCATTCTGGAAAGGTAATACCCTAGTCTACAACTCTCCAGTTGACTATTTTCTCAAATTCAATCCTTAAGGTCCTTAAAGATACCAATTTCCATTGGGTGCACAACAAGGGAAGGGTTGATTTTTCTAGCAAACATTTCATTGACAAGGCCGAATCTGTCCCACTTTGGAAAATCATAACTTCCAACCTACAACCTGGAATTACAAAATCCCAATTGGGTTAGAAGTTTATGATTCCCTACTGCCAATCTCTAGTTGGCCAGTCGTCCAAATTCTTAACAGATAAGTCTAGGAATATCTATCACCACGAACTAGACAACTTGTACTGGGCTGAACGTACCCTACTTTAAAATTCAATAGTAAATCATCGCTAAGTCCCACGATCATGAAATTTGAGAATCTCTATCTACACATATACCATTTCATTGTGTCCAAAATTCACATTCAAATTCATTTCACCCAATGATCTACGACTCCTCAAACATAGCAAGATTTTCAGCTGTTCTTTTTCAGCAGGGTATTTACTGTCCCTCCCTAATTACCTTTGAAACCTCATCAAATGACCTCTAAAAATTCTAAAATTTGAGATTCATCAAATAGACTCATACCCCAAGATACTACCAAAATTTCGTAGCAAAATAATAAACATACACGGAGTTATGGCTTTTTGAACTTCAGCCCAAAATACAGTCAGCTTCAGCCGACACCTACAGACCAGTCGCATTCTACAAATTTTTCGGGGCATCAAACGACCTCAAAAAATTACGAAATTTAAGACTATAGTTGTAGACACATACAAGTGCGTCCAAAAAAATTTTAAGCTCAAAATTCCCTGTCGTTTCAGAGATACAAAATCGGAAAGACACACAAAAATTCTCACAGCCAGCAGCTATTCTGGCTGCTTACTGTCCGGACTTGGACCTGCTGTTTGGGCTACTAAAATGCATCCAAATATTATGAAAAAATCATGGGTACTCTACATACATAGAAGAACAATACCCCAAAGTTTCATCTCAAGATCCCCAACCGTTTGGGTGTAAGAAATTTCCCAACATACTCTCACAATCATGCTACTTAACAAAACTCAAAAAGAGTTATTCTCTACTATACAATTTATCTTTTCCTAGCACTTCTCATACTCAAACATGGTAACAAAATCATAGCTACCACTACTACACATCCATTCATACCAAAACAAAATAAATACAAAAGAGTTTAAGAGATCACTCACTTGAAGTTTGCAAAATCTCCTTGTAGCTTGGCTCCTAGCTTTGCTTGCTTGCTTGTCTTTGCTCCTTGTGCTTGTATAGCTTGGCCTACACCCTCTCCTACACTTGTTCTTCTCCTTCTCTACTACTCCTTCTATTCTAATAGGCTTCTCCCTTTCTTTTACATATATATATATATTTTTTTTGAACAAGGAGGAATAGAGAAGGCTTAGGAGGAGAATGAATGGAGTTTGGAAAATGGAGTGAGGTGAGAATGGGAGGGGTTTTTAATGAGCCGGAATAGGAGGGTGGGTGTGGGATGGAGTGTGGTGAGGTGTATGGTTGAGATGGAGAGTAGGATGGGTGAAGGGATGAAGGGTGGGATGAAGGCCAACACATCCAAGTTAGAAGCTTCTTGGAAACTTCTTTGAAGCTCCTAGGAAATTTCCTATCCTAAAGGTCAACATACACATGGTGATTTTTCTCCACCATTGGATCTTATCAAGATCCAAGACATGATGTGATGCTAGGGTTCCTAACCCTATGTTAGGTCAAGGAACCCTAGGTCACCATACCCCGATTCTAACCCTAGTGCACTATCTCGATCCACATTCAATCCAAGTACTAGTTTAATTGAAAGTAATTAATATATTAAAATCTATAAAATATAGGTTTTGTAGAAATTATAACTTTTTCTCGACAATTGTTTGGTCGAAACAATCGGGACAAAACTACAGTTTAATTGAGAAGATATCCTGAGTTTATCTCATCGGGTTCAGAAGAGCTTATATGTCTGAAATCTCTCAATTTAACTGATAATTTCTAAGAAAAATATGTAATCGTGTGCAATACTCAAATATGCATGGATTACAGTGCAAAAATAGCCATATGCTATTTTGCGGGGTATTACAGAGGATGCTTCTGCTTTCTGTTTACCGATCGCATCCCAATTTCCCAGCATTGTCTTCATCCTCTTTTGGATTTCGTGCTATACTCTTTTTTTGACCTCCTGATTTAGAAGATCTCACTACAAAAGATACTCAATTTCCCGGCGTTTTTTACGTCTTTACCGGCATTTTTTTACGCCGGTGAAACTTTCACCGGCATTTATAATAGCGCCAGTCCAAATGCCGCCGAAGCGAGCGTCGCGGAAAGGAAGGGGTCTACACCGGCGGTTTTACTGGACGCCAGTAAATGTTACAACTACACTGGCGGTCAGAAAACGCCAGTGTATGGGGGTCTCTGAGTGCCGTTCTTTTACACCCTATATACATTCACCGGCGGCCATAAACCGCCGGTATTTATCCATTCACCGGTGTTTCTATAAACGCCGGTGTAGAATGAAAGTATACCAGCGGTCACGGACCGCCGGTGTATGTGCGTTTATGAGTGCCCGGTTTTCTCTACTTACAAGCACCGGCGTGACCAAAAAATGTCGGTGTACCTCACTACATCGGCGTTTTATAAAACGCCGGTGTTTCTCGGTGCCGTTACAGCTAGCGACATACATCGGCGTGTGTGGGAACGCCGGTATATCGCACACTCCAACAAATTGATTAGATAGACCGGCGTTTTTTAAAATGCCGGTCTAGCTATGCCCGTTTATTTTCCATGCTCTGGTTTTCCGTTCGATTTCAATTCACAATTTCATTTACAAAACCTGTAAACTAATTCACAACTGATTCAACCGATTTCGTTGCATATTACTGCGCAAATCACAACCAAACACAAGAATAATTAAAGATAATAAAGTTTCACACGTGTCATATCAACGTCCAAATTCATTGATTAATTAACAGTGTCATAATTAACAAATTAATATAGGGACTAACATCCCAAATATCCAAACAAACCAGTCTGACAAATATCCCAAATATCCCAAATTAAAAGTCTGACATAACTCTCATAAAAAAAAACCAGTCTGACATAACAACAGCAAGGATGACATAACAACAGCAAGGAAGACCGCAGATTCATACCCCTCGAGTAGCTTCAGTTCTGATCATCAGAATTTCCTTCATCTGGGTGACCGCTCTGTGAAAAAAAAAACAATAGTTTAATTCAACAGTAGATCACAATACAGAATATACATATTTTTTGAACTTGCAAAAAGATCTACCTGTATCTTAAATTATAAGATCAAAGTGCCAATTGCAAATGGAATTGTTAATGATATATACAGAGGTAAAATAATTACATTGCAATGCTAAAAATCTAGTACTTAATTTTGTTTTTAAATATATCTAAAACAACAAAACAAATGAAAATACAGTATCTAACTTGAAACCTTAATATTCTCCTCTGATTGGGAATATCCACTATCTAAAACAGTAAAACAAATGAAAATTCAGTATCTAAGCATGTCTTTCATGGATTGTTCAGACAATCCATGAAACTGTCATCGTGGAAGGAAACCAAATATAAGAAAAATAAGAAAAATAAGATAGGGCTCATATCAAGTGTATTTTTAGGGAACTGTCATCGTGGAAGGAAACCAAATATAGAAGCCAGAAATGGAAACAGAAAGAAGAATGGTAGAGACTTTGGATACACCAGGCTAACATAGCGGCATTTTCCTCATCTCTCTCTCATCCCTTGTTTCCCTTCAGCACACGAACACAAAGAGACATCAGCAACAACAGCAAGACCGACAAGAACAACAATAATAATAAATTATTATGAACAAGATGTCTCTATATGGGTTTCCAGATCTCCACTCGAGCCCACTCTTTCTAATCACAGCCCAATTAAGAACATAGACAACAGCCACTAAACAATCCAATCACAGCCCAATCAAAATTTGCCAAAGATGGCAATCAGCTTCATTAACAGTATCGAAAAATGAAAATATCCATTATCTGAGCATATATGTTGCTCTACTAATTCTTTAGCCCAACTAAATCTAAAACCCAATTGTTGTGCATATCCAGAGAATTTTGGCATACGTACCTATAGCATCCTCAGGTCACAGTGAACCCATTTTGGTCAAAAAAAACATGCCAAGATGATAATCAGATGCATGAGATAAGCTTCACTAACAGTAAAAGAAGATGAGGATGCTAGCAGCATACTTAGTTTGGAAGTGAACCCATTTTATGTTAAAAAATCATGCCTAAGATGGCAATCAGCTTCTCTAACAGTATCTGAAAATGAAAATTTCCATTATCTGAGCATATATGTTGCTCTACTAATTCTTTAGCCCAACTAAATCTAAAACCCAATTGTTGTACATATCCGGAGGATTTTGGCATACGTACCTATAGCATCCTCAGTTCACAGTGAACCCATTTTGGTCAAAAAAACATGCCAAGATGATGCATGAAATAAGCTTCACTAACAGTAAAAGAAGATGAGGATGCTAGCAGCATACTTAGTTTGGAAGTGAACCCATTTATGTTAAAAAATCATGCCAAAGATGGCAATCAGCTTCATTAACAGTATCTGAAAATGAAAATTTCCATTATCTGAGCATATATGTTGCTCTACTAATTCTTTAGCCCAACTAATTCTGAAACCCAATTGTTGTACATATCCGGAGGATTTTGGCATACGTCCTTATAGCATCCTCAGTTCACAGTGAACCCATTTTGGTCAAAAAAACATGCCAAGATGACAATCAGATGCATGAAATAAGCTTCATTAACAGTAAAAGAAGATGAGGATGCTAGCAGCATACTTAGTTTGGAAGTGTACCCATTTTTTGTTAAAAAATCATGCCAAAGATGGCAATCAGCTTCATTAACAGTATCTGAAAATGAAAATTTCCATTATCTGAGCATATATGTTGCTCTACTAATTCTTTAGCCCAACTAAATCTAAAACCCAATTGTTGTACATATCCGGAGGATTTTGGCATACGTACCTATAGCATCCTCAGTTCACAGTGAACCCATTTTGGTCAAAAAACATGCCAAGATGACAATCAGATGCATGAGATAAGCTTCATTAACAATAAAAGAAAATGAGGATGCTAGCAGCATACTTAGTTTGGAAGTGTACCCATTTTTTGTTAAAAAATCATGCCAAAGATGGCAATCAGCTTCATTAACAGTATCTGAAAATGAAAATTTCCATTATCTGAGCATATATGTTGCCTACTAATTCTTTAGCCCAACTAAATCTAAAACCCAATTGTTGTACATATCCGGAGGATTTTGGCATACGTACCTATAGCATCCTCAGTTCACAGTGAACCCATTTTGGTCAAAAAAACATGCCAAGATGTCAATCAGATGCATGAAATAAGCTTCACTAATAGTAAAAGAAGATGAGGATGCTAGCAACATACTTAGTTTGGAAGTGAACCCATTTTATGTTAAAAAATCATGCCAAAGATGGCAATCAGATTCATTAACAGTATCTGAAAATGACAATTTCCATTATCTGAGCATATATGTTGCTCTACTAATTCTTTAGCCCAACTAAATCTAAAACCCAATTGTTGTACATATCCGGAGGATTATGGCTGTAATGCCTTGATTTTTCAATTAATGAAAAATTATTTATTTTGCACGTAGTGTGCACGTGCAATATTTTGTTTGAATTATTTTATCAGATGTGTATATTTAAATATATTTTAGTACAAAAAGCCTTTCTTTAAAGCCTTATTTTAATTTAATGAAAAGCCCTTTTTCTTAAAAGCCCAAATGAATTTTATTTTTATAAAACTATTTTGGCCCAAAAAGAAAGCCCATGAATTAATCTATTTTAATTAAACTTGTCATGTAGAAGACTTTTTTTTTTTTACTAAATTATTTTTATACAAAATTAAAAATGTACAAATTTGGCCTAGTTGCATGCACGTGCACTACACGTACACGTGCAATGCACACTCTTCTTTGGTGGCCGGGATTCATTCTTTTTGGAGGGATTTTTGATTTTGGGTATGGTGATCATGGGGGTAGTTTCATGGAAGTGGGTAGTTTTTCTAACTCCTACTTTGATCTAGACCCTTCATTCTTCAACCACCAAAACAATCTTGGCCCTCCATCTCACTCATTTCCTAGTATAAATACCCCCCCCCCTCTCTTGGCTAATTTTCATATGCAAAGTATATTTCAAAGTTATAATATTGTAATAGTGTGAGTTATAAAAGATAAGAGAGTTGTGTGGGTTTTTGGTTGCTTGGAGTGGCCGGCATCACAAGGAGGAGAAGCATTCGGATTGGGCTAGAGGAAGCATTCGGCTTGGCTAGGAGGCTTGGAGTTGGTGCACTCTTTTGGCTAGGAGGTGGTGCTTTTCATCTACAAGGACTTGGTTGCTTTGTTTGTGTGTTCTCTCCATTTAAGGTGGGTAAAACATTTCATATTTCTAATATAGATCCATGCTAAGTTTCAACCATCAAAGATGCATGAAAAATATTAATAAGAGCCCACTTGAATTGAGTAGTTAGTATGTGAATTGATTTAAATGTGGTGATTAATTTATATGGCTCTAGTGTTAAAATTAAATTGTGTGTAGATTGCTCCATGTTTATTAGTATGAAGTTATGATGGTAATTAAATTTATTTGAGAATGTTGTTATTATGATTAGAGACAAAATGCATGAATAAGAATGCTTGTTAATTGTGAAATTGAAACATGGAACCTATTAAGAAAGAGTACACCTTATTTTTGAAGAAAAATAAAATATTTGTATGTTTGAGATGTGATTTGTACAATCGATGAGTGAGTATACTTCATTATGACATAGGTTGATTAATGAAAGTACTACTCATAAAATTAGTAGTTGAATTGTGATGAATGGACCTTTATGTTGATATAGATGTGGACTATTATAAACATGTGTATTGGTTGAATTAAGAACTAATTTCAGTAAATTATCACTATGAAATCATTTAATAAAAGACTAGTAGATCAATTAGTTGGCAATGTCGAAAATACAATGTATTGTAGTTTAATAAATGACTCTTGGGTTGTGTGTGAGAAATACATTTCATTAGTATCAAAAAAATTATTTCCCTTACTGGTATGAACTTTATATGAATGGGGATTAATCTGGAAGTTTTTAGAAATTTTTACTAAAGCAATAAGAAACTATGGTTATTTGAATATCGAGTTGTTTTTAAAGCAGTACGGATATAATACAAATGGATTTTTAATTGGGTTAGTGACAACCCGAGCCAGTAGCTCAGGTGGTCTTGGACTGCGGTTTGCTTCTCTGGTTTGCACAGTTCGAATCCCAGGATCAACACTTCTTTTTTAAAAATTCTCTAAAAACTAGTTAATAGCGAACCGAGAGTATTTATTACTCTCAGTCGCTATTATGTTGTGTTCGGCGACCGGCCTAGCGGTCTGAGCTCTGTGCTGTCTCGGTGCTGTGCCTGGTTCGATTCTTGGGATCGACATATACGAAAAAAATATTTTTTTGGGAGTTTTTGAAGTCCAAAAATTATGAAATAAATATGGTAATTCTCATAAAAATACAAGGAATTTTATAAGAGTGATTTGGGTATTATTTGAATGAAATACAATGTGGTTTGTGAACAAAAGGCATAATTAGAGCTTTGGTTATAAGATACATACTTATGGAATTTATAACTTATAAAGATTAAGTGAAATAGGTTATTATAAAGTAATTGGTAAAAATACTTCGTTGTGTGACGTGATATTATTTATTCTCACTTGTGAATATTGTGCAAAATATGAAGTATGAATGTTTATTAGTGATATTATGAAGTTGCATGAGTTCATGTATGAGTATGGAATTAAAATCATGATTTATGAAGGAAAAAGAAATTGTTGGCTATAAATATGAATTTTATGAGTTAAAAGTATTCATTATAGACTTGTGAACAAAGTGTAATCATGAATTGAAAGAGAACATACATGTGAGTTTGAGAACTCGACATGGAAATTGTTATGAATTGAAGATTGTGAAATGAAATTTGAAATAGAGTAGCTAAGTCTCCCCGGCATTGAGAAAAATGAATTGAGATGAAATTAGACCAAGGTTGGTCATGATGAACAAATGAATAAGTCCGGTTGATGGAGAGGCTAACTCTAGAGATTATTTTGTTCATGATTTTTAAATAAAACTAAGGATTAGTACATAGTGAAGAGGTGATGAAAGTAGAAGAAAAACACGGGTATGGGGGCCAATGGATTTGCGGCGAGAGGGTATTCACAGGTCCTTCACGATGCGTCGTGACAAGGCGTGGATATGGCTCCCGAGTACCGTCCCGGTGGCGACGCTCGTGGGATGTTCGAGTGGCTATGGGTGGTGCCATTGTTCCATGGCGGAGGCTGAATTGTCCATAGGTTGCCTGCTCGATGCGTCGTGACAGTGCGTGGGATTCCCCTCTAGGCTGCCTGGACATGGGCTCATAGATCATAGGACATCTAGGACACTACCGTAGTTACAGTAGTAGACTAAGACATAACGGGGGATTGAACCCTATCAAGATGAAGAACGAATAAGGGCTTGCCCTCGGACCTATGTAGTATGGGATGCATAGAATCCGAACAAGTGCACATTAGTGTCATGTAACATAAATAAATGCATTAAGGATTAAGTGCACAATCACAACACGACATCAATAGGGTAGTCCCTTTAGTTTGAATGTGACAAGTTTGTGTTTGCTAAATATGAAAAGTTAAGTTATACTATTTCCGGCATAGAGAGGATGGCCGTGTATAATGTTCGTCGGTTGAATAAACTGACGTACCCACAGTCTTATATGCAGGTAAATATCATGTTAAAGAGTAAAGAGGATGGATGCTTAAAGATTACATTATGCTGTTGTATTTGTATCAAATTGTTGTATTTTACTTCCGCTGTGCAAAAGAAAGATGTAATTATGATGTAATCTCTGATGTATGATGAAAAGTTTTAATTTCCCTGTAAAATTGTACTAAAGAAAGTGAAAAGATCCTGTAGAACATCTCGAATTCAGTGTATTTGGGATTCAGGGCGTTACAGAGTGGTATCAGAGCCACGCTTTCTACACTTTCACACTTGTACAAATTTATAGGGAACGACACCCTAGAAGTGGACATTAGAGTGTGTGTTTGAGTCTAGAGATTTAAATATAAGTGACTTACATTTGTGTTGCTCTAAGATTTATGCTTCTTCCTCTCTATTTCTAAGATGGCTGATCACTTCGACCCTGCTGGAGGCGACGACTGGCATATCATTGAGGAAGAGTACCATCCTGGACAGGCTGATTCCGAGGACGAGTACTATCCTGGGCAAGCTGATTCTGACGGTGAAGAATGGCCTGAATCCCGAGAGATCACCCCACCTCCGGATTCATCTGATGATTCTTCTTCTGACGAAGAGGAAGTACCAGTTCCAAGTGGTCTCGTGACTTCTCTTCAGAGGCAAGTGGAAACCCTGAAGGAGAGAGTTGGATTGTTGGAGGCTTAGCTGGAGAAGCGGAAGGCCGACTATTCTGTTCTTAGCCATCGGATTTGGGAACTTGAGAAGAAAAAGAATCTAACTGATGTGCTGAAGGATGAAGTGGATGAACTGCGGGAAGAACTTCGAGCAGCGAAGAGGACCCGTAGGAGTTAGAGTGTTGTAGCTTCTGTTTCTCTCATTCTGATGTCAAAAAAAAAAATGTTTTTTTAATTCGAATGTATAAACTTTTTAAATTCAATGAAATGGAAGTTGGTTTAAACTATTGTTTTGTACTTCGAATTTGACGGATCTTTTGCATCAGAATATGTCGAGAAGAGGAGCTAGGAATGGGGAAGGTTTGGATCTGGAGACTGAGCTTGCTAGGGTCTACCAGACGCTGAATGCAGTGGCTCAGAATCAAGGTCGAGGGCCGGCGAATCCAGTGCCCGAGGCGATTAAGCTGGTGGAATCGTTCAGGAGAATGAAACCACCTGTATTCGAGGGAAAGTCAGACCCAGATGCGGCTGACAACTGGATACGGCAAGTGGAGACAATCTTCGAGGTGTTGGAGACACCGGAGGGTAGCAAGGTCAAGTTGGCGACTTTGCAGCTGGAGAAGGATGCAGCGGTTTGGTGGCAATCCATGAAGAGGACCATGGGAGGTCTGTTGCTTGGTTGGGAGGAATTTCTGGAAGAATTCCGCAGTCATTATTTCCCCTCCGACGTCCAGGAGAAGAAGGCGATGAAGTTCTGTCGCTTCAGCAAGGCAGCATGTCGGTGAGAGCGTATGAAACCAAGTTCACTCAGCTCTCCAGGTATGCTCCAGAACTGGTGATGGATGAGGCCAAGAAAGCTCGCAAGTTCGAGCATGGTCTGAGGCCTAGCTTGAGATCTCGTATGATACCTCTTGGTATCAGGAGATTCGACAAGCTGGTCAAGAGGGCGGCAGCGACGGAGGCGGATATGGAGCAGTTCCAAGTTGTTCAGAGCAGGAGGAACAACTGGCAGTCTGGAAAGAGGCCTGCACATTCGGGAAGTTTCAGGGGGCAACCATCTGCACAGAGGTTCAAACCAACAGGGGCGAACGCTATTGGTGTAGCTGGAGGACCTGGAAACAATGTGGTGAGACCTTCTGCGGTGACTTGCTTTAACTGTGGTGAAGCGGGGCATTATCGATCCCAATATCCCAAACTACGGAATGGTAATAGCAGCGCACCAACGCAGCAGGCTGGGAAGAGGCCGTACCAATCAGGGCGAGTATTTGCCTTGACAGAAGCTGATGCTGAGGAGGCAGATCAGGTCATCTCTGGTACGAGGGCTGGTGTTTAAAGTCTTTGTCATTTCTTTTCCCTTTGTTTAGTGAGACTGTTATGTAATGGTGTGTATTATGTAACAGGCGAACTATATCTTAATGGAATGAAAGCTGTCGTATTGTTTGATACTGGATCCTCTCATACATTTGTGTCTCCAAAATTTGCTAAAGTGTTGGGAGTTGAACCGAAGATTTTCCCAGGCAAGGTCTTATCAGTAGCTACTCCGTCAGGGGAAACTTTAACCACTGATCGGTATTATGCTGATTGCGAGATTGTGATTGGGGATCGAATCTTTGGCATTGATCTGATCGAGCTGACTATCTTGGGAGTCGATGTTATCATTGGCATTGATTGGATGTCGGTGTACAGTGCAAGCATCGAGTGTAAGACCAAGACGGTGACAGTGAAGGCTCCAGGTGGACCTGAAGTCACGTTCCAAGGGAAGCGGAAATGTTCTAAGCTGGTGGCAACTATCCGCAAGGAAGAGACTCCTGTGGAAGTGCAAGGGATTCATGTGGTTCGGGGCTATCCGACTGTGTTCTTGGAAGATTTTCCTGGGTTACCTCCGCATCGTGATGTAGAGTTCAGCATCACTGTTCAACCGGGAAGTGCACCCATTTCTAAGGCACCGTATAGGATGGCTCCAGTGGAATAGGATGAGGTGAAACGGCAGATTGAGGAACTGTTGGGAAAAGGCTTTATTCAACCTAGTGCGTCACCTTGGGGAGCACCAGTGCTTTTGGTAAAGAAGAAGGATGGATCGATGAGGATGTGTATCGATTACCGGGAGTTGAATAAGGTCACTGTTCAGAATAAGTATCCAATTCCTCGAATTGATGATTTGTTCGATCGTCTACAAGGAGCAGCTGTATTCTCCAAAATAGATCTTCGATCAGGTTACCACCAAGTTCGAGTGAAAGCTGAAGATGTGCATAAGACTGCGTTTAGAACTCGGCATGGGCATTACGAATTCTTAGTTATGCCATTCGGAGTGACAAATGCACCCGCAATCTTCATGGACTTGATGAACAGAGTTCTGAGGCCGTTTATTGATTCTTTCGTCGTGGTGTTTATCGACGATATTCTTGTGTACTCCAAGTCTGAGGAGGAGCACACTGAGCATCTGGCAGCAGTTTTGCAGAAGTTGGAAGAGCAGCAGTTGTATGCCAAGTTATCCAAGTGTGATTTCTGGAAATCTGAAGTGGCATTCCTAAGTCACATCCTTTCTAAGGAGGGAGTGGCAACTGACTCTCAGAAGATAGAGGCAGTGAGAGATTGGGCGAGGCCTACTACAGTGAAGGAAGTCAGAAGTTTCCTTGGGATGACTGGATACTATCGGAGATTCATTCAAGGTTATGCTCAGATAGCTGTACCGCTTACTGGACTGACCAAGAAGAATGTGAGCTTCAAGTGGACTGAGCAATGTGAGGCGAGTTTTCAGGAGTTGAAAGATAGGCTGACTACTGTACCTATCTTGGCTTTCCCTAGAGCAGGTGTTGAGTATGATGTTTATAGCGATGCTTCACATCGGGGGCTTGGTTGTGTCTTAATGCAAGAGGGAAGAGTAATCGCTTATGGATCTAGGAAACTACGACCGCATGAGGAAAATTACCCAACTCATGATCTGGAGTTGGCTGCGATTATCTTTGCTTTGAAGAAATGGAGGCACTACGTGTACGGTGAGAAGTTGAATATGTACACGGACCACAAGAGCTTGAAGTATATATATCAGCAGAGGGATCTCAATCTGAGGCAGCGGAGATGGTTGGAAGTGCTTGAGGATATGCGACCTGAGATCAAGTATCATCCTGGAAAGGCTAATGTTGTTGCTGATGCACTTAGTCGCAAGAGTAGTTTGGCCAGTTTGATTACAACTCAGTGGCAGCTGATTGAGGAGTTGGATCGAGTAGGGATTGAGGTTGTCTTGCAAGGATTGGGAGCATCTTTGGCTCAGTTGAGGCTTCAGCCTACTCTGAATACAAGGATCATTGCAAGTCAGGAAGTTGATGCTGATATTCTGGAGATGAAGGAGCAGGTTGGTGCTGGCAGGTTGCCCGGTTTTCAGATCAGGGATGGAGTGCTGTGGTTCGGAGAGAGGCTATGTGTTCCAAATCAGGCGGATCTGAAAGAGAGTATTCTTCAGGAGGCGCATGCTACTCTTCTGTCCGTACATCCTGGGAGTACTAAGATGTACAAGGACATCAAACAGCATTTCTGGTGGTCAGGTTTGAAGCGGGATGTGGCTGAATTTGTTGCGAAGTGTGAGGTTTGTCAGCAAGTCAAAGCCGAAAATCAGAGACCCGGAGGTCTATTACAACCGTTACCTATTCCGGAATGGAAGTGGGATAACATCAGTATGGATTTCATCACGAGATTGCCTAAGAGTTCTAAAGGCAATGATGCGATTTGGGTTATAGTCGATCGACTTACCAAGTCCGCTCACTTTTTGGCGATGAAACTCACTGCTTCGATGGACAAGTTGGCTGAGATGTATGTTGGTGAGATTGTCCGACTTCATGGCGTTCCTTCGACTATTGTGTCTGATCGAGATGCGCGGTTTACTTCGCATTTCTGGAGGAGTCTTCAGACAGCTTTGGGTACCAAGACAGATTTCAGCACTGCTTTTCATCCGCAAACCGATGGGCAGACCGAGAGAGCCAATCGTATTCTTGAGGATATGCTTCGGTGTTGTATACTAGACTTTGGAGGCAGTTGGGAAAGGCATTTACCTTTGGTGGAGTTTGCCTACAACAACAGTTTTCAGGCTAGCATCGGGATGGCGCCGTACGAAGCTTTGTATGGCAGGAAGTGCAGGACTCCTGTTTGTTGGTATGAAGTAGGGGAGCGTCAGTTGTTTGGTCCTGAGCTTGTGCAACTAACTTCTGAGAAGATTGATCTGATCAGAAAAAGGTTGGTGGAATCTCAGAGCAGGCAGAAAAGCTATGCAGACAACCAGAGAAGGGACCTTGAGTTTGAGGTTGGTGACTTCGTCTTTCTGAAGGTATCGCCCAGCAAAGGTGTGGTTCGATTTGGCAAAGGCGGGAAGTTAGCCCCGAGGTTTATAGGCCCGTATAAGATATTGAAAAGGATCGGGAAAACTGCTTACCGGCTTGAATTACCGGAAGAGTTGTCTCAGGTGCACAATGTCTTTCATGTGTCTATGCTGAGAGGTTATATTCCAGACCCGAGTCATCATTTGCCTGAAGTGCCGGAAGGTTTGCAGTTAGACCTGAATTACATCGAGTCTCCTGTTGAGATTGTTGACCGTAGGAAGAAAGTCTTGAGGAATAAGACGATACCGATGGTCAAGGTAGTCTGGAGAAACCACTTGGTTGAAGAGGCTACTTGGGAATCTGAGGAGAGGATGTTGAAGGACTATCCTGAGCTTTTTGCTTGATTGTATTTTTATATCTTCTGTTCTTGTTGTGTGTGTTGTATTTTTGTTTTCTCGCTCTTGATTGTAGTTCCGGGGACGGAACTATTCTAAGGAGAGAGTGCTGTAATGCCTTGATTTTTCAATTAATGAAAAATTATTTATTTTGCACGTAGTGTGCACGTGCAATATTTTGTTTGGATTATTTTATCATGATGTGTATATTTAAATATATTTTCTCAAATTATTTTAGTACAAAAAGCCTTTCTTTAAAGCCTTATTTTAATTTAATGAAAAGCCCTTTTTCTTAAAAGCCCAAATGAATTTTATTTTATTTATTTTTATAAAACTATTTTGGCCCAAAAAGAAAGCCCATGAATTAATCTATTTTAATTAAACTTGTCATGTAGAAGACTTTTTTTTTTACTAAATTATTTTTATACAAATTTAAAAATGTACAAATTTGGCCTAGTTGCATGCACGTGCACTACACGTACACGTGCAATGCACACTCTTCTTTGGTGGCCGGGATTCATTCTTTTTGGAGGGATTTTTGATTTTGGGTATGGTGATCATGGGGGTAGTTTCATGGAAGTGGGTAGTTTTTCTAACTCCTACTTTGATCTAGACCCTTCATTCTTCAACCACCAAAACAATCTTGGCCCTCCATCTCACTCATTTCCTAGTATAAATACCCCCCCCCCCCCCTCTCTTGGCTAATTTTCATATGCAAAGTATATTTCAAAGTTATAATATTGTAATAGTGTGAGTTATAAAAGATAAGAGAGTTGTGTGGGTTTTTGGTTGCTTGGAGTGGCCGGCATCACAAGGAGGAGAAGCATTCGGATTGGGCTAGAGGAAGCATTCGGCTTGGCTAGGAGGCTTGGAGTTGGTGCACTCTTTTGGCTAGGAGGTGGTGCTTTTCATCTACAAGGACTTGGTTGCTTTGTTTGTGTGTTCTCTCCATTTAAGGTGGGTAAAACATTTCATATTTCTAATATAGATCCATGCTAAGTTTCAACCATCAAAGATGCATGAAAAATATTAATAAGAGCCCACTTGAATTGAGTAGTTAGTATGTGAATTGATTTAAATGTGGTGATTAATTTATATGGCTCTAGTGTTAAAATTAAATTGTGTGTAGATTGCTCCATGTTTATTAGTATGAAGTTATGATGGTAATTAAATTTATTTGAGAATGTTGTTATTATGATTAGAGACAAAATGCATGAATAAGAATGCTTGTTAATTGTGAAATTGAAACATGGAACCTATTAAGAAAGAGTACACCTTATTTTTGAAGAAAAATGAAATATTTGTATGTTTGAGATGTGATTTGTACAATCGATGAGTGAGTATACTTCATTATGACATAGGTTGATTAATGAAAGTACTACTCATAAAATTAGTAGTTGAATTGTGATGAATGGACCTTTATGTTGATATAGATGTGGACTATTATAAACATGTGTATTGGTTGAATTAAGAACTAATTTCAGTAAATTATCACTATGAAATCATTTAATAAAAGACTAGTAGATCAATTAGTTGGCAATGTCGAAAATACAATGTATTGTAGTTTAATAAATGACTCTAGGGTTGTGTGTGAGAAATATATTTCATTAGTATCAAAAAAATTATTTCCCTTACTGGTATGAACTTTATATGAATGGGGATTAATCTGGAAGTTTTTAGAAATTTTTACTAAAGCAATAAGTGTAGCGCCCCGATTCCCATATAACTGGAAAACCGTGACACATGCCAAGATCTTTCCTTCAATTAGTCCCGATACACAAAATGCTGGAAATTAAAATTTTTTATTCAATACAGAGTTACCCCGCAGTAATTACAAATATCAGTTTGTAATACCAACTGTAGCGCCTGCCCTTTTCCCCTTTTTGACTCCAAACTCAATTCTTCCAATTTCTATATCACTTTAACCATAAACTAAGATAGTTGTGTTTCAGAGAAAATTTCGGCAGAGTCTCCCCTGTAATTTCTACCCCGAAACACAAAAAGCTTACGGAATTCTGCTCTAAATTCCGTAGCTCACATCACAGGCAATAATATCACGGGCTCCCCAGGCCAAAATGAGCATCATCACACAGGCAATATATATATATGCTCTGGGGGCCAAACTCATGACGGTTTATCAATTATCAACTAAAAACCATAAATCCTTTTGAAAACGTAGTAAGTTTTTAGAAAATAACTTATAAAAGCTTACCACAGCGCCCGGTACTCCACAACGAGATGGGTACGGGTCCAAACCATACCATGCCACTCCACACTCTACTCTCCATCATCATCCACATACTTATACAGCAAAAATACAATTTAAATCATAAAATGCGCTATTCACACAATTAAACCTTAAGTGACCATGGTAAAATGAAGCTCCATCCACAGAGTCTACACCTCACCTTTGCACCGCTGAGGACCTGTAACAGTAGGGGCCTAGGTAGTCCAGAGACTCCCTAACCCCCCAAACACTAAGGGGTTAGCCATTTCTGGTGTGAGTATAATTTATTAATAAGCAACTCAATTAAACTTATAAGTAAAACAGAATGAACTTACGAATACCAAAATAAACCTGAGCACGTAAATATCATAAATGGAATTTCACATCAAATACTCGCTGCATCACTTCCTGTATGCATATCCACACCTGCTCACAAACATACTTAACTTTAATTTGGAAAATCATTTCCAAATTAATTGCTTAAGGCCCATCACTTTACGCCTTATGCAAATATTCCTTTCCAATTTCATATCACATAACATCGTATTCATTCATTCTTTCAACACATATCATCACGTCTCGCAATACATCACTTTCACACTCATAATTCATCTTAAATGGAAAATAAACGTGTATCCTAATTTCCTAGTGTTTGTGTATGCCATGACCTGAGTCTAATGCAACAATACAGAATATAAAACAGATGCACTTAATCTAATGTCAGCAAGATTCTGGTTGCACATGCATCCCATACTACATGTGACCCAGGTCAAGCCAACATACTTAGTCCAATGCAAGCGAGACTTGGAAGTGTATGCATCCCATACTACATACTTTCCAAATCAAGCCGTTGTTTCTAAGTTAGGGATTCGAACCCTCGCTATGCAATGCATTCTAATTTGGTCTACTTCCTGTTCCTGATAGTATGACATGGTTGGGTTCAAAGTCGTGACGAACTTAAAGATATACCGCAGTATACCTATAGCATTGTCTTTCTATCGGACCGCAGTCCGTACAACCCGTTCGTGTCCACTAGCACATACCTGGATCCCATTTAACAGTCGTGACGAACTTAAAGATATACCGCAGTATACCTATAGCATTGTCTTTCTATCGGACCGCAGTCCGTACAACCCGTTCGTGTCCACTAGCACATACCTGGATCCCATTTAACAGTCGTGACGAACTTAAAGATATACCGCAGTATACCTATAGCGTTGTCTTTCTATCGGACCGCAGTCCGTACAACCCGTTCGTGTCCACTAGCACATACCTGGATCCCATTTAACAGTCGTGACGAACTTAAAGATATACCGCAGTATACCTATAGCGTTGTCTTTCTATCGGACTGCAGTCCGTACAACCCGTTCGTGTCCACTAGCATATACCTGGATCCTATTCAACAGTCGTGACGAACTTAAAGATATACCGCAGTATACCTAGAGCATTGTCTTTCTATCGGACCGCAGTCCGTACAACCCGTTCGTGTCCACTAGCATAAACCTGGATCCTATTCAACAGTCGTGACGAACTTAAAGATATACCGCAGTATACCTATAGCATTGTCTTTCTATCGGACCGCAATCCGTACAACCCGTTCGTGTCCACTATGAGTACTAAGTACAGGAACTTATCTATGTCCCAGATAAAATGCTAAAACATCATTGAAACCCGATAGCGCATAATTACCACACTGCGATATGCAGATGGCTCCTCATCAATTATCCGATGAAATAATTCAAGTAGCAGTAGCTGTAACCCAGGCTACGCTCATCGGAATTCAACATGATCAGACTTCTAGAAGAGTAGGGGGATCCACAGCAATCCCCCAGTGGGCGACTCTTTCAAATATTTAAGAGCTCAAGTCCCCAATTCACATTTAGATTCGCCTCACACTATGAGCTACGACTCTTCCAACATAGCACACAAATTCAATCACTCCTTCAGCAGAGCGTTTACTACCCTTGACCAAACGAACTCTAGAATTTCTAACGCTTGAGAATCATCAAATAAACCCATGCCAAAAGCTACTCTCAAGGTTCATAGCAAAGATCATACCTACACAAATGGTTATGACCTTTTGGACTTCAGTCCAAAAGCGACTGGCTTCAGCTCTGCCCTTTCAGACCAGCTGAACTCTGCAAGTTCTGAGGTATCAACCGACCTCGATAATTTATGAAATTTAACCTACAGTTGTGGACACATACAAGAGTGTCCACACCAATCCTTAACTCAAACATCCATGCTACACTAAGATACAAAACAGAAATACACAGCAATTTATAATTTAAAATTTCCACAACGCATCATGTGCGAAAATAAAAGATATCATACTCACAAATTATCCCGCAAAGACTTGAAGCGCTACCACGCCTCCAAAGCCGCCAGTATATCCTATCATCAGAGTTCAAAGCAATCAATGCTTGACGTTCAAAGCAATCAAGGCTCAAGCATCCAAAAACAATTACGGAAAAATAATAATACTAACTCCAATATCACACAGGCATTCTATTGAACGCCTAGGATGCACACGCGCTTGCACGTAATCACTCAAATCGTCCAAGCCAATTATAAAAGCTAATAACAACATCCCAAATATCACACAAGCGTTTATTGAACGCGTGGAATATACACGTGTGATGCACGTAATAAACTAATGCTGACGAGATTCTTATTTCCAAACAATTACTAAATCGCCCCCAAAATATTCTAATAGTCCTACTACAATTTCTACTACCATACGAGAATTAATTTATATATATAAAATTCTCATTTCCAAACCCAAAACCCTAATTTATTAGCAACTTGTAATTTCTCTAACAATCCACTAATTTATCACATCTACCCCTTCCAATATCTCTAAATCTCTCTACTCTAATATTCCTACTCAATAAAATTAACCCAACTAAATTTCATACAATAAAATAAGTTAGGGTTTACCATTTCGAAATCCTTTCAAAAATCCGACACTTCCACGATGTAGAGAACCCTTCAATTAGCCTAGTTCCCAATTTAATTTGAATTTGGTGAAGAACTCAAGTGGATTTGAACGGGAGTGAGGGAGGCCGATGGGTTCGATTTCTAGGGTCGGGATAGAACCGGAAGGGAAGGAGAAGGAGAAAAAGGAAATGATGGGGCCCTTTCCTCTTCGGTTGGGAGCGAACGGGAGAAGGAGGAGAAGGAGAAGAGGGGGCCGGGGTTTTTCTTTCTTCTTCCTTTTTTTTTTTTTTTTTGGGGTCGGGAAAGAAAGAAACGGGAGAAGAAGAGGAGGAAGGAAGGAGAGAGATAAGGGGGGGGGGGGTTGTAAAAATATAATAATATAATAATTAAATAAAGGCTATTAGCAAATAAACCCCCAATACCCTAAAATATTTCAAATAAACACCAACTTTATACTTTAATAATACTAATAACACAAAATACATTAAAAACGACTTTGTAATAATCCGTATAAAATAATTTCATTTTCGAAAATAATAATGATAAAATAAAGTAGACAATATATCTTATATTTCTCGATAAAAATAATTATTATCGGAAAATACATATTCGCGCGAAATTCTCAATCGCGCACACATTTCGATGCAAAATAGTCGTATGCTATTTTTCGGGTCGTTACATCACTCCCTCCTTAGAATCGTTCTGTCCTCAGAACGCTGCTAGTGGAGAGGAAGACAACCACCACATCAATGGTTCATGAGACGTTTCCCTGAACCATCTCCAGTTCCTCGAGCGATATTCTCGAAAATTGGTCTTCTACCAAGTTGAACTGTTGTCCTTCAGCCTTCTGGACAGACCCACTATGAATTTGATGCTGACCTTCCTCTGCTCTTGCTCTAGAGTAGACAATGGCTGCATTACCTTGCTCTATCCTTGTCTACAAGTGATGTTGATTTACTCCTTGATTACGACTTCTATTGGTTGGTGACCACTCCCTCCTTAGAAAGGACGAAGTCACACATTGCTACTTTAGCCCCTGAGCAGCTTCTCTCGGTGACCTTGCTGAATTGTTAACAAGATTGCCCCCTGTCTGAGCAAGATTTCCTCCCCGGGCGTGTTCTTAGTGGCTGCTTAATCATAAGCTGATCTTGGAGAATCTGTCGCTTCAGCGCTTCAATCCCTGCATCTCCTGCTTAAGCCTTCTGACTTGCTCACTCGGGCTCGGTTGTAGCTCCCATCGTGCCAAAACTGAGCTCTAACTTGAGTACTCACTCTAATAATGGCTTACTTGATCTCATCATCTAGCTTCTTGCTTCTTTCACGGTCTTTGGTTGAGGTCAATCCTTCACTTATCTCGGTCCTTTTGCAGTTCAGTAGCCACTCCCTCCTTAGAATAGGGCAAGGCCTAAAATCATTACTTCGAACTTCCAGGATTCTCTTCTGTAATTTGCTTGAAGCTGATGCTCCAGATGGTGTATTCAAGCAAATCAAATCTAGAGTTGCCTCCCGCACACATCTCAACACTTGAAAAATAATTCAAACAGAGAATGTGATGAACCACAATTGAACAAAACAGTTGTATGGATTCCATATATGTATATATATAAATCCAACTGGTTACGAAAGTGTTTCATCATACCTTACTTCTTAGTCCAAAATAATTTCCAAAAATACAACTTTTAAACTTAGTTGCAGTTCTATATGCACATACCGGTACTAGCACTCCTGCCTCTACAGCTCGCTGGTAATAAGTGCGAACTCTACCCTTGGTGAACAGGCTCTTTTCCTCTGTTGTTCACCTTTGGGGTTGATCTGCTGTTCTTTCTTATGAAGCTGGGGACAATCTGGTCGGATATGACCAATCCTCCCACGTTTGTGACATGCACTGGTATCTATCTAAGTGTCCTTCCTCGAACACTGGTTCTTGAGACGACCATGCTCACCACATAAAACAACTTCCTGAGCTTGGTGCCTCCAAGGTTGCCCTCCATTTTCTGAGTCTTCTGCTTCTGACCTTGGTCCTTGAACCCTGATGCTGGTGCAGATCTTGTCCCTTGTAGTCATGGACAGACTGATTTCTTGTGCCTGACTCTCTCACAAGATTGCATACTACAACCTTGGGGGTCTTTCGAATTTGCTCCCATTCATGTTGTAGTCCTTGTGGTGGTGAAGTCTCCTTGGCTCCTCGCTCAAGGTTATCGGATCATCCATCGATGTCGGTTCACTCTCTTCCATCAACACCTCCTTGGTTAGGACATCCTCGAACATCATTCATGTGTTTAAAGGATGGTAACCCATACACTAAGATTAGTCCAGATATAGAAAAATTATAAAACATAAGTTGAAAGAGTCAATAATATGAATTATAACTATCTACAACTAGCTAAAACCCGACTCCTAAAGGGCATTCAAGTTTAACTTTCCTACTGTGTTGGACTGTAAATTGAAGTCAGCTCTGATACCACTCTGTAGCGCCCCGATTCCCATATAACTGGGAAACCGTGACACATGCCAAGATCTTTCCTTCAATTAGTCCCGATACACAAAATGCTGGAAATTAAAATTTTTTATTCAATACAGAGTTACCCCGCAGTAATTACAAATATCAGTTTGTAATACCAACTGTAGCGCCTGCCCTTTTCCCCTTTTTGACTCCAAACTCAATTCTTCCAATTTCTATATCACTTTAACCATAAACTAAGATAGTTGTGTTTCAGAGAAAATTTCGGCAGAGTCTCCCCTGTAATTTCTACCCCGAAACACAAAAAGCTTACGGAATTCTGCTCTAAATTCCGTAGCTCACATCACAGGCAATAATATCACGGGCTCCCCAGGCCAAAATGAGCATCATCACACAGGCAATATATATATATGCTCTGGGGGCCAAACTCATGACGGTTTATCAATTATCAACTAAAAACCATAAATCCTTTTGAAAACGTAGTAAGTTTTTAGAAAATAACTTATAAAAGCTTACCACAGCGCCCGGTACTCCACAACGAGATGGGTACGGGTCCAAACCATACCATGCCACTCCACACTCTACTCTCCATCATCATCCACATACTTATACAGCAAAAATACAATTTAAATCATAAAATGCGCTATTCACACAATTAAACCTTAAGTGACCATGGTAAAATGAAGCTCCGTCCACAGAGTCTACACCTCACCTTTGCACCGCTGAGGACCTGTAACAGTAGGGGCCTAGGTAGTCCAGAGACTCCCTAACCCCCCAAACACTAAGGGGTTAGCCATTTCTGGTGTGAGTATAATTTATTAATAAGCAACTCAATTAAACTTATAAGTAAAACAGAATGAACTTACGAATACCAAAATAAACCTGAGCACGTAAATATCATAAATGGAATTTCACATCAAATACTCGCTGCATCACTTCCTGTATGCATATCCACACCTGCTCACAAACATACTTAACTTTAATTTGGACAATCATTTCCAAATTAATTGCTTAAGGCCCATCACTTTACGCCTTATGCAAATATTCCTTTCCAATTTCATATCACATAACATCGTATTCATTCATTCTTTCAACACATATCATCACGTCTCGCAATACATCACTTTCACACTCATAATTCATCTTAAATGGAAAATAAACGTGTATCCTAATTTCCTAGTGTTTGTGTATGCCATGACCTGAGTCTAATGCAACAATACAGAATATAAAACAGATGCACTTAATCTAATGTCAGCAAGATTCTGGTTGCACATGCATCCCATACTACATGTGACCCAGGTCAAGCCAACATACTTAGTCCAATGCAAGCGAGACTTGGAAGTGTATGCATCCCATACTACATACTTTCCAAATCAAGCCGTTGTTTCTAAGTTAGGGATTCGAACCCTCGCTATGCAATGCATTCTAATTTGGTCTACTTCCTGTTCCTGATAGTATGACATGGTTGGGTTCAAAGTCGTGACGAACTTAAAGATATACCGCAGTATACCTATAGCATTGTCTTTCTATCGGACCGCAGTCCGTACAACCCGTTCGTGTCCACTAGCACATACCTGGATCCCATTTAACAGTCGTGACGAACTTAAAGATATACCGCAGTATACCTATAGCGTTGTCTTTCTATCGGACCGCAGTCCGTACAACCCGTTCGTGTCCACTAGCACATACCTGGATCCCATTTAACAGTCGTGACGAACTTAAAGATATACCGCAGTATACCTATAGCGTTGTCTTTCTATCGGACCGCAGTCCGTACAACCCGTTCGTGTCCACTAGCACATACCTGGATCCCATTTAACAGTCGTGACGAACTTAAAGATATACCGCAGTATACCTATAGCGTTGTCTTTCTATCGGACCGCAGTCCGTACAACCCGTTCGTGTCCACTAGCATATACCTGGATCCTATTCAACAGTCGTGACGAACTTAAAGATATACCGCAGTATACCTAGAGCATTGTCTTTCTATCGGACCGCAGTCCGTACAACCCGTTCGTGTCCACTAGCATAAACCTGGATCCTATTCAACAGTCGTGACGAACTTAAAGATATACCGCAGTATACCTATAGCATTGTCTTTCTATCGGACCGCAATCCGTACAACCCGTTCGTGTCCACTATGAGTACTAAGTACAGGAACTTATCTATGTCCCAGATAAAATGCTAAAACATCATTGAAACCCGATAGCGCATAATTACCACACTGCGATATGCAGATGGCTCCTCATCAATTATCCGATGAAATAATTCAAGTAGCAGTAGCTGTAACCCAGGCTACGCTCATCGGAATTCAACATGATCAGACTTCTAGAAGAGTAGGGGGATCCACAGCAATCCCCCAGTGGGCGACTCTTTCAAATATTTAAGAGCTCAAGTCCCCAATTCACATTTAGATTCGCCTCACACTATGAGCTACGACTCTTCCAACATAGCACACAAATTCAATCACTCCTTCAGCAGAGCGTTTACTACCCTTGACCAAACGAACTCTAGAATTTCTAACGCTTGAGAATCATCAAATAAACCCATGCCAAAAGCTACTCTCAAGGTTCATAGCAAAGATCATACCTACACAAATGGTTATGACCTTTTGGACTTCAGTCCAAAAGCGACTGGCTTCAGCTCTGCCCTTTCAGACCAGCTGAACTCTGCAAGTTCTGAGGTATCAACCGACCTCGATAATTTATGAAATTTAACCTACAGTTGTGGACACATACAAGAGTGTCCACACCAATCCTTAACTCAAACATCCATGCTACACTAAGATACAAAACAGAAATACACAGCAATTTATAATTTAAAATTTCCACAACGCATCATGTGCGAAAATAAAAGATATCATACTCACAAATTATCCCGCAAAGACTTGAAGCGCTACCACGCCTCCAAAGCCGCCAGTATATCCTATCATCAGAGTTCAAAGCAATCAATGCTTGACGTTCAAAGCAATCAAGGCTCAAGCATCCAAAAACAATTACGGAAAAATAATAATACTAACTCCAATATCACACAGGCATTCTATTGAACGCCTAGGATGCACACGCGCTTGCACGTAATCACTCAAATCGTCCAAGCCAATTATAAAAGCTAATAACAACATCCCAAATATCACACAAGCGTTTATTGAACGCGTGGAATATACACGTGTGATGCACGTAATAAACTAATGCTGACGAGATTCTTATTTCCAAACAATTACTAAATCGCCCCCAAAATATTCTAATAGTCCTACTACAATTTCTACTACCATACGATAATTAATTTATATATATAAAATTCTCATTTCCAAACCCAAAACCCTAATTTATTAGCAACTTGTAATTTCTCTAACAATCCACTAATTTATCACATCTACCCCTTCCAATATCTCTAAATCTCTCTACTCTAATATTCCTACTCAATAAAATTAACCCAACTAAATTTCATACAATAAAATAAGTTAGGGTTTACCATTTCGAAATCCTTTCGAAAATCCGACACTTCCACGATGTAGAGAACCCTTCAATTAGCCTAGTTCCCAATTTAATTTGAATTTGGTGAAGAACTCAAGTGGATTTGAACGGGAGTGAGGGAGGCCGATGGGTTCGATTTCTAGGGTCGGGATAGAACCGGAAGGGAAGGAGAAGGAGAAGAAGGAAATGATGGGGCCCTTTCCTCTTCGGTTGGGAGCGAACGGGAGAAGGAGGAGAAGGAGAAGAGGGGGCCGGGGTTTTTCTTTCTTCTTCCTTTTTTTTTTTTTTTGGGGTCGGGAAAGAAAGAAACGGGAGAAGAAGAGGAGGAAGGAAGGAGAGAGATAAGGGGGGGGGGGGGGTTGTAAAAATATAATAATATAATAATTAAATAAAGGCTATTAGCAAATAAACCCCCAATACCCTAAAATATTTCAAATAAACACCAACTTTATACTTTAATAATACTAATAACACAAAATACATTAAAAACGACTTTGTAATAATCCGTATAAAATAATTTCATTTTCGAAAATAATAATGATAAAATAAAGTAGACAATATATCTTATATTTCTCGATAAAAATAATTATTATCGGAAAATACATATTCGCGCGAAATTCTCAATCGCGCACACATTTCGATGCAAAATAGTCGTATGCTATTTTTCGGGTCGTTACATCAAGAAACTATGGTTATTTGAATATCGAGTTGTTTTTAAAGCAGTACGGATATAATACAAATGGATTTTTAATTGGGTTAGTGACAACCCGAGCCAGTGGCTCAGGTGGTCTTGGACTGCGGTTTGCTTCTCTGGTTTGCACAGTTCGAATCCCAGGATCAACACTTCTTTTTTAAAAATTCTCTAAAAACTAGTTAATAGCGAACCGAGAGTATTTATTACTCTCAGTCGCTATTATGTTGTGTTCGGCGACCGGCCTAGCGGTCTGAGCTCTGTGCTGTCTCGGTGCTGTGCCTGGTTCGATTCTTGGGATCGACATATACGAAAAAAATATTTTTTTGGGAGTTTTTGAAGTCCAAAAATTATGAAATAAATATGGTAATTCTCATAAAAATACAAGGAATTTTATAAGAGTGATTTGGGTATTATTTGAATGAAATACAATGTGGTTTGTGAACAAAAGGCATAATTAGAGCTTTGGTTATAAGATACATACTTATGGAATTTATAACTTATAAAGATTAAGTGAAATAGGTTATTATAAAGTAATTGGTAAAAATACTTCGTTGTGTGACGTGATATTATTTATTCTCACTTGTGAATATTGTGCAAAATATGAAGTATGAATGTTTATTAGTGATATTATGAAGTTGCATGAGTTCATGTATGAGTATGGAATTAAAATCATGATTTATGAAGGAAAAAGAAATTGTTGGCTATAAATATGAATTTTATGAGTTAAAAGTATTCATTATAGACTTGTGAACAAAGTGTAATCATGAATTGAAAGAGAACATACATGTGAGTTTGAGAACTCGACATGGAAATTGTTATGAATTGAAGATTGTGAAATGAAATTTGAAATAGAGTAGCTAAGTCTCCCCGGCATTGAGAAAAATGAATTGAGATGAAATTAGACCAAGGTTGGTCATGATGAACAAATGAATAAGTCCGGTTGATGGAGAGGCTAACTCTAGAGATTATTTTGTTCATGATTTTTAAATAAAACTAAGGATTAGTACATAGTGAAGAGGTGATGAAAGTAGAAGAAAAACACGGGTATGGGGGCCAACGGATTTGCGGCGAGAGGGTATTCACAGGTCCTTCACGATGCGTCGTGACAAGGCGTGGATATGGCTCCCGAGTACCGTCCCGGTGGCGACGCTCGTGGGATGTTCGAGTGGCTATGGGTGGTGCCATTGTTCCATGGCGGAGGCTGAATTGTCCATAGGTTGCCTGCTCGATGCGTCGTGACAGTGCGTGGGATTCCCCTCCAGGCTGCCTGGACATGGGCTCATAGATCATAGGACATCTAGGACACTACCGTAGTTACAGTAGTAGACTAAGACATAACGGGGGATTGAACCCTATTAAGATGAAGAACGAATAAGGGCTTGCCCTCGGACCTATGTAGTATGGGATGCATAGAATCCGAACAAGTGCGCATTAGTGTCATGTAACATAAATAAATGCATTAAGGATTAAGTGCACAATCACAACACGACATCAATAGGGTAGTCCCTTTAGTTTGAATGTGACAAGTTTGTGTTTGCTAAATATGAAAAGTTAAGTTATACTATTTCCGGCATAGAGAGGATGGCCGTGTATAATGTTCGTCGGTTGAATAAACTGACGTACCCACAGTCTTATATGCAGGTAAATATCATGTTAAAGAGTAAAGAGGATGGATGCTTAAAGATTACATTATGCTGTTGTATTTGTATCAAATTGTTGTATTTTACTTCCGCTGTGCAAAAGAAAGATGTAATTATGATGTAATCTCTGATGTATGATGAAAAGTTTTAATTTCCCTGTAAAATTGTACTAAAGAAAGTGAAAAGATCCTGTAGAACATCTCGAATTCAGTGTATTTGGGATTCGGGGCGTTACAATGGCATACGTACCTATAGCATCCTCAGTTCACAGTGAACCCATTTTGGTCAAAAAAACATGCCAAGATGTCAATCAGATGCATGAAATAAGCTTCACTAACAGTAAAAGAAGATGAGGATGCTAGCAGCATACTTAGTTTGGAAGTGAACCCATTTTATGTTAAAAAATCATGCCAAAGATGGCAATCAGCTTCATTAACAGTATCTGAAAATGAAAATTTCCATTATCTGAGCATATATGTTGCTCTACTAATTCTTTAGCCCAACTAATTCTAAAACCCAATTGTTGTACATATCCGGAGGATTTTGGCATACGTCCTTATAACATCCTCAGTTCACAGTGAACCCATTTTGGTCAAAAAAACATGCCAAGATGACAATCAGATGCATGAGATAAGCTTCACTAACAGTAAAAGAAGATGAGGATGCTGGCAGCATACTTAGTTTGGAAGTGAACCCATTTTATGTTAAAAAATCATGCCAAAGATGGCAATCAGCTTCATTAACAGTATCTGAAAATAAAAATTTCCATTATCTGAGCATATATGTTGCTCTATTAATTCTTTAGCCTAACTAAATCTAAAACCCAATTGTTTTACATATCCGGAGGATTTTGGCATACGTCCTTATAGCATCCTCAGTTCACGGTGAACCCATTTTGGTCAATAAAACATGCCAAGATGTCAATCAGATGCATGAAATTAGCTTCACTAACAGTAAAAGAAGATGAGACATCAGCAACAACAGCAACAACAGCAAGAGGGAACCAAATATAGAACAATTGGGTTTTGAATGGAGATTGTAGTCATAGATCAATTCTTCATTGAAGAAAAATACGAATAGGGCTCATATCAAGTGTAGTTTTAAGGAATTGTCATCGTGGAAGGAAACCAAATATAGAAGACAGAAAGAGGAATGGTAGAGAATGAGGATACACCAGGCTAACATAGCGGCATTTTCCTCATCTCTCTCTCATCTCTTCTTTCCCTTCAGCACACGAACACATAGAGACATCAGCAACAATAGCAAGAGCGACAAGAACAACAATAATAATAAATTATTATGAACAAGATGTCTCTATATGGGTTTCCAGATCTCCACTCCAACTCGTCTCTTTCTAATCACAACCCAATTAAGAACAGTTGTTCACAGTCACTGTTAAAGAAACATATATGCTCAGATAATGGAAATTTTCATTTTCAGATACTGTTAAAGAAGCTGATTTCATGCATCTGATTGCCATCTTTGGCATGATTTTTTAACCAAAATGGGTTCACTTCCAAACTAAGTATGCTGCTAGCATACCATAATCCTCCAAATAAGTACAACAACACGGCTGAACAAACCTTGTTTGCAGGTCATACAATGTCTTCTATACCATGTTATGTGCCAAAGTGGGGTTGGTCATACAATGCATGAACGACACGTATTAGTTGGTTGTGAGTATGCAATAGGGTGCAGCTATGAACAAGGCTCATATCAAGTGTAGTATTACGGACTGTCATCGTGGAAGGAAACCAATTTAATATAGAAGCTATATATGGAGCCAGAAAGAGGGATGGTAGAGAATGAGGATACACCAGGCTAACATAGCGGCATTTTCCTCAACTCTCTCTCATCCCTTCATTCTCTTCAACACACGCACACAAAGAGACATCAGCAACAACAGCAAGAGGAGGTTGGTCCAACAATAAGTATAGATTATAATAAACGAGATGTCTCTATTTGGGTTTCCAGATCTCCACTCCAGCCCTTTCTTTCTAATCATAGCCCACTTAAGAAACATAGACGAAATGCTTATAGATGACAGCCACAATGCAGACTCACAAACACTAGTGCGTGTCTTTCATGCATTCAAGACCATAATCTCTTTAAAAATACCAATTTAAGGACTTACCGATGTTTTTTGACAGTGGGCGGCGTGCTACCCTCACCCTCATATGTTTGACTGCCACTATTATTTAGTGGCTGCTCATCCCCATGGCTCTCGTTGCCATCATTTATATTTACCCTCTTTCCACGCCTTGGCATGTTGTACCTGTCAAGGATTCAATAACTTCCTTAAAGATGCAAATTTAATTAATAACATGTTTATAATAACTATCATAAAATTTGTACTTTAGTAGGATTAACAAACCAACATAATTATAAAAAAATTAAAAAAATGAGATTTGTAACAAATTAAATTACAATGATAGTTTGGTTCAAATGACACTAAGCATAGTTTAATGTAAATAATACCAAGCAGTAGAAAATAGAAAGATAATTAAACCGGTGTATTAAATTCAAAATGAACATGTTCGGAATTACAGACATAATATTACAACAAGATTTAAGACACGAAAATTACAGACATATAATATTGAGATTGAAAATCAAGTAAACTACAATACGACATCTTCCAATACATCGCCCTCTTCTCCATCCTTGCGGAGCCAAGTCCCGCAAATTCCAACGTCGGTTGTGTTTACATCAAACACAGGAAACTCAGAAGCAATGTAACTGTTCATGACTTCATCGTCTTCATCTTCTGAAGTATCGCCCAGTTGGAATACATCTCTTGGTTGCATAGTGAGAGCCACATACGATTTTGGCAGGGTTGGATCTTCAATGTAGAACACTTGTTGCACTTGGGATGGAAATACAAATGGATCATGGCTAATGTGTGTACCGATGTGAATCAATTTTGAGAAGTTTACAATTGTGAAGCCAAGCTTATCCTTATTGTTAGCAAAATTCCTATCAAACTCAGCCCAATCCCCACGAAATAAGACAACACGAAAATGACCAAAATAATTCAACTCAATGATATCCGTAAGCACTCCATAGTAGTCGAGATCTCTATCTACAGGCCTCGTGTCCGATTTGGAAGCATAACTTCTAGTCTTAGACGTCACTACCATTCCACTATTTTGAGACTTCAAATTACATTCACGATCCTTAGTACGAAATCTAAAACCATTGAATATGTATCCTCCGTATCTTTTGACCATCTGATAGGGACCTTTGGCAAGTACTTGTATTTCAGATGACGCACCTTCAGGACCCAAAGAATATACCTATTAATTTTGCGCAAATCGTTTCAGCACCATAGAAAATATAGATATAATGAAGATTAACTTGCATAACTGTAATTCACCTACATGAGATTCAAACCACTTATGAAATTTTTCATTCATCAACTTGTTTTGTTCACGTGGTGGTAGTCTTCTTGGTCTAGCCCTTTGTTTGATGTCCCTGACAAATTCGCTAAAAAACAAGCAATTGAAATAAGGAATAACAAAAGTAAGTTAATATCGAACTCCACGGTTTTCACTGTATTCGATTTAAATTCAAAAGCAACTTACTTTCGAAATGGTTCCACTGATGCATGGTGGTCTAGCACATATCGATGTGCCTGTTCCCACGCTAAGTTATCTAGTTCAAATGCATCAACTTTACCAACAGTAGTGCCAGCGGTATCAAAAAGATATTGAGCACCATCAAGGTTGGAAATATCTGGATTTCTACGTGGTCTACTCGAAGATGTCTCCACACCCGGCAAATACCTGGAAAAAAAATGTGAGCACTCCTCTGATAGATATCCCTGAGCTATTAACCCTTCAGGATATGCTTTATTTTTCACATAACCCTTTAGCCGGTATAGGTACCTGAACATGTACAATTAATGAATTAGAGCGGATTAGGGGATTAAAAGAAATGAGCTTTTGAAAATTCAATTTCGTAAGATGAATGAATTCTTTTACCTCTCAATGGGGTACATCCACCGATAGTGAACAGGACCGCCGATTCTGGCTTCACCAGCAAGGTGGATTATCAAGTGAATCATTATAGTGAAGAACGATGGAGGAAATATCATCTCCATTTTACTAAGTGTCAATGCCGCCTGCTGCTCCAATTGGTCAATATCTTCAACACGAAGCATTCTTGAGCAAATACCTTTATATATGCTATAAAGATCTTTCAGGACAGTAGTGACTTGCTCACACATTGAAGACCTTAGGGCCACAGGAAGGAGATCCTGCATTAGGATGTGGTAGTCGTGTGACTTTAGACCCTGAAGCCTCTTCTCTTTAAAGTTGACACATCTTGCCATGTTAGAAGAATAGCCATCAGGAACTTTAAGTTCCAGTAGTACTTTGCAAAACAATTCCAACTCCGATTTTGACATTGAATAGATTGCAGGAGGTAGGAGTACTTTCCCGTTCGGTAATTCTTCTGGGTGCAACTCATGTCGGATGCCCATTGACTTCAAATCAAGTCGGCTCTTGAGATTGTCCTTTGTCTTTCGGTCATCTCCCATAACTGTTCCTATACAATTTTCACCAATATTTTTTCCGATATGCATCACATCTAAATTATGTCGCAATAAGTTGAATTTCCAATACGGCAACTTGAAGAAAATACTCTTCTTCTTCCATGCACCTAAACTCGTCATGTTTTGATCCTCATCTTCGCCACATAGATCGGTCTCCTCACCTTGCTCCGGCCTTGCCCTTTTCTTGCCCTTTGTCCTGACTTCTGGTTCTTTTCCATATTTGAATTGATGACCATCTACCCGCCTCAAAATATCTGAACCAGAAGAAGACCCAGGAGCATGTTCCCACTCGTCGGTACCATCAAATGTCGCTGTCTCTGCCCGAAATATATGTGTGTCAGGCAACCATCTCCTATGACCCATATAGCAAAACTTTCTGCCATTGTACAACCACCTTGAACTAGTTTGGTCAGCACAACATGGACATGCATAACGTCCTTTAGTACTATATCCAGATAAATTTGCATATGCTGGAAAATCATTGATTGTCCAAGACAACACGGCCCGAAGAGAAAATATTTCTTTAGCCACAGCATCATAGGTTGGAACACCCACCCACAACTTCTGAAGTTCATCTATTAACGGTTGTAGGTACACATCTATATCATTTCCAGGACCTTTCGGTCCAGGAACTATCATGGACAAAATAAATGAGGACTGCTTCACGCATTTCCAAGGTGGCAAATTGTATGGTATTAACACAACCGGCCATATGCTGTATGTACTACTCATTTGCCTGAAAGGGTTGAAACCATCACTAGCTAGTCCAAGTCTCACATTCCGAGGATCTTCCGCAAAATCAGGATATCTTTCATCAAATTTTTTTCAAGATTGAGAATCAGCAGGATGTCTAAGAATCCCATCATTAGTGCGACCTTCAGCATGCCATTTCATATCAGAAGAAGTTTTCGTAGACATAAACAACCTTTGTAGCCTAGGAATCAGAGGAAAGTAACGCAGTATTTTGGCAGGCTTCTTTTTCCTACTTCGCTTAGTAGATCCACTGGCTCCCTCGTTTTGATTTGGTCTTTCTTTCCATTTCGAAGAACCACACACTTTGCAATTCTCCAGACTTTCCTTACCACTCGTGAAAAGCTTACAGTCATTTGGACATGCTGCTATCTTCTCATACCCTAGATCGAAAGAACTTAGGAATTTTTTTATTTTATAGGCTGAGTTTGGAATACAGATTTCAGGAAATGCTTCATTCAACAATTCAAGTAGCATAGTGAAGGACTTAGCAGACCACCCATTTAAACATTTAATCTGAAATAGTCTGACAATGAATGAGAATTTAGAGAATTTGGTGCAATCGCGGTACAACGGAGTACTAGCATCTTCAAGTAACTTAGCGAAGGATTCTTGCTGCTTATTATTTTCAGTGGCGGGGCCAGGCATTCCCTCGTCCACCCCACCACCAATCTGGTTTGTTTCTGTTGACTCATTGTGAACTTGGGTTGTTGGGTTATTGGTGTGGAAAGGAACATTATGAATCCCCATGGCATCTTGCAACAAAGCATGCATCTCATCGGAAACGCTTAAGTCTTCGTTCACTAAGGGCTCAGCTTCATTTTCTAATACAACCGGACGAACAGGAGCTGACGTATGATCCTCTCCATGACAAAACCACCTTGTGTACCCTTGAAGAAAACCGTTGACAACCAAGTGTGTATGTACTACGTCACATGTCCTCAAATTACAATTTGTACACCGGAGGCATGGACAAAGGATTAGGTTGGGATCACGGGAATGCCGTTTGGCAAAGATAATAAAATCTTTAATACCATCACAGTACTCCTTGGATAATCGTGGTTTACTAATCCAACTTCTATCCATTATAACAATAGCACACAATCTGAAATTAAAATTTGATATATTAAATAGTAATAACAGTAAAAGGCTTTTTGTATATTAAATTTCACCTTTTTGAAAACCATCCCTAGCTGCAAATAAATAAACGATATAATCCTTAACTGTAAAATAAAAAAATTGTGGTTCTAAAAAATGTACAAAAAAAATTAAAACTTAACACAATCTACTCTATTCACATAACCCTAAACTACCTTTTGTGGAAATTATCACAACCACCTAAGTGGGTTTTTAATCGCACACCCTGTGTTCGAGTGTAAAAAAAAATCGACTATAGTCTCCCCTATATTTGGCTTTCCGTTCAAGGAGATGATGATGGTAAAGGGTATTTTGCTGAGGAAGCGGAATCAGACGAATAATGAGCGCATCGTGCTGTAACTACGGTAACAAGAAGATCTGATGACTCATGAACTATTATGTTCATGGCTACTAATAATCACTTACTTATCTCATAATAATAATAATATTAATAATAATAATAATAATAATAATAATAATAATAATAATAATAATAATACTAAACAAAAGAAACTAATATGGCTATTAATAAGTTTTTCTAAAATAATTCTTCATCCCAACTAAATCATTGATGTTTGTAGCGCCAAAAGAAACCTGCACAAGGTTTGTTCAGCCCAATTCTTGTACAGATTTGGAGGATTTTGGTAAAAAACATGCCAAGATGCCAATCAGATGCATGAAATCAGCTTCATTAACAGTAAAAGAAAAATGATAATGTCCAGTATGTAAGCATATATTTTTCACAGTGAACCAATTGTTGTACATATCTGGAGGATTTTGGCATACAGCTATAGCATCCTCAGTTCACAGTGAACCCATTTTGGTCAAAAAAACATGCCAAGATGACAATCAGATGCATGGGATAAGCTTCATTAACAGTAAAAGAAGATGAGGATGCTAGCAGCATACTTAGTTTGGAAGTGTACCCATTTTTTGTTAAAAAATCATGCCAAAGATGGCAATCAGCTTCCTTAACAGTATCGGAAAATGAAAATATCCATTATCTGAGCATATATGTTGCTCTACTAATTCTTTAGCCCAACTAAATCTAAAACCCAATTGTTGTGCATATCCAGAGGATTTTGGCATACGTACCTATAGCATCCTCAGTTCACAGTGAACCCATTTTGGTCAAAAAAACATGCCAAGATGACAATCAGATGCATGGGAGAAGCTTCACTAACAGTAAAAGAAGATGAGGATGCTAGCAGCATACTTAGTTTGGAAGTGAACCCATTTTATGTTAAAAAATCATGCCTAAGATGGCAATCAGCTTCTCTAACAGTATCTAAAAATGAAAATTTCCATTATCTGAGCATATATGTTGCTCTACTAATTCTTTAGCCCAACTAAATCTAAAACCCAATTGTTGTACATATCCGGAGGATTTTGGCATACGTACCTATAGCATCCTCAGTTCACAGTGAACCCATTTTGGTCAAAAAAACATGCCAAGATGACAATCAAATGCATGAAAATAAGCTTCACTAACAGTAAAAGAAGATGAGGATGTTAGCAGCATACTTAGTTTGGAAGTGAACCCATTTTATGTTAAAAAATCATGCCTAAGATGGCAATCAGGTTCTCTAACAGTATCTGAAAATGAAAATTTCCATTATCTGAGCATATATGTTGCTCTACTAATTCTTTAGCCCAACTAAATCTAAAACCCAATTGTTGTGCATATCCGGAGGATTTTGGCATACAGCTATACCATCCTCAGTTCACAGTGAACCCATTTTGGTCAAAAAAACATGCCAAGCTGACAATCAGATGCATGAAATAAGCTTCACTATCAGTAAAAGAAGAAGAGGATGCTAGCAGCATACTTAGTTTGGAAGTGAACCCATTTTATGTTAAAAAATCATGCCTAAGATGGCAATCAGCTTCATTAACAGTATCGGAAAATGAAAATATCCATTATCTGAGCATATATGTTGCTCTACTAATTCTTTAGCCCAACTAAATCTAAAACCCAATTGTTGTGCATATCCGGAGGATTTTGGCATACGTACCTATAGCATCATCAGTTCACAGTGAACCCATTTTGGTCAAAAAAACATGCCAAGATGACAATCAGATGCATGAGATAAGCTTCATTAACAGTAAAAGAAAATGAGGATGCTAGCAGCATACTTAGTTTGGAAGTGTACCCATTTTTTATTAAAAAATCATGCCAAAGATGGCAATCAGCTTCATTAACAGTATCTGAAAATGAAAATTTCCATTATCTGAGCATATATGTTGCTCTACTAATTCTTTAGCCCAACTAAATCTAAAACCCAATTGTTGTACATATCCGGAGGATTTTGGCATACAGCTATACCATCCTCAGTTCACAGTGAACCCATTTTGGTCAAAAAAACATGCCAAGATGACAATCAGATGCAAGAAATAAGCTTCATTAACAGTAAAAGAAGATGAAAATTTCCAGTATCTAAGCATATATTTTTCTATTCATTCTTCATCCCAACTAAACCATTCATGTTAAGGAAATCAAGGTGCATAATCTGAAAAAAAAACATGCTTTTTTTGAAAAATAAGGGAAATCAAGAGATGATACCGAAGAGAGAGAGAGAGAGCAGGGCGACGAGCGCGGGGGCGTAGGAGATAGAGAGAGAGCGGGGCAACACGGTGATTTCCGATCGTCGATTCACCTCCAAATAGAGAGGGGGAGGAAGGAAATCGAAAATGACGAAGGGAAGAAGGGACGACGACGAAAGGTCGAAGGCTGTCGAAGAGGACGAAGCGGCGGAGGCAAACGCGCGGGAAGTAGAGCGAGGAAGGAGGGAAAACGAAGCGCCCCCTTTTTTTTGGGTTTGGGAAAATGGCGAGCGAAAGATTAGGGTTCGCGGGATTTATCGCAGCTTATTCACCGGCATTTTAATTAGAAACGCCGGTGAATGTATTGGTATATTCACCGGCGTTTCGTATTAAAACGCCGGTGAATAATACACTTCACCGGCGTTTTTAAATAAAACGCCGGTGAGTACGAAGATTGACCGGCGGTTTAAAGCGACCGCCGGTGTATAACCTTCCCATCTGGCGCCCCATTCCTATTCGCTCCCTACCCCGGCGCTACTAGTAAAACGCCGGGGAATATTCGCCGGTAAATCGAGTATCCTTTGTAGTGCGAGGAGGTTGGGGACAGTCGAAGCCAAAAATTATTCATAAAAGGGGCAAATATCAAAAGGGAATATAATCCAAAATGTAACGCTCGTAAGGAACTAATACAATTGAATTCATGTAGCCAGTTCCAAATTTTTGGGATAAACATAGTTGTTGTTTTTGTTGTTGCAAGGAACTAATGCAACTCACCCCAACCCTCGTCGAGTTGGGTCTTCATTACTTGAAAATAGTCCCCATTTGTTTCATTATCCATACTACAAATTAAATAGTGTTTTCATGTAAATTATCTTACTCGGTCACTCATGCTTTGTCTTCATAAGCCTACAAGCAGAATATGAGGAGATAAAATTTGAGTTCAAGGCAAAAGAATTTCTCATAAGAAATAATAATAACAATAATAAGTTTTTTTTAAATTTTTTTTTAAATTTTAATTATTTTTTTTGGATAAAGAGATGATCCATGTCTTCATTAATGATGATTAACGAAACCAAGTAGTACAGAATAACATCCAAAACGGGAGCTTAACTCTCCCTTAGTATAACCTCTGAAATAGTACTAGATAGTCAACATAAAGTAACAACATTAATGCATCAAGTAAATCAAAAGCTGTAGATGGACAACGTCCCCTAGTGAGTCTTGAGATGTGCTCTCCCCTCGATGGTTTGGTGGTCTACTCATCGTTGTTCATCTTCAACCTTTTCCTTGTTCCCGCATATCCTTTCCAATCATGAATGAGAAGGAAAATTTTATGCAATGAAGTTGAGAGTCTATAATTAATATTTCGAAAGCATAAGTCGTTTCGGTCTAGCCATAGACTCCACATGGTTGCCGCTACTGCTATCTCCCAGACCCGTTTGTCTTCTATTCTTAATTAGGTTCTCCCTCCAAATACCCCAAATGTCTGAACTAGAGCTAGGACACCGTACACATTCAAATCCCCTACAAACTATTTCCCATGTGAGAGCCGCCTTTTGCCACTTGAAAAATATGTGTGTGCTATCCTCCTCCGCGTCCAAACAACTAGCACATCTAATGCAGATTTGCATATTTCTTTTCCTAAGATTTACTTTGGATAGAATAACGCCGTTATGCACCAACCAGCTAAAGACTCTGACTTTTAGAGGCGCATGGGTTCCCCAGATGATGTTTTCCACATTACATCTAAGGCCCCTGTCGTTAAGCCATTTGTATATTGATGCCACTGAGAAAGTTTTTGAATCTTCGATATTCCACCATCTTTCATCGCTACCGTTGCTCGTTTGACCTCTCTCCGCTTGGATGAACCTATTTAGCTCTTCAAACAGGGTGATGCTCTCATACGGGGAACCTATTTAGTTCCCCAATAATAAGTTGACAATATCAAAATAATAGGATAGGCAATTAAATATTTAAATTCAAAAACTATGCAGCAAATTAAATTAAGTCACATAAGATTTTCTAAAATTAAATGACTACAGCCAAAGGTAAAATGCACAAAAAGAAATGGGTAAATTTCAGATACCCTGAGTTTTTTAAGTTTGGCAGATAACCATACCCACACTATAACAAAAGAGGCCTAACCCAGCGAATCTACACCGGCATTTTGGTAGAAACGCCAGGCAGAACACAAGAAGTAGAAAGAAAAAAAAAACACAACTCTACTCTGGCAATTGTAGCGTTGTTACTTGAAAACGCCGGTATAGATTTACGGATAGAAATATCCCCCCCCCCCAGCGCCCTTTCCCTCTCTCTTTGTATCTCTACCATTTTACTTTTTCCCAAACAAATTTTCACTTTCAATCCATCGCCGTCGCCGTCCCCGTCCCCCGTCCCCCGTCGTCGCTCCTTCCCCCATCTCCGCCACCCGCCCCCTTCGGCGCCGCCTTCCCCGTCCCCCTCCCCGTCCTCCATACTGAGAATCCGACCCGCTTCAGCCTTAAAACCCTAGTTCCTCCTCTCTTCTCCCTAATCTCCCTTCTTTCAATCTCAACCCCAATTCTCAGTGCTTTAAATTCCGAGCTCGAGTAAAACCATAATCCCCAGCTTTCACAGCATCTCCATTTCTCAAAGAGGTAAATTTTGCTTTGGTGAATTTCGTTTTTGCCCACAACCTGTTTGATGTAATGGGTGTTGGAAGATAAAAATCTCATTTTTTTGATTTATTATTAATTTGTTACAGGTCCCGTCGGAGGTCGATCGTGGGTGGGTGGAGGAGGTGGCTCGCGCCCAGTGCGAGTCACAGCCATGCTGTAAGCTACCTACAGAAGAAGAAGGAAATGGGGGAAAAAGAGTGAAGAGGATTAGAGTGAAGAGAATTGAAGAGAAGGATAAGGCTTAGAACAAAATTATCATATCATTCATTCATTCATCCCCTCGTCCTTATAAAGCAGATCGAGGGGGAAGCATCTACAGCGCAATTTTCATAAAGCAAGAAAAAGAAGAGCATCTACAGCCTGTACTGTAGCTATCGCTGGCACCCAATAACAGCTGGCCACCTGTGTGACCGTTAGCTAAAGTCAGGGACCGCAACGCAAAAGTGCAGTCATTTATTCATAAAACCCCAGAGAAGAAAGATAATAACTCTTGGACTGATACGTAAGGGAAAAGGACTGATACGCAATCTTCTTCATCCCCGCTGCATTTGAGGATCTGTGACATTCCTCCCACCTTGAAAAGGAGCTTCCAGAGTTGATCGAAACTTAGGGAAGCGACGATGGATGTTCCAAAACTCCTCCCACGTCGCCTCCTCCTTGGTCTTCCCTCTCCATTGGACTAGGATCTCAGCCACAGCAACTCGTCCTTTACCGACCATTCTTCGGTCTAGGACTTGTACAGGTTGGAGTTCCGCTTCTTGGAAGTAAGTAGGGCAAGTGGATGCGAGGGTGTGCTTGCTTCCCAAATGAGCTCGAAGCTGCGAGACGTGGAAGACGTTGTGAATTTTGGCCTCCGGGGGTAGTGATAGTTTGTAGGCAACTTCTCCAACCTTCTCCGAAATTTGGTATGGCCCAAAATAGAGGTGTGAGAGCTTGTGAATACGCCTTCCTCCTACTGAGATCTGTTTGTATGGCTGCAGCTTAAGGTAGACGGAGTCGCCCACTTCATAGACCTTCTCCTTTCTTCTCTTATCAGCGTAGAGTCTCATCCGCTCTTGAGCCTTCTTCAGATTGTCATTGAGTAACTTTAGAGTAGTCTCCCTATCTAACAGACATTCATCTACTTCGGGGGAGCTTGCAGTCTTCGGAATGTAGCTGAGAAGGGTTGGTGGTGGTTTCCCGTACAGGATTTGGTAAGGAGACAGCTTCGTAGCGCTATGGGTACTGGTGTTATACCAGTATTCCGCCCAAGGAAGAACATTAACCCAGCTTGAGGGTTTGTAAGCGCAAAAACAACGCAAGTATGTTTCTAGAGTTTTGTTCACAATTTCCGATTGCCCGTCGGTTTGGGGGTGGAACGATGTACTCAAACAGAGCTGCGTTCCTTGTGCGGAGAAGATACTTTGCCAAAAGGAGCTAGTGAAAATTGGGTCCCTGTCGCTGACGATGGTGGTGGGTACTCCGTAGAGCTTGATGACGTTTTGGACTAAGAGGTCGGCGATGGCTTTGGCGGTGTAAGGATGGGACAGGGGAATGAAGTGCGCATATTTAGAGAACCTATCGACCACTACCAAGATGGTCGATTTTCCCCAACTGAGGGGCAACCCTTCGACGAAGTCCATACTGATGTCTTTCCAAACTTCGGATGGAATTGGGAGGGGTTGTAGCAGACCAGAGGGTGCTAGGTTGTTATGTTTACAGCGCTGACAAGTATCACACTCCCTCACATAGGCCTTCAACCTTCCTTTCATCCCCGACCAATAGGCGATCTGCTTTAACCTTGACCACGTCTTCTCATAGCCGGAATGCCCCCCTTGGGGAGAGTCATGGCAAACGTGCAGTAGTTGGGAGATCACCGATGAGTTTGGGTTCAAAATAACTCTTCCCTTGTAGAAGTAGACCCCATGTCGATAGCTATAGTTTGGGTTTTCTCCTTTATCTAGTTTGCTTTGTATCTCGGCATAGAATGGATCTTCTTGCACCTCCTTCTTCAATGCATTAAGCCACTCTGGTTGCACCACTGTAATGGTTTGCACTTGCGCCTCCTCAAAAGCCCTCGACAGCCCATTCGCTCCTTTATTCTCCTTGCCCTTCTTGTACTCTACTATGAATCTGTATCCATGGAGCTTCCAGAGCCAAGTGTGCTGTGCTTCTGTGTCTAGACGCTGCTCAAGCAAGTGTTTGAGTGGCTTGTGGTCGGTCTTGATCACAAATTCCCCTCCGAGCAAGTAATGCCTCCACTTCTTGACGGCGAGAAGAATGGCCAGCATCTCCTTCTCATAAGTAGAAATGTACCTATTTCTTCCCTTTAGCTCCTTACTGAGATAGGCAATCGGATGCTTATTTTGCATCAAAACAGCTCCGACCCCTGTTCCCGCCGCGTCACACTCCAAGACGAACCTTTCACTGAAATTGGGTAAGGCTAATACTGGAGGGGTTGTGAGTGCCAACTTCAGGGCTTCAAACGATTTCTGCGCTTCCGAAGACCATTGGAATTGTCCCTTCTTAGTCAGTGCAACCATTGGAGCTGCTAGCGTTGCATACCGGTGGATGAATTTGCGATAATATCCCGCCAAGCCCAAGAATCCCCTCACAGCTCTTACTGACTTGGGCGTAGGCCACTGATTGATCGCATCAATCTTAGTGAGATCAACTGCGACTCCTGCTTCCGATATAACATGTCCTAAATAGGACACTGAGCTTACCCCGAAGACACATTTACTCAACTTCGCACACAGCGAGTTCGAAAGCAGGATTTGTAGCACCACCTTCAAATGCTGACAATGCTCCTCATGGGATCTACTATACACAAGAATGTCGTCAAAAAAGACAAGCACAAATTTCCTCAAGTGGGGTTTAAATACCTCGTTCATCAGTGATTGGAAGGTTGCGGGTGCATTCGTGAGGCCGAACGGCATAACCAAGTACTCGTAATGTCCTTCGTGAGTTTTGAAAGCCGTCTTGTGGATGTCCTCAGGTTTCATACGTATCTGATGGTATCCGCTTCTCAAGTCTAGCTTGCTAAACACCCTGGACCCATGTAGCTCATCCAACAATTCGTCGATCACAGGAATGGGGTATTTGTCTTTAATGGTGATCTTGTTGAGTGCTCTGTAGTCGACGCAAAGTCGCCAAGTGCCATCCGCCTTCTTTACCATCACCACAGGAGACGCATACGAGCTGCAACTAGGTCTTATCACTCCCGTTTGAAGCATTTCGACTATGAGTTTCTCGATTTCATTCTTCTGGTTCCATGGGTGCTTGTAGGGTCTTTGATTGATGGGTTGGTGGTGAGGGAGGAGGGGTATGCAGTGATCTTGGGGTCTGGAGGGTGGTAAGGTAGAGGGCTCTTGGAACACTGCGTCAAATTGCTTGAGCACTTCTGAGATTTCAGGATTATGGCAGTTGTGGTTGGTGGCCTCACTATCGGAGGTGAATGCTGTGGAAACTTGCAGCAAGATTCCTCTCTTGGTGTGCTCAAGTGTCTTTTGCATTGCCTTCGACTCCGCCATCTCCATGATGCTGCCTTGGACTCCCTGCAAGGTGATGACCCTCTCTCCTTCCTCATAACGCAATGTATGACTTCTGAAGTTCAACCAAATTCCTTCCTTAGTTCTCATCCATTGAGCCCCTAAGATAATTTGATTTGTTCTTAAGGGAAGAATATAGAATGGCCCTCGAATAGAAGCTCCCTGGCACATGAATTCCAACTCCTCGCAAACTCCTTCACAGTGGAGCTGACTGCCTCCTGCTATGGTGACTGAAAGTTGAGTTTGGTTGTTAACTTGCAACCTTGCTCTCTTGGCAACTTGTGAATCTACAAAATTATGAGTGGAACCAGTATCGAAGAGAGCGTAGACCACTTCATTACCCACAGTTCCCTTGAGACGAAGTGTCTGTGGCTCATCCATTCCAACGACAGCTCCCAAAGAGATAGTAGGGGGTGCAGTGGTAGGCAACACCACCTGCAGGCAATTTAGCTTACCCTCTGGTGTTTCTTCTGGGCTTATTGACTCTATGGAATCTGCCAGATGCCCCACACCCTCATCCGAACTCTTACAGGCCTCATCTTCCTCCAGTTCCCCTTCAATGAGCATGAGAGTGCGACCTTTGCATCTATGACCCCGGCTCCATTTCTCATCGCAGCGGAAGCACAGATTTTGTGCTTTCTTCTCTGCGATCATTCTATCAAACTGGGTTTGTCTCGTCCCTTCCACATCCATTTTCTTTGGTTCGAATGTGGAATTTCCTGGCTGCGCAGGTTTTGAGAGACTGGAGTTTGGGTTCACGAAGGGTTTGGTGAAGTTATTAAAGTGTCTTGCTGCCTTCCGTTGGCATCTAGCTATGGTCTCCCTGGCCACAGCTTCTCTGTAAGCCGCAGCTATCGATTGAGGATGCTTTAGTAGTACTTCCTGTTGGATGTCTTCCTTAAGCCCAGAGACGAAACAATCGATTAATACCGCCATGTCCATTGGTTTACTTAGATGACTGTATTTGAGGAACTCCCTATGATACTCCATCACTGTACCAGTTTGTTGCAACTTCATGAGGGTGGCTGTTGGATTTTGAAGCTCCATAGGTCCGAACTGCAGCATCATCTCACGTTTTAGCACTTCCCAAGTGACTTCTTCTGAGTTCTGTCTTTTGAACCACCTCCACCACATCAATGCATCGCTCCTCAAGAAATAGACGCTGAAGTTCACCTGGTGCTTCGCCTCTATTCCTTGAGTGTCGAAGTGATGTTCAAGATGGAAGAACCAATTACTAATGTTGCCCGTTCCATCATATAGGGGTATTTCTAACTTGGTGTGTTTGGGGAAGACTGGGTTGTGCCACTGAGGACTCAAGTTCCATTCACGACCAGGGTGATTGGATAGGTATTGGGGGTTGGGGATTTGTGTGTAAGAGGACTCTTCGTTTCTCTGCCATGGGGGAGGGGGGTGGTGGAGATTGGGAATCCATTCAGGACGAGGTAAGAGTGGAGGCAGAGTTCCTCTCTGGGGATGCGGTGTGACTGGTACTCCCTCTCTAGCATGTGAGTCTTTATCGGCGAGGCGACGCAGCAAGCTGCGGATGTCGTCGTTTTGGATCTGTAGGCCTGTAATCTGGTTTTGTAGACTTCCCATTGTGATCTCGAGGCTCTCTATTCTCTGGTTTTGATCGGATGGCTGTTGAAGTTCGACCTCCCGAAGGGGGGAACTTCGCGCCATCAGGCCTGGGGATCCGACTCTAGAGTTATCTCCGGAGTCAAGGATCGGTCGGCGCTCGATCAGGTTGTCGGAGTTAGATGGAGCCACTGGCTCTGATACCATTGTTACAGGTCCCGTCGGAGGTCGATCGTGGGTGGGTGGAGGAGGTGGCTCGCGCCCAGTGCGAGTCACAGCCATGCTGTAAGCTACCTACAGAAGAAGAAGGAAATGGGGGAAAAAGAGTGAAGAGGATTAGAGTGAAGAGAATTGAAGAGAAGGATAAGGCTTAGAACAAAATTATCATATCATTCATTCATTCATCCCCTCGTCCTTATAAAGCAGATCGAGGGGGAAGCATCTACAGCGCAATTTTCATAAAGCAAGAAAAAGAAGAGCATCTACAGCCTGTACTGTAGCTATCGCTGGCACCCAATAACAGCTGGCCACCTGTGTGACCGTTAGCTAAAGTCAGGGACCGCAACGCAAAAGTGCAGTCATTTATTCATAAAACCCCAGAGAAGAAAGATAATAACTCTTGGACTGATACGTAAGGGAAAAGGACTGATACGCAATCTTCTTCATCCCCGCTGCATTTGAGGATCTGTGACATAATTATAGTTTATTATTCGATTTAATGTTCTTCTGTAGTTGGGAATTGGTAGGTTTGTAATTTGGGATAGTGAAATATTGATGGAAAAGTTGGGTTAAGTTTTTTCATGTGTTTATTTGTTGGTAAACATAATTGGGGAGTTGATGAATTTGTCTGAGAATTATAGTGTTTAAGTCTATGAAGGTGAATTATGTTGTAGGCAATGTAAGTTTAGGTGATTAGATGATTTTTGGATCAAAGAAAGAACAAAAAAGGATAAGATAAAAGAGAAACATGATATTCAAAAATGTTCACAGTATTGCAACAGTAGAAAAAACTCAATGATATGCTTGAGTATTACCATGCTTTCTAGTCATATGATTATAGCTTTAATGTTTTGATCAGCATAAATGTTCGGTTATTGCCTTTCATGTACGATATCCTACTAACTGCTCACTATTTGGAAAAGTGCTGATTTACAAACACATTATTGTATAATAAAACAAATAAACAAAAGTTCTTTTAGCTGGACGAGAGTGAAAGAACCGGATATTTTATTATTGTTATTGTATACAAACAATTTCTTATGAAAAATGAAACACTCATATATATATAACAAAAACGAGATATCTTTTTAGCATTAATGCATACACGTTCACATTTAGTATGACAAAAACCATATATTTTTTTTAGCATTAATGCATACGTGTTCACATTTTATATGATGACAATAGAGATGAACTGCACCATATAGCACTAACTAATTGAAACAACTATATAAAGGAAGCTATTCTCAGCAAAAAGATGGTAAAACAAAACTCATCCCAAGTATCAAATTTTCTCCAGTGGCTTATAATACAAGAAAGACACTTGGTTATCCTAAACATTCATGAGAATATCGGAACATAACAGTAATATCCAGTGTGCACTTTCAACAGATTTATTGTCTATCACCACAAATCTATCAAGTGATAACTCACATCTTTAGTACTCTTAGCAGGAAATACTCTATGTCAAATATGTGATGTGTTGACCGCCACAACACAACAGATATGGCCAAGGATAAAGGCAAACTCGTTCTATAGGCTTTGCTACCCTAGTGTTCAGGTAAGTTTGAGATTTCATACCTTTTTTATTTCCTTTTTCTTTTATTTGCTTTTAACATCGTTATTATGATTTTCTTTTGGTATTTTGCTGTAACCCGTATCTGAAAACAACCTGTCCTAGACAGGAACCGATATTTGGTTACCCACAACCTGTCTTTTAATAAATTGATGAAGATGACTTGCAACGACAATGCAGCTACCGTCATTAGAATATTAATGATCAACTTATGAGGAATATAGAACTTTGGAATACAATGTCATTACGAGGATAATAATATTACGGGGAGCGCACACATTGTGTGCATTCTATCATACTGCGAGACATTAAATGATGCTCAAATGTGATTTTTTTGTTTGCATCAAGACCTACATGCTTTGGCAGTAATCATTCTTACTTTGACGGGGATTTTTGTATGATCTGATTATTTTTGGATGTGATAGATTTCCTTATGATCTTTACGTTATCTTTTATTCAAATTTGGGTTTGTGAGATTGGTTTGCTCATTTGTTGAGTTGGATCTGTTGATTAATTTATTTGGTAGTGCTTTATGTTTAATTAAGTTTGTAATTGCCGAGAGTTTGGAAAAATCTTCAATACATCTTCGCTATGTTCATCTTTAGTATTTTAACTTAAGGAGGTTTTCAGGCAACCTTATATGTATATGAAGCCTACATGCTTGCTGAATATGTACCTAAACCCTCAATCCATCTCATTTTCCAGGTACTAAGTTTACGACAAAGTCGCTAAAAAAATTATAAATCGCATTTTCCAGGTACTATTGAAATATTATAAATCGCTAAAAAAATAATCGCTTAGCCTCCGATTAGCGATTAATCGGGCGTAATCGGGGATTTTAACTGCTTAGCCTAGATATCAAGATTGAATACCTAGACTACTATCATAAGCCAATATTTATAGAATAAATACTGGTTTGGGTACTGAGTTCTCAACCCACTCAACCTGTTGTCCGATATCCATACAATTAGTACGTGTAACACACGTGTTACCAATAGAATAATATTACACATAATATAATTCATATAGTGAGAATATACCTATATATCTAACAAAAAATTCACGTGTTTGACGATTTCCTGAGTGTAGTGGACCAAGTATGTGAACTCAAAGCTTTCAAGTTCTATATAATAAATAAACTTGGAGAAAAGCTAGGAGGGGCTAAAAATTGGATACTGTTTGAATAGAAGCTTAGTTTATACATATAAGACATGAAGTGATTGTTTTGCTCAAAATTAAGGGGAGCAGCTACCCCCTTATCATACACTTACCTCCGTCACTCATTAAAAAGTATTAGGAATTCGTTACTGAATTTAGTGACAATAGTTTCAATGACGAACAATCAAAATTATATCAAACTAAGCACATAAAGTACACAATAATTTGTCCCGGTTTGGATGAACCATATCCCGGGAGAGAAATAAGGGAGATATTATTTAATTAGAGAAGATATAAAGTATTACAATCGCACTAAGAACCTATCGCACTAAGAACCTATTTATTATTCAAGCTTAACTAGAAGATAATCAACTGTTTACAATGGAGAACTCTCAATCTAAACTCTCATATCTCTTGCCTCTCAGTGGAGACACACAATAATATATAGGGGGGTGGACGAAATAGCACCTAAAATTTACCTTAATTCTAAAATAGCACCCAAAATTTTTATAGTACCCAAATAGCACTTGAAGTTTTTATAATATGACCAAAACCCCCTTATGTTAAATTTTAAGCAGAAATAGTGTGAAATTACATAAATGCCCCCAGACCTTTCTTCTTCCATTTTCAGTTCTTCATTTTTTTTCCATTTTTTTGTTTTGATTTTTTAAATTTTTGGTGAAGATGATGATGATTTCGGAGATGGTGGAGATAGTGGTCGGTGGTGGTGGTCGGCTAGGAAGCACGGGTACTTTCAAACGCTCAACGTACCCGTGTCGTGTGCGTATCGGGTGCCGATAGTCTTTGGGTACTCCCAGGTGCATACCCAAGGAGTATCCATTTTTTAAGTACATTTTTGTAAATTTTGGACACAATTAAGTGAAGATGAATGTTTAGGTACCTAGCGTAATTTCAAAAACTTGATGTTTTATGTTATGCTGAAACACAAAATAAGTATACACAGTATTTTGATAGTTAGATTATCAATTTTTTCTCCAAAAATGCTCATAATTATAATGAATTCTTATAATTCTATGAAATAGTTCAAATAAATGCATTTTTAATAAAATAAATAAATATTTATTTAAATATATAATATAATATAATATATATTATATTTAACGTATCCACCAACGTACCCGTATCCTACTTTTTCATAAAATCACGTATCCTCGTACCCGCATCGTGTTGTACCCGCACCCCGTACCCGTATCTATGCTTCATAAGTGGTCGGTGGTGTCACGCCCCGCTTCCCAAAAAGGAATACGGAATACGGATACGTAACAAAAGCCCAACGAATGATTTTCATCATCCTTAAGCTGTTTCAGAATCTTTACAACACATCACAGATATAATCAGAGTCGGAAGCAAAAGGCACAACCATTCATACAAAATTGAAACAAATCACCAACATAAACTTACTTGAATCCAAATACAATATTCTCAAATAAATCAGAGTCTAGACAGAAAACAAATATCCTGGGTCACATCGCCCAAGTACAAATAATATCCAAATAATCAAATACACTTTTATTCAATGTTCAAGCAACTAATAATAATAATAAAGCAGAAATTTCCAACTTAATACATTCTCTCGCCATTACCACCTGGCAGTTGACCAACCTGATCTGCAATTAGTAAATTTGCAGGAAATGGGGAAAAGAAGAAAACAAGTACCCGTCAATTGCAAGTTGCGGGTCACAAATAATGTAGGATACAAGCACATGGGGAAAAACTAACAGATCTAATTAATAGTAGAAACAGACCTAGCATGGTATGGCAGAATCAACTAACATGGTATACTAACATAGGTCAAGTGTCAAGTGTCAAATGTCAGATAATATGCAAACAGATATACAGATAGTGTCAAGTAATGTGTCACATGGTAGTGTCAGACAGGTAACAGACAATCAGATAATCAGATAACAGATATTCAGATAACAGATTGTCAGATATTCAGATAACAGATTACAGATAGTCAGATTCAGATTCTTTATAAGTCTTGTATTAATTACTAACTAGGTAGCACTTCATGTGCCATCCTTTTATCACATGGTTGCTACATTCAAAACAGTTGCGTTTGTAGATTTCGTAGGGGATCATATAGGGTCCTGTACTCAAGGTTCAGACAGATATCAGATAACAGACAGAGAGAACCTAGTGGTTCTCTTCTCCTCTACACCTTCCTATAAGAAGTAATGTAGACAGGGTCAGAATACAGATACAGACAGATAGAACCTAGTGGTTCTCTTCTACTCTACACCTTCTTATATAAGAAGTAATGTAGACAGGGTCAGAAACAGATAATCATATAAGAAACACGACCCCCCTTCTAAGTACACATTTCTATGCTTTCCCACTACTAGATCTTTTCCATAAATTCCGGCTTGGTTACTTTTATTATGGTTATCAAACAGACATGAATGTATATGAAATAGTGTCAAACTAACTTGATATAATCAGTATTAGATTCAGGGAAACAAATCAGCATGCATAGATAATATAGAGTCACATAAACGAGCAAAATGGTGTATGTTCATAATCAGGACAGCAAGACCAATCAGTACTAAAATAGAGATTCTGGTCTCTACAGATATGCCAACCTAGATCCGTCGAAGGATCTGAAAACTAGACATCCACACGAATCCAACGCATATAACTAAGTCACATACTAGTTCACAACAACTCAGCTTAAAACTGATTTGAATACATAATTTAGGTTCAGCCATAAATCAGGAAAACAACTTCAAGAACAAGAAAACAGCATGAAAACACTTTAAATAAATCCACGAAAAATCTGGGGTATTCCCCTATATGTGCAGACTCAAAATAACAAGTTTCATAATATTCCAGTAAGTATAGATCAGTCATCAAAAATACTAAAGCATCAAGAAAACAGAGTTTAACGAATCTGGAAATCTCGACACTGCTGTACGAGAACTAAGATATCTCGCAACCAGTGAATCGAAATCCAAATCCACCAAAAGGATATGAAAATAGATAGATTTTACTAACTTTCATATTTCACAAAGAATTTTCATACAATATAAGGAAACATAGTGAAAATAGAGTTCTTTACTGAACAGTAAGCAAAATAAAGCATGAGAAGATTTTAGAAAAGAGCATGAAACACCACACAAAACTCGTCTTTAAAATTCATCAAAAATCTGGGTAGTCTCTAATATCATAAAGAAATACTGACCAAAATATTGGACCAAGATAATATGTATAGAATAGTTCTTGAAAATAGTTTGTTAACAAAATCAACCAAAAACTAAATCTGGAATTGATCGACACCTCTGTACTAAATCAGTCATAACTCAGTCATACGAAATCCAAATCAAGCAAAACCTGTGAGGTTTGAAAATAGACAAAATTATCTAAAATTCATATTTTATTTTGGAATCAAGATTCAGACTGTAGCATGGACGAAAACAGCAATAAAAAAGAACATCCAGTAAATACAGATTTCACACTTCTAATCAAGAACATCATAACTTCAAGAATATTGATCCAAACACATCCAAACTTGAAATACAACCTACCAAACATCTAAACATCATGGTTTAGGGTTACTAACATGTCCATACCTATTATTTCACATGGGTCTTAGTCCAAACACAAATTCACACAAATATTCACATACATGACTACAAATCAAGATTTGGGCAAATCCTAGGTTATCTCCTATCAAGATTGGTGTCATAAGTCATCTATGGCCAAATTATCACAATAGAGACAAAATCCATCAAGGAAAACACAATCTTTGGTTGTCTCTAGACCCAACTACACTATAGGTGAACTTTTTGACTTGTATCAAACCAAATGAATTGTAATACAAGTTACTTGCCTTAGTATGGAGATGAACACGATGCTAATAGTCCTAGAAGCAAAACCCACGAACGAGGGAGGTGAGGTGCGGTGTCAGTTTTTTTGGGGCTCGGCCTGGGGGGAGTTTTTGGTGGTCGGGTTGGAGAGGGCAGCTGGGAGCACTTCACAAGGGGGCCAGGATTTCTTTGGGAGAGTGAGAGAGGGATTAGGTTTAGGGTTAGGGTTTATATATAGGAGTTTAATGTGGGCTAATGGGTTGTGGGTATTAGTATGTAGGAATATGTATACAATTGGGTAATGGGTATTGGGTAAATAACAAATAGGAATACAATTTAAGGTGAATTCTATGGCTCTTGAAAAATCTAATTAGGAGTCAAAAATCATGGGTTTGGGAAATCACCACCAAAATTCCATCACATCACCAAAAATATAAAATAAAGAGAACGAGGCCAAGAAAATGAGAAAAAGAATCAAAATGATGAAAACGAACAAAAACGTCGAACAAACAACACCTGGGGCGCAAAATACAATAAAACGAAAATATATTGAAAACAAATCCAATATACGGTTTCGAGAAATACAAGAGAGATAAAAATACACAAAATGAAAAATATACTCCAAAATACATAAAATGAAAAACAGGGGTTACAGGTGGAGATGAGTTTCGAAGGTGATGGTGATGGGTTTTAGAGGTGGTTGGAGATGGTGGTGGAGATGATGGTGGAGATGGTGGTTGGCGGTGGTGATAGTGGTTGGAGATGGTGCGGTGGTTGATGGAGATGGTGGAGATGGTGGTCGGTGGTGGTGATGGTGGTTGAAGATGATGGAGATAGTGGAGATGGTGGTTGGTGGTGGTGATGGTGGTTGAAGATGATGGAGATGGTGGAGATGGTGGTTGGAGATGGTGGTCGATGGTGGTAATGAGTTTGAATTTTAAACCTGTTAAGAGGTGATGACAATTTTGATATTTCACATTCTTCTTAACAGATTTAAACCCGTTAAAAGGTATATTTGGAAAATATTCCATTAACTTAATGGAAAACTTAACGACATGTGCTTTTAGTCCTTTTAAAAAACTTCGGGTGTTATTTGGGTATTATAAAAAGTTTGGGTGCTATTTGGGAATTAGGATAAACTTTGGGTATCATTTGATCATTTCCCTTAATCTCTAATCTCTAATATTATAATGGGAAAAGGCCTTAGTGTCATTTTCAATCTACCAACATGTGCATCGCACGTGCATAACTAATATGAAGGAGGTCTCAGGTTCGAGTCCTCAAAATGTCAGATTTTTTACTTAATTTTTTATATATATTAAACATGCATCACATGTGTAAATTACTATCCATCTATCTATCTATAATATAATATATTTACTTATATACTATTTAATGGAAGAATTTGTCACAAATAAACAAATTTTAATATTTTTTTCACTAAAGAAACACCACTTTTGTCACCAACAAACATGCACATTGCATGTGCAACTCCAAATCTATTTTTCAACACGTGCATCGCACATACACATCAAAGATTTTTCTTCTGAATTTTTAAAAAATACGTGTATCGCATGTTCAGCTCCATTTTTTTAAAATTAAGGCATTCATCGCACGTGCTAATTAGTGTTGACTTACATGTATTGCACGTTTAACTCAAACTCTTTATCAAAACATGCATCGCACGTGAAAAATACTAGTATATATAAATCTAGAGAAACCTTAGGTTGTAGTATTGATACATAAGCAGTTCAATATATCCTGAATAAAGAGGCACACGATAAGAGCCGTACGATCTAACTTGGAGTTGAAGAAATATCTGAAACGGTCAGCCCAAACCCGACCTATTTGGGGTCTAGCGTCGCTGAAGGTCGACTGTCTTAGGAGGCAGTCGACCGCAATGCACTCAATCTCAAAAAGAGACTTGAGGCAGTCGACGACCCCTAAGGACAATCGACTGTCAAATAGGATACTATTACTTTGCTGACGCTGCTGACTTTTTCTCACAACGATTGCTTTGACGTCCTTCGCTTCATCGTCTTCTACTTCTCATCGAACTACAAGTATGCAACGCATAAAACCTAACAAGGAGTCCAGAGTCTTCAACTTCTCTGCCACCCCACGCACACATGGTAATAAACCCAATTCCCATAACACGGTGTCACACTCTTTCTTTTTCTGTGGTGGTGGTGTTGGCAGCGCCGAGTTCTTGCGCTTCATGCTGGCAACAAAGGAGATTGCATCTTAATTGTTATCGTAGTAATAAATTACATACAAGTAGCAGCTACATACTTGTGCTAGAATCATATTTTGTAGTTTTTTATTTTTTATTTTCCTTGTGCGTGTTTGTGTGGATGAGGTTCTAAAGAACCCCAGCCTCTAATATAATTATTTCCTAAAAACGATAAATATCTAAATGTTTCGTTAATTTTCCTTATTCTCAGTAATCCTCTTTAATTTATCGCCACCCAAAAAATAAAATGAAATAAAATAAAATAATGTAATTTTTTTTTAAAAATAAAAATAAAAATCTCTCCCTCCCTCTCCCTGAAAATTAATGTTTCGTCCCTTATTTGGATCAACAATGTAAGAATGCAAAGGAAAAATTATTAAATTCTAGTGACTTAATCTGTACTGCAAAATTAATCAACCACATGCAAGCTAGAAAACAATGTCAGATCCTAGAATGACATCTACCGTTCAAAACTAATCACATCTACCGTTTAAAACTAATCAACAGTCTCGGGCATGCAAGAACACAACATCATAGATCCTAGCATGGCATCTATGGTTTTAGGAGTTCATTGTACTGAATACCAAATTTATCATATTATATCGTTATCTCAAGTTCGCTCTTATAGTTATTTATCATGCAATCTTGCAATTCCTATTTTTGTTGTTGTTGTTGTTGTTGTCGATAATTCAATGAATCTAAATAAATGAGTAAACTTCTGCAACTCAATCTATAAAAGATCAATAACATAGCTACATTAACTCATAACTATCATCAGAATCCAAACTCTAGTTCCTCAGACGTTTACTACCTTTCACTTGCTTGTTTGAACTCCGGAACCTTTTTTGTGCTCTTCTTGTTGCTCTTATCAATATATTCCTGCGACTTCTGTCAGCAAATTACCCTGTTCTGGCTTTTCTTTATTATTAACAATATGTAAATCCTGAGATCTTTCTTCTTCTCCCTCCGTCTCATCGCCCTTCTGAATACATAGTTTTAACAGCTCTTCTGCTAACTGATTATCATAATCACCTTCTTTCATTATCAGAAGTTGATTCTCACAATCAGTTAACTTGTGCTTCTCAGACTAATCATCGACATCCACCAAAATAACTACAGCCTTTAACACACGGTTCATATCCAGCAAAAAGATGAGAGCTACAAATTTGCATGTCACAGCCACGAAGTCAATTATGATTTTTTGGGAAATTATGGTTGTGATGTCAATTTTGCATAACAAAAAGTTTGTGCAACTTTGGAATGAGATTTTTAAATACCAATTCTGGATTGGATTTGGATGCATATATGAATGGGACAAGCAAACTTCAACTATGAACACCGACGGTCGGTCGTATGAAAGTGGAATCACAACAGCTGCACAAATTGACTATGAACAATGCTATCCCTACAACCTATTTTATAACCTCCACTCCTTACATTCTAATATGTCACTAATCTATTGGAGGTGTCAGTGTAGGTAAAGATTTATCCATTGACTATATACCTAATGCACATGCTATAATTGATTAATTTCACTCTCAAGCCCAATATATTTTAATATTTAATTGGTGTTTGAATATTTCTTTTTTTCTTTAGTACACCAAAATCTGTTTAAATAAAGTCTCTATTTTATAACATCTTTTCAATTAAGATTCTATTTTTCGATGCTTTTAACACTAAAGTAGTTGATTTGAGATAAATTGTATCGATTGTCTTTTTTTGTCACTCTCAAATTCTACTATCACAATATAACTTTCAATTTTTAATGGTTTCAATATTAGGGCCTTAACAAATCTCATATTTACAGGATACTCCCTTACAACATTGATCCTATGTATCACTACAAAAACACAAAATTAGTCACATACAAACTATAAATACATCATACATAATCTCAGTAGTGCAAAGCAAGGACTAATCTATAAATAACAATTTGTGTGGATAAACACAAGTATGAAAATATACAATTTTTTAGAGGTACTAATTTGTTAAAACTCACAAGGGCAAAACCGTCACCTCCCCCCATCAAGCCCCACCGACAGAAACATGCTATCTATCTAAGCTGGCAACTCCCCACCGGCTACTCCCGGTCTCAATCGGCGCCAGCCTGTCACCAGCCGGTTATAGACGCCGACAACCCAACAAACATCCACCGTCAACTCCTGATCCAGGGGTCAGTAATCAGTCACTTCTTTTTCGAATTATGATACTCTCGGTTACCGACTTATCCGGTCATAAATATTACATCAAAAATAAAACGCTCTAGTGTTTCGAAGAGAGGAAGGAGAAGAGTAGATCTCACTCTCTCTCTACTTTCTACTTTCTCTCTCTTGAAATGGAGGTGAACGCGTGGATGGTGGTGGGGTCGTATATGCGGAACAAATTCGTGGTGATCCGCAATGAAGCTGAAGTTGGGGTAATAAAAAAAGATATCTTTCTAGATAGTTTCAAAGAATTTTTTGTTAATTATTTGATGAAATTGGTTGGAATTGGTGGAATTGAGTGATGATTGGATTGAAATGGGAGTAATTGGTGTTAGTTGGATTGATTGGGATGTGGGTTTTGAGTTTAGGGTTTTGAGGTGTTGGTTTGGGATTAGGGGAGTGATGTGGACATCAATTCTATTTAATTTAGTATTTTATTTCAGTACCATATTTGTTTTTTTTGGCAGTTATAGCCATATGTAATCTTTCATTTTGCATTAGAATATTTTGAGATTTTTTAGAATCTTTTGAGATTTGTATCAAGATTTGTTTTGAGCCTATTTATAGGCTCTGAGATTAATGAGAAAGATATGCCATTCTTGATTAAAAATTATTGTGTTGAGTTTTGCTCTTCCTGTCTCTTTTTGTGTGATACAATTGAGATTCAATTATTAGGGTTTGTGATAAATCATAATACAATTTTAGGATTGGTGATTAACTCTAAAATCTACCCCAAATTAAAAAAATCCCCAAATAAAATTACCCAAACCCTAATTCCCAAATCCAAAACCCTAATCTCTCTTCTCCTTCTTCCTTCAAGATCCCGATCCTATACCCTCCCGAAACCGCACACCCCTCCTCCGTTGTCACCCCATCGACCGCCTCTCTCACTTCCCTCATCCCGTCCAGTTGACCGTCCCCCGAACCTCCAAATCCCTTCCCGATCGAAACCCCTGGCCTCTTCCATTCCTGTCGACACCCAAGCGCGCCATCCCGACGCTGCCCTGCATCGCCACAGTCGACGTCGCACCCAGACCCGGGTTGACTCCCCTGTGTCGCGCCGCCAGCATCGACAGCAGCCCCAGCCACCCTGCGCTGTGCCCCTCCTTCCGAGCGACACCAGCCCCCGACGTCCCCCTTGTGTGCTCCTCCCGAGCGCCGATGCCAGCCCAGATCCGCCAGCCCTTGCTTTTGCTGCCAATGCTCTTGAAGTTGTTGCTGCCATTGCTGTACTCTTCCGAGATCTATGCTGAGTTCTTCGAACCCTCGGTATACTCTTTCCAACTTTCAAATATTTGTGTTATACTACTTTATTATCTCTATTATATTATTCAATTTAACTGTCGATCACAAATATTGAGATTGAGCGTTCCAATGCTGATGGGGCTAATTGGTTGAAGGAGAAAGCGATTGAGAAGTTGGAACTTTCTGCTAGAGTACAAATCAGTATTGAATCTTTTACTTGCTAAGAACGCTTAGGAATTTAATTATTGATTGTTAGAACTGAATTATTAATTGGGTTTGTGACACTTAATTCAATTCTTGAAAATTCATCAAACCGATTAATTGTTTAAACTTCTAACTTTGATCCGCATTATTATATGTTGGTAAATTAATTCTTTAAGATTTTTGGAAATTCTCTATTTAAGGTTAGTTTTACATCAGGGAGTTCTTGTAGTTACTAATTTGTTATTTTGGTGATGAATCTGTCAATTTTATGTGTAGATCTGTTGGGTTAGCTAGGGTTTTTGTTGTTTTTTTGTGGAATTGAGTAATGGGTGTTGATTAGTGTAACGCCCCGGATCCCCGTTATCGGACATCCGTGACATCACCAAGATCATTGCCTTCAAATGCATCTCAACACAGTAAATAACGTGGAAATTTAAACATTTTTATTGCCATCAGAGTTGTTACATTAATAATTACAAATATCAAATTGTCCTTGGACCAGGAATACATATTACAATACTTTTTTTTACAACTGACTACAAGAATACTTAAACATTTCTTGTGAAGCCATTGGCTGTCTTTCAGATCGGCAATCCCTTGGTAACTGCCGAAACTCCGTTGAGTGGTCTATCTGCCCCCTCTGGGACCTGCCCCTCGGCTTGAGCCTTCTGCTCCGCGACCCTGATAATTCTGCACCTGCTCAAAGGGTAGACGTGCATACTGCCACTACTTAGATGCCCTGCTGATCTTGTGCTCTCCTATACTCGTGACCTGATATCCATGTACCTAAAAGGTGGGGTACGTCAGTAATTCTACTGACGCAATGCTGATAAGGAAACAGTGATCCTCAAACTATCACACTCACAAATTCATCTTGAATGGAAAATTCAACGTGCATCCTGATTTCCTAGTGTTCGTGTATGCCATGACCTGAGTCTAATGCAACAATACAGAGTATAGAACAGATGCACTTAATCTAATGTCAGCAGGATTCTGGATGCACATGCATCCCATACTACATGTGACCCAGGTCAAGCCAACGTACTTAGTCTAATGCAAGCGAGACTTTGGAAATGTATGCATCCCATACTACATACTTTCCAAATCAAGCCGTTGTCTCCATGTTTAGGGATTAGAACCCTCGCTATGCAATGCATTCTAATTTGGTCTACTTCCTGTTCCTGATAGTATGACATGGTTGAGGAGGTGAAAATAAAATAAAAGAAATAATGCTGGGTGCTACCCCGAAGTCACCAATAATTACTGCGTCGAACCATCCTCGAAAGCTGTGACGAACTTACAGATATACCGCAGTATATCCATTGCGCAAAGATCCTTTATGATCTGTTCGTGTCCACCAATATAGAACATGACGACCTCGGTACCCCCGATCCGCTAGAATATCAGCATCCCGTTCTTACCATGGTACTTCAGGAATTAACAGTGCAAGATACGCACCGCAGTGCGTATCTCTAATGACAGGAAGAGACAACCAGTATCACCACTTAGTGCTAACTCTCAGAACGAGTTGGATTATAGGGAATCACCCCTAACACCAATTCTGTCTTCAAGCGAAACAATAAAAGAAAAACTAATCAATGCGGTTCACTGACACAAGTTGTTACTCAATCATACTCGGTGTCAATCAATAAAGTCGAGTCTGACTGGTCTGTCAAGGTAACAACCATCCCGGAATCACATCCACTGATTCCCAATACCTTCATAGGTCAGCGACCCAAAATAATCCCGGCCCGTGACCCTCAGCGAGTGGTCTAACGGCGCCCTGATGGTGTAATACAATTTAGTGAAGGTAAGTACGCACATAATTATCCTTTCTGGACTTTTGACAGACTCAGGCATCGAGACACCCAATACAATCCAACAGAGCTATATCCCAACTCACTCTTGTCCACCATGAGTACATGCCCAGGAACTTGCCTAAGTTCCGAATAAAATGCTAAAAACCCATCTTTTAAATCTGATAGCTCACGATCACCATATTGCGGTAGGCAGAGAGTTTGATGTAAAACCAACCCTAAGATAGATAATTTCCAAGAATTTTAATGGGTTAATTTTACCAACATGAAAGTTCTGATCAAAGTTAGAAATTTAAAACAGTTAACGGGTTTGATGGATTTTCAAGAACTGAACTATGCTAACAATCCAATTAATAATTCAACCTCAATCAATAATTAAATTCCTATATGTTAGCAAGTAATAAGTCCAATATCGATTTGTACTCTAATCTAGCATGTGGATCACTCAATCTCAGTATTTTTGTGGTCGACAGTCAAATCAGATAATATACTAGATGATAAGGCAGTAAAACACAAATACTTAATAAAGGAAAGAGTATACCGAATGTGAAGAAAACCAACAGAGATCTCGGAATGGGGCAGCAACTGGGATCTCAGCAACTCAGCAAGCAAAGTCAGCAACGAAGCCCAGGGGTGGCTGGACTGGTCGCCGGCTGTTGACGGCGAACGGGCGGCGGCGAGGGGCTGGCGTGGTCAGAGAGCCGTCGTCGATGGCTGGGGGAGGGCAGCAAAGCTGTCTCGGTGTGCTGCGGGTTGAGAAGATGGCGGGAGGGTGTTGCTGGCGTTGACGAGGATCGAGAGGTGGTGGTGCGGGGCTGGAGCGAAGCGGGGTTGATGGGGGATGGCGACGGCGAAGTCGGTGAGGGGAAGGATCGGGGACGAAGGTTAGGGTTTCTGGGTCGGATGTGGGTAGCGAGAGAGGGAGACGACGATGGAGGGAGGGTTCTTTGGATCGGGATTTGGGGCTTTGGAGTTGGGTTCGTGGAGATTGGAGTGGAGTTGGTGGGTTTGGGTGAAAACGAAGAAGGAAGAAGAAGGAGATGGTGAAGAGGCGGCGGGTATGTGGAGAAATAAGGTTAGGTTTTTTTTTTTGTATTTGGGGATTTAGGAAAATTTGTGGGGATTTTTTAATTGGGGATAAATTTTAGAACTAATCACTAATTCTAAAACTAGATTAGGATTTATCACAAACCCTAATTTGATCTCACTTGTATCACACAAAAGAGAGAAAATGAAGAGCAAAACTCAACACAGATTTTTTTTTTATAATCAATAATGGCATGCTTTCTCATTAATTTCAAGGCCTTTAAATAGGCTCAATTACATCTTGAAACACATCTCCAAAATATTCTCAAAATCTAAAAATTACAAAAAGATTACATATAGCTATAATTGCCAGAAACAAAAAAATGGAAATAAAATAAAAATCCTAAACTGGAAAGATGTCCTCATCATTCTCTCCGGGTGGGAGAGAGCTCGACCCAGTCGAGTCAAAACCAGCGATCCTGTCATGGTGCTCCAAAAGATCTGGATCCAGTTGCGGGAGCCCCTCACGATCACTGCAAGTGTCATCCGATTTCGGCTTATTTTTCCACCTTACCAAATACTTGTGCATACCACCATCTCTAGTAGAGATTATCTGATCATCTAAAATATTATCCAATTCTTCTGTCGATGGGTAAGTTATATCTGGTAGTGGCGGTAATGGGGGAATCTTACCATTAGGCTGCAGGGTAGGCTCATCTGTAAGAAAATTTCTAGGGTTGAATTCTGAGCCTTCATAGAGTACTAGATCCTCAATATTGAAAATCTTACTTATGCCAAAACCTTCAGGAAGGTCAACGACATAGGTATTATCATTGATTGTATGTAGAATCTTAAATGGGCCTGCAGCACGTATGTTCAAGTTCTTAACGGGTCCAACAGGAAACCGTTCCGGATGAATCCGAACCATCACTTCGTCACCAATATCAGAAGTTATAAATTTCCTTCTAGTATCTGCTATTAACTTGTAGTTAAAATTATTCTCATTAAGTTCCTTAGAAATTTCTCTATGCAAGTCATGAATGTTATATGCAAATGTGGGTGCGGACTCTGTGACTTTGTGATGTTCTAATACATGAGTACTATCTATGGGTTGCCAAGTGACTTAGGAAAGAATGGGAGTCTCGGGTATACTCAATGGAGGTGACTGGATAGGCTGAATACAATTGAGAGGCTGGTCATCCTCTTTTTCATCAAAGTCATCACTTATATTAGGTTCATAGGTAAACTCATTGTCGGGCTCATCAGCGATGACTGCGGTACCCTCTACTATATTGATCCTACTTGGACTAGGACAGTTGCCAGCAACATGACCGTATCCCTTACATTTATAGCACTTAGTGAGAGGGTCAATCTTACTGTAATCTCTTTCGGTGTTCTTACCCTTATGTTCATCTCTATGTGAATTAAAATTTGAATTAGGTTTGTTGGGGTAAGATTTGTTGTGGTGCTGAGAGGGAGGCTGAGGTCTAGGTGGGTCAGTAGAGGTCATTCTAGAGGAATGATCTCTCGAGTCGCTGGACCTAGAATCAGAACTAGCTTTAAGGGCATCCATGTCGAGGACTAGGGCGTAGGCTGCCGCTATTGAGTCCACGTTTCTATAGATTAGCTCGTTCCTAAGGTCAGCTCGTAGTCCAGCTCTGAACCTAGAGAGAGTTTGTTCTTCACTCTCTTTACCTAACGCATTGCACCGAATAAGGATGTCATCGAATTTATCAACATATTCTTGGGTGGATTTACTTCCTTGATACAATTGGTTCCACGAATCTAGCAATCGGGTGTGGAACGATAACAGTACATACCTCTCAGTGAGCTTCTCTTTCATGGCCTCCCAAGTGGCTATGGGTGCCAGGCCTCGGCCTCTACGGGCATGTTCAAGATTGGTCCAATGCTGTTGAGCTTTACCCGTTAATTTCATAGTTGCAAATTTAACTTTAAGGGCTTCGCTCATGTCGAACCACACAAAATAGTGGTCCATAGCACGGACCCAATCAAGGTAAGCTTGGGGTTCCATGTGGCCTTCAAATTGGGGAACGTCAGCCTTAACGTTCGTTTTATATTGTTCGTCAGGGTCACGTTCTTGACGTCGATCGTCATGAACATTCCCTTTAGGGATCTGACGATGGCCATGAAGCTCAGGGACAATTTTTTGATTTAGCTCTACTTTCTCAAGCCTCTGATTGATATTGGCAAGAGTTGCTTGGATGGCAGCTAGGGTAGCGGAGATATCAGGATTGTCCATTTCAGGTCTGGGAAGTCTAGGGTTCTTAATTTTTTTTTTTTTTTTAAATGAATCTGAAATAAACTAAAATAAAAGAAAAAAGATAAAAACTACACAATCCTAAATTAATGCAAAAATGATGCCTACGATGCAAGAACTAAGGTTTTAAGAACCTTTGCTCTGATACCAAAATGATGTAAAACCAACCCTAAGATAGAGAATTTCCAAGAATTTTAATGGGTTAATTTTACCAACATGAAAGTTCTGATCAAAGTTAGAAATTTTAAAACAGTTAACGGGTTTGATGGATTTTCAAGAACTAAACTATGCTAACAATTCCAATTAATAATTCAACCTCAATCAATAATTAAATTCCTATATGTTAGCAAGTAATAAGTCCAATATCGATTTGTACTCTAATCTAGCATGTGGATCACTCAATCTCAGTATTTTTGTGGTCGACAGTCAAATCAGATAATATACTAGATGATAAGACAGTAAAACACAAATACTTAATAAAGGAAAGAGTATACCGAATGTGAAGAAAACCAACAGAGATCTCGGAATGGGGCAGCAACTGGGATCTCAGCAACTCAGCAAGCAAAGTCAGCAACGAAGCCCAGGGGTGGCTGGACTGGTCGCCGGCTGTTGACGGCGAACGGGCGGCGGCGAGGGGCTGGCGTGGTCAGAGAGCCGTCGTCGATGGCTGGGGGAGGGCAGCAAAGCTGTCTCGGTGTGCTGCGGGTTGAGAAGATGGCGGGAGGGTGTTGCTGGCGTTGACGAGGATCGAGAGGTGGTGGTGCGGGGCTGGAGCGAAGCGGGGTTGATGGGGGATGGCGGCGGCGAAGTCGGTGAGGGGAAGGATCGGGGACGAAGGTTAGGGTTTCTGGGTCGGATGTGGGTAGCGAGAGAGGGAGACGACGATGAAGGGAGGGTTCTTTGGATCGGGATTTGGGGCTTTGGAGTTGGGTTCGTGGAGATTGGAGTGGAGTTGGTGGGTTTGGGTGAAAACGAAGAAGGAAGAAGAAGAAGGAGATGGTGAAGAGGCGGCGGGTATGTGGAGAAATAAGGTTAGGGTTTTTTTTTTTGGTATTTGGGGATTTAGGAAAATTTGTGGGGATTTTTTAATTGGGGATAAATTTTAGAACTAATCACTAATTCTAAAACTAGATTAGGATTTATCACAAACCCTAATTTGATCTCACTTGTATCACACAAAAGAGAGAAAATGAAGAGCAAAACTCAACACAGATTTTTTTTTTTAATCAATAATGGCATGCTTTCTCATTAATTTCAAGGCCTTTAAATAGGCTCAATTACATCTTGAAACACATCTCCAAAATATTCTCAAAATCTAAAAATTACAAAAAGATTACATATAGCTATAATTGCCAGAAACAAAAAATGGAAATAAAATAAAAATCCTAAACTGGAAAGATGTCCTCATCAGAGTTCCTCATCAATTGTTCGATGAAACAATCAAGAAATACCGGTAACTGTGATCTCAGCTACACTCATCGGAAACCAGTACGCTCAGAATTTCCTTAGAAGGGTGAGGAGATCCGTTGCCATCCCCTAGTCGATGATTCCCTCAATTTCCTTTTAAGGGACTCAAGTCCCCGGGTTAACTCAAAGCTTGAAGTCAGTCTAGACAATAGGTTGCTAAACTCATCATGTCCATAATTTTCAGCACACAAGTCAGAATTGCTTGGTACCTCCCATTCTGGAAAGGTAAGACCCTAGTCTATAACTTTTCAGTTGACTATTTCCCCAAATTCAATCGTCTTGTCATCCAATAACCCTTATATACCCTTAGTAGTACATTCCTTTTCACAATTGCTGCACTTGTCCGATATCATAAGAGTTCACTTAGTTATCGAAATTACTCGACTCCGGGTCCTATGGGAAGGTGGGATTGTCTACTTTAACTTCCTATTTGGACACGTCCTCAGATTCAATTCTTAATGTTCTCAAAGATACCAATTTCCATTGGGTGCATAACAAGGGAAAAGTTTATATCTCTAGTAAACATTTTCTCGACAAGGCCAAATTTGTCCCACTTTGGAAAATCATAACTTCCAACCTACAACCTGGAATTTCAAAATCCTAGTTGGGTTAGAAGGCTATGATTCCCTACTGCCAATCTCTAGTTGGCCAGTCGCCCAAATTCTTAACAGATAAGTCTAGGAATATCTATCTCCACGAACTAGACAACTCGTACTAGGCTGAACGTACCCTACTTTAAAATTCAATAGTAAATCATCCCTAAGTCCAACGATCATGAAATTTGAGATTCTCTATCTACACATATACCATTTCATCGTGTCCAAAATTCACATTCGAATTCATTTCACACAACAATCTTCAACTCCTCAAACATAGCTACATTTCAGCTGTTCATTTCCAGCAGGGTGTTTACTGCCCCTCACTAATTTACCTTTGAAACCTCATCAAATGACTTCTAAAAATTCTAAAATTTGAGATTCATCAAATAGACTCATACCCCAAGCTACTCCCAAAATTTCGTAGCAAAATAATAAACGTACACGAAGTTATGGCCTTTTGAACTTCAGCACAAAGCACAGTCAGCTTCAGCCGACACCTACGGACCAGTCGCATTCTACCATTTTTTCGGGCCATCAAACGACCTCGGAAAATTACGAAATTTAAGACTATGGTTGTAGACACATACAACAGCGTCCAAAAAAATTTCCAGCTCAAAATGCCCTGTCATTTCCGAGATATAAAATCGGAAAGACACCCAAAAATCATCACAGCCAGCAGCCATTCTGGCTGCTTACTGTCCGGACTTGGACCCGCTGTTTGGGCTACTAAAATGCATCCAAATATTATGAAAAAAATCATGGATACTCTACATACATAGAAGAACAACTTCCTAAAATTTTAGCTCAAGATACCAAACCGTTTGGGCGTAAGAAATTCCCCAACATATCCTCACAATCATGCTATTTAATCAAACTCAAAAAAAGAGTAATCCTCTACCATACAATTTATCTTTTCCTAGCACTACTCGTACTCAATCATGGTAACCAAATCATATCTACCACTACTACACATCCATTCATACCAAAACAAAAATAAATACAAAGGAGTTTAAGAGATCACCCACTTGAAGTTGCAAGAACACTCCTTGTAGGCTTAGCTTGCTTTTCTCTTTTCCTTGCTCCTTGCTTGCTTGTGTACCTTAGCCTACACTTCTTCTTCTCCTTCTCTACTACTCAATCTATTCTAGTAGACTTCTTCCTTTTTCCTATATATATATATATATATATATATATATATATATATATATATATATATTAACAAGGAGGAATGGAGAAGCTAAGGAGGAGTGTGAATGGAGCTTTGGGAAAAATGGAGTGAAGTGAGATGGGAGGGGGGTTATATGGCCGGCCTTGGAGGGGTGGGTGTGGGTTGGAGTGTGGTGAGGTGTAGGGATGAGATGGAGGGTGGGATGGGTGGAGGAATGAAGGGTGGATTGAGTGCCAACACATCATGTGGAAGCTTCATGGAAGCTTCCTTGGAAACTTCATGGAAGCTTCCCATTCTCATGGTCAACCTACACATGGTGAATTAATCCCACCATTGGATCTCATCAAGATCTAAGCCATGATGTGATGCTAGGGTTCCTAACCCTAGGTTAGGTCAAGGAACCCTAGGTCACCATATTCCCATTCTAACCCTAGTGCACAAATACAATTTATATTTAATCCAAGCACTAGCTTTAATTGAAAGTAACCCATATATTAAAATCTATAAAATATAGGTTTTGTAGAAATTATAGCTTCCTCCCGACAATTGTTTGGTCGAAATAATCGGGACGAAACTACAGTTTAATTGAGAAGATATCCCGAGTTTATCTTATCGGGTTCAGAACAGCTCGTATGTCTGAAATTCCTCAATTTAACTGATAATTTCTAGGAAAAATGTAATCGTGTGCAATATTTAGTCAATGCACGGGTTACAGTGCAAAATAGCTATATGCTATTTTGCGGGGTATTACAATTAGGTTGTGTGGGATCTTGTTGTTGATATGCCGATTGGACCGGGTCTCAATTCTGTATTTCTTCTAAATCAAAATGTAGAGTAATAACGGATTTTTTTGTGCGTTCCATAATAGAGTTCTTTTCTAGATGGAATTCAGTATTGGGTATTGATTAGGTTGTATGTGATCTAGATTAGTAGTATCAGCTCTGGTACGTCTCACTATCGTATTTTTTCAATGACAGTGAATCTACAGTCGATTCTTTTTTAATCAAAATTTTTGTCCGTATCAATAATATATTTCATAGGTAGTTGCTAATAACTTTATTAAGCAATTCATGTTTCATTTGTTTTGAAATAATATGGAATTTTGAACTTGTGAAGCACTTAACTTTATTCTTGCCAATTTGGTCATTTGTTATATTGTTTGTTTCATTTCTTTCCATTGATATTTAAGGATTTGTTTGTGTATAGCTTTGAATGCGGATGTAGTATACTTTAAATTCTGTGGATGATTTTCATGGACAAAGATAACCAAAATGTTTCATTGTTTTGGTTTAATGTCGTGGTATATTATTGGAGTTTTTAAGTACCTTGTTTTAAATTGGGTATGAATCCATTTAGTTATATGCCTTTCTAAATCTCATAATGGTGGTTTTTGGTAATTGAGCTACACATTCTTACTTAGGAGTTAGGACAGCCGCCACACTTGTGTGTAGTGTAGTAAAAATACGAAAATTTGTTCATGATCTAATTGGCCTTAAATTTGTTCTTATTTACAATGCAGTCCAAGCCACTGAAAAATCTGAATGGTCAAGTGTGTCAGATCTGTGGTGACACTGTAGGGATTACAGCAACAGGTGACATTTTTGTTGCTTGCAATGAGTGTGCATTCCCAGTTTGCCAGCCTTGCTATGAGTATGAGCGCAAAGATGGGAATCAGTCTTGTCCTCAATGCAAGACTAGGTACAAGGGACAGAAAGGTTAGCTTATGAACTCTCTATGATTTGTTCTATTTACATTTTACACTTAGATTTGCACTTACAGAGGGACAAAAAGGATAGCGATCAAAATGCTTTAGTTATAGTAAGATTTCAAATTAGGTTTGTAGATTAACTAAATTGCAGTCTGTATACGAGAGCCATATTGCAAATTTTAGTACATTCCATTATTCTTAGAAAAATGTTTAACTTATTATACAAAAAGTTGCCATGGATTTCAGAGAGAAATTAAAAAAGTTAAAATAGTAAGATATACGATTTCTTGATGGAGGGGAAATTCATTGAAGTCCTTTGAAATTTGTTTCTAACTACTAAGATAGTCAGGTCTAACTGAATTAATTTCCTATCTGGATGGTTGATCATCTGATTTCAATTGCGAATATCTGCATTTTGGATATTCTAACTGTAGCCTAGTTCTTTAGCTCAATTCAAATAATAGACATTGTCTGAATTCCTTTTTCTATTTCTTTACATTAACAAGTTACAAATAATCTTAGAATATCTCATGGTTACATGAATAAGTTATTCATACTATTTTTTTTATTTTCTTTGCTGTCTCTTTTTTATTTTTTGACTTAAAAATGACCGCGTCATCGCTTCATTAATGAAAATTAACGAAACAGAGTAGAGCATATTACATATACCATAGATCTAAACAAAAGCCAAACATAAAAAAAAACGACAACTCTAAACAATAGCCTCTAATGCATAAAAGAAAATACAGATACAGATACCAAGAGGCAATGTAAGCCTCGCCAATCCTTCGTCGTGAATGATCTGATCTATTCCTCCTCATCCATACGAAGTTTCTTCCTCGCTCTTGCCTGACTTGCCCAATCGCGAATGAAGAAGAATATTTTATGCATCATAACAGGAAATTTATTATTGACATTACGAAAACATAAATCATTACGATCTAGCCATAGACCCCATATAGTAGCCGCAGCCGCAATATCCCAGGCTATTCTATCCTCTTTCTTGATAAGATCTACCCTCCAATGACCCCACACCTATGAGCTAGATCTAGGACCATCAACGCATCCAAATCCTAAAATCACTACCTCCCAGGCAAGCTTGGCCTTAGAACAAAAAAATAATAGGTGATTGGTATCCTCGTCCGCACTTACACATCTCGTACATCTAACGTCAATTTGCATATTGCGTTTCTGTAAGTTGATCTTAGACAAGTTAGCGTCATTCATCACTAACCAAATAAACACTCTGACTTTCGAAGGCGCGTTGATACTCCAAATGATGTTGGCCTGGCCACATCGTAATCCTCCATCGTTAAGCCATTTGTACATAGATGATACCGTGAATGAATTAGAAGGCTCCAGATTCCAGATTCTTTCGTCGTCTGTATCAGTAGTGTATCTTCCTTCCATCCGAATGAAGTTGTTGAGATTTTGCAGTCGATTAATACTTTCCTGCGAAAGCTGTTTTGAAACCTCGAGCTTGAGCTTCCCGTTATGCCATACTTTCCAGTTGATCAATCCTTCATTCTCAGACCAAACTCTGTCGATCAGTAATCCGATAATGCGATTTTGTCTCTTTCTTCCATTTGCTACCTTATGGAAGAATTTTGTATTTACATCGCCTTCTTTTAGTCACTGTATCCTTGATCGCTGTCTCCAATATTGCTCTTCCATTGCTCCTATCTGTTGGATATCAAGTCTATTCTTAGATAGCTCCTCAATCTCAGCGCCCAAAAGGTCTCTTTCCTCATGTATAATTTCTAATTCTTGAACCCTTTTACCCAATTCTTCCCTCTTTATTTTGATTAAACCAAATTCTTGCTTCGCCCACTCCTTCAACCGTTTACGAAGCCGTCTCGTCTTTTCGATCCATGTTCCAATTGCGTTACCTTCTCTGGTAGTCACGTTCCAGGATTCTTCAATGATTTTACGGATATTGGTACACATTATCCATGCTTTCTCGAACCTGAATGGATGTCGGTACTTTGTGTTTCCATCATCACAGTCTAATGCTAGGGGTAGATGAACAGAAGTATATCTCGTAATACACTTCACGCTTGCCAATGGGAAAGTGTCTTCCCATTCAGAGGACACCAAAATCCTATCCAATTTAGCAAGTATAGGATTCGTCTGCATATTCGACCACATAATCTCCTATCTATTGACTCCATTTCCATTAGATCTAACTCGTCAATAGTGGAATTGAAGTTAATGTTAAAATCTCTATCGTGACGGGTAGCTCCTCTTCCACTATGCTCGTGTTGATATCTAATAATGTTAAAATCTCCACCGATTACCCAGGGTCCATCCCATCTTCTTCTAATATCTTTAATCTCATCCCAGAGTACTCCTCGGCGTTTAGAATCGTATGGGCCATAAACCGTTGTTACCACGTGCTCCCAATCATCAATACTTCTTCTAATTCTAATAGAGACTGTGAAGTCACCAATCAATTCCTCAACAATCTCAAATAATCTTTTATCAACTCCAACCGCAATCCCACCTGAGTATCCAACCGTCGGTTTAAAACCTTCAGTCGAAATCCTTCACCCATCTAAAGCACTGGAAATCCTCGGTCTTAGGGTTATCTATCCTCGTTTCTTGGAAAGCACAAATGCACATGATAAGGTTAACAGAGAGTGGAAAATATAGTTGGATTATTGTAATCAAATATAACTGTGTACAATGACTCATATATATAGGAGGGGACCAAATACTAAACTGATACATATCCAATATGGGACTATATATAATACAATATCTAACACCCCTTCTCAAACTCACGACCTCACGATGGGTCGAACAGTGCGAGTTTGCCTACCAAATAACAAAATCTCTGGACAGTATGAGACTTAGTGAAAAAGTCTGCTGCCTGCTGTGAAGAAGTAACAGAGTGAAGTGAAATGGTCCCTGCTTCAAAGCACTCACGAACATAGTGGCAATCTTTCTCTTTGTGCTTTGTTCGCTCATGAAAGACTGGGTTGCTTGCAATGTGCAATGCACTTCGATTATCACAATGAAGAGGAGTAGCGCCTGTGACAGTTACACTCATATCTAATAAGAGCCAACAAACATGAACAATTTCTCTAGTAGTGGCTGCCATTGCTCTGTACTCAGTTTCGGTTGGAGAACATGCTACAACTGCCTGTTTCTTACTTCGCCACGAGATCAATGAATCACCAAGAGTTAGGCAAAAACCTGTGGTAGACCGTTTGGTGGTAGGATCATCTGCCGAATCTGAATCAGAATACGTGTGGAGCTCTAGGGTGGATGTGGAAGGCATGAATAATGAGCGAGTGATAGTGCCCCGAAGATATCTGAGAATTCGAAGAAGAGCATCATAGTGAACTGATGTAGGAAGGAAGACAAACTAACAATACTAACTGCATGAGCAAATCGGGTCTGGTCATGCATAAGTAGACAAGCTGTCCAACAATTTGTCTGTATCTAGTGGGGTCAGGAAGGAGCTCACCATCTGTGGGACGAAGTTTCACATGAAGCTCTAAGGGAGTGTCGGCCGAACGATTGTCAGATAGACAAGCAGCGGAGATAATATCTGAAGTGTATTTATGTTAAAAAATAAGGATCCCCCGAGATTCGTGGGCAATCTCTAGGCCTAGAAAATAGCGTAATTTGCCAAGATCTTTCATATGGAACTGTTGGTGACGTTACTTTTGTGTGAAGGCAATGCCTGCAGAATTGTCCCCAGTGATAATCATATCTTCAACATATAATAATAGAATGACCTTCCCCTGCGGTGATGAACGCACAAACATAGAATGGTCTTGTGAACTTAGACTGAAACCAACCTGGGTGATAACACTGCGAAACCACTCAAACCAGGCTCGAGGGGCTTGTTTCAGACCATATACAGCCCGTTGCAAACGGAAAACATGGCGAGGAGTGGTAAGACTAGGAGGAGGATGCATGTACACAACCTCAGATAAGGTACCATGAAGAAAAACATTCTTCATGTCCATCTGATATAACGACCACTGACGAATGGCAGCAACAGCAAGGAGAGTACAAACTGTAGTCATCTGGGCAACCAGGGCGAATGTCTTATCATAATCAATACCATGCTCATGAGAAAATTCTCTAGTAACAAGACGAGCCTTGTGCCGCTCAATGGAGCCATCAGGTCGATATTTGACCTTGAAGATCCATTTGCAGCTAACTGGAAGGACGCCCACAGGTAGAGGAACAACATCCCAAGTGCCAGTCTGATCAAAAGCACTGAATTCCTTTGTAATAGCTTCCCGCCACTCAAGATATTGAATAACTTCCTGGTAGGTTCTGGGCTCACGGGTAAAATGTATGGCAGTGAGATGCATAAAATTGGGGTGAGTAGGAGGCTAGGGTGGCAAAATCAAACTGGTCAGAAGGACCAGTGGATCAGGTGTGTAACGAGCCAGTGGGATGCCCGAGGTAAAATGTAACACCTCGAATTTGTAAAATACCGAAAATATTTATTTTTATATATTTGGAGTGCTGAAAATTGTTTTCTGGATATTTTATTTAAATATTGATATTGGTATGAATATTTGTTGGATTGGTGTAGATGGTATATTGAAGTATGAGTCGAGTTTTATATGGAAAATTATTGTTTATTTTGGTTTATGATTTTGGAGGATTATTATGGGATGTTTTAATATATTTGGTATTGTTAAAAGTAGAGTTGAGGGTTTATTTGAAATATTTTGGAGATTGGGGGTATATGTGTAAATATACCTTATTAATTATTATATATATTATTATTTTTTTAATATACCGAAACAACCCCCCCCCCCCCTTCCCTCATCCTCCTTCCCGTTTCTTTCTTTTTCCCGATCGCAAGCGAAGCCACCGAAACCCATTTCGGTTGGCCCTTCCCCCACCCAAATCTCTTCCATTTCTCCATGGTTTTTAAATTAAACTGAGGGGTATACTAATTGAAGGGTTCTCTACAACGTGGTAGCATCGGATTTTCGAAAGGATGTTGGAAAGGTAAACCCTAAATTATTTTATTGTATAAAATTTAGTGTGGTTGATTTTTATTGAGTAGAGATATTATGGTAGGGAGATTAAAAGATGTTGAGAATGGTAGAGACGAGAAATTAGCAAATTATTGGAGAGTTTACAAGTTGCTAATAAATTAGGGTTTTGGGTTTGTAAAAGAGAATTATATGTGTGAGAATTATTTTCTTCACAGTAGTAGAATTTTAGTAGAGCTATTAGAATAAGTTGGGGGTGATTTTAGTAATTGTTTGGGGATAAATATCCCGTAGGAATTTAGATATTACGTGCATTGCACGTGTGCATCCCAGACGTTCGATAAAACGCCTGAGTGATATTAGAATTAGTGTTGTTATTTTCTGTGGTTGATTTGGATGTTTTGAGCCTTAATTGCTTTGAAACTTGATAATAGGAAATGTTAATGGCTTCGGGTGCGGGATGGAGAAGTGATGCTTCGAGTCTTCCCGGGTTGTTAGGGGAGTATGAATGTATTTATGTATTTGTTATTTTAAGAAAATTTTAGTATAATCTGAATAATTGATATGAATCCCGGAATAAGGTGTATGTGTAAAGGGAAATTAGTGTTCGGTGTTGGTATGCAATGTGACGATTAAATACTCGTCTCTCGTGTACACGATGGATTAGTTATATATATGGGGATGAGTTATATGTATATAAGGATGTCGGTATATGGTGAATTGATGTGATTTTGAATATTCAGTGTGATGGTAATGTATTGTGTATATATATATATGTATATGGTGTTGTGATGTGTTAATCTACTGGGCGTATGCAAACATGTGAGAATGAAATAATAAATAGTACGGTATATTTATGATGTGTGAGTTAATGATAAAATAAATAATACAGTACAGTTGTAGTGTGCCATAATATGATGTGATGATTTTATATGCTAATTACAATGATATTTCTTTTATGTGATGCATTGACAGGGTAAGTGGGATGATGATCATTGTTTATGTGTTAGTAAGTTCAAATAAAAGATGAGATGTTATGATGATAAAGGGTGATGTTAATATGAAAAAGAAAATGTTAATAACAATAATTTCGGTTGACTTGAGTTGATTCCCCAGGATGGACCTGGGAGAGCAGATACCTCCGAATAGACCGGAGAGAGATATGATACCTCAGGGTAGACATGAGAGAGAGTTGATTCCCCAGGATAGACCTGGGAGAGCAGATACCTCCGGATAGACCGGAGAGAAATATGATACCTCAGGGTAGACCTGAGAGAGAGTTGATTCCCCAGGATAGACCTGGGAGAGCAGATACCTCCGGATAGACCGGAGAGAGATATGATACCTCAGGGTAGACCTGAGAGAGAATTGATACTCTAGGATAGACCTGGGGTAAAATGAATATGATATGAAATGTGAATGAGAAAAAGAAGAAAGTATTTGGTGTAAGATGAAATGAAATAGTGAAGTAAGTGTATGGGTCGAAATGAATAAGTAATTTCGAGATGAGATTCAGAAAATACGAAAAGTGTATTAGTATGGATTAAATGAAGAAATTGTGTTATGATAATGAATACGGGAAGTAGAAAGACTGCATTATGTATCTTCTAAATGAAAGTGAAATACAGTATGATATGAGTTGTTACACCTTGGAATTGTGTCAAGGAACTACCTACCCACTATTTCTGTGGAAATGGTGGGAACTACCTGCCTTGGCATAATTTGCAGGGTGAGTGGGCATGATAGTGCTTATGATTAATGGAAATGAAGAATTAAATAAAGTGAAGATATAATGCGAGAGTGGTCACGAAAATGATTATTAAAAAGAAATAGGTTGTGTTATGAGTTTGTTGTACCTTGGAAGTGTGTCAAGGAACTACTCGCCTGCTATTTTCGTGGAAATAGTGGGAACTACCTGTCTTAGCACAACTTTCAAGATGAATGGGTGAGTTGTTAATATGATGCCGGTATTGTGGGTTGGAAATAAAAAGTGAAGTTGATTGATATATGTGTTATAAGGGAAAATGAAGGTAAGTTATAACAATGATGAGTTTGATGATGAGAATGATGATGTACTGAGAGTGTAAAGAAGATAGTTATAGATGAGAGTAAAAGTAAGGGATTATGAGACATGATGATATGTATTATAAGAAATGAATGAATGCGGTGTTATGTAATATGAGAATGAAAGTTAATGTGTTACGAGATGTGTTGTAAATTATGGTTAAGTGTGATATCACGAAATTGGATGAACCTGCTGTATAGATTGAACCAATGTGGTATTGTGAGACAGAATAATGTGATGATACGTGGGGTGAATGTGTTATTATGAGACTAAACATGGGGAAGGTTATGCGATTAAAATGAATGCATAAAGGGTGATACGATGAAAATGAATAAGATGATTTAAAGTGGAATGAATGTGAAATAGTGTTACGAGATAAGTAGGAAAGAATATGAGTCGTGTGTATAAATGAAAGGGAATGGTAAATGAAATACGTGGTTGAATTGTATGAAGAAAATGTGGTAGTGACATTAAGTGATTATTTATGTAAATAAAGAATCGGTGATGTGAAGAAATTATCTATATGAGGTGATAGGATGTGGGGTATATGAGATTACCATAAAGGAATTCTGTGTGAGAAATTGATGTGAATAGTTCGGAAAATTGTGGTATGGAAGCGAGAACAAGAAATAAAGAAAGTGTGTAGGGGTGGTATAAGATTATGTGAGTGTAAAATAAAGTTATACGTGAGATTATCATGATGCATATAGTGAAGTTATGGATTTATACAATTGGATACAGGGTTGCAGAATACTTTGATATTCGTATGTATGACGTTTTATGTGCAGATTTCAGGTTGAATCTTCTTATCTTGATATTCGTAAGTTTAAGATATTTTCTTTATATAAATTAATTTATTTATTAGTTTAGTAAATTATACTCACACCAGAAATGGCTAACCCCTTAGTGTTTGGGGGGTTAGGGAGTCCCCGGACTACCCTGGGCCCCTACTGTTACAGGTCCTCAGCAGTGCAGAGGTGAGACGTAGATTTCGTTGAGTGTAGTCTTTTACTTTAAATTTTATGTATAAGTTCAGTTATGTGAATAGTGGAATGTATGGTTTAAATTGTATTTTAGATGTATAAGCATGTATATGATGATGATGAGTATAGTGTGGAGTAGTATGTGGTGGTTGTGACCCGTACCCATCTCATTGTGGTGTATCGGGCCCTGTGGTAAGTTTTACAAAGGTTTTTCTAAAAATTTTACTTCGTTTTCAAAGAAATTTATGGTTTTTATTTGATATTGGATATTCTATTATGAGTTTGGCCCCCAGAGCATGATATTATATTGCCTGTGTGATTCTGCTCATTTTGGCCTGGGGAGCCCATGATATTATTGCGTGTGATGTGAGCTATGGAATTTAGAGCAAAATTCCGTAAGCTTTTTGTGTTTCGGAGCAGAAATTTCAGGGGAGACTCTGCCAAAATTTTTATTGAATTATAATTTTCTTAATTTATGTTTAAAGTGATATAGAAATTGAAAGAATTGATTTTGGAGTCAAAAAAAATTTGGGGCGTTACATAAAACGTGCAGACTGACGAACCGGTTAAGGAGGGTTAGGGTGGGGAGGTGAGATAGGTTGTGTATGTGCATGCAGCTGTGGCGATGTAGGTAGTGATGGGACATGATGCTGTGGGAATGCAGGTGGTGTCTCCGTAGGAGGAATAATAGGAGGATCGGCAGTATGAGATGGGAAATGAGCTAAAGAAGTGAGATCAAATAGAATGCGTGAAGGTTTGGCCGGGGAAGAACGCCCAACAACATAAGAGTCAAGAAAACTAGCATCCTCAGGAGAGGTCAAATAGGAGGTCTTCCACAAAGGTGACATGTCGGGAAATACGAATACGACTTGTCACAGGATCAAAACAACGATATTCTTTATGTTCGGGAGTGAGACCAAGATGTACGCACTTAGTAGATCAGGCAGTGAGTTTTGTGCGCTCAGTGGGAGGGAGAAGGATATAACAGGTGCATTTACTGTAGTCTGGTGATGAGTGATGTAGAGCCTGATAAGGTGTTGTACCGAATATGACAGATGAGGGGGTGATTAATAAGGCTAACAGATGTCATGACAGCTTCAGCCCAGAAAGAATGATGAACAGAATAGGAGAGAATAAGAGCGCGAGCCGTTTCAAGAATATGACGGTGCTTGCGTTTAGCTACACCATTCTGCTAATGTGTGTGGACAGGATTGCTGAAAGAGTGTACCATGAGATTGAAGAATCGATCTCATAGCAGCAGAGGTGTACTCACGAGCACCATTGGAGCAAAATATTTTGATGCGAATACCAAACTGAGTGTGAACCATGTTTGAGAAGAACTGGTAAATGTCAGGTATTTCAGAGTGTTGGTGCATAAGAAACACCCATGTGTATCTAGTAAAGTCGTCGATGAAATTGACATAATAGAGATAACCTTTGTGAGAGGATGTAGGAGATGGGCCCCATATATCAAAGTGAATAACTTGAAATGCATGAGTGGACTGAGAAATACCTTTATTGCTAAAAGAAAGGGCTAAGTGTTTTGCCAACTTACAACCCTGACAAACAAATAACGGAGTGAAAATAAAATTTCCAAGGACACCACTACGACTAAAATTTTCAAACGAGATTCACTTATATGACCTAAGCACCTGTGCCATAAGTCGGCATCAGAACTGACAACACCGGCAAAATTCGAAGTAGAATTATGAGCATGAAGGAAATCTAGGTGATATAAACGGCCATGTCTGCTAGCCTGTCCAATCGTGTGACCAGTCTAAGGATCCTGTATGGTACATCTCAAAGAAGTAAACGTAACGGTAAGACCACTATCGCATAAAGCACTAATGGAAATAAGGTACATAGATAAATGCGGTGCATAAAGAACGAATGGTAAGGTGAGAGTGGGAGTGTGAATAGATCCGGAGTGTGTAGTGTGGAGTAGTGAGCCATCAGCAGTGTATAGTGACGATGAGTGCGTGTTAAGGGGAGTGCTAGTGGTGAGGAATGTATAGTTGCTAGTAAGATGATGAGAGGCGCCAGAATCTAAAAGCCATGAAGAGTTCATACCAGGAGTAACGGAAAAAGCCGGGCAGAGGAGCCAGTATTGATAGACTGACTTGAGTTCTGAAGGTCCAACTGAGCAAAATGTCGCTGAGGAATATCATAAGGAGCAGGATATTGAATTGCGTCATCGATGAAGGTAACATAATAGAGAGAGCCTTTCCACGATGGTATGGGAGAAGGTCCCCATATGTCAGAATGAACAAGTTGAAAAGGGTGAGTGGTTTCAGAAGTTCTTTTGTGACTAAAGGGTAGGGCAATGTGTTTGGCCAAGTGACAACCCTGACAATCAGATAAATGTTTAAAAATGAGAGAACCAAGGGCACCACTACGAGCTATAGTCTGAAGTCGTGATGCGCTAATATGACCTAAACGTCTGTGCCACAGATCAGCATCAGAGGAAACAATACCGGCAAAACTAGAAGGAGAGTGATGTGCACGAAGAAAATCTAGATAATATAGACGACCATGACGACTAGCACGTCCAAACTCCTCACCGGTGGAGGAATCAGTAATAGAACAACCTAATGAGTCAAAAGAGACGACAAGGCCACTATCGCACAACGCACTAATAGAAATAAGGTTTATTGATAAATGAGGAGCATAGAGAACATATGGTAATGTGAGAGTAGGAGAGTTAATTGTCCCTGAATGTGTAATAAGAAGTGGTGAGCCATCAGCTGTGTGTAGGGATGGAGAGTGAGAGGAAAGTGTTGTGCAGGTGGTGAATAGTGTCCGATTACTAGTGAGATGATGTGATGCACCAGAATCTAAAATCCAGAACGAATTCATACCGGGAGTGGCAGAAAGGGCAGGAGCAGAGGAGCCAGCATTGATAGACTGACCCATGAGTTGTAGTTCCAGCTGAGTGAGGCGTTGCTGACTATTAGCCCAAGCAGGAGACGACAAGGCCGAAGATGTGAGGGAAGAAACACTGCGAGGAGAAACACGACCATCGCTGCTATGACTGAGAGCACAATGTGGAGGGAGATGTTGCTGGTGCCTGGATCGGGGTAGGGGGTAGGGCGGGGCTACCGGTGGCGGAAGTAGAGGTGGAGTATGGTGTTGAGTGATGTAAGGAGAATGTAGAAGGCCGGAGGAAGACTGAAAATGGCGCTGCTATTTGTTGAATCTGGAGAAGGAACGAGTGGTGGTTGCACTGGGGAAGTCAGTGGAGCCGGAAATATCTGGGAGAGACTGAGATGCCATCAATTTGTAGGACCTGTATATATATATATAATAATAATAATAATAATAATATTTTTTTTTTTTGAATTTCGGGTATGGTAACAATCGAAGTAGGGTTACTCATATGAACTACTGAATCTGAATCTGAAGTAGGTTTGGATCTGAAGAGTTGGATCTGAAGGACCTGAAGGACGACGGCGGCGGCAGGCTTTGAGGGCTGGAGGACGACGGCGGTAGGCTTGGAGGGTTGGATCTGAAGGACGACGGCGGCAGGCTTATGCCGGAGGAAGGAAGAAGATGACCGGCTGGATCTGAATGACAAAGTTGTAGGAGACAATGGATGACGATGCTGGGGTTGTGATCTGGATCTGGAGATGCCAATGGATCTGGACGATGGGTTGCTGAATACTTCGGAGATGAACTTCGGAGAGGGTTGCTGAAGGACGATCTGGATCTGGAGATGCCGATTGGAGATGCCGGCTGTTGAGGAAGATGAACAGTGGGATTTTTTTTTTTTTTTTTTTTTTTTGGGAAGAAATTTGTATAACTTTTGCAGTTGGAATTTGAGGATTTTGGATGGGAAAATTTTTTAAGAAAATAAAATTTGGGTAATTGGCTCTGATACCATGTTAAGATAATCAGAGAGAAATGAAGACAATACTAAATATTGAATTGAGTTTAACCAAGTACAATACCACCTATATATAGGAGGTGAACAGATATCAAAGCAACTCTACCACCAATATGGGACTATAATATCTAACAACGGCCTGACAATGATGAACGATGATGGCCAATGTTGGATTTAGGGTTTGATTGCTGTGGCGACTGCTTCTTCTTCCTTTTGTTGGTTGCGGTCTTTTTTTTTTTTTTTTGGATTCTAGGGTTTTGATGAGAAATTAAGAAAAGAGGATTTGTATTATTGGCTCTGATGCCATGATAATGTTAACAGAGAAATTGAAAAATATGATTGGATTATTGGAATCAAATATAACTGTGTACAGTGACTCCTATATATAGGAGGGGACCAAATACTAAACTGATACATATCCGATATGGGATTATATATAATACAATATCTAACAACACAAATGTTGTCTCTCTTCCTTGTTCTTTTTGTGGCCATGAGGACCAGTTGTCTTCAGAAATACCTTTTTTTGTCAATTACAACTTTGAGAATTGAATTAAATGTTAAAAATTAATGAATTAAATTGGATGACTTATTTTTGTGAAAAATATGGAGCGAAGTATCTCAAATTATTTTTCACTAGATTTATCATATATGGCTAATGCAATGCACATAAAATAGATGGTTGGTTTCTATTGTTATGTTGTAAAAGAAATCATTTGGATAACTCTTGAATTTCATCAACTTTTTAACATCTCTGAATAATTAATTGATTTTGGATAAGTTAAGCTGTTGTAACCTAAAACTGAAATGTTTCATTAAAAAAATTGCATGCTATTTCAGGTAGTCCTCGAGTTGAGGGAGATGATGAAGAAGATGGAGTTGATGATCTCGACAATGAGTTCAATTACGCTCAAGGCAATGGGAAGACAGTGTGTCCATGGCAGCAGGCCCACGAAGATGTCGATTTATCTTCATCTTCCCGACATGAATCTCAACATCGTATTCCACGTCTCACCAATGGCCAGCAGGTGAATTAACGAATTTAATTTTCTTTCTTAGAGTGAGTATTAGGAACCTAGCAGACGAAATATTCTTTTAAAAAGGAGGCAATTCTAAATTCAGAAGTGTGCAATGTGCATGAATGCATAATGTATTTGGAAGTCACAAATACCTAGTCACCAGCATAGTTAAATAGCTGGCTTCTGGATCAACTAAAATATAGACAACTTGACAATGCTAGTGATTTACAACACTAACTGGTAATTTTCCTCTAAGACCCTCTGCCTATCTTGTCACCCAAGTGATGCGAGGAGGGATCCAGTAACTAGTTAATGAGAATTGGGGAAAAAAAGAAAAGAGAACTGAGTTTCTTGTTATTTGAAACTTGTAAGGGGCACACCTTATTCCTATTATGTAAATTTGTAATTTTTATTGTCTTGAACATTATAATGTTTCATGCCTCTTCTTATTTGAAATTTGTTAGGGGCACATTTACATCCTATTGTTGTAAATTTGTAATTTTATTATTATGTTCGCAGTCTTCCGTTTGCATACACAATTGATTATGATTGAAAATATTCATTTAGTGGACACATGCTTCTTCTTATTTGAAATTTGTTAGGAGCTCATCTACTTCCTATTGTTGTAAATTTGTATTTTTATTGTTATGTTCGCAGTCTTACGTTTGCATCCAACAATTGATTATGATTGAAAATATTCATTTAGTGGACACTGTATTATTTAATTGTTCATCATACGGTCAGTCTTATCTCAATTCATTATATTCAGATGTCCGGGGAAATACCGGATGCCTCACCTGATCGCCAGTCCATCATATCATCCGGTCCATTAGGATATGGACAAAGGCGTACGCCCTCACTTTCTGGTGTTGATCCTAGCCTGCCAGGTAAATTAATTTTTAGTTTGAATTTAATAGTTGCAGTCTTGCGAATTGACAGTTTTTTAACTTCCCTTCTCAATTTGTCAGGGCTGATGATGGTGGCGCCTACCTTTAAGCCGGACAGTCCCAATTCCATCTAACCAACTAAACCTTTATCGAATTGTCATCATATTATGTCTTATTATCTTGTGTTTCTTCTTCCAATACCGTATCACCCATCCTGTAAGAGGCGCCTACCCATTATGGTTGACATCCGTTATATGCGAGGTTTGGTTTGGTTTGTGGGGGCTTTTGGATCAATTCCCAAAATGGTGCCCAATAAACCGTGAGACTTACCTTGACAGGCTTGCATTGAGGTTAGCTACCTACATCCTCACTGTTTCCTTTATATATGACTTCTTTCCTGACATGCAGTGATAAATCAAATATTTTATTAACTTTTATACTTCATTACTTAAACAGATTTGATAGGGAAGGAAGGAGAGCCTTCACAGTTAGTTGGCTCCGATTGATGTTTTCGTCAGTACTGTGGATCCTCTCAAAGAACCTCCTCTTATCACAGCCAACACTGTGCCAACACTGTCCTGTTATTATACTCGTGCTTGAGCCACATTTGGCGAAGTTTTAGAAATTTCCTTTCAACCCAAAATATTGATTAGGTTTTGTAGGGTTTCAAAACCTTCCCATTGGGATTTTACAAAGTTTAGGTTCCTGCTGGTTTTCTTCTATCGCGTGGGATGGGCAATTTTGTTTATACAGATTTTTTCTTCCCCCACCCGACACACACACACGCACAAACTATATGACTAACTATATGATATTCGTTCATAAAAAGGACAACTGCAATCTTATTCTCTAAAATATGAATCAAATTGCCTATGTACAATGAAATTTGTAAATGAAATATTTAATTATGCTAAAATAGTTTGGAGTTTTCTGGGCAGGTTCGGTTATTGGTGCGGTTTTGGGTTCTGGGGAAGTGGCAAGCTGATCTGATTTATTTTGGCTGTTTTATTTTCTTGAACCAAGGAAAACTCTCTTGTTAGGGGATTTGGCCTTGCTGGGTTTGGCTCAGACCCAACTCTATGCACAGCCCTATGTACAAGCTATACAAATATTTAGATTCTTACTTGTCGAACAGTTGTTGCAGAGTATGAAGAGTTCAAAGTACGAATAAATGCTCTTGTTGCCAAAGCACAGAAAACTCCTGAAGAAGGTTGGACAATGCAGGATGGCACTCCTTGGCCTGGAAATAATCCACGGGATCACCCAGGCATGATACAGGTATGGATTCTTTCGATCTTTTTTACCTTTATTATTGATTTTTTATTTATTTTAAAGTTTACTATTCTGTTATGTTTCATTATCTTCCTGTTTTTTTTTTGGGAATTTCAAGTCTTTTTAGGGCATAGTGGGGGTCTTGACACAGACGGTAACGAGTTGCCTCGCCTTGTTTATGTTTCTCGTGAAAAGAGACCAGGCTTCCAACATCACAAAAAAGCTGGTGTAATGAATGCATTGGTGTGTACTTTCTGTTTCTTATTCTAATTTTTCGTGTGTGTGCAAGAATTATTCACATGGTTAATGAAGAATAACAAAAGGCCCTGTTAGGGACATACAACTAATGAAAACACAATTAAGGAGGACCTGTGATAGTTGGAAACATTTAGAAGATTATGGAATGGGGTAGGAGATCTAACTTTAAAGATCTGATTTAGAGGTAAAACAAGGCTAGAATTAAAGATCAGGGAACTCATTAAAATGGTTGACTATGATTTAATAAATGTCAGGAAGCCACATGTCCACTCACCTGACTCCATTTTGACTTAGACCAACATTCTCTTATTAGATAGTAATATCGAGTATGGAATTTTAAAATTTTAATTATTTGTTCATATTCTAATATTTGGAGATATTTATGATTTTCTTCTTTTCTTTCCCTGATATTGGACAGATTCGGGTGTCTGCAGTCCTAACGAACAGAGCTTACCTTCTGAATGTGGATTGTGACCATTATTTCAATAACAGCATAGCTCTTCGTGAAGCAGTGTGTTTCATGATGGACCCTTCTTATGGGAAGAAGACTTGTTATGTTCAGTTTCCTCAACGATTTGATGGCATCGATTTGCATGATCGATATGCCAATCGCAATATTGTCTTTTTTGATGTAAGATATCCATCTATTATATGTATTGTAACTATTGTTGATATCAGTACTTCGGATTCTCTGGTTTCTTATAAATTTTAATTATATTTTGTAGATTAACTTGAAAGGTTTAGATGGTATGGAAGGCCCTATGTACGTGGGGACTGGATGTTGTTTCAATAGGCAGGCTTTGTACGGGTATGACCCAGTCTTGACAGAGGCTGACTTGGAGCCTAACACAGTATTTAAGAGCTGTTGTGGCTCAAGAAAAAATGGGAAAGAGTAAGAATAAAGATTACATTGACAAAAACCGGGCCATGAAGAGGACTGAATCAACAGTTCCCATATTCAAACATGGAGGATGTTGAAAAGGGTTGAGACGGTAAGCATTTATGATGGTGATATAATTTTAGTTTGCTCACTAAGATGTTCAGTTGCAGTTTACAACTTTTACTTGATGCTATTTCGAGTCCTTCAATATCAAGTTGGGACGTGTGTGTAAGATTGCAAATTGATATGAAATGTACAATCAGAATTTGATTTTGTATCTGGTTTAAAATATGGATACAGATATAGATAGTCTTAAACTATTCAAATGTATTCAAATATAAGGATATCAATGTAAAACTTGTAGAACTCACAGGAGGTAAGTCTTTTTTAGCATTCTTCTCTGTACCTATGCAGTCACGAAAATGTGACTTTATGAATATTCATATTTATCTAAAATAAAAAAACATAACTGTGTTGAGTTGCTTTACATTTTCATGTTAAAAAGACTTGTTAGTATTGCGACCATTTTCCTTCCATCTTAATTCAAATCCGTTTTCATCAAATATGGTTATAGCATATTTGAGTTCATATCTCTCCGTATTTGCTCACACCTACATATTTGAAATTTCAGGTTATTGAAGACGAGAGATCACTGCTGATGTCTCAGAAGCGATTAGAAAAGCGCTTTGGTCAATCTCCAATCTTTATTGCATCAACATTCATGGAACAAGGAGGCATTTTGCCATCTACTAACCCAGCTTCACTGCTAAAAGACTCTCCTCATACCTCCCACAACTGTCCTTGTTGTCAACATGGTTGGAATTGTCGCCGGGGTATCTTACGCAATTAACAGTGAGTACCAGTCATGGGGTCCGCTCTTCGGGAAGTTGTTCTTTGCGATCTGGGTCATTGTTCATCTCTATCCGTTCCTCAAGGGTTTGTTAGGGCGACAAAATAGGATGCCTACCATTGTTATTGTGTTGTTGATTCTTCTTGTGTCAATCTTCTCCTTGTTGTGGGTGCAGATAGATTGATCCGTTTATCTCCCCTAGCCAGAAGGCGGCTGCCACTGGACAATGCGGCATCAACTGTTGATTGAAAAAAGTTCATTTTGCAGATTAAACGAGAAATTTGAGTGTTGTAAAAGCATAGGTAATGCATGTAATTTAAGAAGTGGGAATAATCCTTTCTTTTTCTTTGTTTTGTTTTATTAATTTATTTATTTTAGTGTAATCATTTAATTTATTGTAAGTTGTGAAGCAATCAGGTCAATGATACTAACATTTTCTTGTCATTATATATGGGGTTGTAGAAATTATGTTACTTGATGGTATGCATTTTTGTTCATTTGCGGATTCATACTATGATTTATAAGACACGTGTTTTGCACATGCATGTACCGTACATTTTTTATTAAGGTTTGAAACTGCCGAGCATGTGTGGCTAAGATGTACATGCCTCAGAGTTCTTTCCAATTTATTATGCCCGTGAATCAGAATGTTTTTTTTTTTAAATTTTATTTTAAAATCTCGCTGTTGTCTGTTGTATAAGGAAAGCTGAGATAAGGAAAGCATGTCAGCTGTATGTTTTTAAGAAATATGAGTAGCTTTTGCTGCATGAATAATCTGATGCATGGTTCATAGTTTCGTACTAGCAAACTTATAAATGTACAACAAGCAAAGCAGCCATGGATTTGGGTTAGTCGCTCAAACCAAATCATGGCGCTGGCACAGTTTGTGCCTAAAAGGGCTAGCACTTGCACTTATACCCATTTGATTGCTCGTGTTCACCTGGGTGCTTCTTAATTTGTCCTTGTTTTTAACAGGACTAATTACATACAATGCTGGCCGGAGTTCTTTCTTCCCGAGTCATTTATCATCTATGTACGCACAATCCAACAATTTACACCCCAAGCTAGCTACATTAGCTATATTCGCACAGTCCAACAACAACAAGGTTTCCTCCTCCTTTCATACATTACAACTACAAATCAAAATCCCATATTCTCCTCCACTCCACCAAAACCCTAAAATCCCAATTTACATACATGTACATTTACTGAGTTGATCGAAAGGTTGATTAATAAATGAGGGAATTTAATGTGTAATATATATATGTAGATCCGTATGATGTTTCATTTATATATCTTTTAAAATATGACTTTAACTTGTTTAGATGGAAAGTTCTTTTGAAGCTTTCTGATTAACAATATATTCAACCTGATTTCTGTATTTCCCTCAATTATTATTGAAACTCTGTATGAACTAATGTGTTAACAGATAGATGATGAAGGTGACTACAGAAAAGATAGTGAATAATCAGTGTAAGTTATAAGTTATAAGTAACACTAACAGATGAAAAAAAGAAATCATAAATAATATTGTCAAGGCTGGTTTGAATAGGCCATCCCATTTTATTTTATTTAAAAATTTTGTAAATAGCATCAAGTTCATGTTGATATGAAATATGTTATCTTGTGTTAAAATTTCAATAGAAATATCAAGATATATTTCTTGATATTTATTTTGTTTGTACTTTAACACTAATCTATATCTATACTAAAATACAATGGAGAATGGCGAGTTTGGTTGTCCGACTTGGGAGAAAACACTTGTGCTTCACATTTTTTTATTTTTTTATTTAAAAAAAAAAATAGTAATTGTAGGAACATTGTAAATGATGATAATTATTCTGCAATGAGGGAAGAAACGAGATTTTCCGTTGTTAGCATTATCAAAAGACAATACGACGAATCATGTGCAAGTAATCTAGGTCAAAGTAAAACTGCAAGTTGCATTCATAATCCACACAAATATGACGAGGATATAGATCTCCAATCATCATGAGAAAATAAACACTTATTATTCTCAATAAGTGAACATTAATGTAAAAGAAATATATGCAACATTCAATTTAAACTACCAGCTTCTTTAATTATTTACAAATATCAAATGACAACAGCCGAACAGGACTTGCTTAATTTATGGGGATGTTTATAAGAGAATATAAAGTTTAGGTTCCTAGCTTGACACTGAAATTCTATTAGGCTCTTAGACTTTTTTAACATACTGATTGAGGGATTTATAACTGAGTTGAAAAGGTAAAAGGGCCTAAATAGAACTTCAGTATCTAGCTAGGGGCCTAAAAATTATATTTACCCTTTTTTTTATTTATATACAACAATTGGCTATAGGATGTTATGGAATTTGTTTACACAAGAGGCCATCTTTACATAAAGGGCGTTTGGTCCAGTTGTGGACATTCTTTAATCGTAACACAGTTAGGTTTTAACTTTGGAAATCTAATTTCAGGACTACAAAAGGATTTCAAATTTGGTAGTTCGTCCAAAGTGAGGTGCCTGAGATTAGGGAGGATCATTGTCGTTGCCCTTCTTTCTTCTTGCTCCACTCCTACATCATCATCATCTTCCTGATTTGCGCCATCAGTCAGTACTTTTTCCAACATTCTGCAACCAAAAATTTGTAAAATCTCAAGGTGTCGGAGCTGTGCAATCCAAGTAACATCACATAACTTGTTACAAAACCCAATATATACTTCAGAAAGATTTGCAAACAACTCTCCTGGCGTGATCCCTCCTTTCCAAGTGATTTTCGTTAATTGCTTGAGGTAATAGAGGCTGAATAACGACAATTTTTCGAATTGTCTTTTTTCCTCGCTTGTCATCAATATCTCCTTCATGTCGCTCGGAAAAATGGGGCTCGATCCATCAATTGACAATGACTGAAGGCTACGCAGAGCTCGGTTGCTACGAAGAAGTGTTTTTGATAGATCAAGGATTTCGACTCCTCGCAAGAAACGTATACATAATTTCCACAATGTTATATGTGGATTATTCTGAGTGAGTAGTTGTAAAGCAGACATATTAGCTACTGCAATCCCAAGACCTTTTAGGTTGTTAACTCCGGGCGCCATTGTGGCGCGCGCGCCAGCCAATTCTTCAATACTTGCTTCACCTTCCATGCCCCATTTAGTGTAATGACTACGATAGAGATCTAGTACCTCGAGTTTTTCTAACCCTGATAGCAGCCCACGAGGAATGTGACGAAAATTTGTTATCCCCCCGAGGATCAAGTATTTTAGTTTTTTAAGATTTGACAATTCTTTTGGCAGTTCTTCAATAGAATTTCCTGCAAGATTAAGATATTGTAACTGGCTCAATGTAGTGATTGCTGATGGTACCTTCCTCAGGCCATTGTTTGCTAAGTCGAGGTATGTTAGAGCTACCATGTTTTGGAAGCAGCTGTTAAGTATTGTATTGGGAGAGCCAAAACGCCCCCCACGAAGCATCAAGGCCGTCAGGTTGGGACAACAGGGTTTATGTGGTAGTCTTACTATGTCTGTGAAAGCCATCTCCACCTCGCTCCATTTCTGTTCCTCCTCAGCTGCTTCTGTTGCCTTATTATGCACTCCTGCAACTTGAACCAACCATTTATTCCTATTTTTACCATAGTCCGTTGCTATCCATAGCGCCATCTCTCGAATGATATCATGCAATTTCACATACTGGACGGGATGCCATCGGCGTCGGAACAGGTCTTCTTCTTCACCCGCTTCTAATAATAAACCAGCTCGTTCTAGTCTTTTAATAATACTATGCCCCCTGGTAAAGGCTTCATTAATATCATCAAACTCCCGGCCTGCAATGAGATCTAACCCCAACCAACTCCAGATAAGTTCATCTTTTTCAATACTATAGTCTTCTGGCCACAATGCACAGGTCAAGAAGCATTTTCTCAACCTCTCATCCTCCAACCGGTCGTAGCTAACTTTCAAGAGCCGAAGCATTTCCTCACCCAACAGCTCTTGGATGCCAAGCTTATTTATAGAATTGACGGCATTCTCCCATTCGCACAATGTACTGTTCGCGGACATGGATTTAGCTATCACGACGAGGGTGAGTGGCAAACCTCTACACTTTTCTGCCACTCTCTTTGCATGCCTGTGCACCCTCTCGTCAGAGCTAATGAAATCCCGAGCATTCTTACCGATGTTGCTTAAGAACAATTTCCATGCTTCCCCTTCCTCCAAGCACTCCAGTTTAATCTTCTTTAGCTCGAAATGGTCAGGGAAGATTTGCTCAGCCATCATCTTATCACACACCGTTTCATTCCTGGTAGTGAATACCACCTTACAATTCGGTACATTGTCCTTGTCGACGCCATGACAAGGAATCCCCAACTCTTCAAGATTAAAGCTCTCCCATAGATCATCCAGTAATAGCAAGATTTTTTTATTTTGTTGTTGTAGTTGTAGGAAATCGGAGAGAGATTTAGCCTGTGACTCAACGGTTGAGTCACCTTCTTCTTTAAGAGGCAAATTTATCCTCTTGGCTATGTCCCTTTGGAGCTTGGGGAGACTGAGTTCTTGTGAAACAACAACCCATATCACTAAGAACCCTGCATTTGCCACATATGGATGGTTGTTGATTTTCTTGAGAAGGGTGGTCTTGCCCACACCTCCCATACCCAATATTCCCACCATGCTCGTCTTACGATCTTGGAGATGTTTGATAGCATCCTCCAAATTTACTTGAGTAGTTGGAAACGATTCTTTAGCCCTGTCTGGCTTTGGTTGAACGTTCGGGACCACTTTCTTGGCCACTTCATGCATGTTGTCTCCTTCTCTTTTTAGCTCTTCCACTTCTTCAGCTGTGTTGGCTGCTCGTTTGCTAATTTTGTAGCCCGACCAACAATTTAGTGGACAGTCTCCAAGGCACATTTTCTGCAGATTAGTGTGGTCTTGTTCGATTTTGTTCACATCATCCTCCATAGTTTGGACCTGTTATAAGTAAACAAGTGTTGGATAGAGATCAAAGCAAAGAATTTGGGAATAGAAGGTAACTATAATAAGTTAATTAATGCGTGTATACACTTTATTTCAAGTCTCAACTACTACCCTCACTCGGTAATTGCATACTTGCTAAGTTGCTACTTGGTTACAAACATTATATTTTCAGTTGACAATAAACAAATAAACAAACAAACAAACAAACAAACAAACAATGAAATAAAATTTTGAAGCAACAACCTTGACGAATACCCACAATCCACTAATATATATATATATATTTCAATCTTGGTATAAATCAAGGACTCATAATTGATACCATACACGTTTTGGATTAACATGTAAGACATGGGAATGACGAGAGTTCATGGGTTCAAGTGACAACTGAACAAGAGGAAATCAAAAGCTGAGTTCATGGGTTGTTACTCATTTTTGTAATGGCTGATGTTTTCTCATTTTGCAAATAATGTGCCTCAGCATATTCTATGCCTTTTTTCTTCTGTTTGTAATTTCATCTTTTTGGGGCATCATCAGTTTTCTCAATTTTCTTGTTTGATGCCTTTTCCATATGAAGGATCTTTTGTTCAAGTTCTCTCTCTAAGCATCAGTGATTCTTAGTGAACGAGCTAAGTTCAATTAATTGGTCATTGTTTCTAGTCTAGTTGATTTTCTTCTATATCATATGTTAGGGGGATAGCCGACTTCAAAAATTTTGATGTGAAGGCTTTGTTCTTGTTTAGTATATCGTATGTTAGGGAATACAATTCGCTTGTTAGTTTTTGTTAGGCCTCTACTAGTATATCCATATTGTGTTATATATTCTAAAATGGATAAAGGGATAGTTGTCTAAAATTATAAGTTTTGACACATGCTCTCTTTCTTGGAGTTGGAGTTAAGTTTAAGTGCCCATCGTGTTCCATTGAAAAATAAATAATGAGACATATTAGGATTGCGAAAATGATACAATTTTTTTCTTCCAAACAAATATATATTATATAGAAAGCTCAATTATACGATCACATTTTATGAATGATGAGGTCATAACCCTGGTATAAATAGACAAAGTGTACATACAAATCACGCACATGCACACCCAATATTACAACCCTACATACACCCAATGTCCAGCTTATTTAACTCATGTGAACCTGATTGTTTCTCTTTAATGTAAGTTGGGTGCCTTACATTATTTTACTTATACTCGTCTTATTTTTATTTGTTGGAGATACATCTAGAACTTATGATAAGTCTATTACAGGTCACGTTACACTAACTTTCCGAAATATTTTCATTAATGGTGACAAGATTCTTTCTATCACATGCTTATAGTTCGAGTATTTGTTATTTGGTCAATCCAATGTGCTAATATTAAAGTTGTACTGAATTTTCTTTTCTTTTGCTTTTCTCTTTTTAAATTTCTGATGCAGGGTTTTTTTTCTTCCATCAGTCGATTTTGTACAAGCAAGAGAAATACTTAAAAGTATCTTTCGTCAAAAGAAGGCTATTGACCAAAATTCTTTTGATATATATTAAGATATTGTCGCTACCTACATATAATTTTCAATTATTTTTTTCTTCTTGCAAATCTTATTTTATAGTAGATATATTGTGGTTAAGGAAGATGTGTTTTTTTAATTATTTATTTATTAGTAAATTGTTTTCCTTACATTCTTTGTCGCATTTCCCATTATTCATTTTCTTGTACCTTTGCCTTTCGATTGAGAGAACTAATGTAATATACTGAATTTTCATATAATTAAATATAAATTTTTTTATTTGATTTCACGTGTTTCGCACGTGCAAATTAATGTGTGCTTTGGCTTTAAAACTATTTTATTTTATGTCATGAACAAATATTTCATTTTCCTTTTAAAAGCCTCTTATTAATTATTATGGAGTCCTAGGCCTAATAACTTAATTCTAGCCCACCCAAAATAAGTTAAATAAATTAATTAAAAGCTCATAGAATTAGCCCACCTAGCTAGCCCACTAATTAATTTATTTGTTAATTAAACAACTTTTATAGTAGACTTTGTCATGTAAAAAATTGGTATAACAAATTAATGAACAACTATTTATAGGTGTGCATGTGGGGGCACGTACAATGCACATGTACGTGCAAGGTGAAGAAGGGATAAGCCGAACATGCTTGGAAGAGTGGGGGAGTGGGAAGGTGGTTGTGTGCTAATGGGTGGTTTTTTTAACTCCCAAATGCATCTTAGCAATTCATCCAAACACATCTCAACCATTCATTTGACCATGAATTATGTATAAATAGGCCCCTTTGTCATTCTTTATCCTTTGCAGCTAAGATTTTTTAGAGAGAAAGAGAAGAAATTGTATGAGAAAAGATTGAGTGTGTTCTTGCATTTGGAGGCCGGCTAGTACAAGGAGGAGAGAAGTCCGGATTTTGTACAAGCTTGGAGGAGAAAGCTCACGGCTAGGATCAAGGGGAAGGGAAGGCAATCGTGCTTTCGAGGAGTTTTTCTTTAAGAATTCTCAATTCGTTCTTCAAGAAGTGGGCAATTTCTCTAATTCTAATCTAGATATCATGTTAGTAGGCTAAGTTTATGAATATGCCAGAGAAAATGATAAAATTTGCCATGTGATTGCTTAAAGAGACTAGTAGGGAAAAAGAGAAAATCTTGATGGTCAATATAAGAAGATTCGTATAATGGATTTGAGATTAGTGAATTAAAACTTATTATTGTGCCATATCAATATATTTCATGATAGAATATCTATTTTAATGAACCATACTAATATGATAATTTTGCTCCGTAAATGACTTGTGTAAAGAATTGTATAGAATGTAAAATGACCCCATGAATTATTGAAACGAATGATTAGTATAGAAAATTGCAATAGATGTCGAATTTTATTTACATTGTATGAATAGTTCTACATTCACCTTATTGTCGAAATATGTTGCATTTGGAACTATAATATAAGAATTAGTCTCATGTAAAGGATAAAATTGATCTAAGAGAAATATTTATGTTAGGAATGAAATTGTGGAACAACTATGTGAATAAATGTGGGGAACAAGTAGCAAGGATTTATTAAGAAAAGAAACTCCAAAATGTCAGTAAATGTATTAATTGTTCATTTCTTAAAAGGGATAAAAGGAATAATTTTTATTATATTGTTGAAATAGTAATTTTGTAAATTTAAATACATGTACTATACTGTAATTTTCAAAGAAAATATCTTGGAAACGAATTAGATTTTTGAATGGTACAAATTTATTGAGAAATCAAAATTATAAAGAAAGAGTTATAAACAGACCAGTAGAATAAAGAAATTCTAACTTATAATTATAACAGAGAATGGGTTTGGGAGTATTGGCATTTGGTGTGAGGTTAGAGCGTTGTGAACAGTGCGTGATTTCATGGGTTCGAGTCTTGAAAGGGCTCTATTTTTTGTTAAATTTGATTTTTACCCAAATCACTGAAGACCAGTATATAGGAATTTTTACCCAAATCACTGAAGACTAGTTCACCTTTGGGCTTTGATGTGGGATAAAGATGACCTGGCATCCGATCCCCTCAAAAACATCGCATCACATGATCTGCCACCTCAGCCCTAAAACCACCTAAGACTCCTGCCACGTCAGCCCTAAACCGTTTGGGGTCTTGCCACGTCAGCTCCAAAACCCCCTGGGCCTCCTGCCACGTCAGGCCCATGGGTGACCAGGTCCAGACCCGGCCCCCAAACCCTCGTCACTCCGAGGTCAGGCCGGGCACCAGGGTAGCTTTCTCTAGAAAGCACTACGGCTCGCCATCGCCCTTGCCGACCCTTAAACCCTCGACAGTCCGAGGTCAGGCCGAGCACCAGGGTAGCTTTCTTACGAAAGCACAACAGCTCACCATCGCCCTTGCCGACCCTTAAACCCTCGTCACTGTGAGGTTAGGCCGGGCACCAGGGTAGCTTCCTCAGGAAAGCCCAACAGCTTGCCATCGCCCTTGCCGACCCTTAAACCATCATCACTCCGAGGTCAGACCGAGCACCAGGGTAGCTTTCTCACGAAAGCCCAACGGTTCGCCATCGCCCTTGCCGACCCTTAAACCCTCGTCACTCCGAGGTCAGGCCGGGCACCAGGGTAGCTTTCTCAAAAAAGCCCAATGGTTCGCCATCGCCCTTGCCGAGTCTTAAACCCTCGTCACTCTGAGGTCAGGCCGAGCACCATGGTAGCTTTCTCATGAAAGCATAACGGCTCGCCATCGCCCTTGCCGACCCTTAAACCCTCGTCACTCCGAGGTCAGGCCGGGCACCAGGGTAGCTTTCTCACGAATGCACAACGGCTCGCCATCGCCCTTGCCGGCCCCTAAACCCTCGACAGTCCAAGGTCAGGCCGAGCACCAGGATAGCTCACGAAAGCATAGCAGCTCGCCATCGCTCTTGCCGACTCCTAAACCCTCGACAGTCCGAGGTCAGGCCGAGCACCAGGGTAGCTTTCTCAGAAAAGCACTACGGCTCGCCATCGCCCTTGCCAACCCCTATACCATCGACAATCCGAGGTCAAGCCGAGCACCAGGGTAGCTTTCTCACGAAAGCACTACGGCTCGGCATCGGGCCATTACCTCGATATTCCGAGGCCAAGATCCCAGCACGTGCTCTGACGCCTCATCCCGAGGACCATGACCGGCCTTCGGCCTCCGAGCCTCACTCGGCCTCGACGCCGATCCCGAAGGCCTCCAGAAAACTTCCCCCGCTCTTTCTCCACGACCGAAACTACTCCTCCACAGCTAGCTCACACATCCCTATAGGAGTGGGGGGCTTGTGATGTGGGATAAAGATGACCTGGCACCTCCTAGGCCATCTGATCCCCTCAAAAACACCGCATCACATAATCTGCCACCTCAGCCCTAAAACCACCTAAGACTCCTGCCACGTCAACCCTAAACCGCCTGGGGTCTTGCCACGTTAGCTCCAAAACCCCCTGGGCCTCCTGCCACGTCAGGCCCACGGGTGACCGGGTCCAGACCCGGCCTCCAAACGGGTCCAGTCCCGGTTGGGTTTTCCTCTAAATACAAGGCCCTCTCCCACCTTTAAAGGTAATTAATCTTTTCCCTCTCAAACCCCTAGCTACTGTTGCTCGACTTCAGTGACTAACTAGACCGTCGGAGGGCCTGCCACCGGAACCAAACCCAGTGTTCCTAGGCCGACTGCAGGTACAGTAGAACTCACACCCGGTGCATCCACACGCCTCCTAAAAACAAGCTGCATCATGCTTCTTGGTCTTCGGGTGCGCTCTCAACTACTACTCTTACTCAGTAATTGCAAACTTAATTGCTAAGTTGCTACTTGGGTACAAACAATATATTTTTCAGTTGAGAAAAAACAAACAAACAAAAATAAAATTTGGAAGCAACAACCTTGACGAATACCCACAGTCCTCTAAGATATATTTCAATCTTGTTATAAATCAAGGACTCATAACTAATGAGACAATTATAGAATAATATATCTAATCCTTAAGATAGTAATTAAGAGTTTGCATCGTAGAAGAACTCATTTAAATATGTGTTAAAAATTAATTGTTGGCCTGAAATTGTAACGTAAGGTTATATTTAAGGGGGTAAATCCCACCGTCTATCCACAGATCTGAAACTTTGAACATACGAACCCACTTATGTCTCCTTAATATATAAGAACTTCACTAAGTGTAGGTAATAGATAAGGTATTAAATCTAGCTTTTCTGAATTTAATTTGCAAGGCTTTATATAGTTTATGCATACAACAAAACAAAGAATAATGAATACATGTCTACCAATTGAAATGCAGTTTTCGTAATGGAAGAATGAAGTACGTAGTAACAACAGTTTAGCAAATTATCTAAACTAAATCAAAATTGTGATCATATTTATGTATTCAGAATACTGATGAGAATACCTGCTTCTGCCAATTCAGTACTCGTTCAGTTGGTTCCATATCGTCGGCTATTTCAGTAGCTCTGTTGATCTTGTCTTGAACTTCATTTTTGGTGATCTGCAAGTCACCATAAACCTTCTTCAGCTTTCTCATGTTTTCACCAATTTTCAGTAAATATTTCATCCGATCCAGCATTGGAGTCCATAGAGTGGTGACAATGCAGGTGACAATGGGACTGATAACAGAATCCATTATGGTTGAATTACGAAAAGTAACCAACAGAAAGAGTGGGATTTAGGGAATAGAAATCCAATATGCATTTTAACCCAGACTGCTTAATGCTCCTTTTATACTTCTCCAGTAATGGAATCAAGAATCTCTTCTTTGCCACCAAATTTAATTCCCACCAGACTCACTTACCAACTAACTGATATTTAATTTCTTCTAACCCCACCTACTAACTAATATTTAATTTTATTATAATTATTATTATTATTATTTAATAATTTCCTTTTACGCCGAGAGAAAATATGCAAGAAAAGTTTCACCAAGAGAATGACATGTGGCGAAGTTCATTTGTACGTATAATTAAATTTAAAATATTTAAATTAAGACTAGTTAGATTTATATTTTTAAATCTTCTTCTTACATGACAATTTTAAAATATCTTATATCTCAATAATATGCATATGTACCAAAAATCAAAAGTGATCATGCGGTGTGTCTGATTTCAACCAAAGGAAACACATAAACAAATCTTAGTGCTTAATAAACATATAGGCATCTTAAGAAATACTAATCTTTTTGAATAGGTTCAGTTAGAACTCAGTTCAAGGCATTACACGGTTCTTTTCCGACTTCATCTTTCTTATTTTGAGTTGTCGTCTGTTATGAGCATGACTGATTTGACATTTCATTTTATTAATTGAGTTAATTAAGCAAACTGGATGAACCTACCACATTGTAATTAGCAAGAGAAGACTTCATTAGCAAGAGATAACATGTACAGTCTAGTTAAAATAACAAAAGAAACTACATTACTAGTGAAAGTACATTACTGCGGCCTCATTACATGTAATATAATGCTAGATTTGCCGGTGGCCACGTGCCTACGGCACGTATTCAGAACGATACAGCATATGAAAAGTTTTGTAAACAGTAAATCAACAATTATGTCGCTGAAGTTTGAATAATATGACTAATTAGTTGTAAATAAAAGTCCATGTTTCTATTAGTATATGGTGAAAAATAATTATAAATTGGGGTATAAAGTCCATGTTTATATGTGTGTGTGTGTGTGTGTGTGTGTCTCTCTCTCTCTCTCTCTCTCTCTCTCTCTCTCTCTATATATATATATGAGAGAGAGAGAGAGAGAGTTAAATAAATAAATGAGAGAGAGTAAAATAAATAAATGAGTTGTTTGGGGGGGGAGGGGGAAGGAGAATGTCTTTTGTGAGGTTAGATCTGAGTCTTTGATTTTGAGAGAATTGAAGGAGAGCCACTTGATAACTTTCTTTGTGTTTTATCTAAATTTTCTTAAGTGTAAAATATGAAAAATATGAGACCGTAGTTGGGTATTGCGGTCTGGATATAACACTGGTCGCAACCCACAATTGCGGCCTCAGCTATATGCTAAAAACTGGGTCATATGAAACATATAACTGAGGTTACAATTGTGAACTGCGGCGTATCTATATTGAGGCCGCAGTACCCAATCATGGCCTCGTATTTTTCACATTTTACGCTAACAATTTTTTCCCCCAAGTCTCAGAACATATTGGCTAAGATATGTATTTAGGCCGCAGTTGAGAACTTCGGCCTCAAAATCGAAGAGGCTACAGTTTGGTACTGCAGCCTATGGTATATCAAGGCCGCAGTACCCGACTGCGGCATCGTATTTTTCACATTTTACACTTAGAAATTTTCTCTCAAGTGTCGGAGTTTATAAGTATATGACATGTAAAGAGGCCGCAGTTCACAACTGCGGCTTCGTTATCGAAAAGGCCGCAGTTCGGTTCTATGGCATATAAAGACATACCTATCTTTGGAATAAGTTTCGAAACATACCTATTTTGAAAATTAGTTTCAAAAAGAGACCTATTTCGGGAAAAAAATCAGGGTTGAGACGATTTTAATCTAATCTAATATTTAATTTAATAATAATTATTATTATAATTATTATTATTATTATTATTATTATTATTATTATTATTATTTGGAAATCATGGAGTTTTTTTCGGCTCCTCGGAGAAGACAAGTGACAGAGTTTCTTAAGCCATGAAGCTAGAAAATGACATGTGGCAGATTTTTTTTCATTGAGATAATGACATGTGGCGAGGCTTAGTCATGCATATAATTATATTTAAAATAGTTAAATCTCTAATATTATAATAGGATGTTGACTCTTAGTTTGGTGTGCACAAAATGAGTCTAATATGTTTAAATTGAGTTGTTCAGATTTTCAGGATCAAATAATATCAGGAAGAGATTCAAGAGAAATTCAAGAATAGACAAAGAAGGAAAGTAATAAAGAAAGATTGCAAAATCAAGCAAAAGAAGAAGTTTTTCAAAAAATAGCACATATTGATTAGTGCCCAAGAAAGCTATCAAGACCAGTTGTTGTTATTCCATATTTGTAAGATTGTATCTGTATTCTATTGATTGATGACTGATTAGTATATGGTAAGAATATAAAGTGGATTCGTCATGAACAACACGATTGCGATCGACCACACTTCATGTTAGTCGACTGCACCGCAGTCGACCGCACTATTATAGCAATATAATGAAGTAGTCGACCATTCATCTTTTGACTTTTCGTTTGAAAGTTGAACGGTCGACTGCACCTTAATTGCGGTCGACCGTAACTCGCGTTGTTCCCCTTTTTGGAATGTATCATTTCTATTTTTGATAGATACACTTTCCAGTCTATATATTTGGACGAACCCACTAGGTATTCTTCACCTATTACTTCTGAGAAAAATCTTATGAACTAATCATTCAACAATCAATCCGAGTGTGTATGATAACTATTTGTTTTCTTCAGTCAGGATCATTAAGGATCTTGCATCTTTTTCTTTTCTTGCACTTCGGTGAGATTGACGGGACTTGTGTTAGAAGTCTTGTGGGTATAATAGGTCTCTCGGTCTGAATCCGAGAATCACTGTATAAGGGTTTGAGTATAGTGGAACTCTTGTGGTGGAGAATTGTTACAAGCAGGTTGTGTGAACTTAGACCTGAGGTCGAACCACGTTATATCACTGAGTCACTTGTAAGTTGTCAAGTTATCTGGTTGAGGGAAAATTTGGAAGAGCTCAAGTATCCACAAGTTCGCGACCCCAGGTTATTACATGATAATCGTCCGCAATCAGCCTCACAAAGAATCTTATGTTTCATGGCAAAAGCGAGCACATTTAGATCAAGTTTCATTTTATTCGAGAGTTTGCCAGTTGTGATGAAGTTTTTTTTATCAATCGGATAGAGCCTTACGACTCCAGCCATCACCAAAAAATATATTATAAGATAGAGCGATCGTCATGTTTTACAAGCCGTAAAACCTAAAAATTACAATAAAAAAGCGATGAGCGACAATTAAAATAAAAGGTAAGAAACAAGGGAGAAGGAAATAAACAATGACAGAGCCGAATCAATGCTTTTGTCGAGAAGGTAAAATAAAAGGTAAATTCAATTTTTGTTTTTTCCAATTTGGCCGGACAAGGAGGAATGGTAATACTATTGACAATTTGGTAGGGTACTGTCTTTTTTCACCAGGCCTACATAATTGATTCATTTTGGTAGGGTGTTTTTTTCACCAGGCCTACATAATTGATTCTTTCATTTCTAACCAATCATGCACAAAAGAAAAAGATAAAAGAGAGAAAATTGTTATCCTTCAATAGTTACATTGTTGTCAAAAAGCTTGATCTCCTCTTGAAAAAAGTTTCACCAAGAGAATGACATATGACGAAGTTCATTCGTAAGTATAATTAGATTTAAAATATTTAAATTAAGACTAGTTAGATTTATATTTTTAAATCTTCTTCTTACATGACAATTTTAAAATATCTTAGAGCATCTGTAGTCGTTTACGGTAAAAATACCCATATATGGATAAATAGAAATAGGATTTTCAATTATGCTGCACTCGTCCAAAGCTATTTTTTAGCAAACTATAATATAATATTAAGCGACGCCACATGAAGTGCCGTCGGAGGGGAAAAGCGCCAAAAAAATGTCTGCATTCGTCAGACGGCACATGAAGTGCCGTCCGTTAACCCAAAAAAAAATTTAAAAAAAAAAGCCAACCTTACGTCAAACAATTAAAACAATTAAAACAGATTACGTTAAACAATTAAAACAAGTGCAGCATAATTGAATAATCGTCAAACAATTAAAACAATTTTTTTTAAAAAAAAAAAACTATGGGACGGCACATCATGTGCCGTCCGAGAAAACCGCTGGGGGGGGGGGGGGGGGGGGGGGGGGGGGTGGGACGGCACTCCGAGTGCCGTCCGAGGGGGGGGGGGGGGGGAATTTTTCGGATTTTTTTATTCGTTTTGGCGGTTTTTAATTCAATAAACTAATGAAAGGGACGGCACTTCAAGTGCCGTCCGACGAAAAAAATATTAATTTTTTTTGTCGGACGGCACTTCACTCATATATGGATAAAAGTTATACGGATTTTCATATATAGCAATCTACTGTAGCGATTTATCGATAATATGGATAAATAGCAAACGACTGCAGCGGTTCTTTTAGCCATTTATCCATATTATCGATATATAGATAACGACTACAGATGCTCTTATATCTCAATAATATGCATATGTACCAAAAATCAAAAGTGATCTTGGGGTGTGTCTGTTATCAACCAAAGGAAACACATAAACAAATCATAGTGCTTAATAAACATATAGGTTTCTTAAGAAATACTAATCTTTTTGAACAGGTTCAGTTAGAACTCAGTTCAAGGCACTACACGGTTCTTTTCCGACTTCATCTTTCTTATTTTGAGTTGTCGTCTGTTATGAGCATGACTGATTTGGCATTTTATTTTATTAATTGAGTCAATTAAGCAAGCTGCATGAACCTACCACATTGTAATTAGCAAGAGAAGACTTCATTAGCAAGAGATGACTTGTAAAGTCTAGTTAAAATAACAAAAGAAACTACATTACTAGTGAAAGTACTTCCAGATATTGATGTTTTTTACAATTGGGGATCTAGAGGTCTCTGCCGTAAGTAGTTTTTTTTATATAAAAAAAAAACTTAGATTCGTCTACCTTTGTCTATACAATGTTCTTTTTTTTTCTTCTTTTGAGTTGCTAAGACACCGTACCAAATTGTGATTATTATAAATCAATAGAAGACTTCATCAGCAAGTATTGACTTGTAATGTCTAGTTTAAATAACAAAGAAAACTGCAATACTAGTGAAAGTACTCCAAGATATTGATGCTTTTTACAAGTAGGGATCTCGAGGTCTCTACCTTTGTCTATACTAGGCAATGTTACCAGAACTGAACCAGTGTTAGGAATAATTGGACCTGAGTGTACCAAGTGACCTTTCTGGAATTGATCTGCAACAGGAAGAAAGTGAGAAGTAGCTCGAGGCGTGGGTTGCACTTTCTTTAAGAAACTATTTGGCCGATTCTGGAGATGAATCGTTGATCACCAAACACTTCTCCCGGAATACAACGAGCTTCTGATCTACAGTGCTGCCAAGACTCCAGTTGCAGCACGTACCAACTTGCACCAGCAAAAACCGCAGAAAAATGGATTTTTTGAGAAAATTTTGAATGATAGAATTTTGTTTTTCTTTTTCTGTTTTATGTTTTTGTTTTCTTCCCAAAGATACTCATCTTATAGCTTGTAACCAGGAAGCTATAATGTGTGTGCATTAATCCAAAAACGGCTATATAATGAATACCATTTAATTTTTGAAACTGCTATAACATAAAGTCTATTTAAGTGTGAAACAACTATATTTATTAAAAACGTTTTGAATTCTGAAAGTTTAAAAAAAAAAAAAAATCTGTTTTTTTTTCTTTCAATAGACCCCAAAGGCCCGGCCCGGTCATAGACATACAAATATATATATATGATGTAGAATGTAGGAATTGAGAACCCCCAATCTCTTGTGAACTCAAAACTTTAACCGTTAGGCCATGAGACAGTATTGATAACAAGATGAGTGTTTTGAATGTATACTCAATTCCAACAACCAGCCTTTGAACCGTTAGAGCGGACGGGTTCATTTCTAACGATCCAACCGCGGTTCACTCTTGATTGGATGGCTAAGGTGCCGTGATTGAATCCGAAGTTAAGTTAGAACCCAGTTCAAGTCTCTATCAAGTGCTTTTCCGATTCATCCGGTTTCTTTGAAGTTTCCGGTTTCACTCAAAACAAGCCCTATTCAGGTCCCAGTTCCGGTCTGACAGCATTCAATTTAGGAATTAATTAGACTTTACAAGTCCCAACTTGCTACTTATTAATTTTTGTTTTTTCCAATTAATTTTTGGCCGGACAAGGAGCAATAGTAATACTAATGACAATTTGGTACGGTACTGTCTTTTTCACCAGGCCTACATAATTGATTCTTTCATTTCTAATCAATCATGCTCAACAGAAGAAAGATCAAGAGAGAAAATTGTTAACCTTCAATAGTTACATTGTTGTCAAAAAGCTTGATGGTGAAATCACTTATAGTGTCTCCTCTTGAGAAAACAGCAACGTCTGAGCTTGGCTTCGGAAGTTTGGGGGAAGCTGGAATTGCTTTGAGGTATAATAAAGGACATGAAGAAGTTGGATAACTGGATTCCGAAGTATATTAATCAATTATTAGTATAGACAGAGAGGTTGAGGATTTTTTTAAAACTAATTTTCAAAATATGTTTGTTTCGAAAATAACTCTGAAGATAGGTCTGTCCTCGGAGACCACAGTATCAAACTACAGCCTTTTCGATAACGAGGCCGCGGTTGTGAACTGCGGCATCATTACATGTAATATAATGCTAGATTTGCCGGTGGCCACGTGCCTACGGCACGTATTCAGAACGATACAGCATATGAAAAGTTTTGTAAACAGTAAATCAACAATTATGTCGCTGAAGTTTGAATAATATGACTAATTAGTTGTAAATAAAAGTCCATGTTTCCATTAGTCTATGGTGAAAAATAATTATAAATTGGGGTATAAAGTCCATGTTTATATGTGTGTGTGTGTGTGTGTGTGTGTGTCTCTCTCTCTCTCTCTCTCTCTCTCTCTCTCTCTCTCTCTCTCTCTCGCACTATATATATATATATATATATATATATATATATATATATATATATATATATAGTGCGAGAGAGAGAGAGAGAGAGTTAAATAAATAATGAGTTGTTTGGGGGGGGGGGGGGGGGGGGGGGGAATGTCTTTTGTGAGGTTAGATCTGAGTCTTTGATTTTGAGAGAATTGAAGGAGAGCCATTTGATAGCTTTCTTTGTGTTTTATCTAAATTTTCTTAAGTGTAAAATGTGAAAAATATGAGACCGTAGTTGGGTATTGCGGTCTCGATATAACACTGGTCGCAACCCACAATTGCGGCCTCAGCTATATGCTAAAAACTGGGTCAAATGAAGCATATAACTGAGGTTACAATTGTGAACTGAGGCGTATCTATATTGAGGCCGCAGTACCCAATCATGGCCTCGTATTTTTCACATTTTACGCTAACAATTTTTTTCCCCAAGTCTCAGAACATATTGGCTAAGATATGTATTTAGGCCGCAGTTGAGAACTTCGGCCTCAAAATCGAAGAGGCTACAGTTTGGTACTGCAGCCTATGGTATATCGAGGCCGCAGTACCCGACTGCGGCATCGTATTTTTCACATTTTACACTTAGAAATTTTCTCTCAAGTGTCGGAGTTTATAAGTATATGACATGTAAAGAGGCCGCAGTTCACAACTGCGGCTTCGTTATCGAAAAGGCCGCAGTTCGGTTCTATGGCATATAAAGACATACCTATCTTTGGAATAAGTTTCGAAACATACCTATTTTGAAAATTAGTTTCAAAAAGAGACCTATTTCGGGAAAAAAATCAGGGTTGAGACGATTTTAATCTAATCTAATATTTAATTTAATTATTATTATTATTATTATTATTATTATTATTATTTGGAAATTATGGAGTTTTTTTCGGCTCCTCGGAGAAGACAAGTGACAAAGTTTCTTAAGCCATGAAGCCAGAAAATGACATGTGGCAGATTTTTTTCACTGAGATAATGACATGTGGCGAGGCTTAGTCATGCGTAAAATTATATTTAAAATAGTTAAATCTCTAATATTATAATAGGATGTTGACTCTTAGTTTGGTGTGCACAAAATGAGTCTAATATGTTTAAATTGAGTTGTTCAGATTTTCAGGATCAAATAATATCAGTAAGAGATTCAAGAAAAATTCAAGAATAGACAAAGAAGGAAAGTAATAAAGAAAGATTGCAAAATCAAGCAAAAGAAGAAGTTATTCAAAAAAGAGCACATATTGATTAGTGCCCAAGAAAGCTATCAAGACCAGTTGTTGTTATTCCATATTTGTAAGATTGTATCTGTATTCTATTGATTGATGATTGATTAGTATATGGTAAGAATATAAAGTGGATTCGTCATGAACAACACGATTGCGATCGACCACCCTTCATGTTAGTCGACTGCACCGCAGTCGACCGCACTATTATAGCAATATAATGAAGTAGTCGACCATTCATCTTTTGACTTTTCATTTGAAAGTTGAACGGTCGACTGCACCTTAATTGCGGTCGACCGTAACTCCGTTGTTCCCCTTTTTGGAATGTATCGTTTTTATTTTTGATAGATACACTTTCCAGTCTATATATTTGGATGAACCCACTATGTATTCTTCACCTATTACTTCTGAAAAAAATCTTCTGAACTAATCATTCAACAATCAATCCGAGTGTGTGTGATAACTATTTGTTTTCTTCAGTCAGGATCATTAAGGATCTTGCATCTTTTTCTTTTCTTGCACTTCGGTGAGATTAACGGGACTTGTGTTAGAAGTCTTGTGGGTATAATAGGTCTCTCGGCCTGAATCCGAGAATCACTGTACAAGGGTTTGGGTATAGTGGAACTCTTGTGGTGGAGAATTGTTACAAGCAGGTTGTGTGAACTTAGACCTGAGGTTGAACCACGTTATATCACTGAGTCACTTGTAAGTTGTCAAGTTATATGGTTGAGGGAAAATTTGGAAGAGCTCAAGTATCCACAAGTTCGCGACCCCAAGTTATTACGTGATAATCGTCCGCAATCACCCTCACAAAGAATCTTATGTTTCATGGCAAAAGCGAGCACATTTAGATCAAGTTCCATTTTATTCGAGAGTTTGCCAGTTGTGATGAAGTTTTTTTGATCAATTGGATAGAGCCTTACGACTCCAGCTATCACCAAAAAATATATTATAAGATAGAGCGATCGTCATGTTTTACAAGCCGTAAAACCTAAAAATTACAATAAAAAAGAGACGAGCGACGATTAAAATAAAAGATGAGATACAAGGGAGAAGGAAATAAACAATGACAGAGCCGAATCAATGCTGTTGTCGAGAAGGTAAAATAAAAGGTAAGTTCCATTTTTGTTTTTTCCAATTTGGCCGGACAAGGAGGAATAGTAATACTAATGACAATTTGGTAGGGTACTGTCTTTTTCACCAGGCCTACATAATTGATTAGGGTGTCTTTTTCACCAGGCCTACATAATTGACTCTTTCATTTCTAATCAATCATGCTCAAAAGAAGAAAGATAAAGAGATAAAATTGTTAACCTTCAATAGTTACATTGTTGTCAAAAAGCTTGATGGTGAAATCACTTACAGTGTCTCCTCTTGAAAAAACAGCAATGTCTGAGCTTTGGCTTCGGAAGTTTGGGAGAAGCTGGAATTGCTTTGAGGTATAATGAAGGACATGAAGAAGTTGAAGAACCGGCTTCCCAAGTATATTAATCAATTACTAGTATAGACAGAGGTTGAGGATTTTTTTTCCGGCAATAGGTCTTTTTTTAAACTATTTTTTCAAAATATGTTTGTTTTGAAAATAACTCTGAAGATAGGTCTGTCCTCGTAGACCACAGTATCGAACTACAGCCTTTTCGATAACGAGGCCGCGGTTGTGAATTGCAGTCTCGTTACATGTAATATAATACTAAATTTTCCCAAATGTAAAATATAAAAAAATATAAGGTCGCAGTTGAGTACTGCGGCCTCGATATAACATAGGTCGCAGCCCACAATTATGGCCTCAGTTATATGCTAAAAACTGGGTCTTATGAAGTATATTACTGAGGTTGCCGTTGTGAACTGCGGCATATGTTATATCGAGGTCGCAGTACCCAACTGCGGCCTCGTATTTTTCACATTTTATACTTAGAAAATTTTTTCCCCAAGTCTCGGAACATATTAGCTAAGATATGTAATTAGGCCGCAACTGTGAACTTCGGTCTCTAAATCGAAGATGCCACAGTTCGGTACTACGGCCTATGGTATATCGAGGTCGCAGTACCCGACTGCGGCATCGTATTTTTAACATTTTACACTTAGATTTTTTTTTCTCAAGTGTCGGAGTTTAGAATTATATGGCATGTAAAGAGACCGCAGTTCACAACTGCGGCTTCGTTATCGAAAAGGCTGCAGTTCGGTTCTGCAGCCTATAAAGACATACCTATCTTTGGAATTAGTTTCAAAACAGATCTATTTTGAAAATTAGTTTCAAAAAGAGACCTATTTCAGGGGAAAATTCGAGATTGTGACGAAATTAATATAATCTAATATTTAATTTAATAATAATTATTTGGAAATCATGGAGTTTTTTCAACTCGGAGAAGACATGTGACAGTGTTTCTTAAGTCATGAAGCCAGAAAATGACATGTGGCATATTTTTCTCATTCAGATAATGACATGTGGCGAGGTTTAGACATGCGTATAATTATATTTAAAATAGTTAAATCTCTAATATTATAATAGGAATAGGTTTGCCCGTTGACACGTGCCTACGGCACGTCTTCGGAACGGTGCACCTGGTTTGATTATATAAAATGATTTTGGAGATCCAGCAAATTAATTGAAGTAGCAAACATATTATATGAGGTGCCAATATATCTACTTTTAAGCTCAACCATCGCCTTTTTTATCGTTAGCTTGAACTTACATATAGAGGCTCTCGATTCGGTGGAGCGGAGTCACCGATACGGAGTCGCTTGATATCCGCGCTCGATTTGGTGGAGTCACCGATATGGAATCAGCAGCGGATCAGATATCGGCGACGACCTCTTGATTGGGGTTCGACATTAGATTTGGATTTGGATTTGCTTTGAGATTTTCAAATTTTCAAATTTTCAAATTTTCAAATTTTCAAATTTTCAAATTTTCAAATTTTCAAATTTTCAAATTTTTAAAATTATCAAATATTTGAATTTTAAATTTTAAATTTTAAAAATTTTAAAAAATTCTAATTTTTTTAATATAAACAAATTATTTTTTTTATTTTTTTTAATTTAAAAAAAATTATAATTTTTTATAAGCTTTTTAGATTTTCAAAATTTCAAAATTTTAAAATTATCAAATATTTGAATTTTAAAATTTTAAAAAAATTCTAATTTTTTGAAATTTTCTAATTTTTTTAATATAAAAAAATTATTTTTAAAATTTTTTTAATTTAAAAAAATTATAATTTTTTATAAGTTTTTAAATTTTTTGAATTATTTTTAAATTTTTTAGTTTGTTAGTTTTTTTTTTTTTTTAATTTTTATTTCCTTAATTTTTTGAATAAGAGAGAGAGAGAGAGAGAAATAATTAAATAAATAAAGAAGTTTTTTTTGGGGGGGGTTTGAATTTGAGTTTTGGAGGAAAACTTTTGGGAGGAAAAATGTGTTTTGTGAGGTTAGATCTGGGCCTTTGATTTTGGGGGATTGAAGGAGAGCCACTTGATAGCTTTCTTTGTGTTTTATTATACTAGTATTTTTCAAGTGCGATGCACGTTTGATAAAGAGTTGGAGTTAAACGTGCGATACACATAAGTCATTATAAAAAAATGGAGTTGAACGTACACGTATTTTTAAAAAAATAGAAAGAAAAATATTGATGTGTACGTGCGATGCACGTGTTGAAAATAGATTTGGAGTTGCACGTGCGTTGCACCTGTTTGTTTGGTGACATAAGTGATGTTACTTTTGTGACAAAAATATTTAAAATTGTTTATTTGTGACAAACTCTTCCAATAAATAGTAAGTAAATATATTATATTATACATAGATAGATGGATATTAATTTACACATGTGATGCATGTTCAATATAAAAAAAATTAAAGTAAAAAAAACTAACATGGTGAAAGGCCTTCTTTCTTACTTTTTTAAAATATTGGGGGGTATATACTAGTTTTCATATTTAAAATGGGGGCATTTGCTAAAATATTCCTTTTTTAGGGGCTGCACGTGCATCACACGGGTATGTTTAATGAATTTAGTTTGGCCGTATATTGCACGAGTTTGTCCAGTTACAAAATTAGGGTTTGTTTGTTTACAACCCAAACTCTCCCATTAAAATTGTAGAGATAGATAGTTGGAGTTGGAGTTGGAACTGTCGTTTGTAAATATACCAAATTACGTGTATTGAACGTATATAACTAATATGAATCGAGGTCTCAGTTTTGAGGTTAGACTACATCAGAATTTTTATTTTAAAAAAATTTATTTATTAAAACGTGCAACTTAAATATAAATTACTAGTTAGATTTAGGTTTTTTGAATTTTATTCTTTCATGGCAATTTTAAAATGTCTTATCTCAGTAGCATGCATATGTATAAAAAATCGAAGTGAACTTGTGGTGAGTGTGTTTGACTTCTACCAGTGGAACACATGATGAAAACTTGAGCTAACTCAAACACCCAACCCAGTTTCAATAATTATTTAGCTAAACCACCCACTTCCAAAAACAGTTAACCAACTGACCCTCTTCTACAAAATATTACATCTAATTAATCCTATTGATATAATAATCTAAAAAAAACAAAAATTTTCATATAGCCCTACTTTAGAAATTATAAACTATAATATCTCTTATCCATATAAAAACTGGATATCTCACAGAAAATAAAGAAACTAAAATTAAAAAATCTTTTAAAATTTAAGATTAGATACATTGATAGAAAATTAACAGAAAGAAAGCATATTACTAATAGAAAAATATCAGAATACTTATTACTAATAAGAAAAATAACTAATAAACTACCTAAAGAAATACAAAAAGAAGAATGCAATTAGGAAGAGACAAAGAAAAGGAAACCCCAAAATATGAACCTACAGAACATTACGAAAAGGAATAGCAGGAAATGGAGAATGACTAGACCTAGATTGCGTAAAAGACGTAGATAGGACAATTGAAGAATGGGTAAAGGCCTCACTAATAGTAGGATTTAGGCAAAATCTTACCGAAAACGCATTTGAGAAATTTATAGAAGCCACCTTTATAGGAGTAGTAGCAAAATGGTAGAATGGGTTAAAGGAAGAAGAGAGAAATACTATAAGAAAATCAAGACCAATTTATGATAAAGGAACTGAAGAAACCTCAGCACAATGAACCTTAGGTCTAAAAGAAACAATTACAAATTACGAAATAGCAATAAGAACATAATTCAGCGTATACGATAAAGGAGAAAAACACACTATATACAAAAAGAATCAAGCAAAGATGGAGACTAAGTAACTTAGAAATATGCGACATGTGTTATTTTGACAACTATGCTTGTAAATTCCGATAATATTTTCAAGATAGTTATTATACAAAAGAAGAACGGAGTCCAATTTTGGACTCATTCTTTTTAAAACTACCTGATCCATGGAATATAAACATATATAGTGCATACATAGATGGGAAAGTAAAACCATAAGTAGACACTTTAGGGTGTAAAGCACAATTCGTAAAATATTATAGGGATAAAGTATGCCTAGATGCTAGAGCAATGATAAAATACTACAGAACTTATAAGCAAAGAATTTGTTGTGAAGATGCAAAACCGAATCATTGGGGATGTAATAATAATTATAATTATACAAAAAAGAGTAAACACAAATTCCAAAAATATAAACCAAAATATAGAAAAACTTTTAAGAGATATAAAAAACCCTATAAAAATACTTTAGAAAAATAAATAAAAATAAAAATAGACAATATACGAAAAACCCTATGAAATGTAATTGTTACATATGTAGAGAGGTAGAACATATATCACCAAATTGTCCTAAAAGAATAAAGAAAGAAAATGTAAAATACGTAGAAGAAATTGAAGAAATGAATAACATAAATTATGAACCCATAAAATACGAGAAAGAATGGTCAGAAATAAGTGAGGATGAAGAGATAATGGTAATGGAGGAAGATAGTGAAATTAGTGAAGGTGAAACAGAAGAATGTGAAACAAATATGATGACAGAAATAACAGAAATAGAAGAACTATCAGAAAGAGAAGAAAATGATGAAGAAGTAAGGGAAAGAATGTGCTTTGATATACAAAAATACGATAAAATAAGAGCAACCAAATTAGATATAAATCCAAAAGAAAATTTTAAACTACCAATATTCGAAAGAAAGAAAAGGACCATCATAATAGCCAGGAATAATGAACAACCTATAGACATTGAACAAGCACAAGAAAAAACCATAATCTCATTAATAAACGAAAGTAATAAGACAAGAGTTGGAAAAAATAAGTGAAAAAACCAGAAAAATATTAAGACACATACATTTAGGAGCTGTACAAATTATAATAAAAGCCTACTTTAAGGAAGTGATAAATACACCCCTGGAAATATACCTAATGGATGATAGAATAATATCATGTATGCAAGATGCCTTATTAGGAATAGTACAAAGAAACCTAATGTACTAAAAGATAAAATTTACAATAAAACCTAATTTTTCTATAAGCATGGCAGAAGAAAATAAAGACAAAAGTCTAGTCATGTATCACAGATTTTCATGAATAGAAATGATAGAAAAAATCAAAGTTATGAGTATAAAAATAAGAAATATTTATGCGTTCACTAGTAAGCATGAAGTAAAAAATATAAATACAGATAATTTTAAAATAGAGCCTCTATTCAGCAAAATCATAAGATACAAACCAGCTAGAGAAAACCCTGAAATGACTATACCAAATTATATAGAATTCGACTTTAATAAAGCAAAAGAAATTGCAAAATGACAAGTACCACAAATAATGTTCGGAAAGAGATCACTATCAATAAGAAATAAACAACAAACATTGGAATAAATACCAATAATAAATACATTGGAACACCAAAACAATAACCAATTTAAAATAGAAATAGAATATTATGATAATGGAAAATCGAATAAACAAGTAGCCTTAGCAGATACAAGAGCTACTAATTCACATATTAAACAAACAAATGTAAAAACAACTGAATTAATGTCATTAGAAAACCCATATTACTACCTAGACTATTACAATAATAGACATCCAATTGTACATAAAATTATACTACCACTAAGGATAAATGATAGAAATGAAATGTTATTACACTTACACGTAGACCCAGAACACCATGTTAATAAAATGTTATTAGGAACTGACTTCCTTACATTAGTACAACCTTACTCAATTCACGAAGAAAAAATAAAAATAACAGTAAACAATGAAACTATAGTAATAAATAGAATATTGGACAAATGAATCCATTAAGAACAACAAAAAACACATTATACATACTAACAGAATTTGTTTACGAAGGATATAAATCAAGAAACTATCATAGTCTAATAGAGACTGGAGTGGGCACTAGCCTATGTCGCGAAAATATACTACCAAAATGGAAACAAGATGAATATAATAAAAAAACAATAACTGGATTAACTGGACAAACTATCATACTTGATAAGTATCAACAAAATGTTAATGTGCAAATAGGAAGTTACATACTAAAAATACCAATAATATACCAATTTGATGATATGAATAATGATGTGCTCTTAGGAAATGACTTTCCGACAATACTATCCCATAAACATATCACATAAATCATTTGTATTTACGACACCTTGCCGACATCAAGCAATAGCAATTAGAATTACCCAACATTATTCCAGAACCGACCTGCCACACATCAAAGTTTGTTCAACCCAGCGTGGTGAATACCAATATTTACCAAACAAAACTAGAATACAACAAGTTCAAGAAATAACTAAAAAAGAAATTTTACAAAAACAATTAGAAGATCTGTGCAGAGAAGACCCTTTGGCAAAATGAAACTAAAGTAAATCCACAACACATATAGAGTCAATAAATAAGAACAAAATAATAAAAATTAAACCTATAAAACACACTCCAACGGATCTAGAAGAGTTCAAAATACATATAAAAGAAATAATGGAAAATAATTACATAAGAAAATCACAAAGTTCGCTTTCATCACCAGCATTCATAGTAAGAAAGTATTCAGAAGAAAAAAGAGGTAAATCTCGAATGGTAGTAAATTATAAGGAACTAAATAAAAATACTAAGAGGTTTGGATACCCACTGCCGGACATGCAAATACTACTCAGCACAGTAAGAACAAGAAAAATATATTCAAATTTTGATTGTAAATCATGATTTTATCATGTAAAACTAATAGAAGATTCAAAACATTTAACAGTATTTAGCACACCTCAAGGATTTTATGAATGGAAGGTATTACCATTCGGTTATAAAAACAGCACAAGAATATTTTAAGAATATATGGATAAGATATTTGAAAAATACAACAATTTCATATTAGTATGTGTAGATGATATTCTAATAAGATCCGAAAACGAGGAACAACATAAAGAACATCTACTAAAATTTATAGAAATAGTAAAAAATGCAGGTATTATACTATCAAAAAAGAAAATGAAATTGTTCAAAACTGAGATAGAATTCTTAAAAACAAAATTATCACATGAAGGAATAAAACTACAGCCACATATAACAGAAAAAATAAAGACATTTCCTAATGTCCTAAAAGAAAAAAGAGAAGCACAATCTGTAATAGGGTTACTAAATCAAACAAGAGATTACATACCAAATTTATCAGCAAAAATAAATTGGTAACAACAAAAACCGAAAAAAGTTTAAGAAATGGGAATGGACCCCAAAGGATGAAGAAAAACTTAAAATATTAAAACAACAGACTTCAGAATTACATAAGTTAAGATTACCTGTTAAAGAATGTTCATGGATAATAGAAACAGATGCGTGTGAAAACAATTGGGAAGTAGTATTAAAATTCATTGAAATAGGAGAACAAGAGGAAAGACTAGCTAGATATACTAGTGGATCTTTCACACAAACCCAACAAAATTACCACATAAACGAAAAAGAACTACTAGCGATCTTAAAAGCTATAAAAAAAATTTGAATTATTTATAAAACATACGAAATTCACAGTAAGAACAGACAATACGCAAGCAAAGAGTGGGACAAACAAAATAAAAGACCTAACTATATCAAACAAAAGATTGATAAGATGACAAACGGAGTTAGCACATTACGATTTCTCAATAGAAAACATAAAAGGGAAGGACAACATTTTAGCTGATTTTTTGTCAAGAAATTAACTATTTCATTTGTTACAGAATGTAAACTAGAGTCCAGCAAATAGAACATGACGGTATTTACCTCAAGGGAACCATGGAATAAATAAAAGGAGCATTTAATCAATTACAGTTACAAATTTGCAGCTCCAAAGTCTGTTCTACCAGCATGTAAGTCAGCATGTAACCACAGAATATGGTGGACAATACTAGCGAAAAAATGAGTGAGATAGGCAAACCTACTCATTCCTTAAAAAAGATGCACTTACATCCTCAAATAAGACTACATACAAGGAGACACGTCTTACTGAGAAATCTCCTATTAAAGAATCCAAGAAAGTATCATTTTTACAGTATATTCAAAAACTATGCCAAGTAACCGAGGTGAACCAGTTCATCAAAACCATATCACAACAACATATGAACAAGATCATCATCCTACCAGGAGCTAATCCAAGAACTACCAGGGTATTGTTCGAAAGATGACTTATTCATTGCATCTATCCGTCTAGAGAATGTGAGGAACTGGTCCACTTACCAAGAGAAATTTACAAAGCAGCCAAGAGTTATTTTGGCCTCATAAAGGCCTCAAAAATATATCAGTCATCCCTGAATATCTTGAAGACAATGAAGAGCTTCCAGCAGAACACGTTATAAAAATAGGGATGACCACCCAAGTGATCTATGGAGCATCAAATATTGCACCATACAAAATTGAGAAATTTGAAAAATTAATCCCAGAAAGAAGGGCCATGGGCTTCAGGAACATGTATTGTGAGTTTTTTTTGTGAAGAAATGGTGGAGTATGGCCACCCTGTTTCAGTAATAAGGGATTAATAAATTGTGAGTTAAAAGATATAAAACTAAGAGACAACAACATATGGATCTATAACAACCCAGATCCAGAAAAAATAATAATGTATAGTATAGCAAAAATAAAACAACCATAAGATAAGCATGAGTTGTTTGACAGCTGGTACCAAATACTATCTACACGAGCAATGACAATGACAGAAGAGACAGTTGGATACTACTGTAGCTTGATGAAGACAAAACATCAACACAAATGTGAAGCATGTGAACATCTCAGCCAGGAGGAATCTCTTTTTCTAGAGTAGTCCACAAGGTAATTATCAAAGACTGATGTAAGCAGCAATTATTTGACTTGTGATGTAAGCAATGACGTATGTAAACTTGTTGTAAGCTGATCCCTTGGTCTATAAAATGGTAGGCTGAGTAAGGTAGAAGGCAGACCATCTAGGAGAAAAGAAATCCCACATAAGTTTGTAAGAAAAGTCTGTAAGGGAAATGGGGAGAAATAAAATTATCTTTCTGTGAGTTCTACTACAAGATCTTGTACAAAATAAGGTATGAAAAATTAATTTTTCTTACTTAGGGAGAGTTTTGTAAGGCTCCGCCTGAAGAATCTTGCAAATAGACCCATTTGTAACCTTCTATAGTTAGACTGTACACCTAGTAGCAGGAAACGAGCTAGGTTGTGGTTGTCTGTACCGAAGTGCTACTAGTTGTTACAGACGTATCTCTCGGATGAAGCTCTCTTGAGAGCATAGTAATCCTGAGATGGGAGGAACGTAAAAGGAGCACTGAATCGGGGTGCATACCAGAGGTATTTTATCCACTGGTAGTAACTGGTACAGAGTAGGTCGAAGAAGTTTAACTAGGTCGGAAGCATGATGAGCCGTTTTGTTTTTTGATTTTTAGGGTATCCTTATAAATCTCTCTATACTCCTGATTTTATAATTATTGTTGTTCAATATAACTAATGGATAATAATAGTTAGAGTATTGCCTCAGAAATTTTTGAATTAATGATTAATTATCAAGGAAGTGATAGAATGCTAGTTTTTTTATGTTTATTATCCTCATAGAGTAACAAGCATGAATGCTTATTATGAATTCAAATTATTGTTCTTTGGTGTACAACGAGTAATAATTATAACAATAAATCAAATAAATCATTGAGAAACTAGTAATATAAATGTCGAAATAATTGATTATCTAACTTTTTATGAAAGATCTTTATTATTTTATAAGAATGATGTATTTAGTAGTTATATTTGGAGCCTTACAACAGCATATAGACAATTTCTAGAAGAAAATGAACAGATTGGAGAAGGAAATAGACATATAGAAGAACTCGAAGAACCCCCATATGATAATAGTAGTGAAATATCTGAGACATAATTAGAATATATGGGAGATCTTGAAGACACGTTTGATTACTTTTTTGAGATAGACAATATACATTATTTCGAAGAATATTATTTTACAGAAAATTATCATCTTTAAAATTTTTGATCCTTTAAAGTTTTAACAGAAGACTGTAGCTTGCCTGATGATCACAGAGGGGAGGATCCAGAGGAGATCGGAGGGCTCTGGTTGATGCTGCATAATTTATCCCTTATCACAAGTCCCCCACTCCTACGGGACTGTGCCTGGTTGGTCGTGGAGGAGTAGTTGAGTCTTATGACGGAGAGTGGGAAGAGAGTTCCTGTAGCTAGGATCGTTTGGAGACAGTGCTGAGCTGGTTTTTGGGCCCCCCATGACCGAGTGCGAGGGGATTAGAGGTCGATCATGGGGGTCTGTAGTCGGGCAGGTCATGATGATTCTCTTTTGAACAAGATGGACGGAGTTCGGCCCGGGCTATCGAGGCTGTAGGGGGTCGGAAGGACAAGCGAGGCCAAGTGACTTTGCCTGTTGAAGCTATCCCTGTGCTCGAGATGCAGGTCGACCGTCGAGGCTGTAGGGGTTCAGAAGGACGAGCGAGGCCAAGTAACTTGACCTATTGAAGCTATCCCTATGCTCGAAATATAGGTCGACCGTCGAGGCTGTAGGGGGTCGGAAGGATGAGGGAGGCCAGGTGACTTGACCTGTTGAAGCTACCTGTGTGCTCAAGATGTAGGTCGACCGTTGAGGTTGTAGGGGCTCGGAAAGACGAGCAAGTCCAAGTGACTTGGCCTGTTGAAGCTACCCTTATGCTCGAGATGAAGGTCGATCGTCGAGGCTGTAGGGGGCAGAAGGACGAGCGAGGCCAAATGACTTGGCCTGTTGAAGCAAACCCTGTGCTCGAGATGCAGGTTGACCGCTGAGGCTGTAGGGGGTCGGAAGGACGAGCGAGGCCAAAGCTACCCCTGTGCTCGAGATGCAGGTCGACCATCGAGGTTATAGGGGGTCGGAATGATGAGCGAGGTCAAGTGACTTGGCCTGTTGAAGCTACCCCTGTGCTCGAGATGCAGGTCAACCGTCAAGGTTATAGGGGGTCGGAAGGACGAGCGAGGCCAAGTGACTTGGCCTGTTGAAGCTACCCTTGTGCTCGAGAGACAAGTCGACCGTCGAGGTTGTATGGGGTCGGAAGGATAAGCACGACCAAGTGACTTGGCCTGTTGAGGCTACTCTTGTGCTCGAGATACAGGTCGACCATCGAGGCTGTAGGGGGTCGGAAGGACGAGCAAGATCAAGTGACTTGGCCTGTTGAAGCTACCCCTGTGCTCGAGATGCAGGTCAACCGTCGAGGCTGTCGGTGGTCGGAAGGACGGGCGACTCGGAGATTCCAATAACTTCCAGGTGAACCATTTTTCGCGAGAATCGAGGAGTTACAGTAACTACTTTCGCGAGAATCGAGGCAGTTACTGTAACTGATTCTCACGAAAATCGAGGAGTCTCACTCCTCTATATATACTCCACCCCCTTCCTTTCTCATTTCTTACTTTCGCTTTCTCTCACTAGAATTCAGAGCTTCTCTCTCTAGGGCTTTTCGTCACCGTCGACAAGTTTCCCTGCCACTTTTCCGACCAAGACACAGGTTAGTTTTCTTAGCCATGTCTAGGGCTCAGTCTGGTACCTTCGCTTCTACCTCCGACAGCTACGTTCACACGGGGCTATCGGATTCCACCGCCTCTTCGGATGCTCCAGAAGCTTCGACCTCGTGGGATACGGCGGACCAGGTGTTAGTCGTGGAGCCATTGCGGAGTAGTAGTTCGGATGAGGAGGGCACCGAGGACGAGGGGGAAGAGGAGGGTGAAGGAGGGGAGGACGGAGAGGATGAGGCCGAGGGCGGTCAGGTCGGGGGGACGGACTCCCCCAAGAGGACTAGTCGCAAAGTCGAGAAGATGAGCGCGTCACTTCTGAACCTCAAACAGTTTGAAGGGGAGTCCCTGCGGGACTTTGTGCGGAGGTTCACCACCGAAGCCAGGGCAGTATCTTCTCTCGATGCTGATGTCGCATCCGCGGCTTTCCCTGCCGAAGAAACCCCCGACCGATTTTTCAGACCTCCTGCACAGGGTCGAAAAGTACATTCGAGTCGAAGAAGCTCTACACCATAAAGGTCTGACAGAAGTCCCCGCTAAGGGGAAGAGGAAGGAAGATGGTCCGGAGCCCATGAAGAAGTCTAAAAAAGATCCCCTCGATAAAAAATGATCGCCTCCGGTCCCCCGTTTCAAAAAGTTCACCCCATTGACTCATAGTATGTCGGCCATCCTTATGGAGATTGATGACAGGGGGATCATCTGCCATCCTCCTCGACCCAACAAAAACAAGAAAAAAGGACCGGAGATTTTAATGTCGGTTCCACCGGGACCACGGGGACGAGACTGATACATGTCGTGCACTAAAATACGAGATCGAGACCCTCATTCAGAGGGGTTACCTGAGGGAATTCACTCGAACCAATCAACGAGACCAGCGGGCTTTGCTCCTTCCTCAATCTATAGATAGGCGTCCTGAGGCAGAACCCGAGCCTGATGAGGCAGGAGGGTCGGCCATCCTTTACTGTGTTCACGGTGGCCCCATGAGGGGAGAGTCGAATACTTCTCGCAAGGCCTTCGTGCGGGAGGTTAACTCGGTCCATGACCACCCACCCCCCAGGGACCAAAGCCTGGCGGTCTCATTCTCCAACGACGACCTAGAAGGAATCCAACTACCTCACTGTGATGCCCTGATGATCAACCTGGGCATGGTGAATCACAAAGTTCGTCGCATCTTCGTTGATAATGGAAGCCCGGTGAACATCCTGTTCCTCGCCTCGTTCGAAGCGCTCAAACTCTCTCGAGAAAGACTGAAGCCGACGGGGTACACGATGTGTAACGCCCCGTAAATTTTAATACAATATTTTGAATTTATAAATAATTTTTAAATTAATTTATTTAATTATTTTGAATTTTCGTAAAAACAGACATTTTCACACATACAACACACGTGCAAATATTTTCGAAGTGTGAATTTAGAATTATGAGTTGATGAACAACCTCTATTATTTGTTATTGGGTATATTTGAATTTTTTGGAATTTTTCGAACAAAAAAAAACTACTTTTTAAAATTTTTGAAAGAAAGGGATTTGTTTTGTTGTAAAAAAAGTCATTTATGGGGTGAAAATTGAACTTAAAAATTGTTTGGCTGCATTTAGGGTCGTCTATTCAGTAGAAGGATCTAAGGAATTAGATTATATCTATATTTTATTGGTTTTATTGATTTAATTAAATAAATATATAATTACGCAATTTTGAGATTGTTAGGGATTTTATTGAAAATATTCTTCCTGGAGAATAAAAGTTAGAAAACTTATTTGAGAAATCTAATCTTTATTAGTAGATAATAATTATAACTTTTTTGGATTTTTACGAATATTTTATGGCCTGTTTGCAAATATTACAAAGAGAATGACTTTTGTGTAAATTTGTCACTTGGGGGTAAAAAAAATATCCAAAATTTCAAATTCTGGGCTGCACATGTTGGTTGGACAAAATAAAGAGAGTTAGGGGATTTAATTTCTATTTTAATTGATTTCATTTGATTAACTAATAATTGGAAAAATCAATATATGTAAATAAATATTTTCTTGAGTATTTTGTAAACCCTGGTAAAACCCTTAAAAAATCACATCCCGGCCTATATCTGCCTATATCTACAGCAACAACAGCCTCCTTCACTACAAAACATAAAGCCTCTAACAACATTTTTTTGCCTATCCCGGCATTTTTAAACGCCACTATAGCCGTAGCGGCGTTTCTGAAAACGCCGCTATAGCAAGCGTCGGGATAGACTGGGGGTCTATCCCAGCATTTTGTGAAGCCGCCACTATAACCCCATAGCACTCTCAGCGTTTCCAAAATGCCACAGTATATATTTTTGATTTTGTTTTTTTAAAGAAGTTATTATCTGTCCCGGTGTTTGGAAATGCCGGTATAGCTAATTTTGAATTTTGTGTTAATTATCTAGCCCGACGTTTTCTCAAAATCGCCGGGATAGTTGTTGTTGTTTTTTTTTTTTTTTTTTTTAAATTTTGCCCCATAAAATACAATAGAACAATAACAACAACAAGTGATAATATGACAAGAATTAATTAAACTGAAACGAAAATTTGAAACTGATGAACGACAATTAATGTGATAAAAAGGGATTTAGTAAAACTAGTAGTATACTAGCTAACCTCTAACTTAAGATGACCACTATTTACCTCCCGAATTCAAATATATTACACTATTAAAACATTCAATGTACATTGAGTTATATTACAAATATACCTGTTCCCCTTGTCAGGAAATTCATTGTTTTTGTTCTTGATTGGTTCTTCCTCCTCAATGACCTCATCCTCCGAGTTACACTGCACCCACAATGTACACCATATCTAGCCCACAACCATAGCTCGCCTTTTCTTTGGGTTTGGTTCAGGATTTCCTTTCTTCATCATCTCCACAAACTCGGCGTAGTCTATCTTTCCATCCTATAATCACCAAACAAAAGGAAAAAGATAATGTCATGGTATTATTAAACTGACAGAAGAGAAGATCCTTAACACAGCTATTTAAGAAAAAAAAATAAAAGGGATAACTATGCTCGTCGATCATTTCATATACATACTTTTGTCCGAATCAACATCAGTAATTATTCCTCTGACATCTTGTTCATCATACATCCCTTGCTCTTTCAGAGCCTGTTCAAGCTCTTCAGTTGTGATGAAGAGAAGAGGACAATTGAACCATGAGCCAGAAAAGAAATACAATCTTTACTAACTAGCTTAATTTCCGATGTGTAGATGTCTAAGAAAGAAAGAAAGAAAGAAATCTTGCATCTGAAGGAGCAGCAACACCTACCCGCTATTATCCTTATCGAAAAACTGAAATACAGTGTAGAGATGTTCTTCTCTGTCCATTCTGTTCAAGTGTATTGTCGCTGTAATGAACTCGTCGTAGTCTATCAACCCATCTCCATCGGCATCAGCCTGTTATGAAGTTGTACATATAAAATAAATAAGCGAATTAGACAAAGTTGTACATCTCATCGATTTGAATATGGAGGTACATAGTGATAACTGAAATTTTACAGAGATATCTAAACTTCATTTCAATTTCACTCATTTCTTACCTGCACATACCTCCATATCTACATACAAATCTTCTTATTATTATATGCAATGAAGTAGTGCTACTTACAGATTCCATTAGTTGTTTAACTTCAATCTCAGTTAGATTGGTTCCTTGCTTAGCGAGGCCTTGTTTCAACTCTTCTAGAGTTATGGTTCCACTATTGTCAGTGTCCATACTCTTGAACATCTCTTTAAGTCCTCGTATCTCTTCCTCCGACAGACACCCAGCTATTACCTGCCAAATTATTTGAGAATTTTAAAGTTATTAGATTAGATAATATAGTTGCAGGCACAGAGCTTAGCAGAAAGTTCTTTAAAGTCGAGTATGGTGAGAGAGTGGAGAACATACTCTCAAAGCAGCTTTCTTGAGTTTGTTCATGGCTCTGAATTGTTTCAACCTGTTGAGACAAGCATCGTCCAGAGGTATATCAGGTGCTTTACCCATGGATGATCTGTCGTTTGTAACACATCATATGTTTAGATAAATAATCTTCTTGAAGCAAGCAAGTATTTCTCTTTCTTTCTTCTTTTTAGTAACATTATAGATGATTCAATCTCGAGTTTGTTGCAACATAGTCATTTATGAATGGGAAAGAACTGATAATAGCCACTTAGTTACATAACGAGATTTGTGGATGTTGATCCAGCTAAAGTTCAGCCTAGACATTAGCAGGGTCAAATCGTCACTTGATCTTAAGAAGCTCTCATTATTTTATTTTGTTTTATTTTGTTTTAATGAGAACTGACTTGAGAATCAGAGACTCAGATCATTATTTTTTATTGAAATACTCAAAATAAAGAAACTCGTAAAGTCACACTGACTGAGGACTTGGGATGCGGTTAATCTTTGCTTGGGGTCAGGATTAAGCATCTTCTTGACCAGGTCCTTTGCCCCAGCTGAAATATTTGGCCATGGATCACTTGTGAAATCTATATGACCTCAAAGGATTGCATTGAATATCCCATGTTTTGATTCTGTTGCTCTGGGAAAAAATGAAATAAAAAAATTCCGGTTAGCTTAAATCGATTCCTTTTCTCTAAGCTGTAGAAAAATAACACAAACTTTTTTTCATTATCCAGGAAACTATGAAGTTGATTTATAATATCTACTCGGTACTAGAATTCGAAATTGGCCCATCATTTAACAGAGTATTAGAAGTATTGTATACAAAGTCCTAATTCAATACTACTGGTGAGTCCTAGTACCAGACAATACGACAATAACTCAAAATCGTTTCACTTAATACTTCAAAAAGTTACATTTTAGGACAGAGTTATCCAACATGATCTGAAAGAATGTATGTTTAAAAGGGGAATGGACATTTCACATCTGTCATCTACACGGCATGGGAATTATGTTAAAATTCAAGATCATTCAGAGGAGATTGTGCATATAAGCTTATGCTAGACTTTTAAAACACATTACATTTCATGGTAATTTCTATAATAATTTAGTCATTATTAACGCATAATAAGGAGATGAATAACCTGCCCCAAAAGGAGGAATTCTAGAGAGAAGAATATAGAGCATCACCCAATACTCCAGATGTTGACTTCAGGCCCATATTTTCTCTTGAGGACTTCTGGTGCAATGTAGTAGGCACTGCCCACAATGTCCCTGAAAATTTCGCCGGTTTAATGACATACAAGAATATAATTAACATAGCATAAGAGCATCTGTTAATGTAAAACTAACCCTAAACAGAGAATTTCCAAGAATCTTAAAGGATTAATTTTACCAACACGTAATGCAGATCAAAGTTAGAATTTTAAAAAGTAAATCGGTTTGATGGATTTTCAAGAACTGAATCATGTTTAACAAGTCTAATTAATAATTCAATTCTAACAATCAATAATTAAATCACTAAGTGTTCTTAGCAAGTAAAACATTCAATATTGATTCGTACTCTAATCAAGCAAGTGGAACACTCAATCTCAATTGTTTTTATGGACAACAGTTAAATTGAATAATATAATAGAGATGATAAAGTAGTATAACACAAATACCTGAGAAGGAAAAAAGTATACCGAGATTCGAAGACCAATTGTGACAATCGAAGGGGAAGCTACTGTTGGAAATGGCTGGTGGCTGGATCTGGAGGTGGCCGACGATGCGTTGAGGCGTCGGGTGGCGCAGCAACTTGGGGGCTCGGGTCTGCTGCCGTCGTCGAAGGGAGAGGGGGCTACGGGGTTTGATGGGGCTGAGATCGAGCAGGTCTGGCTGGCGCTCGATTGGCTGGTGGCGGTTCGATTGGATGAGGGAAGAGTTAGGGCTGCGACGGTGGTCGGGAAAGTTGGAGGGGTGGCGACCGGGGTCGAGAAGGCTTAGGAGGGTGGCGACGGTGGTCGAGGGGTGTTGGAGGGATGGCGAGGTCGGGTTGCGAGATGGCAGTGAGGGTCGTGGAGGCGTCGGGAAGATGAAGAGAGGAAGGGCACGGGGGATGGTTGAGGAAGATGAGAGGTTGAAGAAGATGGAGAGATTAGGATTTTTGGATTTGGGGATTAGGGTTTGGGTTACTTTATTTGGGGAATTTTTTAATTTGGGGTAAATTTTAGAGTAAATCACTAACCCTAAAATTGTATTAGGATTTATCACAAACCCTAATAATTGGATCTCAATTGTATCACACAAAAAGAGACAGAGATGAAGAGAAGAACTTCAACACAATAATTTTTAATCAAGAATGACATATCTTTCTCATTAATCTCAAGGCCTATATATAGGCTCAAAACAAATCAAGATACAAATCTCAAAATATTTTCAAAATCTAAAAATACAAAAAAGATTACATATGGCTATAATTACCAGAAACAAGTATGGTACTGAAATAAAATACTAAATTAAATAGAATTGATGTCCTCATCACTCTCTCCAGGTGGGAGAGAGCTCGACCCAGTCGAGTCAAAACAAGTGATCCCGTCATGGTGCTCCAAAAGATCTGGATCCAGTTGCAGGAGTCCCTTAAGATCACTACAAGCGTCATCCGACTTCGGCTTGTTCTTTAACCTCACCAAATACTTGTGCATACCACCATCTCTTATAGAGATTATCTGATCATCTAAAATATTATTCAATTCTTCTGTCGATGGGTGAATAGTATCAGGTAGAGGGGTAAATGTGAGAATCTCACAATTAGGCTGCAGGGTAGGCTCATCTATAAGAAACTTCTAGGGTTGAATTTTGAGCCTTCATAAAGTACTAGTTCCTCAATATTGAAAGTCTTACTTATGCCAAAACCTTCATGAAGGTCAACGACATAGGTATTATCATTGATTGTATGTAAAATCTTAAATGGGCCTGCAACACGTATGTTCAAGTTCTTAACGGGTCTAACTGGAAACCTTTCCGGATGAATCCGAACCATCACTTCGTCACCAACATCAAGAGTTTTAAATTTTCTTCTTGTATCTGCTATTAACTTGTAGTTAAAATTATTCTCATTAGGTTCCTTGAAAACTTTTCTATGCAAGTCATGAATGTGATATACAAATGTGGGTGCAGACTCTGTAACTCCAGGATGTTCTAACACATGGATAAAATCTATAGGCTGCCAAGTGACTTGGGATGGGATGGGTGACTCAGGTACACTCAATGGAGGTGACTGAACAGACTGAATACAATTGAGAGACTAGTCATCCTCTTTTTTATCAAAATCATCACTTACATTAGGTTTATAGGTAAACTCATTGTCGGGCTCATCAGCGATGACTGCGGTACTCTACTATATTGATCCTACTTGGGCTTGGACAGTTGCCAGCAACATGGCCATATTCCTTACATTTATAGCACTTAGTGAGAGGGTCGATCTTAGAATAGTCTCTTTTAGTGTTCTTACCCGTGTTGTCATTTCTATGTAAATAGGAATTTGAAGTATGTTTATTTGGGTAAGACTTGTTAGGATACTGAAGAGGGGAGTGCTCAGGTCTAAAGGGGTCAGGAGGATTTATTCTAGAGGAATGATCCATCGAATCGCTGGACTTGTAATGGAAACTTGCTTTAAGGGAATCCATATCGAGGACAAGAGCATAAGCTGCCGCTAATGAATTCACATTTCTATGAATTAGCTCGTTCCTAAGGTCAGCTCGTAGTCCAGCTCTGAACCTAGAGAGAGTTTGTTCTTCACTCTTTTTACCTAAAGTATTGCACCAAATAAGGAAGTCATCAAATTTATCAACATATTCTTGTGTGGATTTACTTCCTTGATAAAGTTGGTTCCACGAATCTAGCAATCGGGTGTGGAACGATAACGGTACATATCTCTCAGCGAGCTTCTCTTTCATGGCTTCCCAAGTGGCTATGGGTGTCGAGCCTTGGTCTCTACGGGCATGTTCAAGATTGGTCCAGTGTTGTTGAGCTTTACCGGTCAATTTCATTGTGGCAAATTTTAACTTTCATGGCTTCGCTCATGTCAAACCACACAAAGTAGTGGTCCATGGCACGGATCAAATCGTGATAAGCTTGGAGTTCCATGTGGCCTTCAAAATGGGAAACATCAGCCTTAACGTTCTTCTTATATTGTTCGTCAGGGTCACATTCTTGACGTCGATCGTCACGAACATTCCCTTGAGGGATCTGACGATTAGCATGAAGCTCAGGGACAACAGTTTGATTTAATTCTACTTTTTCAAGCCTCTGATTGATATTGGCAAGAGTTGCTTGAATGGCAGCTAGGGTAGCAGAAATATCAGAGTTGTCCATTTCAGAACGGGAAGGTCTAGGGTTCTTAATTGGGTGATTTGGAAGGGATAAGAAAGGCTTGTCAGGATCTGTGATGGTGCTGTGAAGACGCAATCACCAAAGGGAGGAAAACTGGGGTTGTGTGTGTACTTTTTTTTATCTTTTATTTTTTATTATAATAAATCTGAAATGACCTAAAACAAAGAAAGAAAAATAAAAGACTACACAATCCTAAATAAATGCAAAAATTGATGCCTACGATGCAAGAACTAGGGTTTTAAGAACCTTCGCTCTGATACCAAAATAATGTAAAACTAACCCTAAACAGAGAATTTCCAAGAATCTTAAAGGATTAATTTTACCAACATGTACTGCGGATCAAAGTTAGAATTTTAAACAGTTAATCGGTTTGATGGATTTTCAAGAACTGAATCACGTTTAACAAGTCCAATTAATAATTCAATTCTAACAATCAATAATTAAATCCCTAAGTATTCTTAGCAAGTAAAAGATTCAATATTGATTCGTACTCTAATCAAGCAAGTGGAACACTCAATCTCAATTATTTTTGTGGGACAGTTAAATTGAATAATATAATAGAGATGATAAAGTAGTATAACACAAATACTTGAGAAGGAAAAAAGTATACCGAGATTCGAAGACCAATTGTGACAATTGAAGGGGAAGCTACTGTTGGAAATGGCTGGTGGCTGGTGGCTGGATCTGGAGGTGGCTGACGATGCATTAGCGGCGTCAAGTGGCGTAGCAACTTGGGGGCTGGGTCTGCTGCCATCGTCGAGGGGAGAGGGGGCTGCGGGGTTTGATGGGGCTGAGATCGAGCAGGTCTAGCTGGCGCTCGATTGGCTGGTGGCAGTTCGATGAGGGAAGAGTTAGGGCGATGACGGTGGTCGGGAAAGTTGGAGGGGTGGCGACGGGGTCGAGAAGGCTTTGGAGGGTGGCGACGGTGGTCGAGGGGTGTTGGAGGGGTGGTGAGGTCGGGTTGCGGGATGGCAGTGAGGGCCGTGGAGGCGTCGGGAAGATGAAGAGAGGAAGGGCACGAGGGATGGTTGAGGAAGATGAGAGGTTGAAGAAGATGGAGAGATTAGGATTTTTGGATTTAGGGATTAGGGTTTGGGTTACTTTATTTGGGGGATTTTTTAATTTGGGGTAAATTTTAGAGTAAATCACTAACTCTAAAATTGTATTAGGATTTATCACAAACCCTAATAATTGGATCTCAATTGTATCACACAAAAAGAGACAGAGATGAAGAGAAGAACTTCAACACAATAATTTTTAATCAAGAATGGCATATCTTTCTCATTAATCTCAAGGCCTATATATAGGCTCAAAACAAATCAAGATACAAATATCAAAATATTCTGAAAATCTAAAAATACAAAAAAGATTACATATGGCTATAATTACCAGAAACAAATATGGTACTGAAATAAAATACTAAATTAAATAGAATTGATGTCCACATTATCTGTAGTCGTTGGCTATATATCCAAAAAAATAGATATTTTGAAGTAGAAAAAAAACATCTGTAGTCGTCGTCTATATAACCATTTTTTGGGTTTCGAATGAACAGGAGACGGCTATATTTGGCAGCGGAAATGACTATCCATATTTTAGAAATCAGAAGATGATTTACCGTCTTATAATCGGATGGTATATCATTTGTCGTCTGAGACAAATTTTTTAATTGAGAAACGCTCGGACAGCATATGATCTGCCGTTGTGAATTATTAAAAAAAATGGAAATAGGAAGATGATCTTCTGATTGGGGAAGAGAGAGAAAAAAGCCAATTTGTGCCTTCGTGTTGGACGGCACATCATGTGTCGTCCTTCACCTTTCTTTTTTTTATTAATTACGAGACGGCAGATCATCTGCCTTCACACTATTTTTTTTAAAAAATGCAGATCTTCAAACGGTATATGATCTTTCGTTTCGTCCAAAAAAAATCCAATTTTTGAGTATAGACGACTGCAGCATTTGAGCTGTTTGTTATTTCCAAAATATCCATATACCCATTTTTTAACTTAAATGATTACAGATGCTCTAGTATTATCTTGACTCTCTCACATTTTGTATTAAGGAAAAAGGATTACTTATAATGTTGTCAGTTGTTTTTTTATTCAAGCTACTCATTTCTGAATATGGTTCCTCAATTTGGTATGACCATTAGATATCAGTCTCTCGTTTATTGGTTGTATCAGACATATTGGAAGTGCATGAAGCAAAAGATCTATACTTCACATTTTGGATTTGTCCGAGATATAAAACCATGCTTTCTGACAAAGTCAACACATTTTGAAGAGATATGATCAGGATCTCAGTTCGTGTTATGTAATAACCAAAGTTTATCTGATTCCAACATAAAAAATGTAACAGTGTTTCATTATAACAGATACTGAAGAATGACTCCAATATATTTTTTGAATGAAAATGTTTACTCTGATTACTTGTTACATTCACAACTCAACTTTTGCGTGCAAGGAGCTACTTACCAAAGCACAATTGCTCTTCAATAGATATTTACTATCCAGCCAACTTGATTCCTAAGCAAAATAGGATTAGGTGATGTTAATCATGATCATCTAGATATTCACCATCATCCTGTACCCTTTTTTTTCAAATTGTTTTTTATTTTTTATTTTTATTTTTATTTTTGATGATAATAGTACATCTAAACACGCAGTGCTATACCATAACGATTCAATCAAGTGATGTCCATCCAAAGTAATGTGAGCTAACCGGAAATTTTATATATCTCTACTATTATAATGGGAGAAGGGGTTAGTGTCATCCGTCATTGACTGTCATTTTGAAGCCAACACGTGCAGTGCACGTGTTGACAAAATGACCCACTTTGGTAAATATTTTCGAAAGTGGACCGGTATGGTAAATATTTTTGGAAGTGGATCAGTTTGGAAATTATTTTCCTTTTTGTCTTTTTCCCTTCTTCCTTCGCGTGCACGTGCGAGAGTGGACCAGCTTGGTAAATATTTTCGACAGTGGATCAGTTTGGAAATTATTTTCCTTTTTTTTTTTTGTCTTTCCTTCTTCCCCACGTGCATCGCACGTGCATGATACTAGTATAAATGAGGGGAAAAGGTATGACTGAAAAACTTTTCTTCAATTGAACATCACATCTAAAAAAATACAAAAGAGAAATCACTGACCCAAAAAGTGTCAAGCTACTAATCCTAACCCTAATTATTTTCTCAAACTATACAAAATTAATAAAATCCCAAACTTTGCTAACCAAATCACCAAAGAGGGACGGCGACGGCGACGGCAAGGTGAGGAGAGGGATGGGAATCGACGGCAACAATGACAGCGGAGGCTGGCGTCAGGGTAGCAACGGGAATCAACGGAGGAGGCTGGTGTCGGGCTATAGGCGGGAATCGACGGCAACGGCGACGGTGGAAGTGTTGGGCAACAGACGGCAACGCCGGTGACGGCTTCGGATTTGGTGAGAGAGGGAAAGAGGAGTGAGAAGGGGAAATGATTTAATGGGCGGTGTGAGAGAAAGAAAGAGTGAGGGAAACGAAATAAATCGGGGGAATTGGAAATTGGAAATGGGAAATTTTTTGAATTTTTCCCAAACTGGCCCACTTTTTGAAAGTTTTTTCCAAACTGACCTACTTTTTTTTAAAATTCTCAAACTGACCCACTCGCTATCTAGCGAGTTTAGTCAAAAACTACCCGCTATTTGTGATAGCGAGTGTTGGTTTTGGATTTTTTTTGTTTCTTCCTTTGTCAAGACTCGCTGTCTCAAACAGCGAGCTTATTTTAACCAAACTCGTTGTTTGAGACAGCGAGTTTCGATTGGGGCTTTCTTAAACCCCATGCTCGCTATTTCTTTTCTTCCTCTATCTCTTTCTCTCAACCCTCCTTCTTCGATAACCCATAAACCCTAGCCCCCAAATTCAATCTTTGGTAATCGTGAATTCGTGATTTTGCGTAAAGGAGTGCAGTGTAATTGGTGATGGTTTGAGTTGTATGTTGTGTTTATATGAATGTAAAGGTCAGACTGCAACTATAGTTTTGTCTTGGAAATATTTGGCCTAAACTCGCTATCTCAAAAAGCAAGTGTGGTTCAAACTTCCTTGCTTTCTGAGTAAGCAAGTTTGGAGGATGGATATTGCTAAGAGTATCAGACTCAAGACTTGCTATCTCAGATAGCGAGTTTGGGTCAAAGTGCATCGCTATCTGAGATAGCGAGTTTTGAGTTGACGAGGCACTTTGACCCAATCTGCGATAGTGAGTCGTGAGTCTGATACTCTTAGCAATATTCAGCCTCCAAACTCGCTTTCTTAGATAGTTCAAAATGATGTTGAAACAAATGGGAATTATCATAGTTCAAAATGAAACACATACAAACTACTAGAAAGTCCACTTCACATAATAAAACAAATACAAACTACTATAAAGTCCACAAAATAAAGACAAACACATCGGAATTTTACATGGTTGAGAAAGTTAAAAACTCCAATCAACACTCACTATCTCAAACAGAAAGTTTGGTTATAACAAGCTCGTTGTTTGAGGCAGCGAGTCTTGACCAAGGAAGAAACCAAAAAATTCAAAACCAACACTCGTTGTCTCATATAGCGAGTTTATTTTGACTAAACTCGCTATCTGAGATAGCGAGTGGGTCGGTTTGGAATTTTTTTTAAAAAGTGGGTTAGTTTGGGAAAAAACATTTAAAAAGTGAGTTAGTTTGGGAATTGCTTCGAAATTTTTGGGATATATCTATAAATGCCGGGCCCGGGATAGGTAAGAGAATATTTATATATAAAAAAAAGATTACTGTCTATCCAGGCGTTCTCCTCAAACGCCGGGATAGGAACGCTGGGATAGACATTGTGGTTTGTAGTGCCTACTGTTGTAAACCCAAAAACATTATTTTCTCATTTTTTTTCTTGGAGTTGGATCTTGGATTTTTGCAAGAAGGAGGAGAAGGTTTTCTCTTTATTACTACTATTGTTCTTCAAATTGATCTTCTTTGAGGTGGGTGGTACTTCTCATCTCTAGATTTGTAATATGTTTGTATGATATGATGATGATTGATCAAATATGATATATCTTGCATGATTATAAAACTTGATGTAGATTTATTAAAGGTAAATCTTAATGAGAAAGTAGTCAGATAATATCTTCATGAATAAGAACCCTAATTGAGATGTGATTACCATGTATAAATTAATGATTGATGTTAGAGATTGGTGGTGCATGAAAGAAGTTGTTTTAATACTTGTATGATCATGGAGTTTATAATAGTTGATCGAGTTTGGATGAATTTCGAAGTTGTTATATGCTCTGGACTGCTGTCTGCTCCAGATTGGAACGAGAATTCGACACAGTTACTGATGACATTATCTAAAACTTATTTTAAAAAAATTGTAGTTCACTGTGTCTAGTTTTCAGAACATCTGACGTATCCTCAACCCTACTCATAAATTGTAAAATATGCAATTTCTACCACTGTACTGTCGTAGTTCCAGATATCTCATTCACCAAGATTGCAGTTCTGCTGGTGGTAAGATATGTGTAGATCCATCTGATCCATCTATCCCCAAACCCTCTTCCAACCAGCGCTTCCAGAAGACAGTCTCATTGAACCGAATCATAAACTTTCTTGAAATCCAGCTTCAGGAGGTAGCTCTTAGCATTCGACGTGTGGCATTGGTGGATAGTTTCTTTAGCCGTGGCTATAATATCCTGAATACATCGTCTTTTAATGAACCCTGTCTAATCGTGACTAATGAATCCATCCATCACCTTTCCCAGTTTATTAGCGAGTGTCTTGGTAATGATCTTGACAGAGCAGTTAAGGAGACTGATGGGGCGGAAGTCTCCCACCCGCCGGGAGTCTTCTTTCTTAGGGATCAACACAATCTCTGCAAAATTAAATTTGCCTAATTTGAGCTTATGGTCGTAGAAATCAGCAAAAAATTACAAATTACATTCAAGAACTCATTTTACCCATGTAAATGAAAGAAGATATGCATTCTATCACTGGTAAATCCCCTATAATTGGTATAATAATATAATTAATAGTTGGCCTAAGGTCATTGTCTTCAATCCCTACCCTCTTGCTTCTCCTCTTACCTTATGATTTCCCCCTTCCCGGCAAAGAAAGTGGATCCAAAGATATTTGAAGACTCCACTGAACACAAATTTTCTATTTTAATTAGTTTCCTCCAATATTAAAAATGATATTATTGTTTAAAAATATTGAAAATGATTAAATCTATACAATATCTACTTAAAATTCATTTTAAAATAAAATTACTACATTATTTTCCAAAACTTATTGCTCCATCTTAGCTCTTCATATAGCAATTTATTTCTTTTGAATAGAATGAACCATTTCACATCATGTGGCTTGAGACTTAGTTTCACGCTATATTTCTTCACCTCTCATATTAAATTAATAGACTAGACTATGAATATGTACGTGAACAAACATCTTTACACTATTTGGTTGTAATATCGAATTAATTACAAAATAAGTTAATGTTTACTTCACTAATTAGTCTTTGATGAAACTTTTATATCTTAACCAATATTAGCAAGAACAGATTGTATTGCTTCAAGTTTCACGTAATTATAAGTTCATAACTGCAAAAGGAGTATACAATGGTTATCTTAAATTGTACAGTGATTGAGAATAGCTATGTTTGTTTATGTACTAAATCTGTTCTTCAGAACAAAAAAACTCCTGTTTATTGAATCTAAAAGTATATAGTCACATAACCATATGAGTATCTAGTTAAAATTGACAACCAGAAAAAAATCATTTACATAAAACTTTGAATATGATAATTCCACCAACTCCAAATATACTTGCATGAAATTGACAACGAAGTTACGGAATAAATATAATTACTTATACAGTTACAAATTCAGTTACTATTGAACTATGTGGCTTCAAGCCAAAAAGACTAGCATCTGATTCTTTTGCTCACTAACGAATGAGGATGAGGCTAACCATTGACACTTGCACGAAGAATATCTCAACATAACAATGACATATATAGGGAAAGAATAGGGTGAAGAGAATTCCTATCAACCAAATTCTTCATATATAACTAGTTTGTGTTTAATCAGACCAGTCTGTAAAATCCTCACAAGTGTCCATTTCAAACCGGCCAAAATGTGTGATAAAGTGAAGAAGATGGATATTAATAGAAAGGGAAAAAAAGACAAGGAATGAAATGACCATTCATGAGCATTTCTTCAAATAATTGTGGAGAAGATAACAATTACAGATGATGTTTCACCTAATATAGTAGTATTATTTACTTCGTACAAATCAACATTACCTAGAAAAAAATAGCTAATAAACGTAAGTAAGAGAGAAAGAGAGAGTACATTAATGATGAAGCCACTTCAATGATTCAATCTTTGATCTTTGTTTTACAGCATATTATTATTTAGTATGTAGTCAGACAAAAGGAGGAAATTTTCAAGTAAAAAAAAGAAAATTTATTTACGAGTACAATATTAAAAATAAAAATGTCTTGTTAAAGTAACTCAAGAAATCTTATTTAGATAATTTCATGAAAACTATAACACATACACAGTGTCTTCAGGAACACATGCACACACAATTTGTATAGTCGAAGGTGGTCTAGCATATGATCCAACCGTTCATCACTAATTTGATGAAAGTGATATAAACTTCAACGCATTGATTTAATCATGTGTATCCCACTCGCCAGCGAAAATGAACTGAGAAAGTACCAATATAGTAGACAAAGTTTACTGTTGGAAACAAAATGCAAGTTCTGACTTTAGATCTCTTTCAAGATCAATCATGCACATCATTTTGGATCAAACCCACCTCATAATTTCTCTGGACTTTGGGATTTAACCAAAATTCCAAAACCGATTGAAAAATCCAAATACAAAGACTTTTGGATTTAACCAAAATTTCAATGCACAATAAGATCGAAGTCAAACAACATTGCATTCATCCACCTAAGCAAGATCAACTATAATCACTTCAATTACAAACTCCAAGAACATTTCAATTTGATACAAACCCATATTGAAAGAAAGAAAGACATACCTCTATATGATCTTTTTCTGTGAGTTTGATAGCAATTTCACCTCAGGAATTTGATCGAACAGTTGGTGGGCAGTAATAAAAAGCAGGGTAGTAGACTTACAAGGTTATCAGCTCCTTGTGGAAAGTAAAACATCTGCAGTGAGTACGTATATTAGAGTTAACATGAATATATTAAAAGATGTATAATAAAAATACAATAGATCGCCTTCATAAATTTGTTTCTGTTCCATCACCAGCAAACAAATGTCAGAGTTGCCATTTCAAGTGGATCTGGACCTAGCCATTAATGGAGTCTCGAGAGTTTTGGGGTGAGGAAGAAGAAGAATGTGGAGAGGAAACTTTGGATTCTTTATTGATGATTGTAAAAAGGATTATTACATGATCCTATATAGGTCGATGGGGGGAGAGACGGTTACAGATATTTTTACATCAAAAGGGAAAAAACGTGCCATAAGCACTCTCCCGCTCTCCCGCCCTCTTCCCGCCTATTTGATATATGAAAAGAAAACGTGCGCACAGCGCATACAAAGCAGATACAGCTGATACATTCAACAAACCCAATTTATTCTAACTGCAGACTCTACCCTTCTCATCCCTTGACCTGCGATGGCTGTGATGGCTCCTTCCCTGCCCTTGGCGATGCTCGACGAAGCCCCGGAGTCCCTGACAACTCCCCCTCTCTTAAGGACGATCTTGTCTCAAGTTCGAAGGTTGGAAACCGCTGTCTGAAGTTATCTATATCAACTCAGGAAGCTTCATTAAACCATTTTTCCATTTAACTAATAGCTGGATCCCTACTCTGTTGAACTTTTTGAAGACTCGACGGTCTAAAGTCAACTCCGGCTCCTCCTTCGTATAGTCACCTATCCGCCTAGAGGGAAACTCCGATGAAACGGCTGGTTGATGGTTTCCATGGCACCTCTTTAATTTGGAAACGTGAAACACCGGATGAATGGAATCTGAAGTTGGCAAATCCAGCTTGTAAGCAACAGCGCCTATCCTCTCCACTACCCTATATGGACCAAAGTACCTTGAAGAGAGCTTTTGGGGCAAGTGATTCTGCACCGTCGCTTGTTTATACGGTTGCAATTTGAGGAAGACTAAATTTCCCACTTCAAATTCACGCTCCGTTCTCTTTTTGTCAGCGAAGAACTTCATTCTGCTTTGAGCAGCAGCAATGTTGTCCTTCAACAAGGTGATAATGGCATCCTGAGAAAGCAAACCTTCTTCCACCATAGGTGACGCAGCTGTGCCCACTGTATAGCGCAGTAGAGAGGGGGGTGGCCTGCCGTAGACGCTCTCAAAGGGTGTGAGCCCCGTCGATACATGCCAGTTGGTGTTATACCAAAACTCCGCCCATCCTAACCACTTGTTCCACTCAGTCGGCTTCTGACCACAAAAGCATCTCAGATACATCTCCAAGGACTTGTTAACCACCTCCGTTTGTCCATCACTCTGGGGATGGTAGGTCGTGGATTGTTGTAGCTTGCATCCCTGTTGCACAAAGAACTCTTTCAAGAATTTGCTAATGAAAATGGGGTCGCGATCACTTACGATGCTGCGGGGCATTCCATGGAGCTTGTAAATGTTGTCGACGAATACTTGGACAATCGATTGGGCTGTATAGGGATGTGCAATTCTGACAAAATGTGCGTATTTAGACATGCGATCCACTACCACCATAATGGAGCTCTTCCCAAAATTTTTGGGCATTCCCTCTATAAAATCCATTGAGATATCCTCCCAAATTCGATCGGGAATAGGGAGAGGACTCAACAATCCTGCCGGAAGGAGCGTCTCACTCTTGTTGCGTTGGCAAACCAAGCATTCCTTCACCATTGTCTTCACATCACGACTTATTCCCTCCCAAGTGAAGGCTCTTTTTATTCTTTGCAGGGTTTTATGAAACCCCGAGTGCCTTCCAATAGATGAAGCATGGTGATCTTGGAAGATTAATCTCTTCACACTGGTCGTAGGACTAATAAGAATCTTTCCTTGATAGTACCAGATTCCCTCAAAGAATCGATAATGATCAGGATTTAGAGAGCCATTTTGCAGCTTTTCTGCAAGCTTTTGGAAGTAAGGGTCTTGTTCAACTAAGCTTTTGAGCTCTCCCAACCATTGCGGCACCACAAATGTAACTTCATAGCATGTGCTCTGTTCCCCTTGCCTTCTCGACAACCCATCTGCAACTTTGTTTTCAACTCCCTTCTTGTACTCTACAGTAAAGGAGAAACCCAAAAGTTTCCACAACCATTTTTCTTGGATCTCAGTATTGCTCTTTTGTTATAAGATGTGTTTGATGCTTCTTTGATCAGTCTTGATCACAAACGATGCTCTTATCAAATATTGTCTCCATTGCTTAACGGCTTGGAGAATCGCCAGGACCTCCTTCTCATAGGTCGATAAGACAAGAGCTCTCCCTTTTAGTGCCTTACTCAAATATGCTATGGGGTGAAGTTCTTGCATCAATACCGCCCCAATCCCTTCCTTAGATGCATCAGTTTCCACCACGAAGACTTTAGTGAAGTCCGGAGCTCTGAGTACGGGCGTCGTGGTCATCGCAAGTTTGAGAGCGACGAAAGCTTGTGCAGCCGATGTGGACCACTTGAAGGAATTCTTCCGCAGCAGCTGTGTCAATGGTGCCGCAATAGTCCTATAATCCTTTACGAACCTTCTATAGTACCCTCTCAATTCCTTCACATTTTTGGGTTCTGGCCACTCCTTGACAGCTCTAATCTTTTGGGAATCAACTGCTATGCCATTAGCACTTATAATATGGCCCAAATACCCAATTTCTCTTTGCCCAAAACTGGATTTGCTGGCCTTCACAAGTAGTTGATGAGAGCTCAAAATTCTTAGGGTGTGAGTCAAGTGCACAATATGACTCTCCCACGATGGACTATAGACTAAGATATCGTCTGTAGCGCCCCGAATTTCTAATATGATATCTTAGAAAATACTTGGCATAATCCCAGCATCAACTTCAATGTAACATTAAACACAACCAACACCACTAAAATTTTCAACTTTTATTACAACAAACTTTTACATAGCACTGCGGAATCTAAAACATCTCAACTCAGAATTTCTTTTATTTACAACACAGTCTTATTACAACACTGTTCTTACAGATTTTATATCAACTCTATTAAATCAATTTATCTCAAAACCAACTCAAGCATCCAAACCTCCAAACTCTAAGCAACAACCTGCAATACATGAGGCTAGAGATGATCCCTAACCCCCAAAACTAAAGGGGTCAGCCATAAATGGTGTGAGTGACATAAAAACAACAAACAACATAAATGAACATTAATCATGAATCCTTAAACAATAGGTAGTAAACATGAATACATAAAATATGACGTAGTAAGGAAATGTAACCAATATATGAGACTAAACCAAGTGTCATGTGTAGAAAACAGGAAATCCATATGCATGAAAACCAAGTCAAGAAAACACAATTTCTATATGCAGACTCTCTAATGCGTACTTGTCGAAGTCTATGCATCCCACTCTACATAGGTTCGGTGCAAGCCCTTAACGTCTCCACATTATAGGGTTCAATCCCCTCTATGCAACTAATCCTATCACGATGACTACTACGAGATAACGATAAACTGTGAGTAATAGCCCATGCCCGATAATTCCGGAGATAGATCCCACACCACAGGTACTTTACCATGATAATTCCAGAGATCATCCCACACCGAAACATTGACACATCATTACATGAATACCACATGTGCTTCGCTATGACTCCGATAATTCCAGAGATCAATCCCACACCACAAAGTAATTACCATGATAATTCCGGAGATAAATCCCACACCACAAGTAATCTACCGTGATAATTCCGGAGATATATCACACACCACAAGTAATCTACCGTGATAATTCCGGAGATTAAATCCCATACCGAAAGCCATACTGAGGTACTTGACCCATGTTCCTGTTCATCATATCACCACTAGTGCCTGTCCTTATTATTTATGTAACACCCCGAATTCCAAAAACAGCTGAATTCGAGATTTCCACAGGATCTTTTCACTTCATTCGTACAATTTTACAAGGAATTTAAAACTTTCATTTCAACAATGATTACATCAGAGTCTTTTACATCAATACGCAGCGAAATCAATAAAATACAACAATAATAAATGTACAATTGTTACAATTTTAACATTTAAGTAATCAACAGCATCAATCATCTTTATATCTTCATGTAACTCCAAATCCTGCATATAAGACTGTGGGCACGTCAGTCGCTTACAACTGACGAAATATTATACACGGCCATCCTCTCTATGCCGAAAACAGTATAACGATTCTTAAATACCTTAGCAAACACAAACTTGATCACAAACAAAGCTACAAAGGGACTATCCTGTTGATGTCGTGTTGTGCGGTGCACTTAGTCCTTAATGCAGTTATTTATATTACATGACACTAATGCACACTTGTTCGGATTCTATGCATCCCATACTACATAGGTCCGAGGGCAAGCCTCTTAATCGTGCTTCATCTTTGTACGGTTCAATCCCTCGCCATGACTTAATCTACTACTGTAATTACGGTGAGTATCCTAGATGATCTATGAGTACAAGCTCGTGTACAGAAAATTCTGGAGGGGAATCCCACGCCATGTCTTGACTCATCAAGCATGCATTCTGTGGCAATTCAGCCTCACTTCATGGCACACGATCCTCTTGCAGTCACCAAACATCCCACAAGCGTGGTTAAAGTCCGATCATTACTGAGTTGTGCCCACGCCATGTCTTGACTCATCAAGCATGCATTCTGTGGCTCACACACCCGCACCGTAACTCTAGTTCTCATACTCGTGTTTTTCTCTCACTTTCATCACGTCTTCACTATGTATCTCTCTGTAATTTCGGTAAGTATCATAGATGTTCTATGATTACAAGCACGTGTACAGAAAATTCTGGAGGGGAATCCTACGTCATGTCACGACGCATCGTGAAGACAGCCTGTGGCAATTCAGCCTTACTTCATGGCATACGATCCTCTTGCAGTCACCAAACATCCCACAAGTATCGCCACCGGGATGGTACTCTGGAGTAGTATCCACGTCATGTCACGGCGCATCGTAAAGACAGCCTGTGCATACCCTCACAACACCCATCCAATGGCCCTCATACTCATGTTTTTCTCTTAGTTTCATTACATCCCTACAATGGTTGTTTTAAAATAAAAATCATCACAACCTAGAGCTAGCTTACCCTACCGGACTTAAATCAAAACAACAGAGACAGTCAGCCTGCCTGGCTACTTCTCAAGAGACGCTCAACCCTCAACGGTTAGCTCTCAAAATTATAAATAAAACTGCCGGTCACTAGGGTCTCGCCTAGCCTCTAGATTCCAACAACTATCTCTTCTAGAGATCAACAATATTTCATAATCAATCTCAAATAACATTTCCATTTTCTTTTGTTCACAAACTCTTTCTTAGAATATTTCTTTTATAATCTCATAACATGAGAACGATTTCAATTTGATTTCTTTATCAATTTCATCTTTCATAACCTTGTGTGCATCCCACAACAAAACTCAATCAAATCTTAATAATCATAAAATCTCGTATTCAACTTATTTAACTTTCATCAAAATCAAATCCAAACTCAAGAACCAAAATAAACAGTTCGGTTCAGTCGACTGGTGACAGTATCAGTCGACTGTTCAGCGAACATCAAAACATCTCAGTCTTTTCAGTCGACTGTTGACAAGGAATCAGTCGACTGTTTTACGAAGCTTTAAAATATCAATAATAGCACAGTCGGTTCAGTCGACTGTCGACCAAGAATCAGTCGACTGTTCCGCGAATACTTTGAAAACTCCAACATCAAAATTCAAGACAGCAGCAGACGACTGTGAAAGTGGACAGTCGACTGTCCTGCCGACGAAAACCCAATTTCTTATACTTGCCAGTCGACTGTAGAAGGTAAACAGTCGACTGTCAATTACACCAATTACAGCCTGCATATATTTTTCGACCTTTTAATTGATTTTTACTTCCATATAAAAATATAGATCATTTCCAGAATGTATTCCTTAAAAACAATTTCGTATATGTTCTCAAATAACAAGTTTCTCATTTTTCAACGAAATCCTTAAAATGCATCAAAACATATATTCAGTCAATTTTTCAAATAAACTATTTTCTTTTATCAAAATTACTTTACAAAAATCTCTATACTCGTATAAATAATATTTTGAAGTTGTAATCACACTTCTTTGCCACATTCTCAACAAACAACATATTTGCATTATTCTAATCACGTCTCAACATGCATCAATTTCATATAAATCATTTCAATTCTAGCATCTCAACTAACAATTATAATCATTTAGAAAATGGAATAGCAATTTGCATCTACCACACCAATCAAGATTTAACGATCCATTTCTACATTAATTTGCATGCAATCAATTCAATTTCAACCAAATAAATTATATATCATCCATCATGCAAATTTCTATTCTTAAATTAGAAAGCATTTAAGAAACACCCACCTAAAGTTGAAGAAATGTACTCAAATGAACTCCTAGAATTAGAAGCTCCTAAAGGAAACTCCATTTGCAACTCCTCAAAATCCGTGCACCAAAACAAGTCTCCACTTCACTTTCGGTCAGCAAGAGTGAGGCTCCAACTCCACTTTTGGTAAACCAATAGCACCTCCTCATCTTCTTTTATATGCATATACTATGTATGTACATATATATATATTAGTATATGTATATAGGCATGTGGAATAGATGATTAGGTGGAGAAATGGGCAAAGGCTATGCTGGCTTATGGCTGCTTTCGGAATGGGCAGGAGAGAGGGAGGAGAAGAGATGAGAGAATGAGAGACTAAGGGCGCATTTTTATAAATTAGCTAATGGGTAGTTAGAATAACCACCCCTCACATGAACACCACTAACTCCATTTTCTAAAATTGGAACTTGTTTTCCCTCCTATTTTCAAAACCAAACTTTCAGATTTTCCCTCTCCTATAAACAGCCCGGTCCCCCCAAAAATGTGTGCACATCGCACGCGTGCACGTGCACGTGCTTTGTGTACAAAATACTTTATTTATTTAATCCCTTTAAAACAATTTATTTATGTATGTAAAAAAAAAATATAAATTTAACTTAAAATTATACTTTTCATGCACAATTAAAATAGACACACACTTTATAAAATTCATTTTGAAAGAAGAATACGTTTAACACGTGCACCAAAACACGTGCGTCGCCCGTAAAATCTCAAAAATACAAAAATTGATTTTGTCAACTGAAAAATATTTATAATTAATTGGAATGCAATATAAAGTATATTTAATATACATATTCGATAATGTACTCAAACGTACAGAAAGCACGTGTATTGCACGTAGAAAATTTATTTTAATAAAGATAGTCAAAATTTTGAATTTTCATTTACAAAACAAATTTAAACATGTTTATAAAAATAAATATTTGAAATCCATTGAAAACTTTGCACGTAACGGTGGAATATTCGAAATCGACACGTGCATCGATAATACGTAAAAAGCACGTAAAAACTCAAGGATTGAATTTTAGCATTTGAGTTGCCTCAAATGGAATTTTAAGAATACGTGATTGCATAAATAATCGGAATTCAAAATACATATCAAAATGCGTTATGGATATAATCAATAACATTACAAAATGCACGTGCGTAACACCCGAGGGCAAAATTGTCATTTAAATTTTGTGGGGTGTTACAATTTTGGGTTACTTAATTACTCAACGAATCTCCTAGAGTTGGTGTACCCTACCAGACTTAACTCAAAACTGAACAACTGAAATGCCTCAACAGGCCTCAACAAAATAACTCAACGCCGGTATACTAGGGTCACACATCCTCTAGAGACTCAAACTCAAATGTCTAAACCAACTTTTCCCTATAAATAGCTCAACTGAATATCTTAAAATCATATGCTCAACTGAATATCTTAAAATCATATGCTCAACTGAATATCTCAAAATCATATGCTCAACTGAATACCAAGTATAGACTAAAAACAATTGAAGACCAATCATTCGAAAGAACATTCAAGTTTTTATGAAAACTCATCAGTACCAGTCGACTTATACTGTAGTAAGTCGACTGTCCAGAGGGGAGAATTCCATGATTATACGAAAATAAACTAAGTAATATAAGTCGACTTAAAAGATCTTCGGTCGACTTACTCGAGATAAATTCCAATAATTTTTGAGAAAATATTCTAAGTACTAACAGTCGACTTAAAGAGTCATAGGTCGATTGTCCAGACAAGAAACTGCAATAACTTCGCAAAATAATTTCTAAGTATACCAGTCAACTGAATAATGGTCTAAGTCGACTGTCCAGAACGGATTTTCAAGAAAACTAAAGGTACAGCAGCTGGGTCGTACCAGTCGACTGAAAAGTCTCCAGTCGACTGTCGGCCTACAGTTTGCATCGTTTAGGTCTGTATACGATAAACAAAATCTGAGTTTCTCTAAAGATTCATTGTTTACTAAAATCATTTGTATTATATAAAACGACACTCTCAAAGTATTCACAGTTCGGATACAGTCCTCAAATCCTCCAATATCTCAAAACTCAAGTTCTCATGTTCTAGATTACTAATTCCTCCATTAGGGTTTCTCAAAACTGACTTTCTTTCACAACTCAAAACTAAAATCTGATTTGTAATCACAAGATCCAGATGTTCATCCATCCGATCATAACCATACTCAAATCTCAACATGCTTTCTAGCAATACAAATTTATTAACCAAAACCTACTAGTCGTTCATAGATTTCACATGTATGATACCAACAACAACCATTGCATCGATCCACACAAAATACACTAAATAAAACAAACATGTCGAAACAAACAACGAGACAATCATTCACATGAATCGATCAACAAAGCAAAGTTCATATCACTCACATAAACAAACCACAAACAATTTTACGTCACTCACAAACATAGATCAAAACAACAAAACAAATTTACATCACTCACCTTTGAATTGAAAAGATCCAACGAAAAAGCCTTCCTTTTTGTGAGATCCAAGTCTTCCTCTTGCTCCACCAAAAATATCACAAAATCTCTATTGTGCAGCGAATGACGGCTGCAAAAATCCTTTTAAATATCCGGAATGAGGTAATTAGGGTTTTACCCACTTTTGCAAAATAGTTCCTTCAAAATATAACTTTATATATATATTTCGATCTATTCTTGGAAATTCAATAAAATTCATTTAAATTAGGATTTAAAAGTAAAATATAATCCTAAATCTGAACCGATACTGTTCAAAACGTCCAGAAAATACATTTTACATTTTAACCCCTAAAAATGACAAATTTGCAAAAAGGTCCTTCTTTTCACAAAATTTGCAAATAGTTCCAATTAATTTCAGAAAAATCTGGAAAAATACTAAATAAATCCCAAATATTAAATAATGATTTTTCATGAAGAAAACTTGACTTTCAAACTTCTCAAGAAAGTATTTGCACGTGTTTTGCACGTGTAAAAAGCTATATTTTCAGAAAATATTTATAAATTCTCCAAAAATCAATTTAATCATTTATAAACCTTTAAAAATAATATTTTAAAAATATGGTTTTCTACATCGTCGAAGAAGACGAGTACAAATTTTCGCAGATGGTCCTTGAAGATATCGTTCATAAGGCTTTGAAAGGTAGCTGGAGCGTTAGTTAACCAGAAGGGCATTACAACAAATTCGAAGTGGCCATGATGGGTTCTAAATGCCGTTTTTGATATGTCTTCAGCGTTTACCTTGATTTGGTGATACCCCGATCTCAGATCAAGCTTAGAGAAGTACCTCGCGCCATTTAACTCATCTAGAAGTTCATCTATCAAGGGAATTGGGAACTTGGCTTTGATTGTCTGAGAGTTGAGAGCCCTGTAGTCTATGCACAATCTCCAGCTTCCATCTCCCTTCTTAACTAAGATGACGGGGGAAGCAAATGGACTACAGCTTGGCCTAATAAATCCCGACGCCAGCATTTCCTAGATTTGTTTTTCAATTTCTCCCTTGTAGTAGTGTGGATGCCTGTAGGGACGAGGGCAAACGGGCTTTTGCCCCTCGATCAAGGGAATCCTATGATCAATTTCTCTTTGAGGAGGCAGCTTCATCTCTTCATTGAAGACTTCTGGAAATCCTTGAATCACCTCTTTAATTTTGGCAGCTGCTTGTTCACTAATTGCCTGGTCACCTCCTTCATTCTCCTCTCCTTCAACTGATACTCCCTTCATCTGTATCATATAGGATTGACACATGTAGTTCCCCATCCTGGTAAGTTCCTCCGCCTCCATACATTGCAGATGGGTGTGCACTATCCCTTGCAATCTCCAGCTATTTTGAAGGTCATGGACATTTCGTTGAAGTCCATAGTCACCGGTCCTAAAGATCTGAGCCAATGCGCCCCTAAGACCATTTGCGCAGGTCCCAAAGGAAGTAGTAACAGCTCTGCTTGAAGACCAACTCCTTGAACAGAGAAATCGACCCTATCAATCTTTCCTTCGCTATACTAGCTTGTCCATTTGCTACCATCACCTTGTAACGAGGCTCCTTCCTGATTTATAGGTTAGTCTTGATGGCAGTTTGCGGATCTAAGTAGTTGTGTGTTGAGCCCGTATCAATTAAGATGTTAACATCTTTCCCATTGATGGATCCCTTGACACGCATTGTTTGGGGGTACACTTGTGTGCCAACTAGCGCATGAAATGAAATCTCAGGTTGGGGAGTGTTTAGGGTGGAGGGTGGGAACGGTGGTGAAGAATTCCCTTCTATCATAACATCTTCTGGTGCATCTCCTTCGTCATCTACCTCTTCCAGACACTCAAGATAATAAAATTTTTGAGACTTACAGAGGTGTCCTGGAACGTACTTCTCCTCGTAATTAAAACACATGCCCTTGGCCTTCCTTTCCCTCATTTCATGAATACTTAGTCTTCGGGGTACAAAAGAGGTTGCTGGGTTGGCTTCGGGAGATCTAGCAGGTTGAGTAGGCGGATGGGAAGTAGTAGCAGGGTTCCTATGAGAAAAGGGAGGTCGGTATCTCTTCTTCAAGCAAGCATACTTCTCTTCATATCCCCTAGCTAGACCCACTGCCTCATTCACACTCTGGGGCCTTTGCGACTTAACGTCCCAACGAATCTCGTCCCTGAGACCACTCACAAAAGTACTGAGGAAGTGCGCTTCCGACCAATCTTCCAAAAAATTAGAGAGCCTGTCGAATTCTTGGATATATGCCTCGAGATCCCATTTTGCTGCAGCTTGGATAGAAGACCCCCATGATCTTGGAAGACGGTTGGCCCAAACCTGGTAATCAACTCCCCCAAAAAAGTTGCCCAAGAGAGCTCATGAACTCTGGGCTTTATATACCTCCGGTACCATTGTGCAGATCTCCCTCTGAGATTTAGCGACGCATACTTCAGCCTTTAAGAGTCGGGGATTTCGTAGAAATCCAAGAATTGCTCCACCCCGCAGATCCATTCAGTAGGATCTCCATCGTTGAAGATTGGGAACTCTACTTTGAAGGGGGTTCTAAACAAGTTTCCTCCCTCACTATGCCCTATAGAGTTTATGGAAACAGAGTTAGGATGAGAAACATCTCTATTGAATACCCGATGAGGAGGGATTGGAAGTAAAGGAGGGTTGCTAGAGTGGGGAGGTGGAGATTGCTGCATCCGGGCCAACATCGACTCAAGCTTGGAGAATCGCTCCCCGATACTTGCTGCTATGGCTTCCACTCTCTCCGTGAGGTACCCATTGTGGAGTTGGGCCTCCGCCATCTGACTCTTGAGCATCACTACGTCTCCTTCCATCGCCGTACTCCCCTCGTCATGCTCATCTCCATCGAGATTGGCTGGCTCTGATACCAGATTTTCAGAGTTGCCATTTCGAGTGGATCTGGACCTAGCCATTAATGGAGTCTGGAGAGTTTTGGGGTGAGGAAGAAGAAGAATGTGGAGAGGAAACTTTGGATTCTTTATTGATGATTGTAAAAAAGATTATTACAAGATCCTATATAGGTCGATGGGGGGAGAGACGATTACAGATATTTTTACATCAAAAGGGGAAAAAGCGTGCCATAATCACTCTCCCGCAAACGTGCCATAATCACTCTCCCGCTCTCCCGCCCTCTTCCCGCCTATTTGATATATGAAAAGAAAACGTGCGCACAGCGTGTACAAAGCAGATACAGCTGATACATTCAACAAACCCAATTTATTCTAACTGCAGACTCTACCCTTCTCATCCCTTGACCTGCGATGGCTGTGATGGCTCCTTACCTGCCCTTCGCAATGCTCGACGAAGCCCCGGAGTCCCTGATAACAAACCATAAATTTTCCCCAGTTCCAAAAACTCAAATTATTCTTCTCAAAATCCCAAATTCTCAAATTCTCAAATTCACAAATTAACCTATTATCAAAATCTCATTTTCATACCTAGGGTTTGAGAAGGAGAGGAAGATGATGATGATGATCACTGTGATGGCGCGGGAACGGCGACGTGGGCCCATGGTGGTCGGGGCTAGGGTTTGTGAGAGACGTGGGGGCTAGGACTGTCGGGGGCACGGTGACGTGGGGGGGCACGGCGACGGCGATTGGGGGTTGGGGTTCGTGAGCGGGAGAAAGAGATAGAGAGGGGAAATGAAAAGTTCAATCGGGCCGGGTGAGGATAGGAAAATTGTTTGTAAAGTCTTTAACTTTCTCTACACCGGGCGTTTCTTACAGAAAACGCCGGTATAGAGCTAACCTATCCGGCGTTTGTAAAAATGCCATATGAGGGGGTATTTTATTTTTTTAATAACGGGGTTCTACCCCGGCGTTTTACCGTAACGTCGAGATAGAAACGCCGTAGTAGGCCATTTTTGTTGTAGTGCAAGTTATTTAATGTCGATTCAAAGTTAGCTAAAAATGTGTTGCAATCAATTGGAGATTCATCTCCAAGTAAATTAAAAAACATTTCAATCAAACTCTTCGTACCTTTTAATTTGATACGAGGATCTATCATAGTAGCAATGCAATACAACATAGGAGGAGGACTAAAATACTTCAAAATTTTGGTGTATGCAGGTTTCACAATATTACCAATATAAATATCATCGATCATATCTTTGAAAGTTTGCATCATAGTAAGTATTGAAATAAAAATGCTACTAAAAAATAGATTCATAAGATTGAAAATTTTAAAGTTGCGGTTTTAAATGGTTCTAAAATTTTTAACTAAGATTCGGCGTAATACCAAGCTTCGGGGTCATTTGAAAATTTAGCATATTTTTTGCACGATAAATCATTTATACATGTTTTATATTGAGTATCAACATGTAGCAAATCAAAAGTAGAGTTTCATCGGTGTTTAACATCCTTTGGAAATTTTCAAAAATGTACATTTTTAAGCTTACACCATTCATTCCATTTTTGAAATATGGTGCCCCTTAATGTAATAAAATGTACAAAATTTTTAATGTTAACTATATATGGGTCGGCTATTTTTAATGAATCTTGAACACATAAATTTAAAACACGACATGCACATCTAATCTGAAATTTTTCTAAACATAGAGGAGCTAATTCTGTTTCTAATAAACTAATTGATGCATTGTCAAAACTAATACACATAATTTTATCATGAATATGAAAAAGATCACAAATTTCTAAAACACGATTTGCACTTTCAATACCACTATGGGGATAGGACAACGCGGCAAGTGATATGATCGTTTTTTGAAGCATCCAATCACTGTCGATCCAATGACAAGTTATTCCCATCATTGACATATTGTTGCAACCCTTCCAAAAATTGAAAGGTAAAGAAACTCTACAAGTTAAACTCCATAAAATATCAATCAAACCATCTCTCATTTCGGTGTACATTTTAAAACAATCAAACTTCAAAGTATTTTTAGGGATTCTTTTAAAATGCAGTTTTAATGCGGTTTGATTAAAGACTACTCTCGGAATAGAAAAATGGTAACTCTTCCTTAATTACTAGTCGGGCCATTTCCCGACGAACAAGTTTGGGATCATAAGAGTGGCTATCAATTAGACCGGTCCTATGGTGGACTTTTTGTTAGCATCCTATCAAATTCCGCAAAGGAAGGGAACGTCCGCCGTAAATGTAATAGGCACTACGCCTCCTTTATGTTGTACCACATTATAAACTTGTACAAAAGCAATGTAATTTCTTTTTAAAACATGTAAACATGTCAAAACAACATCGAGCAAGCTACAATCTCTCACATCCTCGCCCATCAACTTGGACTTCGACCACCTACGAGAGATTTCTCAATCTCTTACGTCATTGCCCCTCGGCTTAGACTTCGACCACCTACGATAAGATTTCTCAATCTCTCACATCCTCGCCACTCTGCTTGGACTTCGAGTGTAGAACCCCGTATTTTTAAAATATTATTTTTAAAGGTTTATAAATGATTAAATTGATTTTTGGAGAATTTATGAATATTTTCAGAAAAATTTATCTTTTTACACGTGCAAAACACGTCCAAATACTTTCTTGAGAAGTTCAAAGTCAAATTTTCTTTATGGAAAATCATTATCTAATATTTGGGATTTATTTATTATTTTTCCAGATTTTTCTGAAATTAATTGAAACTATTTGCAAATTTTGAGAAAAGAAGACCTTTTTGCAAATTTGTCATTTTTAGGGGTTAAAATGTAAAATTTATTTTCTGGATGTTTTGAACGGTACCTGTTGAGATTTAGGATTATATTTTACTTTTAAATCCTAATTTAAATGAATTTTATTGAATTTCCAAGAATAGAGCTATATATATAAAGTTGTATTTTGAAGGGATTATTTTGCAAAAGTGGGTAAAACCCTAAACTTCTTATTCCGGATACTTAAGAGAATTTGCAGCCGTCATTCGCTGCACAACATAATATTTCGTGATTTTTGGGAGGATCAAGAGGAAGTTTTGGATCTCGCAAAGGAGAGACTTTATTGTTGGATCTCGTCGTTTCCAAGGTGAGTGATATGAACTTTGTTTTGTGGTTTGATTTGTGCGAACGATTGTTTTGTTGTTTGTTTGGCATGTATGTTTATTTAGTATTTTGCATGGAAACGATGCAATGGTTGTTGTTTGTATCATGTATGTGAAATCTATGAACGTTTAGTAGATCTTGGTTGATAAATCTCTTATCGCTTGAAAACATGTTAAGATTTGAGTATGGATATGATAATAAGGGATTGGATGGATGAACATCTGGATCTTGTGAATACAAATCAGATTTTGGTTTTGAGTTGTGAAAGAAATTCAGTATTGAGAAACCCTAATGGAAGAATTAGGAATTTAGAACATGAGAACTTGAGTTTTGAGACATGGGTTGATTTGAGTAATGTATCCAATCTGAGGATACTTTGAGATTGTCATTTTTACCTGAATACGAATTATTTTCATAAACAATGAATCTTTAGAAAAACTCAAATATTGATTATCGTATACACACCAAAACTATGCAAACTGTAGGCCGACAGTCGACTGGTACGACCCAGTTGCTGTGTCTTTAGCACTTTTGAAAATCCGTTCTGGACAGTCGACATAGACCCTTGTTCAATCGACTGGTACACTTAGAACTTATTTTGCAAAGTTATTGCAGTTTCTTTTCTGGACAGTCGACCTATGACCCCTTAAGTCGACTTATAATACTTAGAATATTTTCTCAACAATTATTGGAAATTGTCTCGGGTAAGTCAACCGATGACCTTTAAGTTGACTTATGTTACTTAGAATATTTTCTTAGAATCATGGATATTTTTCCCTCTGGACAGTCGACTTACTACAGTAATAAGTCGACTGGTACTGATGAGTTTTCATAAACTTGAGTGTTTTTCGAATGATTAGTCTTCAAATATTTTAGCCTATACTTTGTCTTCTGTTAAGCATATGATTTTAAGATATTCAGTTGAGCTATCTTTTTGGTGGAAAGTTGGTTTAGACATTTGGTTTGAGTCTCTAGAGGATGTGTGTGACCCTAGTATACCGGCGTTGAGTTATTTTGTTGAGGCCTGTTGAGGCATTTCAGTGGTTGTTAATTTGGCTGCGGTTTTCGGTATGGGGAGTGGGGAGGAAGAAGAAGGTGGTGGTATGCTTAGTGAACCTCTTTTGAATGGTGAGAGTGTTGTTGTTGATGAAGGGGGGAGTGTATCGCTTTTCGAAAGTGCTAGGTTCTTCAGCATCCTCACATTTTCTTGGATGGGTCCTTTGCTGTCTGTGGGGCATAGGAAGATATTAGACCTTAAGGATGTGCCTCAGTTGGATCATAGAGATAGTGTCAATGGTGTCTTCCCCAAATTTAGAAACAAACTCGGGTCGTATGTGGGTAGTGGTGACGGTTCTGTCAATAGAATCACGACATTCAAGATGGCAAAGTCGCTAGTGTATTCCATATGGAAGCAAGTCATGTTAACAGCTGCATATGCCCTGTTGTATACACTAGCTACTTATGTTGGCCCTTACCTTATTGCTTTCTTTGTTCAGTACCTTAATGGCAAGCAGACGTTTGCGAATGAAGGGGTTATCTTGGTCTTGGCTTTCATAGTAGCAAAGATAGTTGAATGCATTATGCAAAGGCATTGGTTTTTTAGAATAAACCAGGCTGGGGTTAGGCTCAGGGCATCCCTTGTCGCGATGATTTATCAAAAGGGCCTTACCCTTTCAAGCCATTCCAAACAAGGCCGAACTAGTGGAGAGATCATTAACTTGATGAGTGTCGATGCCGAGAGGGTTGGGCTCTTCGGTTGGTACATGCATGATTTATGGATGATACCAATTCAAGTTGGGCTAGCTCTAGGTATTTTGTATGCTAGTGTAGGCCTAGCTTCTTTGGCTGCTTTAGCTGCTACAGTACTTGTTATGTTAGCCAATTTTCCCTTGGGGAAAATGCAAGAGAAGTACCAGGAGAAGTTGATGGAAGCAAAAGATACAAGGATGAAGTCCACTTCTGAAATTTTGAGGAACATGAGAATTCTGAAGCTTCAGGCTTGGGAAATGAAGTTCTTGTCGAAGATACTGGAATTAAGGAAAAAGGAGACAGTTTGGTTGAGGAAATATGTTTACACATCTGCAGTGATAGATTCAGCCTTTTGGGGTGCACCTACTTTTGTCGCTGTGGTTACATTTGGAGCTTGCATGCTAATGGGTATACCCTTAGAATCAGGGAAAGTCTTATCGGCCCTTGCAACTTTTAGGGTTTTACAAGAGCCTATCTACACTCTTCCTGATTTAATTTCAGTGACCATTCAAACCAAGGTTTCTCTTGATAAGATATCAGTATTCCTTACCCTCGAGGACTTGCCTCCTGACGTGGTGCAAAAGCTTCCTAGGGGCAGCTCAGATGTTGCCATCGAAGCAAGTGATGGTAATTACTCTTGGGATCCATCTTCAGCAACTCCTACATTGAGAGATTTAAACTTTCAAGTGTTAAAAGGTATGAGAGTTGCAGTTTGCAGGACTGTCGGTTCTGGTAAGTCAAGCTTGTTATCATGCATATTAGGTGATGCCGAAGATTTCTGGAACTGCGAAGTTGTGTGGAACTACGGCATATGTTGCTCAATCACCTTGGATACAAAGTGGAAAGATTCTGTTAGGATCGAGAGAAAAACAACAGAGATAAATTTGAGAAGAAAACAACACAAATATTATTTCTCAATCTCAAAAGATTTACAAAAAAAAACTCTCAATTCTTTATAAGCTCTCTATGGCTATCAATCTCTATTTTTTCTCTTCAGTTGGGTGTATTCCCAAATGAAGAAAATAGTGAGAATTTATAGGAGGGGAAGAGACACCATGCTTTCGAAGAGACACCATGCTTCGGAAAAGACACCATGCTTCGGAAGAGACACCATGCTTCGGAAGAGACACCATGCATGCACCAAACGTTGCATGCATGAGTGCATGCTCTTTTGTGGCGGGACCTACAATTCTCCCCCTCACGCCACATCTGCACCAATCGTCATCTCTCATCCATTCCAGTTATGTCTCTGCATAACTCTAGTTTCTCCCGAGACACAATCTTTGTCAACATGTCTGCTGGATTCTCCTTCGTGTGGATCTTCATCAGTTTCAACAATTGTTGATCCATCACCTCGCGTATCCAGTGATAGCGAATATCAATATGTTTTGTTCAGGAATGGTACATTGAATTCTTGCTCAAATCCAGAGCACTCTGACTGTCACAATGTACCTTGTAGTCATTCTGCTTGATCCCGAGTTCTTGTAGAAATCGCTTTAACCACAACATCTCCTTGCCAGCTTCAGCGGCAGCAATGTACTCTGCTTCTGTCGTAGATAGTGCAACGCACTTCTGCAACCTTGACTGCCATGACACAGCTCCCCTAGCAAAAGTGTAGATAAAACCAGAAGTCGATTTTCTACCATCAAGATCTCCGGCCATATCTGCATCTGTATAGCCTTCCAAAACCGGATCAGCTCCCCCGTAACACAAACATATTTTTGAAGTACCCTTAAGATACCTGAGAATCCACTTAACAGCCTCCCAATGCTCATTTCCTGGATTGGAGAGAAATCTGCTTGCCACACCCACTGCATGTGCAATGTCCGGCCTCATACACACCATTGCATACATCAGACTTCCAACCGCTGAAGAATAAGGCACAACTTCCATTTCCTCGATCTCTTTCCTGGATGAGGGACACGAACTCTTGCTCAACTTGAAATGATTAGCCAGTGGGATGCTAACTGGCTTGGCACCCTCCATGTTGAATCGCTTGATCACCCGTTCAACATATTTCTCTTGAGATAACCACAATCTTCGGGCCTTTCTGTCTCGAGAGATGTTCATACCTAAAATATGCTGAGCTGGCCCAAGGTCCTTCATATCAAAGACCTTAGAGAGTTCTATCTTCAGCTGTCTGATCTTCACTGCATCTTGTCCGACGATCAACATGTCATCGACATATAGTAACAGTGCAATGAAATTTCCATCAGGGGACCTTTGAATGTAGACGCATTGATCTGCAGCAGTCCTTTTGTAGCCTTGACTCACCATGAATGAATCAAACTTCTTGTACCATTGCCTTGGTGCTTGCTTGAGGCCATACAAACTCTTTTTCAGCTTACATACGAGATTCTCTTTCCCTGGAACCTCGTATCCCTCTGGCTGCTCCATGTAAATTTCTTCATGCAGATCACCGTGAAGAAATGCAGTCTTCACATCCATTTGTTCAAGCTCCAAGTCTAGGCTAGCAGCTAATCCGAGCATGACTCGGATTGAAGTCATCTTTACAACTGGAGAAAAAATCTCACCAAAATCGATGCCTTTCATCTGAAGGAATCCTTTGACCACTAACCGAGCTTTGTGCTTCACCACCTTTCTGCTGCCATCTTTCTTGAGCTTGAATACCCACTTGTTCTTTAGTGCCTTCTTCCCTCTTGGAAGCTTAACCAAATCGTAGGTTTGGTTCTTCTCTAAAGAGTCCATCTCATCCCGCATAGCGTGTAGCTAGTTGTCTTTGTCTGGATAAGACAATGCTTCCTGGAAATTCTCTGGCTCCCCTTCATTAGTAAGAAGAATGTACTTTGATTCTGGATATTTAGTAGACGGAACATGGCCTCTTTCAGATCTGCGTAGCGGAGGCTCACTCGTCTCAGGCGGTGTATCATTATCTTGTACTGGTTCTGCAGCTGTGAAAGGTTGCGGCACCACAGGCCCATCAATCCCTTCTTCCTCCTCCTCTGGTTCTGCTTCTAGTTCTTGATCAGACACATCATCATCTGCGGCAGCTTGTTCTGGTACAGTATCTGGAACAATGTCCCGAGAACTGACAGGACTTTCAGCAATTGTAGGCTTTTCAGTGTCCCCATATGTCTGATTTTCATGGAACACCACGTCTCTACTTCTGATGGGCTTCTTCGTCTTTAGATCCCATAGCCTGTATCCAAACTCCTCGTCTCCATAGCCTATGAAAATGCATGGAGTGGTTCTCGCATCGAGCTTCTGCCTGAGCTCCTTTGAGACATGTGCATAAGCCAGACATCCAAATGTCCTCAGGTGAGAGTAGGAGGGGTTCTTGCCGGTCCATTTCTTCTCCGGGATGTTGAAATTCAGCGGGACTGATGGAGAACGATTGATCAAGTAGCAGGCGGTGCGAACAGCTTCTCCCCAAAATGGCTTTGGCAACTTAGCTGTGCTGAGCATACTTCTGACTCTTTCCATGATTGTTCGCTTCATTCTTTCTGCTACCCCATTGTGTTGCGGGGTACGTGGAACCGTCTTCTCGTGCCGAATGCCCTGATTCTTGCAATAGGCATCAAAACTCCTGGATGTATACTCGCCTCCGTTATCTGAGCGGAGGCACTTCAGCTTCTTCCCCGTTTCACGCTCTACCATGGCATGAAATGATTTGAAGCTTTCCAAGACCTGATCTTTTGTCTTCAGAAAATACACCCACACCTTCCGAGAAGCATCATCAATAAATGTCAGAAAGTATTTGTTACCGCCTAGCGACTCCACCTCCATAGGACCGCAAACATTAGAATGTACCAGACTAAGCAACTCTGATCTCCTTGTCGAAGAGGAACTAAAAGAGACTCTTCGCTGCTTGCCAAATAAACAGCTGCTGCAAGGTTGAAGCTCTGCATTCTTGGTAATGGAGATAAGATTTTCCTTCATCAAGGTTGATAAACCTTTCTCACTCATGTGACCGAGTCTCTGGTGCCACAGTTTCTGCGAAGCTTCATGTTCAACAATATTGAGACTCTCCACATTGATCTTCACATGAGTCTTGTACAAAGTGCGGCAGAGATGTCCACGAGCGATCACCATTACACCTTTCAGCATCCTCCACGAGCCATTGCAAAAACGGTTATCATAGCCCTTTTCATCTAGGGCTCTCACCGAAAGAAGATTTTGTCGAAGTTCAGGTACATGGCGAACATCCTGCAGTGTGATTGTGCACCCGGCATCAGTCTGTATCCGAACATCACCAATTCCGACAATCTTAGCAAAGCTAGAATTGCCCATCCTCACCGAGCCAAAGTCTCCAGCTTTGTACGTCGTGAAGATGTCCTTTCGAGGAGTGGCATGGCAAGATGCTGCAGTATCTACCACCCATTCTACGCCCTGATTCGACACATGGAGGCATGTCTCATCCTCATGAGAGCAAAGAGCCACATCTTCTAGTACTGTGACTTGTGCATCTCCTTCCTTCTTTGGTTGTGACCTTCCCTGACCGCCTTGCTTTTGTAACTTCCAACAATTTCTTTTCATGTGGCCTGGTTTGCCACAGTGATGGCAGTTGTATGCAGGCCTCCTCCCATCACTTGATTTGCCTCTCGATCTGCCTCTGCTTTGGCTCCTGCCTCTCCACCTGCCTCGATCTTTCTCTCGCTGTCTCCCACGGACTTCTGTGATGCAGGCTTGTGCTTCTGTGCCAACGTCCTTTCTCCGAGCTTCCTCATTGAATAGGGCATCCTTAACCATAGACATGGTAAGATTGCCAGTCGAAGCCGAGTTGCTGAGGGAGACCACCAATGTCTCCCAACTGTCTGGAAGAGAGCTGAGAAGTAGAAGTGCCTGTAACTCATCTTCAAGTGGTAACTCCACTGAAGATAGCTGATTCACCAGGCTCTGAAACTCGCTGGTGTGTTCTGCTACAGAAGTTCCTCCCTGTAGCTTCAGGTTCACCAACCGTCTCATCAGCAGGGCCTTATTTCGAGCTGTCTTGGCCTGGTACATATCCGCCAGCTTCTTCCAAAGGGCAAAAGCATCCGTCTCCTGGGCAACATGATGGAAGACACTGTGATCGATCCACTGTCGAATCTGACCGATTGTTTTCCTGTTCATCTTCTTCCAGTCCGCCTCATTGGTAGCTTCAGGTCTCTCTCCCTTCTCCTCAATAGGATCAAAGAGATCTTTACAACTTAGGAGATCTTCCATCCGAGGTCTCCAAAGTGTATAGTTGGTGGCAGTAAGCTTGATCATGGCTCCAAATGATGATGATGATATTGATTCCTCCATCGACATCTTGATCTGCAAAGGCTTTTGACACTCAACAACTCAACCTCGCTCTGATACCACTTGTTAGGATCGAGAGAAAAACAACAGAGATAAATTTGAGAAGAAAACAATACAAATATTATTTCTCAATCTCAAAAGATTTACAAAAAAAAACTCTCAATTCTTTAAGCTCTCTGTGGCTATCAATCTCTATTTTTTCTCTTCAGTTGAGTGTATTCCCAAATGAAGAAAATAGTGAGAATTTATAGGAGGGGAAGAGACACCATGCTTTCGAAGAGACACCATGCTTCGGAAGAGACACCATGCATGCACCAAACGTTGCATGCATGAGTGCATGCTCTTTTGTGGCGGGACCTACAGATTCAAGATAACATACTGTTTGGCATGGAAATGGATAGAGAAAAGTATGAGAATGTTCTTGAAGCATGCTCTTTAAAGAAGGATTTAGAGATTCTTCCTTTTGGGGACGAGACGATAATAGGGGAAAGAGGTATCAACTTGAGTGGAGGGCAGAAGCAGCGAATCCAGATCGCTCGTGCTCTATACCAAGATGCCGATATCTTTCTATTTGATGATCCGTTTAGTGCGGTTGATGCCCATACGGGATCTCATCTCTTTAAGGTACTCAAATTCATAAATTGCGTTATAATTATTTTCAGGTTGTTGACTTCATCTGCACTGAATTACTTCTACTTGTGCAATTTGCAGGAATGCTTGATTAAACTTTTATCTTCAAAGACAGTCTTATATGTCACCCATCAAGTCGAGTTTCTGCCTTCAGCTGACCTTATACTTGTGAGTCATTCATTTTATTTTCAAGTTCATAGTTTATCGATTGTATTACAGTTGTATGAAAGCCGTTCTTTACAGGTTATGAAAGACGGAAAAATTATGCAAGCGGGTAAATACAATGACATACTTACTGCCGGAACTGACTTCATGGAACTGGTTGGTGCTCATGAAGATGCTTTGGCTTCACTTGACTCTATGGATCTTCCTACGACTGCAAATGATACAGAAACTAGCCAAAAGCCTGCACATAAAGAGGGTGCCAAATCTAAAGAAAATGGCAAGGTTGATGAGATCGGTACACAAAAGGGTCAACTAGTTCAAGAAGAAGAAAGGGAGAAAGGCAGAGTTGGATTTTGGGTCTACTGGCGATACATTACGACAGCATATAATGGTTCTCTTGTGCCTTTGATATTGTTGGCCCAAATACTCTTTCAAATTCTTCAAATTGGTAGCAATTACTGGATGGCATGGGCAGCGCCAGTGTCGAAAGACATAAAACCTCCAGTAACTGGGTTCACACTTATCTACGTCTATGTTGTATTAGCACTGGGAAGCCTCTTTTGTGTTCTAGCAAGATCTTTGCTTACTGCAACAGCTGGATATAAGACTGCTACTACTCTGTTTGATAAGATGCACACATGCATCTTTTGTTAGGATCGAGAGAAAAACAACAGAGATAAATTTGAGAAGAAAACAACACAAATATTATTTCTCAATCTCAAAAGATTTACAAAAAAAAACTCTCAATACATTTATAAGCTCTCTGTGGCTATCAATCTCTATTTTTCTCTTCAGTTGAGTGTGTCTCCAAATGAAGAAAATAGTGAGTATTTATAGGAGGGGAAGAGACACCATGAAGAGACACCATGCTTTTGAAAAGACACCATGCTTCGGAAGAGACACCATGAAGAGACACCATGAAAAGACACCATGCTTCGGAAGAGACACCATGAAGAGACACCATGAAAAGACACCATGCTTCGGAAGAGACACCATGAAGAGACACCATGAAAAGACACCATGCTTCGGAAGAGACACCATGAAGAGACACCATGAAAAGACACCATATTTGTGGCGGGACCTACAATTCTCCCCCTCACGCCACATCTGCACCAATCGTCATCTCTCATCCATTCCAGTTATGTCTCTGCATAACTCTAGTTTCTCCCGAGACACAATCTTTGTCAACATGTCTGCTGGATTCTCCTTCGTGTGGATCTTCATCAGTTTCAACAATTGTTGATCCATCACCTCGCGTATCCAGTGATAGCGAATATCAATATGTTTTGTTCGGGAATGGTACATTGAATTCTTGCTCAAATCCAGAGCACTCTGACTGTCACAATGTACCTTGTAGTCATTCTGCTTGATCCCGAGTTCTTGTAGAAATCGCTTTAACCACAACATCTCCTTGCCAGCTTCAGCGGCAGCAATGTACTCTGCTTCTGTCGTAGATAGTGCAACACACTTCTGCAACCTTGACTGCCATGACACAGCTCCCCCTGCAAAAGTGTAGATAAAACCAGAAGTCGATTTTCTACCATCAAGATCTCCAGCCATATCTGCATCTGTATAGCCTTCCAAAACCGGATCAGCTCCCCCGTAACACAAACATATCTTTGAGGTACCCTTAAGATACCTGAGAATCCACTTAACAGCCTCCCAATGCTCATTTCCTGGATTGGAGAGAAATCTGCTTGCCACACCCACTGCATGTGCAATATCCGGCCTCGTACACACCATTGCATACATCAGACTTCCAACCGCTGAAGAATAAGGCACAACTTCCATTTCCTCGATCTCTTTCCTGGATGAGGGACACGAACTCTTGCTCAACTTGAAATGATTAGCCAGTGGGATGCTAACTGGCTTGGCACCCTCCATGTTGAATCGCTTGATCACCCGTTCAACATATTTCTCTTGAGATAACCATAATCTTCGGGCCTTTCTGTCTCGAGAGATGTTCATACCTAAAATCTGCTGAGCTGGCCCAAGGTCCTTCATATCAAAGACCTTAGAGAGTTCTATCTTCAGCTGTCTGATCTTCACTGCATCTTGTCCGACGATCAACATGTCATCGACATATAGTAACAGTGCAATGAAATTTCCATCAGGGGACCTTTGAATGTAGACGCATTGATCTGCAGCAGTCCTCTTATAGCCTTGACTCACCATGAATGAATCAAACTTCTTGTACCATTGTCTTGGTGCTTGCTTGAGGCCATACAAACTCTTCTTCAGCTTACATACGAGATTCTCTTTCCCTGGAACCTCGTATCCCTCTGGCTGCTCCATGTAAATTTCTTCATGCAGATCACCGTGAAGAAATGCAGTCTTCACATCCATTTGTTCAAGCTCCAAGTCTAGGCTAGCTGCTAATCCGAGCATGACTCGGATTGAAGTCATCTTTACAACTGGAGAAAAAATCTCACCAAAATCGATGCCTTTCTTCTGAAGGAATCCTTTGACCACTAGCCGAGCTTTGTGCTTCACCACCTTTCTGCTGCCATCTTTCTTGAGCTTGAATACCCACTTGTTCTTTAGTGCCTTCTTCCCTCCTGGAAGCTTAACCAAATCGTAGGTTTGGTTCTTCTCTAAAGAGTCCATCTCATCCTGCATAGCGTGCAGCCAGTTGTCTTTGTCTGGATGAGACAATGCTTCCTGGAAATTCTCTGGCTCCCCTTCATCAGTAAGAAGAATGTACTCTGATTCTGGATATTTAGTAGACGGAACATGGCCTCTTTCAGATCTACGTAGCTGAGGCTCACTCGTCTCAGGCGGTGTATCATTATCTTGTACTGGTTCTGCAGCTGTGAAAGGTTGCGGCTCCCCAGGCTCATCAATCCCTTCTTCCTCCTCCTCTGGTTCTGCTTCTAGTTCTTGATCAGCATCCGCGGCAGCTTGTACTGGTACTGTATCTGGAACAAAGTCCTGAGTACTGACAGGTCTTTCAGCAATTGTAGGCTTTTCAGTGTCCCCATATATCTGATTTTCATGGAACACCACGTCTCTACTTCTGATGGGCTTCTTCGTCTTTGGATCCCATAGCCTGTATCCAAACTCCTCGTCTCCATAGCCTATGAAAATGCATGGAGTGGTTCTCGCATCGAGCTTCTGCCTGAGCTCCTTTGAGACATGTGCATAAGCCAGACATCCAAATGTCCTCAGGTGAGAGTAGGAGGGGTTTTTGCCGGTCCATTTCTTCTCCGGGATGTTGAAATTCAGCGGGACTGATGGAGATCGATTGATCAAGTAGCAGGCGGTGCGAACAGCTTCTCCCCAAAATGGCTTTGGCAGCTTTGCTGTGCTGAGCATACTTCTGACTCTTTCCATGATTGTTCGGTTCATTCTTTCTGCTACCCCATTGTGTTGCGGGGTACGTGGAACCGTCTTCTCGTGCCGAATGCCCTGACTCTTGCAATAGGCATCAAAACTCCTGGATGTATACTCGCCTCCGTTATCTGAGCGGAGGCACTTCAGCTTCTTCCCCGTTTCACGCTCTACCATGGCATGAAATGATTTGAAGCTTTCCAAGACTTGATCTTTTGTCTTCAGAAAATACACCCACACCTTCCGAGAAGCATCATCAATAAATGTCAGAAAGTATTTGTTACCGCCTAGAGACTCCACCTCCATGGGACCGCAAACATCAGAATGTATCAGACTGAGCAACTCTGATCTCCTTGTCGAAGAGGAACTAAAAGAGACTCTTCGTTGCTTGCCAAATAAACAGCTGCTGCAAGGTTGAAGCTCTGCATTCTTGGTAATGGAGATAAGATTTTCCTTCATCAAGGTTGATAAACCTTTCTCACTCATGTGACCGAGTCTCTGGTGCCACAGTTTCTGCGAAGCTTCATGTTCAACAATATTGTGACTCTCCACATTGATCTTCACATGAGTCTTGTACAAAGTGCTGCAGAGATGTCCACGAGCGATCACCATTACACCTTTCAGCATCCTCCACGAGCCATTGCAAAAACGGTTATCATAGCCCTTTTCATCTAGGGCTCTCACCGAAAGAAGATTTTGTCGAAGTTCAGGTACATGGCGAACATCCTGCAGTGTGATTGTGCACCCGGCATCAGTCTGCATCCGAACGTCACCAATTCCGACAATCTTAGCAAAGCTAGAATTGCCCATCCTCACCGAGCCAAAGTCTCCAGCTTTGTACGTCGTGAAGATGTCCTTTCGAGGAGTGGCATGGCAAGATGCTGCAGTATCTACCACCCATTCTACGCCCTGATTCGACACATGGAGGCATGTCTCATCCTCATGAGAGCAAAGAGCCACATCTTCTAGTACTGTGACTTGTGCATCTCCTTCCTTCTTTGGTTGTGACCTTCCCTGACCGCCTTGCTTTTGTAACTTCCAGCAATTTCTTTTCATGTGGCCTGGTTTGCCACAGTGATGGCAGTTGTATGCAGGCCTCCTCCCATCACTTGATTTGCCTCTCGATCTGCCTCTGCTTTGGCTCCTGCCCCTCCACCTGCCACGATCTTCCTCTCGCTGTCTCCCACGGACTTCTGTGACGCAGGCTTGTGCTTCTGTGCCAACGTCCTTTCTCCGAGCTTCCTCATTGAATAGGGCATCCTTAACCATAGACATGGTAAGATTGCCAGTCGAAGCCGAGTTGCTGAGGGAGACCACCAATGTCTCCCAACTGTCTGGAAGAGAGCTGAGAAGTAGAAGTGCCTGTAACTCATCTTCAAGTGGTAACTCCACTGAAGATAGCTGATTCACCAGGCTCTGAAACTCGCTGGTGTGTTCTGCTACAGAAGTTCCTCCCTGTAGCTTCAGGTTCACCAACCGTCTCATCAGCAGGGCCTTATTTCGAGCTGTCTTGGCCTGGTACATATCCGCCAGCTTCTTCCAAAGGGCAAAAGCATCCGTCTCCTGGGCAACATGATGGAAGACACTGTGATCGATCCACTGTCGAATCTGACCGATCGTTTTCCTGTTCATCTTTTTCCAGTCCGCCTCATTGGTAGCTTCAGGTCTCTCTCCCTTCTCCTCAATAGGATCAAAGAGATCTTTACAACTTAGGAGATCTTCCATCCGAGGTCTCCAAAGTGTATAGTTGGTGGCAGTAAGCTTGATCATGGCTCCAAATGATGATGATGATATTGATTCCTCCATCGACATCTTGATCTGCAAAGGCTTTTGACACTCAACAACTCAACCTCGCTCTGATACCACTTGTTAGGATCGAGAGAAAAACAACAGAGATAAATTTGAGAAGAAAACAACACAAATATTATTTCTCAATCTCAAAAGATTTACAAAAAAAAACTCTCAATACATTTATAAGCTCTCTGTGGCTATCAATCTCTATTTTTCTCTTCAGTTGAGTGTGTCTCCAAATGAAGAAAATAGTGAGTATTTATAGGAGGGGAAGAGACACCATGAAGAGACACCATGCTTTTGAAAAGACACCATGCTTCGGAAGAGACACCATGAAGAGACACCATGAAAAGACACCATGCTTCGGAAGAGACACCATGAAGAGACACCATGAAAAGACACCATGCTTCGGAAGAGACACCATGAAGAGACACCATGAAAAGACACCATGCTTCGGAAGAGACACCATGAAGAGACACCATGAAAAGACACCATATTTGTGGCGGGACCTACATCTTTCGCGCTCCCATGTCATTCTTTGATTCCACTCCTAGTGGGCGTATCCTGAACAGAGTAAGAGAAGCTCAATCATTTCCTTTCCTTATGAAACAATGTTTATATGCGTAACAAATTTTCTCTTACTGCAGGCATCAACTGATCAAAGTGAAATAGATACAAATTTTGCTCACCAAATTACTTCATTTGCTTTTTCAGTCATCCAGCTCATAGGTATCATTGCAGTCATGTCGCAAGTTGCATGGCAAGTTTTTGTCATCTTTATTCCTGTAATTTCCATCTGCATCTGGTATCAGGTATATCCGTATATTTGTTTCTCTAATGGTGTTGTGCTTAGTTTCATTTTGGCATATTGAAGTAGTTAGTATGAGTTCTCTGTGTTCTGTTTTTTAATTATTATCTAACCTGTTTAAAGGAGGGATTATTTATGTATAAATGGAGGGGCAAAACACAGTAAATCATTAATTATGGAATAAGATGACATTATTTACTTTGCTGCATTTATCCCATTAAAGTAGTTTAGAGAATAGAGATATCTATACTTGTAAATTAGGTATGTAATCATGCTGCATTTTTCCGCATATCTTCAATATTTTATACATGTTTCTATACTTATTTTGCTTCATTTGATATACAACCTATTAAGTTTTTGTTTAACATCTCAAATAGAACATGACGATGCTTATGACATGGGACTTGTGATTTAGAGTTCTTAAGTTCTGAACATGCTACCTGACAACAATGATGAGAGGATTAATTTCCCTACATTTGGGAGAGAGCTCAGAGAAGAGTTAATAATATGTTTAGACCCTGTTTTGGCATGTGGGTTTTGAAGTGGAAAGTTGGGGAAGTGGGAGAAACTCAATTTTTTTATGGAGAGCTTATTTTTAATTTGTGAGATTCTGCGTTTTTTTTTTTTTTTTTGTATATAATTCATAATTTGTGAGCTCATTAGCATACTAATGTATCTTTTTCCATCAGCGATACTATATAGATACAGCACGGGAACTTGCAAGGTTGGTTGGGGTGTGCAAAGCTCCAATCATACAACATTTTGCTGAAACCATTTCAGGAATGATGACAATTCGAAGTTTCAACCAAGAATCCAGATTTGTCGACACAAATTTCCGTCTTTCCGATGAATACTCTCGGCCAAAGTTTCATAATGCTGTTGCAATGGAGTGGTTGTGTTTTCGCATGGATGTGCTGTCATCCCTCACTTTTGCTTTTTCTTTGATTTTCTTGATAACAGTGCCAAGAGGACTCATTGATCCGGGTATGTAGAGTTTCCGTTTCTTTCTTTTTACCTTTTTTGTTATTTATGTGCTATGTAATGAGTACGTCTTACAGTAGTACTATTTAAGACCATCAACACAGGTAAACTGCAATAGTAGTATCCCTTGAAAGTTTCACTATCTTCACACTTCTCTACCCTATTGTATTTTTGTTGCATCTTTAACCCCTTCAGCTTCTTGTTCTTGCATGTTTTTCCATTTTGTTATACTCGTATCTAGAAATGCAAAAGGACCCTTCTTGTCCTCTTTTCCTTGTTTCTTTCTCATAGCCCCCGTTAAGATTCATTTCCTTTTTTCTTTTTATTCTAAATAGGTTTCAATTTTTCTCTCTCTTTAATCTTAAATTATTTTTGCTTCCCTTCGGACTGAAATCTTTGAAGTACATGATCCAAATATTGGAGTGTTGTGAGGCAATGCGAAGACTCGATGAAATCTTTTTGGAGTGTTTTGAGAAAGGTTGAAGAAATCTTTGTCAAGAAAGAGGTAAACTTGTCTAAAGGAAAAAAAAATCATATTTTCCAGATAACTATGGATAATTCTGTTGAAAATGTAATGGGAGGCAAAGTGCAGCAACAAGAAACTTTAGGGGTTACAAAGTTATTGATGAGGACATCGGTTCCAGACGATTTGGGCGTTTCTATCAGCGCAGGCATCGTCTTCATCTGCTGTTTTAGTCAGTTTAGGATTTTTTATTTTTATTTCCATTTTGATTCTGGCAATTATAGCCATATGTAATCTTTTGTAATTTTTAGATTCTTTTGTAATTTTTAGATTCTGAGAATATTTTGGAGATGTGTTTCAAGATGTAATTGATCCTATTTAAAGGCCCTGAGATGAATGAGAAAGGCATGCCATTATTGATAAAACAAAAAACCTGTGTTGAGTTTTGCTCTTCATTTTCTCTCTTTTGTGTGATACAACCGAGATACAAATTAGGGTTTGTGATAAATCCTAATCTAGTTTTAGAATTAGTGATTAGTTCTAAAATTTCTCCCCAATTAAAAAAATCCCAAATACAAATCTTTCGTACAAACCCTAATCCTATACTACAGCCGCCACCCCCAACTTCACCTTCAACTTCTTCTTCTTCCTTAATCCCCTCCCGATCCAACAGAAAACCCTAATCCCCTCTCCCGTACCCAACCACATCCCGCTACCCTCTCTCCGTCGACCCACTCCACCCTCAACCGCCGCTGCCCTTCTCCATCCCCACGTCGCCTCTCGTCTCCTTCCCGATCAAGATCCCCACCCCCAAATCCATCCCGCTCCACCTCCGTTCACGTCACTTTCTTCTTCCACCACCCGGCCAAGCACCCACGCCCTCGTCACCTTCCTCCACTCCGACCTCGACCCCTTCCCCAAAAGCCTTCGCCCCATCTTCCCTGTGCTCGTCGTCATCGCCGCTAGCGACGCCCAGACCGGCAGGCCGTCGCCGTCCGCCGCCCCTCTTGGGCCCGTGCTTCCCTTGCTGCCTCGCATCTCTCTCTTGCTGCCATTGCCGCTCTTCTATTGTTGCTGCGTTGCTGTGCTAGTCGCTGCCCAACTTCGAGATCGTCGCTGGTTGTCTACGTATTCGGTATACTCTTTCCATTATTAATATTTGTGCTTTACTGCCTTATCATCTAGTATATTATCTGATTTGACTGTCGACCACAAAATACTGAGATTGAGTGATCCACATGCTAGATTAGAGTACGAATTGGTATTGCACTTTTTACTTGCTAAAACACGTAGGGATTTACTTATTGATTAAGATTGAATTATTAATTGGATTGTTAGCATTTGATTCAATTCTTGAAAACCCATCGAACCTGTTAACTGTTAAAATATCCAATCTAAATCCGCACTTTCATGTTGGTAAAATTAACCCATTAAAATTCTTGGAAAATTCTCTATTTTAGGGTTGGTTTTACATCATTTTGGTATCAGAGCGAAGGTTCTTTTAACCTTAGTTCTTGCATCGTAGGCATCATTTTTGCATTCATTTAGTATCGTGTAGTCTTTTATTTTATTTTATTTTATTTTTATTTTAGTTTAGTTCAGAATCATTTTTTTAAAAAAAATAAATAAAAATTAGGACACACCCCATAGTTTCCACTTTTGGTGAATGCGTCTTCGCAGCACCATCACAGACCCTGAAGAGCCTTTCCTAGCCCTTCCCAATCACCCAATTAGGAACCCTAGACTTCCCAGACCTGAAATGGACAATCCTGATATCTCCGCTACCCTAGCTGCCATCCAAGCAACTCTTGCCAATATCAATCATAGGCTTGAGAAAGTGGAGCTAAATCAAAACATTGTCCTTGAGCTTCATGGCCATGTCAGATCCCTCAAGGGAATGTTCATGACGATCGACGTCAAGAACGTGACCCTGACGAACAATATAAAAAGAACGTTCAGGCCGACGTTCCCCAATTTGAAGGCCACATGGAACCCCAAGCTTACCTTGATTGGGTCCGTGCCATGGACCACTATTTTGTGTGGTTCGACATGAGCGAAGCCCTTAAAGTTAAATTTGCAACTATGAAATTAACGGGTAAAGCTCAACAACATTGGACCAATCTTGAACATGCCCGCAGAGGCCGAGGCCTGGCACCCATAGCCACTTGGGAGGCCATGAAAGAGAAGCTCACTGAGAGGTATGTACCGCTATCGTTCCACACACGATTGCTAGATTCGTGGAACCTATTGTATCAAGGAAGTAAATCCACACAAGAATATGTCGATAAATTCGATGACTTCCTTATTTGGTGCAATGCGTTAGGTAAAGAGAGTGAAGAACAAACTCTCTCTAGGTTCAGAGCTGGACTACGAGCTGACTTTAGGAACGAGCTAATCTATAGAAACGTGGACTCAATAGCGGCAGCCTACGCCCTAGTCCTCGACATGGATTCTCTTAAAGCTAGTTCTCATTCTAGGTCCAGCGACTCGAGAGATCATTCCTCTAGAATGACCTCTACTGACCCACCTAGACCTAAGCCTGCCTCTCAGCACCCCAACAAATCTTACCCCAACAAACCTAATTCAAATTTTAATTCACATAGAGATGAACATAAGGGTAAGAACACTGAACGGGATTACAGTAAGATTGACCCCCTCACTAAGTGCTATAAATATAAGGGCTATGGTCATGTTGCTAGCAACTGTCCCAGTCCTAGTAGGATAAACATAGTAGAGGGTACCGCTGTCATTGCTGACGACTCAGACAATGAGTTTTCTTATGAGCCTATCGAAGGCGATGACTTCGGTGAAGAAGAGGATGACCAGTATCTCCACTGTATTCGGTCTATCCAATCACCTTACTTGAATGTAGTTAGATGTGCTTTGTCCCAACCAAAAGAAGAAGATGATTGGAAGCGCACTGCTATATTCCACACCTTTACGACTATAGGTGGCAAAAACTGCAAGGTGATTGTTGACAGTGGGAGCTGCGTCAACGCTGTCTCTTCTGCGGTCTTAGCAAAGACCGGACTTAAGGCTGAACCCCATCCACGCCCATACAAAGTATCTTGGATTGATGCAACAGCACTCCAAGTAACACATCGATGTTTAGTCCCTGTGGACTTCAAAGCTTACAAAGAGGAAATTTGGTGTGATGTGCTTATAATGGATGTGGGACAAGTCATTTTAGGGAGACCTTGGTTATACGATCACGATGTGACCATATATGGTCGATCCAACCAATGTGTGTTCCAGCACGATGGACTAAAAATAAAGCTCATTCCCGTGAGGCCACGAACTAGTCCAGCTGAAACAACACCGGCTCCCTCGAGAAAGGGCAAGGAGGTAACGTATATGGGTGAAAAGGAACTTACAAATGAAATTGAAAAGGGGGCTACCATTCTTTTACTCACAGCGAGAGAAGTCCCTAAAGATCCTAAGTCACTCATCCCGCCCCAAGTTACTCCTGTCCTTCAGGAATTTGCAGATGTGTTTCCTGCTGACCTCCCCAACCAGTCGCCCCCATTGCGTGACATCCAACAGCTATTGATCTGGTTCCGGGAGCGTGTCTTCCCAACTTGCCACATTATCGGATGAATCCGACAGAACATGCTGAGTTGAAACGGCAAGTTGATGAGTTATTGGCAAAGGGCTTCATTAGAGAAAGTTTAAGTCCTTGCGCTGTTCCTGCTCTATTGACGCCAAAGAAAGATGGAACTTGGCGTATGTGTGTGGACAGCCGTGCCATAAACAAGATCACGGTGAAATACCGTTTTCCCATTCCTCGTTTGGATGACATGTTGGACATGATGTCTGGTACCACAATCTTTTCCAAGATTGATCTTAAAAGTGGCTACCACCAAATACGTGTTCGTCCTGGTGATGAATGGAAGACCGCCTTCAAGACGAAGGATGGCCTGTACGAGTGGATGGTCATGCCATTTGGAATGACAAATGCCCTGAGCACGTTTATGAGAATCATAACGCAAGTACTCCGTCCCTTTATGGGCAAGTTCCTTGTGGTGTACTTTGATGATATTCTCATTTACAGCCGATCCGTTGGGCAACATCTTGACCATTTGAGACAGGTCTGCGGTGTTTTGAAGAAGGAACAGCTTTATGCTAATCCTACCAAATGTACCTTCCTCTCCGATCAGACTATCTTTCTGGGATTTATTGTGTCTGCCAGAGGAGTATCTGCTGACCCAGAAAAGATACGAGCTATTACAGAGTGGCCTGAGCCCCGCAATATTCGTGATGTGCGGAGTTTTCACGGCCTTGCCACCTTTTATCGTCGGTTCGTGCGAGGATTTAGCACGATCATGGCTCCGATAACCGACTGTTTGAAGAAAGGTGAGTTTGTCTGGTCGAAAGAAGCCACGAATGCCTTCGAAGAGATCAAGAAGAGAATGACTCAGACACCTGTCATGAGGTTGCCTGATTTCACTAAAGTCTTCGAAGTAACATGTGATGCTTCTGGTATTGGTATAGGTGGAGTCCTCAGTCAAGAGAGTCATCCTGTTGCTTATTTCAGTGAAAAGCTGAATGAAGCAAGACAAAAATACTCTACCTATGACAAGGAGTTCTATGCGGTCATTCAGTCACTTCGCTATTGGCGACATTATCTCCTGCCGCAAGAATTCGTTATCTTCTCAGACCATGAGGCCTTAAGATTCTTTAACTCTCAACAAAAGTTGAATCCGAGACATGCTAGATGGGTAGAGTTCCTACAAGAATATTCATATACCATTAGGCATACAAAAGGGATTGATAATAAGGCCGCAGATGCGCTAAGTCGTTGTTACATGATCTTATCTGCTTTGCGCACCGAAATTATTGGTTTTGAGAGATTGAGAGATGAGTATGCCTCCTGCCCAGATTTTCACGAGATCTACACCTCTTTGAAGGAAGGCATAACTCGAGTGATAGATGGTTATTTCTTGAAAGATGATTATCTCTTCTATCGCTCCAAACTGTGCATTCCTAGTACATCCTTACGAGAGTATCTTGTTTGGGAATTGCACGCTGGTGGCCTTGCTGGACATTTTGGGCATAGCAAGACCATCGATGCTGTGGAACATAGGTTTTACTGGCCGAAGCTAAAGAGAGACGTTGTGAGACTTGTTAACAGATGTCACACCTGTCAACTTGCCAAGCAACAAAAACAGAACACAGGCCTGTATACTCCCTTACCTGTTCCCAGCCGCCCTTGGGAAGACGTGAGTATGGATTTCGTGTTAGGCTTACCGAAAACACAAAAGAAACACGACTCCATTCTTGTCGTCGTGGACCGTTTTTCTAAAATGGCCCACTTCCTCCCGTGCTCGAAAACTTTTGATGCATCCCGCGTGGCTCAGATCTTCTTTGATAATATTGTGAAGCTACATGGGTTGCCAAAAACCATTGTGTCTGATAGGGATGTGAAATTCACGAGTTATTTTTGGAAGACCCTATGGCACAAGTTAGGTACAAAATTAAAGTTTTCGTCAACGTTCCACCGACAGACAGATGGATAGACCGAGGTTGTCAATCGGAGTCTTGGCAATCTCTTACGTACTCTTGTGGGAGAGAACTTGGGAACATGGGATTTGAAATTAACGGTTGCTGAATTTGCATATAACACATCTAGGAATAGAACCACTGGCATGAGTCCACACGAAGTTGTACACGGTTATCGTCCTAGGCAGCCTATAGATCTTGTCCCCATGTTAGAACATCACCGAGTCTCTGAGTCTGCATCTGCATTTGCATCCCGCATTCATGACTTACATAGAGAAATTTCCAAGAGAATTAATGAAAATAATTTTAACTACAAGTTAAGAGCTGATATTAGAAGGAAATTTAAAACTTTTAATGTGGGTGACGAAGTGATGGTTCGGATTCGTCCGGAACGGTTCCCAGCGGGATCCGTTAAGAAATTGAACGCACGTGCTGCAGGTCCATTTAAAATTCTTCATAAAATCAATGACAATGCCTATGTTGTTGACCTCCCCGAAGGCTTTGGCATCAGTAAAACTTTCAATATTGAGGATTTAGTACCCTATGAAGGCCCAGAATTTAACTCTAGAAATCCTCTTATAGATGAGCCTACCCTGCAGCCTACTGGTGAGATTCCCCCATTACCCCCACTACCAGATACTACTTACCCATCGACAGAAGAGTTGGATAATATTTTAGATGATCAGATAATCTCTACTAGAGATGGTGGTATTCATAGATATTTGGTAAGTTGGAAAGACAAGCCGGAGTCGGAGAACACATGGATAGATCGCGGAGAGCTCCAGCGCTTGGATCCAGACCTCTTGGAGCACTATGATAGGAGGACTGGTTTTGACTCGACTGGGTCGAGCCTTCTCCCACCCGGGGAGAATGATGAGGACATCGGTTCCAGACGATTTGGGCGTTTCTATCAGCGCAGACATCGTCTTCATCTGCTGTTTTAGTCAGTTTAGGATTTTTTATTTTTATTTCCATTTTGATTCTGGCAATTATAGCCATATGTAATCTTTTGTAATTTTTAGATTCTTTTGTAATTTTTAGATTCTGAGAATATTTTGGAGATGTGTTTCAAGATGTAATTGAGCCTATTTAAAGGCCCTGAGATGAATGAGAAAGGCATGCCATTATTGATAAAAAAAAACCTGTGTTGAGTTTTGCTCTTCATTTTCTCTCCTTTGTGTGATACAACCGAGATACAAATTAGGGTTTGTGATAAATCCTAATCTAGTTTTAGAATTAGTGATTAGTTCTAAAATTTCTCCCCAATTAAAAAAATCCCAAATACAAATCTTTCCTACAAACCCTAATCCTATACTACAGCCGCCACCCCCAACTTCACCTTCAACTTCTTCTTCCTTAATCCCCTCCCGATCCAACAGAAAACCCTAATCCCCTCTCCCGTACCCAACCACATCCCGCTACCCTCTCTCCGTGTTAGGGACGCCGGTAGTTCCACCGTCGCCGGAGTCTACAGCCGTCTTCTCTACTCGTGTCTGTCGTTGTTATCTGTTTGTTGTTGTTTTGTTTGTGTCTGTTTGTTTGTTTTTACGTGCAGTGTGCACTTAGTTGAATTTGTAGTCATAGTGTGCTTTGCACGTGTCTTGTAATTGGGATATTATATAAATCCCCACCAGCAATACGTTGGAGAGAAGGAATGAAAATTGTCCTAATCTTTCTCCTAATCTTCTTCTTCAATATCTTCTTCTTCTTCTTCCCCCAATCTCAGATTTCTTCCCCAAATCTCTCAATCCCTACCCTCTAACTTCTCAATCCTCAACCTCTTCCTTTCTCCATTAAGTTCTAACTCTTGTAGCTCGCCGGAATCTTGCTGTCGGGATCCAGCAACCTGACATTTGGTATCAGAGCATCGATCCTCCAGCGCACCCTCCGCTTCCCCCTCATCCCGTCACCGCACTCCTCCGCAACCAGACCATTGCCGGAAACCCTCTATCACAAATCCGACTCATTCCAGTTCCAACGAAGATGATGCTGGCTTTGACTACAGCAAATTTCGAATCAAGTCGAGGGTTAACTGAGGCAAGGAAGTCCAGCAAGTCAGTTCTTGATCCAAAGGAGTCAATTCGGCCATTCAAATCTATGGCAGGGGCAAGTTCTATGGTGAAATCGGGTGCATACCTTGAGACTGGTAACCCTAATTCTAATCTTGATAGATTTCCTATGGAAAAGTATGAATGCAATATTTGTTTAGCTGATTGTTCCTATAAACGATACAAGAGCAACAAGGTATTCGATTGTGATTTTTGTCCTAGTTGTTTCTTTAGTGGAAGGTTTGAATTGGGTTTGGCACCACTATATCTCATTTGTATCGAGTATGCTGAAGATTATAATGATGAGAAGTCGACTAATCTTGTCTCTATTAATTCGGAAGTGTGTGGTGGTGGTGGAACCATGTATAAATCTCCAATTAAGAAGAAGTTTCCGAATTTTAAAGAGGTGAAGTTACCGAATTTTAAAGGAGGAGATCCAACAAATTGGATACTTGGAGTAGAACATTTCTTTGAATTTTACAGAATTTCTGATGCAGAGAAGCTGAAATATGCTTGGTTGGGTTTAAGTGGGAGTGCAACTTTGTGGTATTATAAGCATATTAAACCACGAATCCATGAAATGTCTTGGTCCCTGTTCTTAGAGAAACTGATAGATCAATTTGACTCTACTGAGTTGGAAGATTCTAACAAATCGATGGTTGTAGATGAAGTAAATGTGATTGATGATGTTTCTTGTGAAAAGAATAGGAATGGAGTAGTTTTTGATAGTTTGGAGAATCTTGAAATGGAGAATTATAGAAGTGATAAATCTTCGAAAGTGTTTGATGAATTGGAAAATCAAGGAAAGGAGAAATTGATTGATCAATTTGGCATTCTTGAAATTGAAATTGATGATGCTGATCTTGGAAGAAAAATTCAAGAAGATGTTGTAGTTGAAGATTGTGATGTTGTTGAAGGTAAAAATCAAAAAGATGATAAAGCAGCAGTAGCTTTAGATAAGAAGAATGTGACATGGGAAACAAATTTGATGGATGATTATGAAGAGAAGTTTAGAACATTCTCCATTGTAATTGAAGAAATTGAGGAGAAGTTCATGTTTGCTAAGAAAATCTCAAAGATGAGTTCATCAACTGTTTGTGGAAATGCATCAAAGAAGTTTCTACTTCTTTGGTTTCGTTGGTGGGAGGAGTATAGAGGAGTGAAGACTTTGAAGGAAGTTGGTCGACATGTGGGCAAATTTTCCTTTTCGTATGAAGCAGAAGTCGAACACTGGTCAACTAAAGATTTCCATTTTTCATACAGTGTCTATTCAAGTGACATTTTTGGAGGAGCACTTTTGCAATCACCATCAGTGCATGACTATGATCAAAGACAGATGTTTTACCTGTATTTTTTTCCTGGAAATAACACGGACAGAAAGGTATTCAGAAAGGAAGTGGTGTTTCTTGTTGATATAAGTGGAAGCATGCAAGGGAAATCTCTTGAGACTGTTAAGAATGCATTGTCAGCAGCCCTCTTAGAGCTCACCTCGGCAGATTATTTCAACCTAATAGCTTTCAATGAAGGGATGTACTTGTTCTCCTCATCGCTGGAGCAGGCAACAGAGGAGATGCTTGAAAATGCAATCCAGTGGATAAACAAAAACTGTGTTGGAGAGGGTGGGACTAATATGATGCATCCATTAAATGAGGCTATGGGAATGCTGTCCAAAACTCGGGGATCAGTTTCACATATTTTACTAATCACTGATGGTTCTGTTGAAGATGAAAGGGATATTTGTTGTTCTATGAGAACTCACGTGGCAGATACAGAACCGATGGCTCCACGAATTTCAACTTTCGGCGTAGGTTCACATTGTAACCATTATTTTTTGCGGATGATGTCTTCAATTGGTAGGGGACAATATGAAGCTGCATACGATCCAGATTCTATTGAAGTTCAGATGGGTAGATGGTTTAGGAGAGCTTTATCTCCTATACTTACAAATATTACTGTTGACATCCTTGATCATCTCGAAGCATTTGAGGGATACCCTTTCAACATTCCAGACCCTTCAGTTGGATGCCCTTTGATTGTATATGGAAGATATGAAGGCAAGTTTCCAGATACTGCAAAAGCTAAAGGCACCCTTTCTGACATGAGTTACATTTTTGTTGACTTGAAAGTGCAAAGTGCAAAGGACATCCTTCTTGACAAAATAGTTGCTAAGACGCATATAGATCTGCTTACTGCTCAGGCATGGTTTTCAGAAAGCAAACAACTTGAGGAAAAGGTTGTTAAAAGAAGCATGCAGAGTGGCATCTCATCTGAGTATACATACTTGCTCTTAGATCGAGACGAGGCAGAAAGCCAGGATGGACAAAAACAGACAAAGAAGCAGGACAAGCAGAAACTTGGCAGAAGCAAAGATCGAATATTAGTGCAAGGACATGTGGCACCATCTGAGAAACACCCAGGAAGTTGTTGGAAGGCTTTTGCCAGACTCAAGTTAGTACCCTGGCAGTAAAGAATAAGTTACTTATGGCTGGGGAATTTCAGAGAGAACCACCTGGAAAATAATGGTTTGGATGCGGTTAATGATGCTCGGAGTTTTAGAGATGATCTACGGCGGAGATTTCCTGGTATTGAGCTTGGGGACAAGCTCATTGATAAGGGGGGTGGAGTTGTTAGGGACGCCGGTAGTTCCACCGTCGCCGGAGTCTACAGCCGTCTTCTCTACTCGTGTCTGTCGTTGTTATCTGTTTGTTGTTGTTTTGTTTGTGTCTGTTTGTTTGTTTTTACGTGCAGTGTGCACTTAGTTGAATTTGTAGTCATAGTGTGCTTTGCACGTGTCTTGTAATTGGGATATTATATAAATCCCCACCAGCAATACGTTGGAGAGAAGGAATGAAAATTGTCCTAATCTTTCTCCTAATCTTCTTCTTCAATATCTTCTTCTTCTTCTTCTTCCCCCAATCTCAGATTTCTTCCCCAAATCTCTCAATCCCTACCCTCTAACTTCTCAATCCTCAACCTCTTCCTTTCTCCATTAAGTTCTAACTCTTGTAGCTCGCCGGAATCTTGCTGTCGGGATCCAGCAACCTGACACTCCGTCGACCCACTCCACCCTCAACCGCCGCTGCCCTTCTCCATCCCCACGTCGCCTCTCGTCTCCTTCCCGATCAAGATCCCCACCCCCAAATCCATCCCGCTCCTCCACCTCCGTTCACGTCACCTTCTTCTTCCACCACCCGGCCAAGCACCCACGCCCTCGTCACCTTCCTCCACTCCCGACCTCGACCCCTTCCCCAAAAGCCTTCGCCCCATCTTCCCTGTGCTCGTCGTCATCGCCGCTAGCGACGCCCAGACCGGCAGGCCGTCGCCGTCCGCCGCCCCTCTTGGGCCCGTGCTTCCCTTGCTGCCTCGCATCTCTCTCTTGCTGCCATTGCCGCTCTTCTATTGTTGCTGCGTTGCTGTGCTAGTCGCTGCCCAACTTCGAGATCGTCGCTGGTTGTCTACGTATTCGGTATACTCTTTCCACTATTAATATTTGTGCTTTACTGTCTTATCATCTAGTATATTATCTGATTTGACTGTCGACCACAAAATACTGAGATTGACTGATCCACATGCTAGATTAGAGTACGAATTGGTATTGCACTTTTTACTTGCTAAAACACGTAGGGATTTACTTATTGATTAAGATTGAATTATTAATTGGATTGTTAGCATTTGATTCAATTCTTGAAAACCCATCGAACCTGTTAACTGTTAAAATATCCAATCTAAATCCGCACTTTCATGTTGGTAAAATTAACCCATTAAAATTCTTGGAAAATTCTCTATTTTAGGGTTGGTTTTACATCAGTTATATATAGAACAAAATTGCAATTGAGTAGGACAGAATAGTAGAAATGAAACTGTGCGCAATTTTCTGAAATCCACCTGAATTAACATAGCAAATTTTAAGAGGGAGATTGCTCTATAACAATTATACTTGTATTTTTTTTTCCCTATCAGCAATTGCCGGGCTCTCAGTAACTTACGGACTAAATCTAAATACGCTACAAGCTTGGGTCATACGGAATCTTTGCAATCTTGAAAATAAAGTAATTTCGGTGGAGAGGATACTGCAGTATGCATCTATTCCTAGTGAACCACCTCTTACTATAGAAGAGAGCAGACCAGATAGTAGCTGGCCATCAACTGGAGAAGTCGAGCTTCATGACCTTCAGGTAAATTTGGCTATCTTTACTAATTATTACTACCTTTATTAGTTTAATAAACTCCTTGTTACTTGATGCATGCATTAGATTTGCTTGTATTGCACTAATAGCTGAGCACTTTGTTCTTATCGATTATTTTCTTTTAACAGATACAATTGTTTGAATATTGAAATCAGATCATGTTAAGTTGTTAACTGAGTAATATATACTATTATTATAAATGTTTTATAGTTTATGAGTCATGACCGTTATATACTTTATAGTTTACTGTATTTTCTTTTTTGGGCTAGAATTTTAAGCTTTTATAGTTTACTGTATTTTCTTTTTTGGGCTAGAGTTTTCAGCTGTGATGAAAAGACTGATGATGATGATGATAATGATGATGAGTGGATGGCATAAAATGTGCAAGCTAATGTTTACAACGATTTAATCTTGTTTTTCCCACTAGCAATGAAGATGCATGCTAGCTTTTGTCATTTCTTTGTTCATTATATACCTTACACCCATACCCATATGGCTAAACTTTTCACATGTAATTCATTAAATCTTTTTCTGCCCAAGAATTCTATAAATGTTACAATTTTCATCTGTGCAATTTCTCGCAATCTACAAAAAGATAGAGAACTTGTTTGTACAAGTCGTTTGTTTCCATTCTTTCATAAAAAACATATATCCTTTATGTTGTGGATACAGAGAATTAAATCTGATCATGTTTGGTAGGAAAATGGCACTGAATAGTGACCATAGTCAGATAACAATGATTCATTGCCAAATTGTCATCGATAGTTGGTGTCACAACTCTAGACAGAACTGTGAATTTCATAATTTGTCAAAATTGGTCGAAATCAACGGACTATAACCCACAAAATTTGCCAAAAACAGTGAAATTCAAATTTCACAAAAATGGCCGACAGTGGATTATAACCCAAAAAATCCGTCAAAAACACTGAAATTCTAAATTTTCCAAAATTGGACGAAAATGTGGTAATGTTTACAAAATATAGCCAAAATTGTGATATTCAGAATTTCACCAAATTGTTAAAACCGGTGGACTAACCAACAAAATTTGACCTCAACATTAAATTTAGAATTTCTCAAAGTTGGCCGAAATGGCTAGACTACAAACCACAAAATATGGCCAAAATAGCGTAATTTAGAATTTCTCAAAGTAGAGAATGGACTATAGCCAATTATATGGTTAAAATAGTGAAATTTACATTTGCTCAAAATCAGCCAAAAATTGTGGCCTACAAATCTAGCAAAAATACTGAAATTTAGAATTTCTTAAAGTTTGCTGAAAATGGTGGTATATTGCGCACAAAATATGGCCATTATAGAGAAATTTAGAATTTTTCAAAACCAGCCAAAAACAATTGAAATAGCCCACAAAACCTGGTCACAATAGTGAAATTTAGACATTTTCAATCGGCAAAAACTTTAAACTATAGCCAAAATAGTGAATTTTGAATTTCTCAAAATCGGCCAAAACCGGTGGATTATCGCCTACAAAATTAGGCAAAAGCACAAATTCTGGCCAAACCAGTAAAATTCTCAAGATCAGCCAAAATCAATGGATTATTGGCCCGCAGTCTATCCAAACCAGTTAAATTCAAAATTTCTCAAAATCAGCCAAAATCGGTGGAGTACCCACAAAATCTAGCTAAAACTGAATGACACTATATCGGTCGGAACCGATGGACAACTCCCAAGTCACAAAATCTGGTAATAACCATGAAATTCAGAATCACCCATCCTAATATAGCGAAGAATAAAAGAAAAGAAAAGGAAAAAGAAGAAAAAAAGACTAATCATTAGACGAAAGAGTTACAGAGAAAATGTTACCGATTGATGCAGTGCATTGTAGATTTTTCATGGCTTATTTTCTCTCAAAACTAATCAAAGGTTTATAATCAATGCTCTTCTTGGGAACGAAGTGTTCTCAAGAGATAATTCTGTGATAATTTTGGGATAGGGCAACGGTATTTTGGAAGAAAAAAGAAAAAGGCAAAACCCCAGTTTTGAAGTAGTGTTTTTGGCTAAACATACTTAATCTTGACAGGCACTTATTTAGGTGTAAAAGTTCCTTCAGATTCGCATAAATATTTGAGAAGTTTTCCTCTTGAAAGATTTTCCTAAGCTATGTACAGTACGTAATTTCTATCTGTTGAATACTTCGTTGTAAGAAACGTTTTGTAACATGAATTCAGGTTCGCTATGCTCCACACATGCCCTTTGTATTAAAGGGTCTCACGTGTAATTTTCCAGGAGGGAAAAAGACTGGAATAGTCGGAAGAACAGGGAGCGGAAAATCTACCCTAATTCAAGCTCTTTTCCGTATTGTTGATTCTACAGTGGGCCGAATAATTATAGATGGCATAGACATCACAACCATTGGACTTCATGATTTGAGGTCCAGACTCAGCATTATTCCACAAGACCCCACCATGTTTGAAGGAACCGTGCGGACTAATCTTGATCCACTTGAAGAGTACACAGATGAACAAATATGGGAGGTAATACCCCTTTCGTGTGAATATTTCTGTTGTGTTATATTAGTTTTGGATCTTTTGTTGTTGTTTCGTATGTTTGTTTTTTGACGCTTCTATTTTCTTTAGGCCTTGGATTGTTGTCAGCTTGGTGATGAAATAAGGAAGAAAGAACAGAAGCTGGATTCTCCAGGTATAATATTTTGTTGGTTCTGTTTAATGTATTATATCTATAGCTGCACCGACTATTTTTTATACTAATCGTATTTTCTTTGTTGTCTAGATCATTCTAATTTATCAGCATTAATCTGAATTTGCTTGTTGCATAAGTAGATAGCCTTGAATGCGATTGCCCTCTCATTGAGGTGTATCGCGTCCTTCAGTTGATAATAACACAGCCTTTTTTCTGAAACATTTGGGTGCGGCGTTTTTTTCCCCAACTACCAAATCCTCTGTAATTGCCACAATCCAAGTTGGTCTAGCCTTGTTCTTTTTTCTGGGCCTCTGCCAGTACTTTTGGAATTCAAACTCACAGGAAGTGTGATGCATTCTGCTGCATTCAAGCAACTGCTTCAATAATATTCGAACTAAAGTTACGATGGTCAGCTTTATAGGTCCTCACATATTAGATGTTTATATCAGCTATATACCTATCACCCTTCCTAATCAACGTCATTATTAGTCTCCATGAGGCATATCCAAACCATACCATAGATTTCTCAGATGTCCATCGTCACCAATAATCATCTATTAAGATCGAGTACTGAAAGATGGGACTCTTTGACACCTTCCATATATTTGAGAGACTAACTCAATCAGCAATAGAAGATCTAATTAATTATTGAATGAGAGAGCAGGCTACACAATAGAGTAAAAGGTGATCTTGCCCCTAATCTAATTTACCCAGTATGGGACTCAGCAACTAGAAAATAAAGAAAACAGTTTGTTACTCTGATATACTCAATGTTTATTAACGCCTATCAAAACGTGAAATGCAGTGACTGAAAATGGCGAAAATTGGAGCGTGGGCCAGCGCCAACTTGTCTGTTTGGGCCGAATAATTCTTAAAAAGAGCAAGGTGTTGGTCCTTGACGAAGCAACTGCTTCAGTTGATACTGCCACCGACAGCTTAATCCAGAAAACTCTAAGACAGCAGTTCTCAGATTCGACAGTCATTACAGTTGCTCATAGGATAACATCAGTTCTTGACAGCGACATGGTCTTGCTTCTTGATAGTGGTCAGTAGTGATCGTTCACCTTGTTTTGAACATATCTTACTGTTAGTTCATCATTTCTGATTTAAAAACCTTTTGTGATGAACAGGATTGATTGTGGAACACGACACACCATCTACTTTACTGGAGAATAAATCGTCTTTATTTGCAAAGCTCGTCTCTGAATATACGATGAGATCAAGCTCTCAGTTTTGATTCTAAGATGAAATTGAACTGAACATATAGTCTGTTGAGAAAACCCAAGCTTAAGATGATGACGAAAACACAAGAGAATTAATCAAAGGTGTTGGGTAAGCAAAGGCATACGCATCTAAACTGTTCCCGAGTATTTTTTTATCATTTCCTGCAAGTGAAGTAGAGAGAGATAGCTGATGAAGAGATTTTGTTTTAGGGATAATCTTTTACTGTAGGTAGTATTTTATTTGCAAATATTTTCTGAGAATTATGCTAAGGGAGTGTTTGGTTGGTTGTAATATGTATCCAATCCATGAACATTACTGTAGGAAAAAGAAATCTTTGAAAATGAGTTCTAAAAAAGTAGTTTGTTTGGATGTAGTTTTATTGTAGTATAGGATTGAGAGGAGAAAGAAAGAAATTTAAAAAAAAAAGTAAAAAATTAATGTAGAAGAGCAGGTGGAATTGTTTTATTGGATAGTGTAAAAAGAGAGGAGAGATAAATAATTTTAAAAGCGCTACTGTGCTCATCCATGGAAATTGATTTCAGAGGAATCCAAATCCAGCTAAAATTCAGTCAAACAAATCTGTGAACAGTCCTCATCCATGGATTTCTTGTCGCTACAGTGCACTTCATGGCAACCAAACACCGCCTAAGTGTTGTAATTTTTAATGTTGTGAGCCTTATTATACTATACACATGCTTTACCACTTTAATAAAATTATAGGTTCTAAAAACCTTTTGTACTCAAGTGTCACTGTACTTCTCTTATATAATATAGCATGAAAGAGAGATTGGACTAAAGAGCGCTACTGTGCTCATCCATGGAAATTGATTTCAGAGGAATCCAAATCCAGCTAAAATTCAGTCAAACAAACCTGTGAACAGTCCTCATCCATGGATTTCTTGTCGCTACAGTGCACTTCATGGCAACCAAACACCACCTAAGTGTTGTAATTTTTAATGTTGTGAGCCTTATTATACTATACACATGCTTTACCACTTTAATAAAATTATAGGTTCTAAAAACCTTTTGTACTCAAGTGTCACTGTACTTCTCTTATATAAGATAGCATGAAAGAGAGATTGGACTAAAGAGCAGCAAAATGTGTCATTTCCCTCTTACTTATTCATCAGCATAATCGAGATCTTTCTCGGTAAATTTAGGGAAAGAACTTGTTAATTAGTCCAACTGAAAATGTTGTGTAAATAGAACTACAAAAATGAGAAGATGGCTTTACATTTCCTTCAAATTAGCTAAAGAAGAGAAGGCAACCTTAATGTAACAAAAACCGAAGAGAGTATAACAATTCATATTGTCGACAGCGTTACTTATCCTTTGTTGCTTTTGGTTGACTGCATTCCCCTGCTTTCTTATTGTTTTGTTGCATGTTCACGTTATTGTTATTTTTGTTGTTCTTATAAAATTTTACTTTTTGTTTCATGTATCGTCTTTTTTGTTACGACTTATTAATGAAACAAGTCGTCACATTTCTCATCATACATGATTATATAACATAAGTTGGGATAATTACTAAAGTTATGTCCTTTATTAATGAGCATCATCATTCTTTATACTGCCATCCAATTCCAATGTATTTGGAGAATTCTCTGCTCTTTAAATCAAGGCGACCCATACAATCAAAGCTCTTATTATATTAACTACTCTTGTTGTTACAATCAAAATACAACACCCTTGATGTAATTTTATTTCTCAGCCAACCTCTTCTTGCAGTGTTGCAATTTTAAATTTCACTATTTTGCCAGATTATATAGGCTATAATCCACCACTTTTGACCAATACTGAGAAATTCTTAATTTCACTTTTTTAGAAAGATTCTGTTAAGAGTCAATCAATTTTAAGATATTTCATAATTTCACTGTTTGGCCAAAGTTAATAGGCTATTGTCAGCCATTTCGATTGATTTTGTGAAATTTTGAATTTCACTGTTTTAGCCAGATTTTGTGGTATAATCCATAATTTTGGTTGATTTTATGAAATTCCAAATCGCACTGTTTTTGCTTGGTTTTGTAGACTATTACACCGTTTCAACAAATTTGAGAAATTTCGAGTTTCACTGTTTTGATCCAAATTCATTTTATAATCCACTGTTTTCGTACAATTTTGTAAAATTATGAATTTTACTATTTTCGGCATATTTTAATAAACACATGCTTACACAATTTTGGCTAGATTTTGTGGTAGTTCACCGTTTTCGACATATTTTGAGAAGTATTAAATTTCCTTTTCACAAGATCTAGTGTGCTATAGCCACTTATTTCGACTGATTTAAGAAATTTCTAATTTCACTTATTTTTTCCAAAATTTCTGGGCCATAATAATCCACCATTTTTGGTCGATTTTGCAGTTGTAGTCAACTATTTTAAGCTAATTTTGGGAAAATATGATATCATCTGTTTTAGATTGTTTTTTTGAGATATGATCGATTAGGGTTGTTCGCGGGTTGGGTTGGGTGGGTTTTAGAGAATTTTTGAACCCGATCCCAATATTGCTGGTGGATTTTTAAGACTCCCAAAATCCGCACGAAAATTATGATACTTAAAGTATTAAACCCAAATCCGAACCTGCGGGTTCGGGCGAGTTTCGGGTCCTGGTTAGGTTTTAAAAGTCAGGTTCTTTGGTTCGGGCGGGTGAACCTCATTTTCACAAATATTTGAACATTGTTTGTTGTAACATCAAGGTATGACAGTTTAATATATGACTCAATAGCATCCATGTTCAACTTCAATGTATAACAATTTATACTATCCCAAGATACACAACCTTCATACATTTGTATATACAAAAATTACGAACACCTTTAATACATACATGAATACTAGTATGCTTGTAGCAGTTCAAGTTGGAGGTGGACCTAGGGTTTGGGGATATCATCTTATTATAAAGAGGATGGGTAAAAATTTTAGCCACTCATCTTCTTAGATGAATGATTATGATAAAACAAAATTGAAGGTTATATTACATAGTGTATATTTTGTATATACATACCTTATTTTTTATTAGAAAAAAGAAAATAACCTTATATATATTATACAATCATGCAATTAATTTATTACCTCATATTTTGGATGGGCGGTTCGGGCGGGTTCGGGTTCGGGTTCGGATGGGTTTAAGGTGTTTTAACCATTTATTTGCGGGTTGGATGCAGGCGAATTCAGGTCAAACTCAACCAAACGAACAATCCAATGATCTTTTGTCTTCGGTCAATTTAAAGAAATTTTGAATTTGCACTATTTTGGCCAGATTTCGTGACTATTTTCGACCGAAGTTGAGAAATTCCGACTTTCACTATTTCAGCTCGTTTTGAGGGGTTTACTGCCAATTTTGTAAAAAAAAAAAAAAGAATTTCACTATAATAGCCAGAGGTTGTGGATTGTAATCCACCGTTTTCGACCGACTTTGAGAAATTTTGATTTCACTGTTTAAGCAAGAATCTCAATTACACTATTTTTCAGTAGATATTTAGGAAACTTCTGAAATTTATTGGTTTGACCATATTTATTGTAACCCAATGGTTTTTCTTTTTTTTTGAAATTTCCTGTTTCACAGTTCTTTACCATATTTTACAAAAATAGTCCTCTGATATCTGCCAGATTTTGAGAAATTACAGTTCTTCATGGCAAATTTTGATTTAATTTTCAAGCCAAATTTATATTCATTGTATTTTTTATTTATTTATATTGGATCTAAATTTTTGTTCAGAAACTCTTTGTTTTTCTCGATAAACTATTTTCTTGTTAGTCCTATTTTTCTTTTAATTAATTGTGAGTATTTTTATTTAACCATATTAATTTTGATCTACCTCTTAGTTGAACCCTAAAACCCAATTTGAATTGTTCTTGACCCAAATCCACTTTTATTGGACTTTAAACTACTAACCCAATACCCTAATTGTACCCTTTAAATACAACTCTACTACAAACCCTAAAAAATTGCACACCATCGAAAACCTAGCCGCCTAATCTCTCTCCCCCTATTTCTCTCTCCCCGTCAGCCTGTTTCCCGCCCAAACCCACTCCGGCGCCTTCCCCGGCCAGCTCCGGCCACCCCCTTGCAACCTCCCCCCCCCCCACCCGTCGAGCACCCCATCGACGCCAGCACTGAACCGAATCCCGAACCCCCCTTTCTCTCTCTTCGCCCATCAGATAAACCACCCACCCCGATGCTCCTGTCCCCAACGCGCCGCCGCCTTCGACACCGCGACCTCATCGCTATCAGCCTCGCCGTTGGCAGGATCCCGAGCTCTCTTGGCAGTTGTTGTTTGTCGCTTTGTTGCTGTCTTTTGTTTTGGGTTCTTTTGTGCACGTGTATTGCACGTGTGATTGTATGTTCGTGAGTTCGTTGCTTCGGGGTTCTTATCCCGTTATTCTTGGTATTCGTTCTCACCGATTAATAGGCAAGTCACCGTCCACTTGAATTGTTACTCGTATCAAATTCAAGTTTTATTGAAATTCTTGCAAGTAGATCTCCTTGTTATCGTATTACCCTTTGTTATCTCTTTCGTTGGATCTATTGAGTGTTTACACGAGCTAACCCCAATATTCTTGACATCGTGCCACTTTGACTCTAAAGTTTGGATCTTTAATGAATGCATATAGAATTGTGGTGTAAAACTAACCCTAAAATAGAGAATTTTCAAGATTCTTAATGGATTAATTTTACCAACACGTAGGTGCGGATCAAAGTTGGAAATTTAAACAATTAATTGGCTTGATGGATTTTTAAGAACTGAATTACGTTTAACCATCCCAATTAATAACTCAACTCTACAATCAATAATTAAATCCCTAAGTGTTTTAGCCAGTAATAAGTTCAATATTGATTCGTACTCTACTCAGGCATGTGGAACACTCAATCTCTGTTATTTTTGTGGACGACAGGCAAATCAGATAATATAATAGATAATAGGGCAGTATAACACAAATATTTAATAATGGAAAGAGTATACCGAATGTCGATGAGGGGAGTGTTGAGATGTCGATGAGGGGAAGGGCCCTCGTCCGGGCTTGGATTTCTTGGGTTGGGATTGGGATAGAAGATGGAGAAGATGAAGGAGAAGGGTGATAGGCGGCTGGTGTAGAGGATTAGGGTTTTGAGTGGGGGATTTGGGAAATTAAGGTTAGAGATTTGTAATTGGGGAATTTTTTTAACTTGGGGTAGATTTTAGAGTTAATCACTAACCCTAAAATTGTATCAGGATTTATCACAAACCCTAATAACTTAGATCTCAGTTGTATCACACAAAGGAGAGGGGAAGAGCAAAAAAACTCAACACAATAAATTTTAATCAAGAGTGACATACTTTCTCATTAATTCAAGGCCTATAAATAGGCTCAAAATACATCTTGATACAAATCTCAAAATATTCTCAAAATCTAAAAAATACAAAAAAAGATTACATATGGCTATAATTGCCAGAAACAAAAATGGTACTAAAATAAAAATCCTAAACTAAACAGGAAAGATGTCCTCATCATTCTTTCCAGGTGGGAGAGAGCTCGACCCAGTCGAGTCAAAATCAGTGATCCTGTCATGGTGCTCCAAAAGATCTGGATCCAGTTGCGGGAGCCCCTCACGATCACTGCAAGTGTCATCCGACTTCAGCTTATTTTTCCACCTTACTAAATACTTGTGCATACCACCATCTCTTGTGGAGATTATCTGATTATCTAAAATATTATTCAATTCTTCTGTCGGTGGGTGAATAGTATCAGGTAAAGGGGTAAATGTGGGAATCTCACCATTAGGCTGCAGGGTAGGCTTATCTATAAGAAAATTTCTAGGGTTGAATTTTGAACCTTCATAAAGTACTAGATCCTCAATATTAAAAGTCTTACTTATGCCAAAACCTTCAGGAAGGTCAACGACATAGGTACTATCATTGATTGCATGTAGAATCTTAAATGGGCCTGCAGCACATATGTTCAAGTTCTTAACGGGTCCAACAGAAAACCGTTCCGGATGAATTCGAACCATCACCTCGTCACCAATATCAAAAGTTATAAATTTTCTTCTAGTATCTGCTATTAACTTGTAGTTAAAATTATTCTCATTAAGTTTCTTGGAAATTTCTCTGTGCAAGTCATAAATTCTATATGCAAATGTGGGTGCAGACTCTGTGACTTTGTGATATTCTAACACAGGGGTAAAATTGATGGGTTGCCAAGTGACTTGGGAAGGAATGGGTGACTCAGGTATACTCAATGGAGGTGACTGGATAGGCTGAATACAATTGAGAGACTGGTCATCCTCTTTTTCATCAAAGTCATCACTTATATTAGGTTCATAGGTAAACTCATTGTCGGACTCATCAGCGATGACTGCAGTATCTTCTACTATATTGATCCTACTTGGACTGGGACAGTTGCCAGCAACATGGGTATATCCCTTACATTTATAGCACTTAGTGAGAGGATCAATCTTAGAATAGTCTCTTTCAGTGTTCTTACCCGTGTTGTCATTTCTATGTGAATAAAAATTTGAAGTATGTTTATGTGGGTAAGACTTGTTAGGGTATTGAGGAGAGGAGTGCTCAGGTCTAGAGGGATCAGGAGGATTCATTCTAGAGGAATGATCCATTGAATCGCTGGACTTGTAATGTGAACTAGCTTTAAGGGAATCCATATCGAGGACTAGGGCGTAGGCTGCCGCTATTGAGTCCACATTTCTATAGATTAGCTTGTTCCTAAGATCGGCTCGTAATCCAGCCCTGAACCTAGAGAGAGTTTGTTCTTCACTCTCTTTACCTAAAGCATTGCACCGAATAAGGAAGTCATCAAATTTATCAATATATTCTTGTGTGGATTTACTTTCTTGATAAAGTTGGTTCTACGAATCTAGCAATCGGGTGTGGAACGATAAAGGTACATATCTCTCATTGAGCTTCTCTTTCATGGCCTCCCAAGTGGCTATGGGTGCCAGGCCTCGGCCTCGGCCTCGGCGGGCATGTTCAAGATTGGTCCAGTGTTGTTGAGCTTTACCCGTCAATTTCATAGTGGCAAATTTAACTTTAAGGGCTTCGCTCATGTCAAACCACACCAAGTAGTGGTCCATGGCACGGATCCAATCGAGGTAAGCTTGGGGTTCCATGTGGCCTTCAAACTGGGGAATATCAGCCTTAACGTTCTTCTTATATTGTTCGTCAGGGTCACGTTCTTGACGTTGATCGTCGCGAGCATTCTGACGATTGGCATGAAGCTCAGGGACAATGGTTTGATTTAACTCCACTTTCTCAAGTCTTTGATTGATATTGGCAAGAGTTGCTTGGATGGCAGCTAGGATAGCGGAGATATCAGGGTTGTCCATTTCAGGTCGGGAAAGTCTAGGGTTCCTAATTGGGTGATTTGGCAGGGATAAGAAAGGCTCTTCAGGATCTGTGATGGTGTTGCGAAGACGCATTCACCAAAGTGGAAACTAGGGATCGTGTGTCCTGATTTTTTTTTTAATTTTTTTAATTTTTTTAAAAAAATTTTTAAAATTTTTTAATTTTTTTTTAAATCTGAAATGACCTAAAATAAAAGACTACACAATCCTAAATGAATGCAAAATTGATGCCTACGATGCAAGAACTAGGGTTTTAAGAACCTTCGCTCTGATACCAAAATAATGTAAAACTAATCCTAAAATGGAGAATTTCCAAGATTCTTAATGGATTAATTTTACCAACACGTAGGTGCGGATCAAAGTTGGAAATTTAAACAATTAATTGGTTTGATGGATTTTCAAGAACTGAATTACGTTTAACCATCCCAATTAATAACTCAACTCCACAATCAATAATTAAATCCCTAAGTGTTTTAGCCAGTAATAAGTTCAATATTGATTAGTACTCTACTCGGGCATGTGGAACACTCAATCTCAGTTATTTTTGTGGACGACAGACAAATCAGATAATATAATAGATAATAGGGCAGTAGAACACAAATATTTAATAATGGAAAGAGTATACCGAATGCGAAGAAACCAGTGTAGATCTCATAGTTGGGCAGCAACTAAGATCGCAGTAATCACAGTGAGTAAAGGCAGCAACAAGGGCAAGGGATGATCGGGATCTAGCCGGCGGCGGCGCAGCGTCAGGCAGAGAACGGCGCGACGGCGAATAGGGGGCGGCGATGCAAGGCAGTGGCAGTCGTCGATCGAACGGTAGGAGCAAAAGGGATTGGTGGGGGTTTGGAACTCTGTGTTAATGGCGATAGGGAAGAAAGAGGGTTGGGGTGTGCGCCTGGTGGTGTCGGCACTGGTGGTGCACGCCAGGGGAATGCGACGGGGCGGTCGGGGAGTGTTGAGATGTCGATGAGAGGAAGGGCCCTGGGATAAGGGCTTGGATTTCTTGGGTCGGGATTGGGATAGAAGATGGAGAAGATGAAGGTGAAGGGTGAATGGCGGCTGGTGTAGAGGATTAGGGTTTTGAGTGGGAGATTTGGGAAATTAGGATTAGAGAGTTGTAATTGGGGGATTTTTTTCATTTGGGGTAGATTTGGGAAATTATGTTGCATTGCATGATCCTATCATCCTAATGAGTTATTGTCATCACTATAAATCTCCTACTCCATGTTATCATCCTATTTTTTCCCATATTGACACTATTGTTTATCTCATGTCTTATAATTGCATATTGTATTGTTGTATTGATAAATAATTAACAAGCCGGGGTTTAAGGGTTGACTTTTAGTAGTGGACAATATAGGGACTGTACTCGGAGGAGGGGTCCGTGTTTCCCTAAATAATATTCCGGCTATTGTTTTATCAGTGATTATGGTTATGGTCGTAACCCAATCTATCGTGTATTGTGTCGTTGTTGATGACTGTATCATACACCGAAAGGTGAATAATGTTTATCGTTGAAGAATACATGAACTATAGAGCCCACCACTAAGTCTAAAGTGAAACTGTTTGAATGTAGCAACCATGTAGTAAAAGGATGGATGCATGAAGTGCTACATTAGTTTGGATTAAAATAATTAATAAACTTAAGGATCACACTACATCGACACTGCATATTATTCCTCATTGTTCCTATTGATATCGAATATTAGCTAAGTGTTACCGTTATTGATCATTGATTATTGTTATTGATTATTGCATCATTGTTTATAGCCAATTGCATCGATTATCATGATTATTGTCCCGTGTTATTGATTCATATTGATCAATTGATTCATTGTTATACCGTTATTCTATTGTTCTCTACTTTCTCTACTTGTTGTCCATGACTTGCTCTAAGGAAAATTTTTCTCCTCTTTTTAGATGAAGTGTATACAGGTAATGAAGGAAAATTAACTGCTGGAATGGGAGAACAGACATTCTGAAGACTACTGCTTTTAAATTGCTTATTGCTTTAAATAAACTTAATGTATTGAGACTTATTATTATTTGGATTGTATTTATTATTGTTATGGACTTATGTTCCGAATATTGTTATTTGTTTCCAGACGTTGGGTTATTATTGTATTTGGATATTTTTTGTTTAATTCCAAGTATTATTATTGTCCATGAGATTATTATTATTGCATGCGCAATTGTTCTGTATTGTTTATATTGTTGAGTTGATCGGATAAACATCCCTTATTTGGGTGACGTTAGTCATTCGCTGGGCCAGTGTTACGTGCTCGTATTCCGTATTTTGGGAAGCGGGGCGTGACAACCGTGTTTGCTAGATTTCATGGGCTATATAATTCACCCCTTTTCGGTTGATTTTGTGAAATTCTAAATTTCACTATGTTTGCTAGGTTTTGTGGGTTATAGTCCCACTATTTCGGCCGGTTTCACTCAATTCCAAATTTCACTTTTTTGGCAAGATATGGGCTATAGTCAACTATTTTTTACACGTTTTAAAAATTTTAGATTTCTCTATTTTTTTTTCCAGATTTTATGGTCCACTGTCACCGTTTTTTTACCAATTTTATGAAAATTCAAAATTTCACTTTTTGAATTCCAAATTTCACCACTTTTGACTGTTTTTGAGAAAATTCCAAATTTTGTGGGCTAATCCTCTATTTTCGGTTGATTTTATGAAATTCGAATTTCACGTTTTTGCTACATTTTGTGGGCCCCAGTCCACCGTTTACACCTAATTTTTTGAAATTCATAATTTAATCATTTTGGCCAAATTTCGTGGGCTATGGTACCTCTTATTCGACATATTTTGCGAAATTCATAATTTTACTATTTTTGCCTGATTTCAAAAGCCATATAGTCCACTTGTTTGAAAAATTCATAATTTATTTATTTTTCCTGATTTAGAAAGCTATATAGTCTACTGATTTTGAGAAATTCCTAATTTCACTATTTTTACCTGATTTCGAAATCTATATCCACACATTTTGAGAAATATCGATTTTCAATGTTTCCCTCCAAATTTTATAGTATATATTCTACCCTTTTTGTCATTTTTTGACAATTTGAAATTTATTATTTTCTCCATATTTATGTGGGCTTTTTTATAAAAAAAAATATATAATACACTTTTTCGACCAATTTTTTGAAATTCTGAATTTGAATGTTTTTTCAGATTTTGCGATACAGTCCACTATTTTAGGCCGATCCTGAGAAATTTGAACTTGTGTTAGCCGGATTTGTTGGCCAATCTATCATTTTCGACATATTTTGACAAATTTTTAATTTCTCTATTGCTAGTTTTGATGAGCTATAGTCCACTGTTTTCGATCAATGTTGAGAAATTTTGAATTTCATTGTTTTTGCTAGATTTTATGTGCTATAATCTACCACCTTTATGGATGGATTTTTAAAAAATAAATTCTGAATTTTACTACTTTGTTAAAATTTTGTGAAATATAGTCCACCGTTTTCAGCTGATTTTGAGAAATTTTGAATTTCTCTAATTTTTCCGAACTATGTGGGCTGTTCATTGGGTCGGGTTTGACCTGATCCCGCCCGAACCTAATCCGCAAATGAAGGGTTAAAAACTCCTTTAAAACCCACTCGAATCTGACTTTGAAAAACCCGCCCAAACCCATTTTTGGGGGGTTGACATCATATGTTGGATGAACCAGCCCGACTCACCCATCCTAAATATAAGGTAATAAATTAAATAGCATGGGTGTATTCTATATACAAGTTTCTTTTCATTTTTCTAATAACATATAAGGTATAAATATACAAAATATACAATAACAACAACAACAAAGCCTTTTTCCCAACTAGTTGGGGTGGGCTTCATGAATTCTGGTTTTCCATTCTGCTCAGTTTAGCACAATATCTTCTGTAAGGTCACAAGCTATCATATCTTTTTTCACCGTTTTCACCCAAGTTAGTTTAGGTCTTCCTCTACCCCTAACTCTACCCTCAATAATACTTATCAAATCACTCTTTCTAACGGGAGCACTACTAGGTCTACGTGTGACATGTCCAAACCACCTGAGGCGATTCTCTCCTAACTTATCTTGGATTGGAGCTATCTTTAGCATGTCTCGTATATGCTCGTTTCTAATTCTATCCTTCCTTATTTTTTCACACATTCATCTTAGCATCCTCATCTCCACTACACTCATTGTTTGGACATGTTGTTTCTTTGTTGTCCAACACTCTGCTCCATATATCATTGCTGGTTTAACAGTCGTCCTACGAAATTTTCCCTTCAATTTCAAAGGTATACGTTTGTCACACAAAACACCAGTGACACTTCTCCACTTACGCCACCCTGCTTGGATCATATGTATAACATCTTCACAAATCTCCCAATGTCTTTGTATAATCGAACCTAAATATCGGAAACGATCTCTCTTAGGTATCTATTGGCCATCAAGCTTCACTACGTCCTCAGTTGTGTTCCAAATATCACTAAAATTACACTCCATATACTCTGTTTTAGTTCTACTTTTCCTAAAGCCTCTCGCTTCCAAAGTTTCTTTCCACAATTCTAATATAGCATTGACTCCTGCTCTAGTCTCGTCCACGAAGACAATGTCATCGGCAAAAAGCATGCACCAAGGCACCTCATCTTGTATTCCTCGTGTCATTTTATCCATAACCAAAGTAAAGCGATAGGGGCTTAAAGCCGAACCTTGGTGTAAACCTACTATAATAGGAAAATTGCTGGTCTCTCCTGTGGTTGTTCTAATTGTGGTCGTTGCCTATAAAGCACGGATACTCTGCGGGGGTTGCATACCAAGTATCCGATACGTATCGGACACGATACACGTCCGATATGTATCCGATACGTATCGGGAGTAATTAAAAAATATATATATATATCGGATGCTCTCCCGATACGCGGGGATACACAGCCGATACGGCGGGATATGCCGCGGATATGTTTTTGGTTTTTTTTTTCTTTTGTTCGGCCCGGCCCAAGCCCATTTCCCCCCTTTTTCTTTCTTTCTTTCTCACCCTGATCTCTCTCTCATCGCTCTTCTCTCTCTCTCTCACCCCGATGTACGTATTCGAAACCCTAGTCCTTCTCTCTCTCTCTCACCCCGACCGAAACCATAGACAGCTAGCCCTCTTCTTCCTCGCTCACCCCGATCGGCAATAGAAAGTCGAAACCCTAGCCATTGGCCCTCTCTCTCTCTTAAATCTCTCTCTCTCTCACCTCGACCGAATCCCTAGCCCTCTTCTCTTTCTCTCTCACCCTAATCAGCGATCAAAACCCTAGCCAGACCGAAATCCCCCCTCTCTCTCACCCTTAGATAAAGTGTCATGCCCCGCTTCCCAAAAACATGGAATACGAGCGAGTGACGAAGCCCAGCGAATGATTTTAACCTCATCCATAAGCTGTAGGATCGACTCAGCATTATAACAAGAATATAACAAGATTTTTATATAACCAAGCATGCATGAATAATTTATTAAACAACAGAAAACAATTGAAACAATAATAATATTCAAATAGTTTTCAAGTCTGGAACAAAAGGAAAAACTCGGGAACATCAGCCCGTTACAAGTCTTAAGCAACAACAAATGAAATAACTCAATTTCTAAACGAAATGATCAAAGAAAACCTTTCCCAAGCAAGGCCTAGAACGTCTGCTCACCGATTCCAGCAGGTAGCACGTCTCCAAAGCCTGCTTAATAAATATAAAAGGGAAAAATAGGGAAAACAAGAGGAAATGCCCTTAGCACAAGTTAGGGCCACAAATAGTAAAAACGAGTACAAGTAATGGGAACAAGAATTAGAATCAAGAATGTAACAAGGATACAACAAGTAGTGAAAATCTAAGAACTAGCTAGCAAGAAGAACAACTCAAGTATACAGGCTGGATAACAAATACTAATGGTGAAGCAAGTGGCACGTGAACCTGTAGGGGTATCTAACATCAAGTGACAAGCATCTAGTACAAGTGTCAGGTAACAAGTGTCAAGTCTAATGTCAAGTATCAAGTCTCAAGTCTAGTGTCAAACATTATATTCAAGTGCCGAGTCTCAAGTAACAAGTTGTCAAGTATCAAGTAACATGTATCAAGTTCAAGTTTCAGGTTTCAAGTCTCAGTATCATGTTTCATGTATCGTATCATCAAGTATCAAGTAACAGGTGTCATGTTCAAGTTTCATGTTCAAGTCTTGTAGTTATTACTATCTAGGTGGCACTTCATGCATCCATACTTTTACTATATGGTTGCTCCAGTCAAATCAGTTACGTTTAGACCTAGTAATGGAGTCTATAGGGCGGCGTACTCAGGTATCAAGTATCAAGTATCAAGCAGACACGGTTCATGAATACAAATTTAAATAACAGGTTCACGAAACGAATTCGTGAATACTAACAGGTTCAAGGACCACACAGTGGGTCAATGAATACAACAGGTTCGTGAGCCAAGTAACTGGCTCCATGAATACATCAAGTGCAACAGGTTCATGAACCGAGTACTGGGAAACGCGGGCCCCCTTCTGAGTACACTTACCTATATTGTCCACTATTATGGTCTTTCCCTTAAACCCCGGCTTGTTATTTTTATTAGTTCTTATCAAGCAAGCATACATGTGTGCGAAACAAGTCAAGAAATCAGGGTCATGTACATGGAACAAGTTTAGGGTAATTATATGCCATAATCGAGGGTCGACATGAATAAAAGTAGCACGAACAACGAAAATCCCAAATCTGGACAGCACGACGTTGCAGTACCAAAACTGTGATTTCCGTTGCTACGAAATAGCAAAAGTGGATCCGTCAGGAGATCTAGAAACTAGAATCCTTCCCGGTTTCAACGCATATAATTAAGGTACGAGAAAGTGGTGGGAAACACGGGCCCCCTTCTGAGTACACTTACCTATATTGTCCACTATTATGGTCTTTCCCTTAAACCCCGGCTTGTTACTTTTATTAGTTCTTATCAAGCAAGCATACATGTGTGCGAAACAAGTCAAGAAATCAGGGTCATCTACATGGAACAAGTTTAGGATAATTATATGCCATAATCGAGGGTCGACATGAATAAAAGTAGCACGAACAACGAAAATCCCAAATCTGGACAGCACGACGTTGCAGTAACAAAACTGTGATTTCCGTTGCTACGAAATAGCAAAAGTGGATCCGTCAAGAGATCTAGAAACTGGACTCCTTCCCGGTTTCAACGCATATAATTAAGGTACGAGAAAGTGGTGGGAACATGTGTCAAAACAGCGAATTACACAGCTAAAGTGTTCAGGCAAAAATTTTGTGTTTGGGTTTATACATGTGAAACAGTGTTGAAATAATATTAATTAATTCTAAGAAAAATTGGGGATGTTCTATAGGGTGTCCAGCAACCGCATATAAAATTTCAAGTCAAACGCTTGCTGTTAACATAGTTAAATTAATTCGGAAAGTAAATGTGTGCAGCAGTTTTGCGAATCTGTGTCTACCGACACAGCTGCAGTAAAACTGCAATAACTCCTAGACCGTAACTCCGAATTCAAAAATACCGGAGGCTATCGACATCTAGACATCTAGAGCTACATTTACTGTTCAGGGATCGGGTTCAGGTTCTGATGTTAAAGGGGTCAAAACAGCATAATACGATCCAGGACAGCAACATGTAGGAATGTCTTACGAGTATAGGTTGCATGAAAATTGGTTATTAGGCATCTAGGTTAATGTGTGATGTAAATACGGGGTAATGGTTATCACAACAGCAAGTAATATTTATTTCTCGACTCTAGTGGTTGCAAGTTCATCACATACAAGATATATCATACGTCTACAAATCTAGGGTTCCTTAATTTCATGTGTTCATGTGTTCAGGGGATAAAATGAGTCCATGTAGTTGTAGTATAATACAATGAAATTATTGTGACTCTTAAGATTATGAAATTGATGAGGATTAATATTGATCAACAACGACAGTCAAGGAGGAGTCACAATTTCTAACTATTTGTAGTATTTTCAATGAATGCTTGTACTAGAACAAAAATGTGTACAAGAGGAATACTTGCCTTGATTGACGACGATTAGATCCGCTAATTGAAGAAAATGGGATCGAAAATTTCCGGGCGAAATCTCCCAAAAAGCACGTGTGAAGCACATGCAAGAAATCAACCGTAGAGCGAATTTCCCCACACCAGATCCGTTCCAAAACAGCGGACAGCAAACTCCCGATCCAGCGCAGCAAAACACGGAACACCAGGATTAACCAACCATAACTCTTCTTCGCAGCGGATCGGGGCCAGAACAGGGGACAGCAATCGGGGATCTGCTGTGGCCAAACACGAAACACAGATCAGATCGACCCTGAGTGGCACGAATCTTAGCGCGATCCAAGGGCTAAGATTGAATCCCGCCCAATCCTGTTTCTTCTTCCTTCTTCATCGAAACAAAGAGCGAGAGAGAGAGGGAGAGACGGCGAGCGGCATCCGGTGTGCGGCGCGAGGCTCGTGACGACGGGGAGGACGATGGCGGCGGAATAAGCGGCGCGACATCGAGAAGCGACGCAACGTCGAGGATTGGCGCTGCTCTGTTTGTAGGTTCGAAACAGAGTAGCGATGAGCGGGGATGGCTCTGGGTGTTAGCGGTGCGAACGGAGGTCGGAGAGGAGGTCGAGGGGGAGGAGATGATGGCGTCGAGGTGGAATAATGGTGGAGAGTTGAGTGGGGGCAATGGCGATGGGTTGCGAGGACGGTGGTTGGGTAATGTGAAGGAGTGGGAGGAAGAAGATGGAGTGGGGACGACGGTGGAAGATGGCAGTGGTGTTGACGAGGAGAGGGAGGCGAAGGTGATATGGGTTTGGGTGTTGGTCGAAGGAAGAAGAAGTCGGGAGATGATGCGAAAGGAGCGGAGGAAGAAGATGAGGGTAGCGGCTGTAGGATTTAGGTTTACACAGTATCGGGGTTAGGGTTAGGGTTAGGGTTAGGGTTTATATAGATAGGGTTTGGGTTGACGGGTATTAGGGTATCGGATTTGAGGGGAATCCAACTAGGGAATTAGTCAAAATGTATTAAAATGGGGAATAAAGAGATGAATGAGAAGAAACAGCCCATTTTTCAAAAAGAATGACACAAGAGCACATACAATTGAATTAGACAAGGCACCAAAAATTGAGTCGAAACAAAATAATGATTTTATTCGAATGGAAACAAAATACAGGATCTCAAATTGATAAAAGAGTACAACGGGGCAAAATACAATATAAAAATACAGATACGGGAAATAGGAGTTACATAAAGCCTAAAGGTACTTTTAAAATTTTAATTTTCAATTATTCATTTGTTATATTGGGATTACTGGATTAGGGATTGTTATTAGAGTGTAGATTTTAGAGTGCAGATTTTCAATTTTTCATTTGTTATTAGAGTGCAACCTCAAGTAGCCTGAGAATATGATATTGGAATTTTTTGCCGTAATAAGTCACTTTTTAAAGATGATGAGAGTGAATACTTTTCTGGAAATGATGTATGTTTGGGGATGCATTGTTGTGGTCGATACATGATCATTTTAATGATGTATGTTTGGGGATATATACAGGATCATTTTAATAAATGTGTGGATGCATTGTTGTGGTTGAACTTGATTGTGACATGTAAATAATGAACTGTCGTAATAACCACACCACAGGAGCTAGGAATTTAGAGTATTAGACTACAGATTCAATTTTTGTTGCCATAATTTAGTTTTCTGTTAATTGTATTTTTAATTTAAATGATTGAAGGAACTATATCGGAAGATGTAAATGTTAATTAAACATTTAGACTAGATTAGACTACTAGATTAGGGATTGTTAGTTTGTTACTTGGGTGATTCTCATTTCTCATTTCGTAATGTTAGTTTGTTACTAGAGTGATTCTCAATTTCTCATTTGTTACAGATTAGGGATTGTTACTTGTTAGTTAGTTTATATCATATTTAGTAATTAGTAATGTTTTTGAGAGGATACTAGAGTGATTCTCATTTATCACATACATGCCGCTTTAAGAAAATATTACAAAAACAAAATAACATTACATAATTGTCATAAATTTAACAAATGGTATTCATGAACTCCTTGTAAGTTATCCCTATATAGGCCTCTTTCTTTTTTCATATTTTTATTAATGCAATTTTATATTGTCTATGTATAACTTAAGGAATTCAATTTTTATTTATAATATATATTATTAATTATTTTTTATTTATTTTATTTAAGCGTATCCTAATGTACCTGTATCCTAGTTTTTGAGAAACCGATGTATCCGCGTATCCGATACGTACCGTATCGAATACGCGTACCCGTATCAGTGCTTCATTGGTCTTTGCCCCTTCATACATATCCTTAATTACCTCAATATACCAAATAGTTACTCTTTTATTATTTAACACCCACCATACTATGTCTCTAGGGATTTTATCATATGCTTTTTTTAGATCTATAAAAACTATATGTAGATCTTTCTTATTCTCCCTATATTTTTTCCACAAGTCTCCTCAGTACATAAATTGCTTCCATTGTTGACCTCCCAGACATAAACCCAAACTGATTCTCAGACACTGTAGTTTCTAGTCGTAGTCTATGTTCGATCACTCTATCCCAAATTTTCATCGTATGACTCATTAATTTAATTGCTCGGTAGTTTGAACAACTTTTTATATCTCCTTTATTTTTATATATAGATACTAAAATACTCTTTCTCCATTCATCGGGCATCATCTTTGTCCTCAAAATTTTATTAAATAATTTTGTTAGCCAACTCACTCTTATATCCCCAAGACACTTCCAAACTTCAATGGGTATATCATCTGGTCCTAAAGCTTTTCCTATTTTCATCCTTCCTAGAGTATTTCGAACCTCTGAGGTCCTATTCTACCGAAAAACATATGCTCTCGACTCTCTCTCTCGAGTCCTCTATATTTAAGTTGCCTACAACTTTTTCATTTAATAACTTCTCAAAGTAATTTCGCCATCTTTACTTAATTTCCTCATCTTTTACTGACTCTTGAATCATCGCTCTTGATACACCTAATTGTATCCAGATATTTTATTTTTCTATCCCTTTGTTTACCAAGCTTATAAATGTTATTTTCTCCTTCTTATGTTTCTAATTTTGTATATAAATTATCATAAGCTTTTTCTTTTGCATCTCTTACCGCTTTCTTAACTTCTTTTCTAACGGTCTTATATCTTTCCAAATCCTCTTCAATTTTTTTTTGTGCCATATTTTGAAGGTTGATCTTCTTTCTCTCACAATATTTTGGAGTTCTTCTTTCCATCACCATGTTTTCTTATTTAGCAACCGTGTACCTTTAGATCTCGAAGTACCTCCTTTGAAATTTCTCTTATGTACGTAGGCATTTTAGTCCACATCATATTTGTCTCCCTTTCCCAATTTCATGATGCTCCTTTAAGGACTATATCTCTAAAATCTTCTAGTTTATCTCCCTTCAAGTTCCACCACCTAATTCTTGGATTTCTAGTCTCCTTCCTTCCACATATGTGCTTTTCAATCTTAACATCCAATACCATTAATCTATGTTGTGCAGTTAAATGCTCTCTCGATATAACTTTACAATCTTTACATGTCAAGCGATCTACCTTTCTAATGATGAAAAAAATCAATCTAACTCCTGTTTGCCTCACTTTTAAAAGTTATCAAATGTTCTTCCCTCTTCCTAAAATAAGTATTTGCTAGTATAAGATCATACGAAGCCGCAAAATCTAATAGAGCCTCTCCACCACTGTTCTTATTTCTAGATCCATGTCCTCCATGCACCATCTCATATATCATGTTATCTTCTCCTACATGTCCATTGAAATCTCCTTTTATAAATAGTTTCTCACCTAAGGGTACTCCTTGAATTATCTCATCCATATATTCCCAAAATTTATTTTTTGCTTGTGCATCTAATCCTACTTGGGGTGCATAAGCACTAATGATATTAATTATATTTTTCCCTAATACAAGCTTTCATATTAACACCTACTACATCTCTTTTGAATTTCTTATGTACTAAAATTCCTACTCCATTTCTATTTCTAATTTTACCGGTATAATATAAATTTAAAATCATCTATCTCTTTAGCTTTCTCCCATACCCACTTTGTTTCTTGTAAACAAGCTATAGTAATTTCTTCTGATCATGGTATCTTCTGATCATGGTATCTACTAGTTCAATGCATTTTTCTGTCAATATTCCTATATTTGAAGTCACTAACCTAAGCCTATTTTTCTGGACTAGCTTCTTTATCCGCATACGTCCAGATTGGTGCAGGAACCCTTGCCCATTTTTCACTGCATCTGGGCGCCGGTGCGATGTTCCTTGCACATTTTTCGAAGCACCTGGAGGCAGGCACAACACATCGCTTCCAAGGAATGTCTTAGCATTTGCGTGTATATTATTAGGAATCGTATTCATAAGATTCGACAAAATATTATGCTGGCTGTCAACTACCTAATGCAACCCTCCTCTTTACCCGGTTTGTAGCCGGATTCCGGGCTTGGGACAAACAATGGCAGAGTTAAAATATATGTTATAAAATATATAATGTATCTTGCCTTATTTTTTTTACCACAACCATTTAACTAAGAAGATGAGTAGCTAAAAAAATGTACCCATGTTCTCTATAATATGATGATGGCCCAAAAGTCCCAAAGTCTAAGCCCACCCCAAATTGAACGGCTACAAGCCCCAATTTTTTTTTATTAATGCATTTATAAATTATGGTGTTCCGAATTTTTGTATATATAAATGTATGGAGGTTGTAATTTTGAGATAATACAAATTTTTGTGCTCTAATATTGAACATGTATATTTTTGAGTTAAATACTAAATAAAATTGACATATTTTAACCACTGAGTTGTAGCTCAGATTGTCACGCCTCGCTTCCCAAAATACGGGAATACGAGTCCATGACTGAGGCCCAGCGAATGATGCGAATACACCATTCATAAGTTGTACAGGTAACTCAACAACAAGATAAAAAAACAAACCACGCAGGCATGTAAAATCACAATAGGATAACAAAAGTACACGACATAATACATGACATAACCAATAGCTGGAAAAATACAAAGTTACGGGTCAAACATGCTTGAATTACAATAAAAAGTACATGAATAAAACAAGAACTAAAGTAACATAAAAATAAACAAGACTAAAACACTTGCTCAGCAACACCTTCGGATAACTCTCCATCCGGACCTGCAAGTACATTATTACAAGAAGAAGAAACAAGGAGATCTCATTCATTTAATCCTTTCCTTAGCTCCATAGGAAATCTCATAGGCCCATCATGCCATCACATCCCATAGGATCATCTATAGGCCATCATTTAATGCCTACTCCACTTTTTCTTTCTTTCCATGCCACGTCACCCACTTCCATTCTTTCTTTCTACTAGTATATATATACTATATATATACCATACTAGTATATTATACTATATAGAAATACGGGGTCTCACATTCACCCCTCCTTAAGAATTCAACGTCCTCGCTGAGCCCGGACTTACAACTTGATTCAGGATCCCTTTCTAGCCGATGTGGAGAGGATTACCCTGATTCTGCTAGTTGTACAGTCCCCTACCCGGGCGACCTGTCCCAACCTAGCTCCTTCTCAGGCGTACATCTTGCACACACTCGGTGTCGAAAGTCGGCTATGATACCATTTGTAGCGCCCCGAGCCCGGCTCAGCTGTGCACGTGGCTACACGCAAAAGAACGGACACAAAACTCTAGCCACGCCCACCACAGGCTGCCTAAAAAGGGTGGTTAACCATTGGGTAACCCTTCATCATGGGCTTTTCCTATATATCTCTCTTTCTTTCCTTCTTCATGGCCGGTATGGGATTATTAATCCCCAAGGTCAACCCGGTCAAAGGTCCAAGCACACACACACACTTCCTTATCTCATTCATTTAATCCTTTCCTTAGCCCCATAGGAAATCTCATAGGCCCATCATGCCATCACATCCCAAAGGATCATCTATAGGCCATCATTTAATGCCTACTCCACTTTTCCTTTCTTTCCATGCCACGTCACCCACTTCCATTCTTTCTTTCTACTAGTATATATATACTATATATATATATACCATACTAGTATATTATACTATATAGAAATACAGGGTCTCACATCAAGCGTGTTCATGCAATGCATATGGAAACAAAGTATTCGCGATCATGTACGAATACGGGATCAACGGATTATGTATAGTAACAGATTTCAATTTAACCAAAGAATACGAATTAGAGTCAAAGAATATACTTGCGGTATTTTGCAAAGAAAGCTTGTACGAGAACAAATAATTTGTACAAGGAGATACTTGCCTTTTAATCGACGACGATGATAATTGAAGACAAGAATAACGGGATCAGAACCCCGAGCAGCGATGCACGTGCAAGATACGTGGCAGCAACAACAGCAAACAACAACTCCACTTCTCCAAAACAGCAAACACACAACCCAATCCACTCCACAAACACCAAAATCTAATAAACCAGTCCCTTCTCCAAAACAGCAACACCTTAGCAACACACAGCAACTCCAAACTCCACTTCTCCACACAAAATACCAAACACCAATAATTCAAACAGTAACCCAAAACACCAATACACCAACATCCCACAACAGCAACACCAATAATTCAATCCTTGTTCTACTTCACCTTTCGACACACACACACACACACACACACACACACACAGAGCGGGAAAGAGAAAGCTGCGATGGAAGAGTGGCGGCGACGGGGTCTGGCGACGATGCGACTGCAGAACTATGGCGAGGCGGAGAGTGGGAGGCTTGACTGAGGACTGAGGGCAGAGGAAGAAGAAAGCAGGGAAGCCGTCCGGTCCTGGAGCAGCATCACTGCGAGAGGAGAAGACTGCTCGTTTAATCTCCTCTAAGGAGAACGGAGATTCGAGGGTTTATAAGTCATGGTGTTCATCTCCATACAGTTGATTCCAATCAAGCTGTATGGAACGGTTTCGTTGGGAACCCAAAAGATTTTTAAAGAAAGAGAAAAAAGCGGAATGAAATTCAGAATCCGTGGTCAGTTGGGCATTATTGTCGACAGTGGACGAGATGTGATTACATCGTTGTCGATGAGAAGTGAAGTTATGGAAAAAAAAAGTGTTAGCTTCACCCTTAAGAAGCCAATTGCCCTTCGCACGTTGAGCCCATTTGATGTGTTCTTGCTGAAGAAGTGAATTGTACTCTCTTTTACATTCACTCCTATGAAGTCTATCAGGATCGCCAATCGATCCCAACTCTTCACGTTGATCAATAGCGTGAATAGTAGACAAAAGAAGAGTCTTGAGGGCGTGGGCATTCGAAAATCTCTCCTTCCGCCATACTTTACAACCTTGTTTAATGGCATGTAGTTTGAGTAAAATACGCCCCAGGCCATAAGACCCAACAAGGGAGGAGATGAAAAAAAGAAATCATAAATGATATTGTCTAGGTTGGTTTGGATAGGCCATCCCATTTTATTTAATTTAAAATTTTCGTAAATAGCATCAAGTTCATGTCGATCTGAAATATGTTATCTTGTGTTAAAATTTCAATAGAAATATGAAGACATATTTCTTGATATTTATTTTGTTTGTACTTTAACACTAATTTATATCTATACTAATATACAATGGAGAATGGCGAGTTTAGTTGTTCGACTTGGGAGGAAACACATGTGCTTCACATTTTTTTTATTTTTATTTTTTTTTTTTAAAAAAATGGTAATTGTAGGAACATTGTAAATGATGATAGTTATTCTGCAATGAGGGAAGAAACGAGATTTTCCGTTGTTAGCATTATCAAAAAAAATACGGCGAATCATGTGCAAGTAATCTAGGTCAAAGTAAAACTGCAAGTTGCATTCATAATCCACACAAATATGACCAGGATATAGGTCTCCAATCATCACGAGAAAATAAACACTTATTATGCTCAATAAGTGAACATTAATGTAAAAGAATTGTATGCAACATTCAATTTAAACTACCAGCTTTTTGAATTATTTACAAATATCAAATGGCAACAGCCGAACAGGACTTGCTTAATTTATAGGGATGTTTATAAGAGAATATAAAGTTTAGGTTCCTGGCTTGACACTGAAATTTCTATTAGGCTCTTAGACTTTTTCAACTTACTGTTTGAGGGGTTTATAACTGAGTTGAAACAGTGAAAGGGCCTAAATAGAATTTCAGTATCAAGCTAGGGGCCTAAAAATTATATTTACCCTTTTTTTTATTTATATACAACAATTGGCTATAGGTTGTTATGGAATTTTTTTTTACAAAAGAGGCCATCTTTATATAAAGGGTGTTTGGTCCAATTGTCGACACATTTCAATCTTAACACAGTTACGTTTTAACTTTGGAAATCTAATTTCTGGACTACAAAAGGATACCAAATTTGGTAACCTGGACAAAGAGAGGTGCCTGAGATTAGGGAGGATCATTGTTGTTGCCCTTCTTTCTTCTTGCTCCACTCCTACATCATCATCATAATGATCCTTCTCTTGATTTGCGCCAGCAGTCAGTACTTTTTCCAACATTCTGCAACGACTAATTACTAAAATCTCAAGGTGTCGGAGCTGCGCAATCCAAGTAATATCACATAACTTGTCACATCCTTTAATTTGTACTTCCGAAAGATTTGCAAACAACTCTCCTGGCGTGATCCCTCCTTTCCAAGTGATTTTCGTTAATTCATCGAGCCAATAGAGGCTGAATAACGACAATTTTTCGAATTGTCTTTTTTCCTCACTTGTCATCAATATCTCCTTCATGTCGCTCACTTCAATTGACAATGACTGAAGGCTATGCAGAGCTCGGTTGTTACGAAGAAGGGTTTTTGATAGATCAAGGATTTCGACTTCTAGCAAGATACATATACATAATTTCCACAATGTTATATGTGGATTAATCTGAGTGAGTAGTTGTAAAGCAGACATATTAGCTACGACAATCCCAAGACCTTTTACGTTGTTAACTCCGGGCGCCATTGTGCCGCCAGCCAATTCTTCAATACTTGCTTCACCTTCCATGCCCCATTTAGTGTATTCACTATCATAGAGATCTAGTACCTCGAGTTTTTCTAACCCTGATAGCAGCCCACGAGGAATGTGCCCTGTTATCCCGAGGATCAAGTATTTTAGTTTTTTAAGATTTGACAATTCGTTTGGCAGTTGATCAATAAAATTTCCTGCAATATTAAGATATTGTAACTGGCTCAATGTAGTGATTTCTGATGGTACCTTGCTCAGGTCACTGTATGCTAAATCGAGGTATGTTAGAGCTACCATGTTTTGGAAGAAGCTGTTAAGTATTGTATGGGGAGAGGCAAAAGGCCTCCCACGGAGCATCAAGGCCGTCAGGTTGGGACAACAAGGATTATGTGGTAGTCTTAGTGTATCAATATCATCATCCACATCTGTGAAAGCCATCTTCACCTTCCTAATTTTACGCTGCGGTATTCTTAGTGTATCAATACCATCATCCACAACTGTGAAAGCCACTTTAACTGTGAAAGCCATCTCCACCTCGCTCCATTTCTATTCCTCCTCAGCTGCTTCTGTTGCCTTATTATGCACTCCAACTTGAACCAACCATTTATTCCTATTTTTACCATAGTCCGTTGCTATCCATAGTGCCATCTCTCGAATGATATCATGCAATTTCACATACTGGACTAAGGATGGCCGTGGGAACAGCTCTTCTTCTTCACCCGCTTGTAATAATAAACCAGCTCGTTCTAGTCTTTTTATTATACTATGCCCCCTGGTAAAGGCTTCATTAATATCATCAAACTCCCGGCCTGCAATGAGATCTAACCCCAACCAACTCCAGATAAGTTCATCTTTTGGAATTCTATAGTCTTCTGGCCACAATGCACAGGTCAAGAAGCATTTTCTCAACCTTTCATCCTCCAACCGGTCGTAGCTAACTTTCAAGAGCCGAAATACACTTTCCTCACCCAGCAGCTTTTGGATGCCAAGCTTATTGATAGAATTGACGGCATCCTCCCATTCGTACAAAGTAGTGTTCGAAGACATAGATTGAGCTATCAGGACGAGGGTGAGTGGCAAGCCACTACACTTTTCTGCGATTTTATTCGCATAATTGTACATCCTGTCGTCAGAGCTCACGATGTTTCTTACAGTCTCACCAATGTTGTTCAGGAACAATTGCCATGCTTCCTCTCCCTTCAAGTACTCCAGTTTAATCTTCCTCTGTCTGACTTGGGCATGGAACTTGTGCATAGCCATCATCCAATCACACACCATCTCAGACCTGGTTGTGAATACCACCTTGCAATTGCAATTAGGTACATTGTCCTTGTTCACGACACGACAAGGAATCCCCAACTTTTCAAGATCGAAGCTCTCCCATAGATCATCTAGTAATAGCAAGATTTTTTTATTTTGTAGAAAATGGGAGAGAGATGTAGCCTGCGACTCGAAGGTTGAGTCACCTTCTTCTTCTTCAAGAGGCAAATTTATCCTCTTGGCTATGTCTCTTTGTAGCTTGTGGAGACTGAGTTCTTGTGAAACAACAACCCATATCGCTAAGAACCCGCCCGCCTTTGCCACATATGGATGGTTGTTGATTTTCGTGAGAAGGGTGGTCTTGCCCACACCTCCCATACCCCATATTCCCACCATGCTCGTCATATCATCTTGGAGATATTTGATAGCATCCATCAAATATACTTGAGTAGTTGGCAACAATTCTGACCTGTCTGTCTTTGGTTGAACATCGCGGACCACTTTCTTGGTCACTACATGCATGTCATCTTTTTCTTTTATTAGCTCTTTCACATCTTCAGCTGTGTTGGTTGCTCGTTTGCTAATTTTGTAGCCCGACCAACAATTTAGTGGAAAGCCTCCAAGGCACATTTTCTGCAGCTTAGTGTGGTCTTGTTCGATTTTGTTCACATCATCCTCCATAGTTTGGACCTGTTAGTAAACAAGTGTTGGATAGAGATCAAAGCAAAGAATTTGGGAATAGAAGGTAACTAGAATAAGTTAATTAATGCGTGTATACACTTTATTTGAAGTCTCAACTACTACTCTCACTCGGTAATTGCAAACTTTCTAAGTTGCTACTTGGTTACAAACATTATATTTTCAGTTGACAAGAAGCAAACAAACAAACGAACAAATAAATAAAATTTTGAAGCAACAACCTTGACGAATACCCACAATCCACTAAGATATATATATTTCAATCTTGGTATAAATCAAGCACTCATAATTGATACCATACACGTTTTGGATTAACTTGTAAGACATGGGAATGACGAGAGTTCATGGGTTCAAGCGGCCACTGAACAAGAGGAAATCAAAAGCTGAGTTCATGGGTTGTTACTCATTTTTCTAATGGCTGATGTTTGCTCATTTTGCAAATAATGTGCCTCAACATATTCTATGCCTTTTTTCTTCTGTTTGTAATTTCATCTTTTTGGGGCATCATATGTTTTCTCATTTTCCTTGTTTGATGCCTTTTCCATATGAAGGATCTTTTGTTCAAGTTCTCTCTCTAAGCATCAGTGATTCTTAGTGAACGAGCTAAGTTCAATTAATTGGTCATTGTTTCTAGTCTAGTTGATTTTCTTCTATATCATATGTTAGGGGGATAGCCGACTTCAAAAATTTTGATGTGAAGGCTTTGTTCTTGTTTAGTGTATCGTATGTTAGGGAATACAATTCGCTTGTTAGTTTTTGTTAGGCCTCTACTAGTAGATCCATATAGTGTTATTCTAAAATGGATAAAGGGATAGTTGTCTAAAATTATAAGTTTTAACACATGCTCTCATTCTTGGGGTTGGAGTTAAGTTTAAGTGCCCATGGTGTTTCATTGAAAAATAAATAATGAGACATATTAGGATTGCAAAAATGATAATAAAAAATTCTGCCAAACAAATATATATTATATAGAAAGCTCAATTATACGATCACATTTTATGAATGATGAGGTAATAAACTTGGTATAAATAGACAAACTATACGTACAAATCACGCACATGCACACCCAATATTATAACAACCCTACATACACCCAATGTCCAGCTTATTTAACTCATGTGAACCTGATTGTTTCTCTTTAATGTAAGTTGGGTGCCTTACATTATTTTACTTATACTCGTCTTATTTTTATTTGTTGGAGATACATCTAGAACTTATGATAAGTCTATTACAGATCACATGTTACACCAACTTTCCTAAATATTTTCATTAATGGTGACAAGATTCTTTCTATCACATGCTTATAGTTCGAGTATTTGTTATTTGGTCAATCCAATGTGCCAATATTAAAGTTGTATTGAATTTTCATTTCTTTTCTTTTGCTTTTCTCTTTTTAAATTTCTGAAGCAGAGCATTTTTTTTCATCAGTCGATTTTGTGCAAGCAAACAGAAATACTTAAAAGTATCTTTTGTCAAAAGAAGGCTATTGACCATAATTCTTCTGATATATATTAAGATATTTTCGCTACCTACATATAAATTTCACTTTTTTTTTCTTTTTGCAAATCTTATTCTCTAGTAGATATATGGCTAAATTTGAAAAGAAAAAAAAAAAACCTTCGACTACTCCCTTTATGCAGAAAACCTCACTGAACTTTTTTTTGCACAGAAAACAAAACTCAAGTATAGTTGCAAAAAACCCACTTCGACGGCCTAAGCTTTCTGCTAAAGTTGAGTGAGGTTTTTGACAATAATGAGAAAGATGCATGATATTTTTTGAACCAACTTGCAAAGATTAATGAGGTTGGCTAATACAAGAAGAAAAGTTAGATGCGGTTTTTTGAAAATATACTTCAGGGGGGTTTTTTGCAACTACTTGAGTGTGGTTTTTTGCACAAAAGAAGTTCAGTGAGTTTTTTTTGCATAAATGAGATAGTTCAAGGTTTTTTTTTTTTTTTTTCAAATTTAGCCTAGATATATTGTGGTTAAGGAAGATATGTTTTTTAATTATTTATTTTTTAGAAAAATGTTTTCCTTACATTCTTTGTCACATTTCTCATTATTCATTTTCTGGCACCTTCGCCTTTTGATTGAGATAACTAAGAATCTCCATGAATGCTCCAAAAAGATTTTTATAGATTTGCATCTAAGCTACAATTTTAAATTTATTATATCATCTCAGACTAATAAAGGAGATATTAGAGTTAAAAGTAGAACTTTAGTTAGCGGCTTAAATATCATGTCTTCTGCTCTATGTATTAGGTTGGTTATTTCTTTCACTTTTGAGAATCGACTTAATGACTTATCTCAACTCGTATAATTTGAATCTTTTGGATATTTGCATTATTCTAATATTTCTCTTGTAAGAATTTTTATACATATGTTGGTGCATGTGGTCAGGGACGGTGTTACCGGTTCTTCCACCCCTCCCTCGAACCATGGCCTAGATCTCGCAATCAAGTTCATGGTGGTTTAATGATACATACCTCTTAAACTAACAATGCACATAAGGTTTTTTAGATTTCATTAAAATGAACACCTTTATTCATTAACTCATCAAACTCTCTTGGAAATCTCGTCCATTCATTTTGGAATTCAATTGGATTAACACATGTAACTAACTGTGTGAAATTAATTAATTTTGTGAAATTATGGTAAGGTTAACTTGGAAACGTTTTACAGTTTCTGTTCTGAATTTGGGACTTACTTCCGAAATCATTTCTCTTTAACTAGATAGAAGCTAAAGCTAAAATTTTTATATGTGTATCATGTATATGTCTATAACTTCTCTTGAGAATTTCATGATTTTTGGATGTCATTTGGTATTTTAAATAAATCCGAACTCAATTCTTGTTAAGAAATGAAACATGACCTATTCTATAATTCTGTCATGAATATCATGCTTACTTCCAAAAATTATTTTCTCCAAATTTATAGAATTTGAACCTGAAGTTTTTATATGTGAATCTAGTATATTTCTATAATATATATATAATAAAACACAAAGAAAGCTATCAAGCGGCTCTCCTTCAATCCCCCCAAAATCAAAGGCCCAGATCTAACCCCACAAAACACATTTCCCCCCAAAAGTTTCTCCCCAAAACTCAAATTCAAATTCTCCCTCCAAAACAACTCATTTATTCATTTAATTATTTCTCTCTCTCTCTCTCTCTCTCTCTCTCTCTCTCTCTCTCTCTCTCTCTCTCTCTATATATATATATATATATATATATATATATATATATATATATATATATATATATTGGAAACATGGAATTATTTTTTTCACCATATACTAATGGAAACATGGACTTTTATTTACAATTAATTATTGTCGAACTATTCAAACTTCAGCTACATAATTATTGATTTACTATTTACAAGACTTTTCATATGCTGTATCGTTCTGAAGATGTGCCGTAGACACGTGGCCACGAGCAAATCTAGTATGTTCACAAAATTTAATGAGGTTTGGATATCATTTGGTATATTATACAAATTCGAACTTAGGACTGGTTGACAGTTTTGCCTTGGTTCTGAAAATTTGGACACCTTCTGGCTTCTGACCATTTTAACCTCTTATATGCAGTATTTTATGGAAATTCAAAACTAATAATTTGAAGTAGATTCGTTAATCTTTCTTTTGAGTTTAAGAAACCAAATTTCCATTAAGTGTGGAATTTTCAGTGATTTTTATACGTAGCAAGTGCAGCTGTTTTCTGAAATCTGAACCTACTGTTTTGCATATGGATTTAGAAAAAACTAAATGCGGTTAAATTTAGGTGTTCTTAACTACAATTTTGTAGTATATTCGTTTATGTTTTATATGAAACTAAGAAATACACTTTCTGATAAGTACTGGAATTAATATGATTTTTGCAAGACTACTATTGTGCTATCCAAAGACATAGTTGAATAATCAAACGGTGGGTTATATATATGGGACTAAGGATATGCCAGTAAATCTACATGTGTGGGCTAGGGGTAGGCCAATAAGGTCCATGAATATGAGAGAATGACTTGGCTAAATCCAAGGGAATGATAGTGATTTAGGCGATGCCCGAGTCCGAAAAGAGTCAGAGAACTCTGAGGGAGGTGTGGAATAGGGTCGGTATAACCAAAATTCTAGTTTGTGTGAAATGTAAGTCCAGAATACGGATCGTTAAGTCTAGATTACATTTTGCATTATGTAAATTAAGATTTGCATTTGAAGAAGATATGACCGAATCAATGGCGGACATGTCCAGTAATGAGCTGAGGTTCCTAGGAATATTCGGGACTAAGGACACGCCCAGTAAATCCATGATGTGTGGCATAGGGGTAGGCTAGTCAGGTCCGTAGTTACGAGATATTGACTTCCTGGGGTTCGTGACTGATGATAAGCCCAGTAAATCTACGATGTGTGGGATAGAAGTAGGCCAGTAAGGTCTAATATCCTAGGAGTGCGACTTACATGTGATTACGCATTGGAGTACAAATCATTGGGTTTATGCATTGCATAGCAAGTGATTGAACCCTATAATGAGAAGAAATGCTAGTAGCTTGCATTTAGAAACTATATTATATGGGCGGTATATCATTCCAAACAAGCATGCATTAGAAGAGTATATTTGAATTGTTCATGTTATCATAGTAAGTATATGTTTGACACTCTAGTAAGTAAATTAGTTTCACAGTCACGCATACGTCATTATATAACAGACTAATTTCTAGTTACATTTAAGGCTAAATTTGAAAAAAAGCCTCTTGAACTACCCCCTTTATGTAGAAAACCTCACTGAACTATTTTTTGCGCAGAAAACCACACTTAAGTATGGTTGCAAAAAACCCACTCAGACGGCGTGAGCTTTCTACTAAAGTTGAGTGAGGTTTTTTTACAACAATGGGAAAGATGCATGATGTTTTATGAACCAACTTGCAAAGATGAATGAGGTTATCTAATACAAGTAGAAAAGTTAGATGTGGTTTTTTGAAAATATACTTCAGTGAGATTTTTTGCAACCATACTTCTGGGAGGTTTTCTGCACAAATAATAGTTCACTGAGGTTTTCTGCATAAAGGAGATAGTTCAAGGGGTATTTTTCAAATTTAGCCTACATTTAACATATACATTGATTCAAGTTTTTCTTCTATTATACTGTGTTTTTGGGAGTTAGTTGAAGTTGTTGTGATTTTTACCGTCGGCTTCACAAGCTGACGATCCCACAGATTATGGTTTTGCAGGTAAGGGTGCCTTAGGTGTTAGCATGTGACATCCTGAGCTCGTCATCTTATCAATCCACGTGGTTTGGACTTGTAATAAGGTTTCCGCATTTTTTTGTATTATGTTATGTTTATGTAATCAACTGAAGTAAAAGATTCTTGGTGTGTCACAAATTTTTAAGTTTATAAAATTTAGGGCGTTACACTTTGGGGCCAGATTTCCTCTTCAAATTAGATCGTATGGCTCCTATCGCGTGTCTCTTTATTCAGGGTATATTAGACAGCTAATGTATCAAGACTACAGCATAGGGTTCTCTAGATCTCTATATATTATTGTATTGGTCTCCTTTGAGAGGCAAGAGAGAGTACTTCATTGTAAATAGCAATTGAGAGAGTTGTCCATCGTAAACAACAAATTATCTTCTAGAGAGGCTTGAGAGATAGACATGTTCTTGATGCGAGTGTAATACTTTGTATCTTCTCAAGTTGAATAATATTTTCCTTATTTCTCCTCCATATTAGGCATAGCCAAACCAGGACAAATCATTGTGTGTTTTGTGTGCTTGGTTTGATCCACTTGTTTGATTGTTCATCATTGAATCTGCTGCCGCTAAACTCAGCAACAATCCTAACATGACTTTTATTAATGATTATAGTCCACAGACATCGAAGTATTTTCTAAAGGAGAAGTCCAAAGCCTTTGGTTTTTTTTTGAATACTTTCAAGTCTCTTGTTAAGAAGCAAACTGGGTTCATGTTGAGGTCGTTGAGGTCTGATCGTATTGGAGAGAACACTCATCATTATTTTCATAATTTTCTTAAGGAGAATGACATTTGGGATCAACTTACTACTCGATACATTCCTCAGCAAAATAGTGTAGTTGAGAAGAATAATAGAAACATCGTGAAGGCTGCTAGATGTATGTTGAAGGCTAAAGGGATGCCCGATATCTTTGGGCTGAAGCAGTTGCATGCACGGTTTATCTCTTGTATCGTGCTTCATCAAAAAGTGTGCATGGTATGATCCCTCAAGAAGCTTGGAGTGGTTACAAACTCTATTTGTTGGTTGTAGTAAGCATTTGAAGGCCTACAAGCTATACAATCTCATCACCAAGATGACCATCATTACCTGAGATATTTTTTTCAATGAAGAAGAGTCTTGGGTGTAACACCTCGTGTTAAGAATAATATATATATAGATAATTAATTGTGGTTGTGACCTATAGAGATTTCTATATGAGGAGTGTATGGGATTTGATAGAAGGGGCCCACGGGAATAGCAGAGCAGCGTGAATGCTGTTGTTGCCTGCTGACGTCATTGATGATGTGGGTGGGGCCCGCCCAGAGAAAGAAGGGGGGCAGGCTGCGGTTTGCAGCTGTGCTGCCACGTGGCGCATGGGCCCCCCTCAGATGCTTCGACTGTTCTTTCGCGAGGAGAGAGAATGGGAGTGGTGTGGAATTTGTCCCACATTGGGAGTTTTCAAAAAATAATTAAATATATATATGATTGCCTAGGATTGAAGGTCACCAACAAGCTATAACACCTTTTATGAGGCAGCCTGCGGTGGGCAGTTGTTTGCTAAAATCACTGATTGGGATCAGGGCGTTACAAATGGTATCGGAGCCGACTTTCGACACCGAGTGTGGGTACAGAGTGGTGGTTATGCTTGAGGATGAGCTAGCAGATGTACTGGTAAGTATGCCTGAGGTGGAGCGGGGTTGGGCCAGGTTGCCCAGTAAATCCACGGAGGTGGGCTAGGGGAGGACAACACGCAGAATCAGGGTACGTCATTCCACATTGACTAGAAGGGGATCCTGGATCAGGTTGTATGCTCTGGCTTCAGTGAGGATGCTGAATTCTTAAGGGGGGGTGTCTGTAACACCCCATGTTAAGAATAATATATATATATATATATATATATATAAATAATTAATTATGGCTGTGACCTATAGAGGTTTCTATAGGAGTGTATGGGATTTGATAGAGGGGGCCCACGGGAATAGCAGAGCAGCGTGAATGCTGCTACTGCCTGCTGACGTCATTGATGATGTGGGTGGGGTCTGCCCAGAGAAAGAAGGGGGGCAGGCTGCGTTTTGCAGTTGTACCGCCACGTGGCACATGGGGCCCCCTGAGATGCTTCGGATGTTCTTTCATAAGGAGAGAGAATGAGAGAGGTGAGGAATTTGTCCCACATCGGGAGTGTGCAAAAATTAATTAAATATATATATGATTGCCTAGGATTGAAGGTCACCAACAAGCTATAGCACCTTTTATGAGGCAGCCTGTGGTGGGCAGTTGTTTGCTAAAATTGCTGATCGGGGCCGGGGCGTTACATTGGGATTGGACTCCAAATGAGAAGAATGATGCTATTATTGTTCACATTGTGTCACAAGCATTTGATGATGTTGTGGTCAATGAGGAGACAAAGAAAACAAGAAACCTCCAAGATGTGCAGGTCAGTTCTGAAAATGTTGATTTTGTAGACTTTGTCTTATTTGCGGATACAGATTTGGTTCACTTAGATGAAGCTTGTCGTGATGAAAAATGGAAAAAAGGCTATGAACCAAGAGATCCATTCTATTGAGAAGAACAAGATTGGGGAGCTTGCAGTGCTTCCAAATTGGCACAAATTAGGTGTGAAATGGGTCTATAAGACAAAGTTGAATGAAAGGGGCGAAGTCGACAAGCATAAAGCTCACATTGTATTGAAAGTCTACATGCAAAAGTATAGGCTCTATTTCAATGAAGTGTTTGCTCCTGTCATTTGCCTTGAGATTATTCGTCTTGTTTTAGCTTTGCTTACTCAAAATGGGTGGTGTGTTCAGGAAATGGATGTTAAATTGGTGTTCTTGAATGACGTCATTGAAGATGTGTATGTTAATCAACCTCCTGAATACATCAAGAAGGGTGAAGAGTATGTCGTTTGAAGAAAACATTATATGGCCTAAAACAAGCACCATGGGATTGGGATAGTAGCATCGATGACTATTTCTTGAAGCACAGATTCAAAAGATGTCCATAGGAAAATATTCTCTTCATCAAAGAAATTGAAGGTGACTTCGTAATTGTTTGTCTTTATGTTGATGATTTGATATTCATGGGAAATTACATAAAGCATGAGTGAAGATTTCAAGAAGTCTATGACGTGTGAATTCGAGATGATCGATATCAGTTTTCTTCATTATTTTCTTGACATTGAAGTGAACAAGGAGAAGATGGAATTTCCATCTCTCAAAAGAAGTATGCTTTGAATATGTTGAAGAAGTTTCGAACGGAAGGTTTTGCACCTATTTCTACTTCCATGGAGTTTAGCTTGAAACTATCGAAAGATGCATTTGATAAGTGCGTCGGTCATACTCTTTATAGTAGTTTGGTTGGAAGCCTTATGTATTTGACTAATACAATGCACTATATCATGTTTGTTGTGAACATGATTAGTGGATTCATGGAGACCCCAAATCAAAGTTATTGGGGAAGCAGACAAAAGAATACTTCGTTATGTGAGTGGAATCATTGATCATGGTATTCACTATGGGAAAGTTGAAGTTCCAAGTTTGATTTTCTTTAGCTACAATGATTGGGGTGGAAGCTTTGATGATAGAAAAATCAGATCGGGACTTATTTTCAGCCTTAGTGAAAGTGCTATGTCTTGGCAATCAAAGAAGCAAGTAGTGGTAGCACTTTCAACAACGGAAGCGGAATATATTTCTCTATCTCTTGTAGTTTTTTAAAGTTATATGGTTACGGGAAATTTTGGAAGAAATCAAGTATCCTCAAGTTGATGGCACCAAGTTATTTTGTGATAATCGTCCACAATTGCTCTCACAAAGAATCCAGTGTTTCATGGCAAAAGCAAGCACAATTAGATCAAGTTCCATTTTATTCGAGAGCTTGCCAGATGTGATGAAGTTAAAGTTCAATTTTGCAAAAAAGTGATCAAGTTATGAATACGTTTACTAAGGCCCTCAAGGTTGGGGATTCCAACAAAATGAAAAAGAAGCTTGGTGTCATGCAAGTCTAGCCCAAGGGGGGCTATTTGAACTTTAATCTATCATTACATGAAGAGATGTTCAACACTATTCATGCATGGACTTTTAGTTTTCTCAGGTGGGTGCATGAAGCATTAATGTGTCTTCTAGTCTTTCTATATTGCATGTTCATTTAGTGAGTTTTTTCATCTTATTTTCAGTTTTGAATAAAGGCTATGTATAGCCATATAGTTTCATGTTATGTAAGCACGATCGTAAGCAAGTGAGTCTAATATCAACGAATTGTCTTTCAATTATATATCGAGTTAATATTATTTGGGTGCATCTACAAGAGAACAGTCTTCTTCTCTTGTAACTTTATGCCAACATTAAATGGGTTTTGGTCTTTATGTTAGCATGTTTCTTATTTTCGCTATTAATAAATGAATAAATTCATATTTGAATAGGATTTTTCTATGGTGCAAACCCCAACTACAATAAATTCTCAACTTTTTTCTCAACTACGCTACATCCACTCTTGGCCGTTTGGATTTAATAATATCTATTTCCAAAAATATTAAAATTTATTAAATCTGAAAAAATGGCATTTTGGTCATTTGAAATATCCCCTCCCTAATTTCTCTTTATGTTTCATTTCCATCAATCACTCTAAATCATTGAAAATCGTATTTTTAATTTATCTAAATAAACTCAAAATCTTAGATTTTTATAAAATAATATCAAAGATGCATATCATAGGGTTAGCCACCCACAAGGGTTCGGCTATTTTCTTATATTTGCAGGGGTTTTCGCAAGTTTGTTCCTTCTTTTTTTTTTTAAACAAAAATATTTATTTATTATTATTATTTTATTTTCAAAAATTGGTCACAAGTTTGTTTCTTTTTTTGTTTTATTTTGAGAAGACTTGTGGCGAGTTGAGAAAGGAATTGAAGTTGTCATGGGTAAGGATGAAAGGATAAGATAAGATTAGAATCTAGAGAGATGATTTTATAAATTTAAAACTATTGATCATAAGATATTTCAAATTTCTACACATTATTTGTGATGATCCGTTGGTTAATTTTACTCCCTATATTAAATCATATATGGTTTTGATCATAAGAATGTTTTACCAACAAAGAGAAAACATATAAAGTAGTGGGTGCGTATTTATTGGTCTGTTTAAAATGTAAATACCAAAGATAACACTCATTTGAAGAAATTGGAAATTAACTCCACTTTTATAGGGTTGTCTAAAAATGAATAAGATAGTTAAGAGTTTTCACCATAGAAGAACTCATTTAAACTAGTAATCCGCACGTGCAATGCACGTTTTATGGGTTAGCACGTGCAATTTGCACTGGGGATATGCACGTGCAATGCACGGATTCGATGGAGGGAGAGGAAGAGACGGTTTCGATTTTTGAGGGAACAGAATTTTATGGAGGCTTTAAATGTGAAGTTAAAATTACAAAATTAACCTTGTATATTTTTCAAAGCTTTTTATGTATATGGGGGCATGATAGTAAAAAACCGCCAAAATGGAGCTTTGCTTAATAATAGTATAGAAGTTAAAATTACAAAATTAACCTTGTATATTTTTTAAAGCTTTTTTATGTATATGGGGGCATGATAGTAAAAAACCGCCAAAATGGAGGTTTGCTTAATAATAATATAGATATGTGTTAAGTAAGAGTTAATTGTTGGCCTGAAGTTGAAACGGATGGTTATATTTTGCAGTTATTATTACTAATTAGTACTAGTGCATTTTGAGATATAAAGTCTCGAAATTTCCATATTATTAACAAATTTGTTACTTGCTTGATTTCTAGGTAGATCACATCTCTCCATGAGAAAAAGGTGGGAAATCCCACCATCTTTCCTCATATTCTGAAACTCTGAACATACGACCTACTTATATCTCCTTAATAAGAACTTCACTAAATGTAAGTAACAGATAAGGTGTTAAATCTAGATTTTCTGAACTTTGCAAGGCTTTAGTTTCATTGGGGATGGCAACCGGGTCGGGTTGACCCGCGACACGCTCGTGACCCGCGCACACGAACCTGGCCAGCTATAACGCGGTTCGGGTCCGGGTCGAACCCTCGGGTTTACCCGGGTCGTAAAATTTGCAAACCCAACCCGCTGGACCCGACCCACTCAACCCATTGACCAAGTCACCTGCCAACCCGCGGGTTTGGATCCGTTCGACCCAAATGGGTCAAATGTTCGACCCGCGCGGGTCAAACGTTCGACCCGCGGGTTGAACAGTCCAGAGCCGTTGGCTGCTGTTCTTTTTTTTTCGTTTTTTTTTATTTATTTCCCCCTATAAATACCCCCTTAATTGAATCTAAAACCTACCACGATCCGTACCAGAACCAGACCAATCAACACAACTAACTGATTAAGCACCGATTCTACATCGAGGTCCAAAAACTCGCCTTGTAGCAATTTTGACACCTTACTCTCTGACTCTCTCAACTACTACTACTCAATTCAATCTCAATTCAATCAAGTTTTTTCGACAAATTAGCAAGCAACAAAGAAGTAAAAATTTTCGATCGTATCAAATTGTGTTGATTCAACTCTCAACTACGTCTACTTCAACTCCTCCAACAAAGAGGCTCTCTCTCTTTCAAATTTCAACGACTATCGGATTACCGACTACTCTCCACTTTTATTTTTTCTCTCATTTGTATATTCGATTATCCGCGAAGTGCGGTATCAAAATTTCACAACCCTCCTATTGTCTTGAATTTTGCCGTAGTTTAAATTTTTTGTATCATATTTGTTTGTTGGTTTTTTATTTTTCTCTCTCTCAACCCTCCTATTGTTTTTAGATTTTATTTTTTTAACATATACCTCATAGATTGTTTTCTATTATTTCACTTACACTAGTAAAATACTAGAAATCTTTTTTTTCCACATACACTATTACCATGTCTAGATCACGAGGTAGCGGCCGTAGCCAAAGTGGAAATGATTCCACTGGTACTTCACGTCGGCCTCCAATAGTCCCATAAATTGAACCCGAATTTACACATATTTTATGGTAGGAACTCACGATATGCCTACACACGAAATAGAAGAAGAAATGCATGATGTTGACACAAACACAACAAACCGAACCCACTAGTAGTAGAAAAACTAGGGAAGAAACAAGTGATTGACATAGATTTTATGACTATATCCCCGATGAGAATAATCCGGGCGAAGGACATAAGATTTGTAAACATTGTGAAAAGAGTTACAAATAGAAGAAGGGTGAGGAAATGGGTACAATTAAATGACACATTTTAAATGTACACAAAGATTTAGTACAAGACCAACAAGGACAACAAAAAATCAACCTTAGGACCGGACAAATAGATAGCCAACCCTATGATCCCAAACTTGTTCGTCGGGAAATGACCGTATTAGTTATTAAAGATGAGCTACCTTTTTCCTGTTCTAGAGTAGGAATGTTGAGTCTTTCAACCAAAATGCACTAAATCCACATTTTAGAAGAATCCCTAGAAACACACTAAAGTCCGATTGTTTTAAACTTTACAACGAAGTGAAAGATACTTTAATTGCAGTCTTGTATTCTTTAACTTGTAGAGTATCGTTAACTTCCGATTGTTGGAAAGGTTGTAGCGATATTCCGATGACGGACTTAAATTGTCATTGGATAGATAGTGATTGGATGATTCAAAAGAGAATCATCTCACTACGGCTTTGCCATATCCCCATAGTGGACTAGTTATTGCAACACGTATTTTAGAAGTTTGTGATTTATATTATATTCGTGATAAAAAATTTACTATTAGTTTTGATAATGCATCTAACAACAATTCTTCGATTAGTACACTAGAAGCACAATTAGCTCCTCCATATAAAGAAATTTTTCATGTTTGATGTGCGTGTCATATTTTAAATTTATGTGTACAAGATGCATTGAAAGTAGCTGATCCATATATAATTGCAATTAGAAATAGTGTACATTTTATTGCTTTGAGTGGTCCTATGCTTCAAGAATTTAAAGTATGGTATAAAGCTAGGGGAATACAATTTACAAAATTTTCTAAAGATGTTAAACACAGATGGAACTCTACTTTCGATTTACTAAATTTTGTTACTCAATACAAAGATATTATAAACGATTTTTGTCTTGCAAAAAACATGAAAAATTTTCAAATGACTCCCGAATCATGGTATTTTGTCGAATCTTTATTACGATATTGGAACCTTTTAAAACCACAACTTTGAAGTTTTCTACATCTTATGATTCTACTTCTAGTAGTATTTTTATTTCAATCATTACTATGATGCAAACTTTTCAAGAAATGATTTCGGGCGAATACATTGGCCATAATGTTCTTCCCGCTTATAATTTTTTTTGGAAGTATTTTAATCCACCTCCTATGCTGTATATTGTATTACTACTGTTATGGATCCCCGTATCAAATTAGCGGGTGCGAGGAGTTTGATTGAAATGTATTTTACTTGGAGATGAATCTGAAATTGATTGCGACACATTTTTAGCTAGCTCTGAATCGACATTGAATAACTTGTATGATTATTATGATAGAACTTTGGCATATAGTAGTACAACTAGTATAGTTACTTCTTCTTCTTCTTCTACTTCTAGAGGTAATGATAATAGTACATTAGAAATTGCCACTTTTAATTTACTTGCTCGTCTTCAATCAAAAGATTCTAGGACTAATGCACCTAATGAATTAAATTGGTATAATCAACAAGATAGTGAGACTTCTAGTACTAAGATTGAAGTGCTACAATGGTGGAAAGAACATGAAAATCTTTTTCCTATTCTTTCATATATGGCTAGAGATCTACAATTCCTCTTGTCTCCACAGTTGCTTCCGAAAGTGACTTTTCTTCAAGTGGCAGAGTTCTAACAGATTACAGGAATTGCTTGAAGCCGAATTCGTTGGAGATGCTCGTATGCACTGAAGATTGGATGAAGGCTGAAGACAGGACTCAAGGAAAACCGACATCTACATCAACAAGTGGAAGCAACTCCCCTGAAGTCCAACAACGAGATTAGGGAATTTAGGGTGATGAGATCCTAGGTTTAGGTTAAGTAGAACTGCACGACAGTAGTCCAATGCTCTCTCTTCAATCTAACTGTAGGCTATCTCGAACTCTAGATTGTCATCTCAAACATATAATTAAAGAGATTTGTATATTTATTTCACAGTATTTATATGTAAAAAATTGTAAAATGTTCATAGAAGTTGAAATAAATAAATATATACAATTTTGTTTAATTCTTAGTCTCTTATCTTTGTTGTACACTTTTTATTCATTTATTTATTTAGGTTAAAAGAGAAGAAGGGGGGGGGGGGACTTATTTTTGTAAATTGATGTAAAAAACTTGCAAAAAAAATTCATAGTAGTTGAAATGAATAATCAATAATATATGGATTTTTTTTCACTTTTATACAGCTATACTATTTTACTTGTTTTAAAAAAAAAATTAAAGTGAAGTTGTTAAAAAAAAAATTTATAAACAGGCCAACCCGCGACTTGGCCCGACCCGAAACGGGTTCAACCCTAACGGGTTCACGGGTCGACCGAGTCGACATTTCCAAAATCTAACCCGGCCCGGCCCGGCCCAGTTGACAGCCCGACCTGCACCCGCCCAAGTTAGGCTTCAACCCGGGCGGGTCTGACCCGACCCGCCCGGTCGCTCCGAATGCCAACCCTAGTTTCATATCATCATACATACAACAAAACAGAGAATGAATACATGTCTACCAATTGGAAATGTAGTTTTCGTAATGGAAGAATGAAGTACACATAGTAACAAAATTTTAGTAAATTATCTAAATCAAAATTGTGATCATATATATGTTTTCAGACTACTGATGAGAATACCTTGTCCAGCCATTTCAGTACTCGTTCAGTTGGCACCTCATTGTCAGCTGTTTCAGTAGCTGTCTTGATCTTCTCTTGTACTTCATCTCTGATGAGCTGCAAGTCATCAGAAACCTTCTTCAGCTTTCTCATGTTTTCACCAATTTTCAGTAAATATTTCATCTGATCCACCATTGGAGTCCATAGAGTGGTGACAATGGAGCTGATAACGGAATCCATTATGGTTGAATTACGAAGAGTTACCGACAGAAAGAGTAGGTTTTAGGGAATAGAAATTCAATATGCATTTTAACCCAGACTGCTTAATGCTCCTTTTATACTTCACCAAAAATGGAATCAAGAATCTTTTCTTTGCGTAACGTTTGAATTATTTCTTGGCTTATAAGTAGGGAACAAACTTTTAATTGGAATGACTTGATCAGGTAGTATTCCTTGTGCACATCCTTCACCTTCTCAAAGAATGGACCTTTTCCTTTTTGTTAGTAATTTCAATTTTTAGTTGTATGATGTGCTCCAAAAGAGAAAAAGTTATATAATGTGGTTGCATTTATGATCATATACATATAGTATGCAGTTCGTAAATTGCCTCTGTGTTACAAGTTCAATAGTTAAATCCAAACCATACTTCTAAAGCCTTCATTTGCTTGTTTCTCCTCATGCAGTCACTACTGTCAGGTATATCCTTTTGATCACATGGATATAACAATCATACTGTTCGGAGCCTCCAATTGGGCCATGCATCACTCCATTCTTTGCTTTCATGATACTTATTCTATGACCAATCCTTCTCTTTGTCACAAATTTGTATTCTTACCTTATTCTTAACACAAAAGAATTGATCTTTGTTATTCAACTTAGTGGATCAACTCTTCTACGATGAGCTTGTTTCCTGTGTGTTTAAATGTCACAACTTAGGATAAAGACACCAGACAATGTTTTTTTGAGAATCTTCTGATGTTAAGTAGAGTCGGAATAATCCAGCCGCGGTATATATTGATTGAGAAACAAGCAAAGATGATTCACCTTGAGGAACTACTTCTCCACCTCCTTGTTTCACAGGGACAGAAGTATCCATCAATGTAGCTTTCCCTTTTCTTTCTTCTTTCAATCATTGAAAAGATTATCGATAAGAAGCCCTTAATAAAGCACAAGCACACTAGCAACCCATCATCTGATCATTAATGGAACAAGTTGGCATGTAGCCATCTATTACTCGTTCTCAGAGTTTTCTTATTCTACTTCTTCTTTTTCTCAAAAGGGTTTATATAGAAAATTCCGAGTATACAGATTCAATTCACAAGTATATTAATTATTGTGATTTCTTGTGCTGTTGTGCATGCTTAAAACTACTGCATAAGAAACCTCAAGTAGCTCGCATCTGCGAGACTCATTTTATTGTTGTTGTCTTTTCACTGCCTCAATCCAACAATATTTTGCCCGTGAAATCTGGTCTGATTACCAGTACAACAAAATGCTCGCTGCTGAATTGCCAGATTGATGGTGCAGATTTTGTGACCCAATGGGGAAAAATAAATAGAGTTGAGAAATTCCCAAGGTTACAGTATGCTATTGTGATTTTTCCAGAGCATGCTTAAACTACTGCATAAGAAACCCGTGATGGCTTGCATCTGTGAGACTCATTCCATTTTGTTCGTCTTTTCACAGCTCCAATTAATGCAACAAATTTTGGCCGTGAAAGTCTGCTCTTGCTCACCAGTTTGACATCAATTCGCTATAGAATTTCCTAATTGATGTTGCAGTATTTTTGTGAGCCGGAGACGAGGAATGAATTTGGTTACTAATGTACAGTAGGATATCTATGTGCAATTGTTCTTGTAAGAGGTATTGTAGCAAATTTTTTCAGACCTTCGAGTAGGTTTAAAACATGAAACCTGCACTAACATGATAGTCCTGATTGATACATAGAGACATACAGTCTTTCTGCTCAAAATAAGTAAAAATGTATGGAATGTGAAATAAGTAGTCCTGAGAATGACGAGACAGATGAGGCAAAATCAATCAATTGAACCAATCAAGTAGATCCACAAATCTAATACAAAACACACCAAGAATTTTATCCCGGTTAGCTTTTACTTAATCCGAAGGAAAACATATGGAGATAAAATATTCAACTATATAAGATTATAAGAAGTTGCAAATTCACTTAATACAAGGAATTAAACTCACTTACCAATAATTATCTTCTCAAGCCTAATTATACTACAAACCGTATTGGCTATAGCGGCGCTTTTCTAAGGCTATAGCGGCGTTTTTTAGCGCCGTTATAGCTCGTAACGGCGCTTCTGAAATCGCCGCTAAAAGCGCCGTTAGAAAGTGCGTCGTTACAGCTATATAGGCTACTGCGGCGTGTTTGGTCGCAGCCGCTATAGGGTGTCCACCTATAACGGCGGTTTGTTAGCGCCGTTATAGACGCGTTTCGTTTTGGGGGAAAATGGATATAGAGGCACTTATGTGAAACACCGGTATTGGACCGCAATCAGAAAACTGGCCTGGGTACCTTGATGCGGCGCTGGCCCAGCACCGCGATAGAGGATCGGAAACTACGATACCTATGGCGGCGTTTCATGGTAAACGCCGCCATAGGTGGGTTTTTTTTTATAAAATTTTCAATTAGAAAAATCAGTAATTAATCGCATATTACAAATACATGTAATCATATTAAATTTAAATGCAAATCAAGTAAATCAATAATATCATAATCAAGAACTAAAAGTCACAAATCACAAAAACAACTCAATTGTAACACATAAACTGTCATACAACGAGTATCAAATGTATATGTTGTACAACACTTAGTTATTACAAAACATAGATATAATTCCTACAAAATATTTTTTTAAAAAGTCCAAATTCGACAAACTACGGCGGGGGAGTCTCTTCGTGTGGCCCGCTGTTGCTTCCAATTCCATCGTTATTTTGCCCAGGTGTATGTGCGTGACTGGAAACCGATGGAATACGCTGATCCTGTAGAAAAAACATAAATAATTCATCATCAATTATGATATTTTCTAAAAAAAAATGACACTCATTTCTAGGAATAAGTATCTATTGATGCAAGCTAAAGTCCCCAAAGTAAGATACTTTGTCTGACTCTTTAGAGTTTCAATTATGTTTCACCCAAGTCCCCAAAGTAAGATACTTTGTCCGATGTAAGTTCAAGAACAATGATTAATGCCAAAAATATCCGACTTCACTAAGCTCAAATATCTGATAATTAGCAAACATGAAAATCCAATCTAAATGATAAATGTATTGTGAATAGATAAAACTATCTAAAACTTTCAACAAAATGCATGATAGCAGCACCAAATAGCTTACACTCTGAAATACATTCAGCTATTTTTGTGAGTAACCAAGTCTGGACAAATTGACCTGTCATTTGTCATAAACATCAAATATTGTAAATATCTGTGGGCCAAATTACTGTCTGATTGGGCTGATGCATCATATTTGAAACCGGGTTTTAATTAGCTACTACCTATACAATCATCCATTCTGTGTTTAAATGTATCCCATAATTTTGCAGGTCGATTACATGTTCCTCAACTAGCTAAAGGTCATCAACAGATCATCTATGATAATGTATGTGAAAGTTCTGGTTTTGTTTATATAATTTCATTTTGAAATATCCATACATTTGGCGGATGAGAGGCTTTATTTTGTGTCCTGTTGCTTATTTTTCTGGGTATACTTAGCTATTGAGGTTGACTCTCGCTCTCTTTAAGTACAAACTTAGATAATTGTCCTTTAGAACTGAGGCTGACTGAGATCTAATCTCATACTTTTTTCTGTCCTTAACTTCACTAGACCAGAAAACAAAGCATCAACCATTTTAGCATTATCTATGTAATTTAAGTTTATGTCAAAAAGAGTAATATTGCGACTTCTTACTGTCAATAAGTTCATCTTGTCTAATCTGTGACAAAGAATTTTTACAAAAATTGTTAAAAGAGCTTTGGATGGTAGCTAATATCATCTATTAGACCAGTTAATGAAAAGCTATAATTATTAAGTAATTTTCTCCTTTCCTCCATTAATTTTCTCCTTTCCTCCAGTTAATGATCCGCTTATTATGAATATATTCATGAAGAACTGTAACTATCATGATCACTGCACATAACTTTTGTCTTTATTTGGTACAATAAAATGATTTTGGCTCGAGTAGACCCATCCCTCAAAACTCTCTCGTTGGTCTAGTTTGGACTTTGGAGGGAGCCCCACTTTCAGAGACTACTGGTCATTAATACATTACTTTTTATGTGTATACTTCATATTCAGTTTATTTATACATGGAATAATTGTGTTATTTTTTCCCTAAATTTTTACTGGGAACTATTTGTATAATGCTTGTAGGATGGAACAATTTGTGGAATTACAGGAATGGAACCAAATCAGAAAATAACAGTTTGTGCATTAAAAATAATACACTCAATTCTTTTTCAGTCTTAAAAATGTTTGATATGATTTATTACATTTTTGTCACATGCAACCTTTTAAAGACTGGTTCCAGTTGGGGGTTTAGCAAAAAAAAATCTGTATCAGACTGTATACTTCTGTAGTTGATCAGAGAAGGTGTTGGTTTAAAATTCTGGCTAGCAATTTGCAGCTCCAAATTTGTGATTCTGAATGTGGCCAAATTCTCTCCAAATTAACCATCAATCTTTTCTTAAAAGATTCAGAAATTTTCTTTGCCTACCAACTAGGAGCCAAATGTTCGAAAATTTACAATCCGAATCTAATTATTGCAAAATAAAAATTAAATAGAAAGCAATATATCATTCAATGTGACTTGCATGATCTACTGAGGATAAGCATAATTAACAATCCCCACTATCGATCTAAAGATATCATCTGTGAACCCTTCACTTTTCAGAAATAGAACTCAAACTTACAAAGATTCTACTAACTGTACAGAGTTTTGAAGCATTTGAGTTACAACAATGGTACACTAAAAACAGGACGGAGAAAAATAAAATGAAAATTTAAAATAGAGTGATTCTCCTAGTGGACTAATGGATTTCCAAAATTTGTGCTTTCACCACTAGTCTCCAGTATGGCTATATCAGCAGTTGTGACAAAAGCAGCAGACCAAGTAGGAAAGATGAATGTCAGCAGATGATACTCTAATGATGTACTTCTACTTTATACATGGAATAGTTGTGTTATTTTTTCCCTAAATTTTTACTGGGAACTATTTGTATAATGCTTGTAGGATGGAACAATTTGTGGAATTACAGGAATGGACAATCTGTTCAACTCTCCTCGCATAGGTTTGTGCATTATTTCTGTGTGGCATACCAGATAACTGACTCTATACAATTCATATAACATTTTTGTTTAATTCCTTCCACATATTTCGTTGTACCAAAATCGTAAGCCTTATAAGATTGACTCTTAGTGTACCAGCTATGTGCTTTAGTTGTACAATACTAAGATTGACTCTTATTTAATTTAAATTAGTTAAAAGTGGGTATTTAGTTGTAGAATACTAACCGGTACTTGAGTTGGAATTCCTTGTGACTGTTGCCGGACTAACATCGCCATTTCAACCATTGCTGCCTCCAAACGTGCCACTGTTGCCTTCAGCTGATCAACATCTTCCTGTGTGGGCCCGGCCCAGTGTAAGAACATGTACGAGAACCGAAGACGCTGGTGGGTAGTTTCAAAAAAATCTACATCGCCGATCTTCTCTCCCTCATTTGATGCTTCCTATATACAAGTTCGGCATTCAGAACTATAATAAAATACTTCAAATAAATCCTTATGGTTGAGGTTAAAAAAAGTTGCATGCATGTATCTCCATTTTTTTTGCTTAAAATATAAATTTGATTAAATTAGAGAATGGATACCCTACACCTTGAAATATAATTTTTTTTACTTTGTTAAAAAGTAAAAAAATTATAAGCAACTTAGCCAATTTTTATCCGCCCCGTATCTGCTAAAGAACAAAGCACCCCAAGATATATGATTTCCCCACCAATCTGATAATAACACAGGAACTAGTTTCTATTAAAAGTACTGGCATCAAAATTACACTAGTCCTTCTTTGTCTTGCAACAAAAACAGCAAATAGAACTTCTGTACCTTAAAATAAGGGGAGAGAAAACAAAAAGTTCGCCCAATGACCTGTGAACCATTTTTTAGATCAATCAGCTACAGTACCAACACTTGAGATTTCTGATCGATCGCATTGAACACAAAAGTCCCGGTTAATTGCATAATCTGTTTTGTGATGAGCTGAAACAAGTAGTAAAATAACTCTGGATTAGAAAATAGTTTAAAATAACGGAAACATATATATCAAGGGAAACTAAGGTACCCTGTACCTTAATCACTTCCTGGGAAGCAACCCCACCAATGAAGGCAGCAACTGCATGAAGCTCTGCACTTCCAAATCGGCACATCTCATTGATTAAATCCTCTGACAGAGTGAGTCCATGAAATTTAGAATACTGACTGTAATCGAGATATATCTCATCCAATTTCTCTGTTTTGTACAAACAGTTATATAAGTGCATGAAGTTTGAGGCATGATAAGAGAAAATGATGAAGGGCAGTTTGCAATCCTTCCTTCCTTACCCATCAAACAGTCCGGGAAATCTGTTAGCAGCAAACCGATCGTACTGCTGTAAGCAGTATGTAGAAGCCAACAGCAATACTGCAAAAATCAAACAAAAAACTTTCAAGTTCGTTGATGCCCAGGAAGCACGGGTACTTCCGAATGGCCGACATACCCGTGTCAGGTGCGTATCGGGTGCCGATACTCCTTGGGTACTCCCAAATGCGTAAACAAGGAGTACCCAATTTTCTAATATATATTTTCGCAACTTTTTGACACCATTATGTTTTGATAAATGTTTAGGGTCATTGTGCAATTTCAAAAAATTGTTGTTTCAAGCTATGCTCAAACACAAAACAAATATGTCCAAGTTTTGATAGTTAGATTATCGGTTTTTTCTTCCAAAATATGCTTATAATTATAATATATTCTTATAGTTCTAAGAAATTGTTAATTTTTTTGCTTAAAATATAATTTTTTTTACTTTTTAACAAGGACGATTCGGACATTAGCAATGAGTGTAGGGTTACGTCCTTTGGGCGTGTGGAATAGCAAGTGATGGCACGTGGTTGATTCTTGCTATTGTGACATGAGTTGGTGAATGTCGGTTAGTTTTAATATTTTAGACTTTTCCATAAAACACATAGGGATCGAGCGTCCTTAATTTGGAAGTTGTACAAAAGTGAAGCGATCATCTTTGGTAGTATATCGTCCCTCCGAGATAGAAAAAGGCATTACTACTATACTTACTAAAGTACTGTAGAAAAGAACAAGCTCTAGGTAGTCTCTCCTTAAACACAAATAAATCAAAAGAAACAATGCCATTATTACTTACCATACTAAAGATATAACAACAACAAATAATTAAGCTTAGTTCATACAATTTCTATGAACAATTAATCTTTCGACTACCCATAAATCAAAATTTCAAGACTATTACTCTGTAGTGTGTGGTTCTGGAATTTTAAAGACCAGGATATTATCAGCCTAACTAAATAAATTTGTAAAGAAACCGTCAAAGAAATTATTTATTTGGCAAACACTCTTCACATTATGTAAATAATACATGAATGAATCAAAATAAAATAAAAACAGATAAAGCTCATTTTCCCTCAATTTTGTGCTGTCCATTTTCTATATTATATGTAAGGAAAACATTGACAAAGAATAAACACATAATAATTTTAGTATAATAGTTTATAGGGGGGAAAGAGAAAAAAGGATGTATTAATGGTTGAACTTTTAGATTAATTCCTGTACACACACGCACATCATCTTATCGAGGATTTAGCATTTTAACAATAACCCCTATGACATTAGGTTAAGTAGATGATAGTCGTAATCTGCTTCAAGAATCAACTTATTGTTCAATCTCAAAATGATAAGTAAATTTTTAAAATTAGAATTTAATTTTTCTAACTTTTAGATTAATTCATGTACACACGCACATCATCTTATCGAGGATTTAGCGTTTTAACAATAACCCCTATGACATTAGGTTATGTATATGATAGTCGTAATCTGCTTCAAGCTTCAACTTATTGTTCAATCTCAAAATGATAAGTAAAAATTTAAAATTAGAATTTAATTTTTCTACTTTAAGTTGGGTTATTAAAGTTTGTTCAAATTTTAATCATTAAATCAGGATCAAAGCAATAGGGTTTGAATGAAATTGAAGCAAGAATTAAATGGAACAGCTAATAAATTGAAAACCCATGTTGAAATTATTAGGGGATTAAAAAATCTCACATAATGCAACGGCAAGGGCAGCGGCGATGGATTAGGGCAGTAGAAGGGGGTCCAGCGAGGGGTACGCAAGGAGGAGCGGCACGAGGGAGGTGCGGCCCGAAGAGTGGTGCGGCGCGAAGAGTGGTGCGGCACGAGGGAGGTGCGGCGCGAAGGAGGGGCGGGGACGAGGGAGGTGCGGCTGTGAGTGGTGAGGGGAGAGAGAAACGTGAATTGGTTTAGATCTATAGCGGGATTAGGAGAGGAGAGAGCGGGAGGGTTTAAGGAACAGCGGGATTAGGTTGAAAAAATTGAGAAAATAAAATTGGGAGCGGGTTTAGAGCGTGTGGAATGAAACACAATAATTTACCATACCTTATCACGGTGCTCATTCATACCCGCCGCGATAGGGCAGGGTAGGGTAAATTTCAGAACGCAACTTACCCTACTCTATAACGGCGCATATTCACACCCGCCGTGATAGGTGCTATATATATAACGGCGTTTCAGCCAAACGCAGGGATAGAGAGAGAGTTTTTAATAAAATAAAATTCTTCTATATCTGTAGCGGCATGTTGGTGAAATGCCGGGATAGGTATGCCGCTAAAGGCCTAGCGGTTTGTAGTATTGGAGGCCATTATTATAAATGTCAAAGAATATAGAGAAACATTGTAATAAACCATACAATGTAATAATAATAATAATAATAGAATATATAATACAATATAATAAAATACAAATATGGATCGTCGGAGGGTCCGCCACCGGGATAAACCCCGGTGTTTCAGGACCGTCTGCAGGTACACAAGACCTCGGATCCGAACCCTCTGATCCGAGCCGAAGCATACACCACACTCCGAGCCAGTCGCAGGAGCCGCCATGTCACTCCGAGGGTCGTCTGACAAGCAGCTTTCTCCTTCAAATACAAATCGAGTCCGAACTCACACCTGGTGCATCCACACGTCTCCCAGAAATAAACCGCATCAATTATATATATATATATATATATATATATATTATAATAAATAAAGAAAGAATGGATGGAAGTGAGTGACGTGGCATAGAAGAAGGAAAAGAATAGAAAGTGTGTGGTGTGGTGTGGTGCTTTGACTAAGTTGACCATATGGAATGGAATAAATAAAGGAATGAATGTGTGAATGGGTGTGTGGTTTGACCGGTTGACTTGGGAAAAACATTGTCCCATACCGGCCATAAAAGAAGGAAATAAGAAGTATATATAGGAAAAGCCCATGATAAAGGGTTACCAAATGGTTAACCACCCTTTTGAGGCAGCCTGTGGTGGGCGTAGTTAGAGTTTTGTGTCCGTTCTTTCGCGTGTGCGCACGTGTAGCCGCGTGCGCAGCTGAGCCGGGCTCGGGGCGTTACAATATACATGTTGCTTTTATGATGGGAGTTTTAAGTAATGAAATAAATCTAGTAAACCTACAATATGTTGGATATATAGGTATATTCTCACTATATAAACAATAATGTGTAATATTGTTCTATGGATAACACGTGTTACACGTACTAATTGTATGAATATAGGAACGTGGGTTAAGTGGGTTGAGAACCCAGTACCCAAACAAGTATTTAGAAATAAATACTTGTGATAGCAGTCTAGGTATTCCAATTTTCATACCTAAGTGAATATCTCAAGCAACTTAGATATAGATATTAACCCTAATTCCCAATTTTAATTTATCACAAAACCTAACAATCTTGAGATAGTCTATTAATCAATTTGTGAGATTAATTAAGAGGGGAAAGGAGCTCCGTCGGATCTCGTTGAAGCCCTCGAAGCCGTCGTTGCTGCCGTCCCCGACCATCGCTATCGTGGTCGGAGTCGCTCGCTGCCAGTCATCGATCCCACAGCCGTTCGCCGTGAATCGTCGTCTTCTTCGTTCGAAGCCGATCCCGATCTGGTCCGCTCTCATCGTCTTAACTTGTGGCTGATCGACGGCACCGAAGAAGATCTGATCTCGATCTGGTGTGACGTCGACTGCGCCGCTCTCGTCGTCTTGACTGGTCGCCGATCGATGGTGCCGCAACTCCATCAGCCGCCGTGGCCAATAATCTTCCTCCAAGGTTGAACCCGAGTCCGTTTTAGGTGTAGATCCTAACTCCCGATCTCGCTTGCTGTGTATTGGGTGTAGATCCGAACCCAAAGATTGAACCAAAATTTGTTTTGGACTTTTGATCTTCACTTGTCACTTGCAATATCTGTTCTTGTGTTATCGGATCCGAACCTAATCTATTAAGAATTCTGGTGAAGGAGATGGGAGAGGAGTACTCTTGTGTGGTCCCCAACTTCGAGCTTCATCCATGGTTTGTTATGGAGAGGTCGCCGAATTGGTTGAATTTGTTGTGGGATTTGTTTGCGACTACGCCTTCCAAAACAAATTTTGGTAGCCTCAGAGGAGCTTGCAGTTTAGACGCACACAAGCTGTTCGATGCTGGGTCACTTTGGCGCAAAATGGTTTGTTGTTTGGATTTGTTCCTAACCAAACATGAGTTTAATCAATTGAAGGGGAAGAGATGGTGAAAGATAAGTTCTTTACTTTCCTCGTATTAAATTTCTGTTAAATATTTTGCTATGTGCTGGAAGTTCAAAACATTCGTTTTAAGTTTATGTTCTAAATTATAGTATTACTATGATGCTAAGTGGTTAAGTTCAAGACTGTATTAATCATTTGTTTAATTAAATACAAGTTGAACAGTTGTTTGGGCTATGTGCTAAAACGAAATATCTATTTTTGATAAGTTAAACTATATGTTTTGACTATAAAGTTTGGATCTCCAAATTAAATTGTTGCTAGAATTAAATAGCGTCAATAATTCGTTTAATTGGCTAATTTTTAACAAATTGATGATTGTATGAACTTCAAAGTTACTTACAAATTGTGTGTTGGAGACGATGAATATGCATCACGGATGAATAAGTCTGCACTACGCAGGCTTCTCCATCAAATTTGGAAAACACTTCTAACTTGAAGCGTCGGTATGATCTACTCTAATATTTCTTAGTATTTTTCATGTGATGAATATGTTAACGTTTTGTGCGTTTGATCATATGATTGAGAGTTTTAAACCATAGTTATTCTCGCTTTGAAAACTAGCATGTTTAGGGTTGTTAAGTATTTTATCATACTATGTGTGTAGATATTTTGATAAATTCATTGTTTGCAGTTTGTGTGAGATCATATATTTGCTTCTCTAATAAAATAAAATATTTCTTTTATGTATAAAATGTATAACAAATGTCTGTAACTTAGGAGAGATCATCTTAATGTAGGATATGACTCTGTTAGTTACGTTTTGTTCTTTCTCGTTCATTGTACTGTGTGTGCAAAGTTGAATTATAATATGTTAGTCATTATCTCATTTAGCGTTATGAAGATGATGAAGAACGAATAAAGAAAAGAACTCTTTGCTCAATGTGTTTGAGCAAGTGGACATTGTTAGAACCATTAGAGAAAGCAAACAACTTTGTAAAATGTGATAGAGTAATTTTGTATTAACTCTTATAAAGTGCATATATTGTCAATCGCATGTATAAGTTGAGTTTAACAAATGAGACAATTAATAATAATAGTTCTAATTGTTTCTTGAACATAGCATAATTGGCTAGGATTTGTGAACTATATATTCAATTGTTTGGAGGAAATGGAGTTAAAGTTATTGAGTAAAAAGCTTTAACATCCAAGTTGTTTTGAAATTTAGAATTACTATGAACTATGTATTAAATTGTTTGTTCTTGTTAAAACTTATAATTCTACTAAATGACACTTCATTGAATATGACAAATGTGAAGTTTGAATTCAAATTTTGATCACTAGAAAATCATTTTGTATGGTCTTTAGGAGTTCATAACTTTTGAATCAATACATTCTGATATTTGTGATCTCAGTAGCTTTGTGACTACGTGAGATAATTGTTGGTTAGAAATATTTAATCGTTTCTGTAGATGATTAATATAAGTCTGTCATATATATGAAGAATGAAGCACTTGTTATTCTTAATGAATTAAAATTATAGTTAAATGCTAAAATTAAAGGGTTCAGATTTGATAGAGGTGGTGAATATGTTTTAACAATTTTAAGAGAAGTTTGCATTTGACATAATCTCTACTGCACTCCACTTACAACAGTCAAACAGTGTTGATAAAAGTTAGAATCAAACACTTAGTGAAATGTTGAATTCTATATTATTGACTGTTGTTTGTCTTGTGTATTTATGAATGATGTTGTATTGTTAATCATATCTCTAATGTGTTACTACACTCTAAATTGATACACCTTGTAGATCATGGTACGAAAACACAATAGTTTTGTTAAAGTAAAAAATTTGTGTTGTGATACATCTGTTAGAGTACATGACCCTTGAAGGCCTGAAGTATGACCACAACAAATATTTGTGTGTGTTTAGAAAGTGTAGAATGTAGTTTCTGTGGACAGATGTTGGATCTATCTAATTTGTATTAGAAGAATCTAGACTTGCAGAGTTCTTTGAGGATGTCTTCATCAAAGATAAATGTATGAAATGATCTAGTCCTACAGACACGGTCAATGATTCACTGTTGGAATCTAGAACTAGTCATACTGACACTTAAACTTGAATGACAAATGAGCTAAGAACAGTCTTTAGTAGACAATGAGATGATTTTGTGATCTTAGTAGCATTGTGACTAGATGAGACGATTGTTGGTCAGAAGTGTTTAATCACTTTTGTAGATGATTAATATAAGTCTGTCATATATATAAAGAATGAAGCACTTGTTATTTGTTGCCGCTAAATTCGGTGTGGGGGCAAACAGATAGAATTTGTGAGTTCGTGAAAAACCTGAATAGCAAACACCTAACCTGTTCCGCCGGAGCTTGACCGTTGACTCCCGCCGTTCACCTGCAAGGAAGTGCGATACACCGGGGTTGATCCCGGCGACGCACCCTCCGACGCTCAAGTCAGTAATCAAAAATGATTAAGAAAGAGCGTTTAACTAGAAAAAGATTGATTACCTCTTAATGGAGATGGGTGTGGGGTATTTATAGTCGCCGTTGGGATCAGATAAGGAATGTGATTCCTGTGATCTGATAAGGAATATTCTCCTAGTAAACAGATTAGGAATGTAATCCCTTAATTCCCGGTGAAAAGATAGATGTGAATCAGAGTCGTTGATTAGGATTAATCAGAAACCCTAATTCTATCTTTTCTGGACTAGGTGTGTTTCGGGTTGGGACCCGTACCCAGTTGAGGTGGATCCGTTCGTGGGTTATTGGATCTGTGAGAAGGAGACCCAGTGCCCGTTTCGGACCCATTTGTATGTGAAATTACCGTTTTACCCCTGAGCTTTAAGATTCGTGTCCGATGTGAACGGTCCCGATTTAATCCTATTTTTAGCCATATCACGAGCCCCCCACTCCCGAAGACTGAGTTTGATCAGCCTTTGAGGAGTAGTTTTACTGTTTTAATGGCGTACGGGATTTTATCGGTGTTCTTAAGGGAGTTTGGAATCTTGCTCGGGGTGTAACAGTGTTATTATGGGCTTGTAAAATGCCCAAAAATATTCTCAGAATTTTCTGGATTTTTGGTGATTTTTCCAGATTTTTTCTGAATTTTTTCTCATTTTTTTGAATTTTTTATTCATTCTCCGAATTAAATAATTAATTATCAAAAATATTAATCAATTATTCTAATTTAATAATTATTTTTTCAGAATTTAAAAATAATTTTTTCTGAATTAATAATTATTTTTAGAATTTTTAATTAATTTTTTCGATTTTTTAATTATTTTTTCGGTTTTTTTAAATAAAAAAAACAATTAAATAAATAAATAAATAATTTAAATATTACCTGGACACGTGGCAGATTTCTGGCCGTCCATCATGACCAGATAAGCACGCATCGTGAGGCAGATCACGATCTGGACACGTGGCACGTTTCTGGCCGTCCATCATGATCAGATCTGCGCGCATCGTGAGGCAGATCACGATCGGGACACGTGGCGCGTTCCTGAGCGTCGATCATGTCGCGACGCGAATTTTGAGACGATCGGACGGATCGTGTTGGTCGGTCCTTTTTTTCTCAATTTACAGCATCGGTACTTCAGCACTTCGGTTCGGCACCCCGGATCGGCACCTCGGATCACTGAGATGATGCCACGTGGCTTTTTTTTTTTTTTTTTTTTTGGCGCGCTGCTGCTTCTCTTCTTCTTCTACTTCGTTGCTGCTGCTTCTTCTTCTTCTTCGTTTCTGCTGCTTCTTCTTCTTCGTTTCTTTCTCCCCTCTCGACTTCATCAGCTCTCCCCCGACCTCGTCCCCTCTCCTCCATCTTTCAGCTTTGCCTCTCCTTCTTCGTTCTTCGTTAGCTCGTGGGAGATGTCGACGAGAGGCTCGGAGCTCGCCATCGGAGCTCGGAAGCGACGAATGGAACTCGCGAAGGAGGAAGGTGGAGCTCTTCGGCATGGCGAGGAACTTGGAGCTTCGGTTCGATGGGTTCGACGAGGAGCATGGTGGAGCTCGGTGCTGGAGATGAGCTGAGTTCGGCGTCGGAGGCAGTTGTAGCTTCGGCTTGGCGAGGATTCGATGGAACTCGTCGGAGCTTTGGTGCTCAGTAATGGGTTTGAAGTTGGAAGGGAGCTTGGTGACGGGGGGCGTGTGGCTCTGCGTGGAGCTTGGTGAGGGAGCTCAATGGAGTTCGGCAATGGAGCTCGACCGTTGGGAGAGCTCGAAAGCTGTGAAGGATATGGAGCTCGTCGACGCGTTGGGGCTTGCAGCTCGATGGCGGAGGCGAGCTCGTCGTTGGAGCTCGGTGCAGGGAGAGAGGGAGGTGGAGCTCGTCGGAGGTGAGGAGGTTCGACGTCGGAGGTTGAGGAAGAAGTTGGGTTTTGAAGAAGATGGGTTCTTCTTCTTCTTCTTCTTTTTTTTTTTTTGGGCGGGAGAGTGTAGGGGAGAAGGAGGAAGGGTTCGGGTTGGGACCCTAATGGGTCCGACCCGACCCTTCTTTCAATTTTTTTTTTTCTCTCTCTCTTTCTCTCTCTCTCTCTTCTTCCTTGTTGCTCGGCTAATGCACCCGGTTCGGCAGATCCGAGCACGGAATTTGAGGAGAATTTTTTTTTTCACTTTGCTGTTCGGTAGGTCGGTAGCTCGGATTTGAGATCCGAGCTACGTGGCTCAATCTGGACGGTTGATCACGATCGTGGCACGAATCACGAGACAAGAGGCACGAGTTTCGAGAAAACGTTATCTTGTCGTTTTGTGGTGACGTGGCGAGATCTGAGCCGTTCATCATGTTTTAGTGCGAATTTTGAGACGATCCGACGGTGAGATGGGATCGGCCGAATTTTTCTCCATATACGAGGGTCGGTACCCCGGTACCTCGGCTCGGCACTTCGGATCAGAGCTTCGGCTCGGCGATTTGGTTCTGCCGAGGAGTGTAACGAAGCCACGTGGCATTGCCACGTGGCACTCACCCCCTTTTTTTTTCCTTCTTCTCCGCTCTGCTTCTACTTCTTCTTCTTCTTCGTTTCTTCTACCCATGCGCGCCTCCGAGCATTTCTTCCCGCCGTCTCCTGCCCCCTCTCTCGCCTCCCTCTCCGACTTCTTCTCAGTGCTCCGTGGAGCTCGACGATGATCTTGGCAGACGAGGCAGGAGATGTTCGGCGAGCTCAGCGAACGTGGAGATGTTCGGCGGCGGAGCTCTTCGATGAAGGGGGCTCGTCAGTTGAGATGTGGGGTGAGCTCCGCGAACAAGGCGAGGAGGTCGGAGCTCGGCGGTGGAGATGCGTGAGCACGATAGTGGAGCTTCGACGAAGGTGGCGAGGAGTTGGAGCTTCGCTTCGGAGCTTGACGACGAGTGCTGCTCGGAGCGGCGCTGTGTTTGGAGTTGGGTTCGGCTCGGCATGGCGAGTCGACGCTTCGGAGCTTCGTGGAGAAGACGAAGTCGAGCTCGACGTGGGAGACGATGGAGGTCGGCGACGTGGAGCTCGGTTCGAGAGCTCGAGCTCGGAGGTCGTTTGGCGAACTTTTGACGAAGAGGAGCTCGGTGGAGGAGAGGAGCTGGCGATGGAGGCGTTCGCCGCTGGAGATTGTCGAAGGAGAGGTTGGGTTTTCTTTTGTTTTTGGTTTGTGAAGAAGAGTTGAAGGATTTCGTTTTGGCGGGAGAGTGGGGAAGACCTGGATTGGGCTCCGGGTCGGATCCCCTTGATGGGTCCGAACCCGGCCCCTTGTGCCTTTTTTTTTTTTTCCTTTTCTTTTCTCTCTTTTTCTCCTCTGCTTCTTTGTTGCTCGGCTAATGCATCTGGTTCGGCAGATCCGAGCACGGATTTTAAGGAGAATTTTTCCCACTATGCTGTTCGGTAGATCGGTAGCTCTTCTGAGAAGAAAGGGGAAGGGGAGGAGAGGCCTTTGGGTTCTCTCCTCTGCCTTGTTCTTTCGTACAGTGGAGAAGAGGAGAAGAAGAGAAGAGGAAGGGGAGGAGAGGCGTTTGGGTTCTCTCCTCTGCCTTGTTCTTCCGCACAGTGGAAAAGAGGAGAAGAGGAAGGGGAGGAGAGGCAATTGGGTTTTCTCCTCTGCCTTGTTCTTCCGCACAGTGGAGAAGAGGAGAAGAGGAGAAGAGGAAGGGGAGGAGAGGCGTTTGGGTTCTTTCCTCTGCCTTGTTCTTCCGCACAATGGAGAAGAGGAGAAGAGGAAGGGGAGGAGAGGCAATTGGGTTCTCTCCTCTGCCTTGTTCTTCCGCACAGTGGAGAAGAGGAGAAGAGGAGAAGAGGAAGGGGAGGAGAGGCGTTTGGGTTCTTTCCTCTGCCTTGTTCTTCCGCACAATGGAGAAGAGGAGAAGAGGAAGGGGAGGAGAGGCAATTGGGTTCTCTCCTCTGCCTTGTTCTTCCGCACAGTGGAGAAGAGGAGAAGAGGAAGGGGAGGAGAGGCAATTGAGTTCTCTCCTCTGCCTTGTTCTTCCGCACAGTGGAGAAGAGAAGTGTTGGGGAAGAAGGAGAAGAATGAAGGAGCTAAGAAGGGCTTGGGTCGGACCGTGGGTATCGGATCCGACCCCGACCGTTAGCATCTTTTTCTTTCTTCCTCTTCATCTGCTTGCTTTGTTCGGCGAATTCGAGCACGGATTTTGAGGTACCTTTTTAGCCGCTCCGCAGTTTGGTAGATTGGCAGATCCAAGCTACGCGGCTCAATCTGGACGGTTAATCACGATCGTGGCGCGAATCACGAGACAAGGGGCACGAGTTTCGAGAAAACGTTATCTTGTCATTTTGTGGTGACGTGGCGCGATCTGATTCGTCCATCATGACGAGCGCGCTTTTTTACAAGATCCAACGGCTGATATGGGTCGGCTAGTTTTTTCGCCATATACGAGGGTCGGTACCCCGGTACCTCGGCTCGGCGCATCAGGGCTGGTGGCCGAGGTGCTGAGTTGGCTATTTTGGAGGAAGCGTTTCTTGAAGGTTCCACCCTTCCGTGCCCAGTAGCTCGGCTGCTCGGCTGAGCTGTTCGGTAGCTCGGCTGGGCGAACCGGTGGCAGGCGTCTCGGAAGATACACGTGGCCGGATCTGGGCCGTTCATTATGGCGCGCATCACAAGGATGGGGTTCAGATCACGAGAAAATGCTATCTTGTCGTTTTGTGGACGTGGCACGATCTGAACCGTCCATCAGATTCTGTCGCGAATTTTAAAGAGATCCGACGGTGACTTCGCCTCAGAACGATTTTTTGCCATATACGAGGGTCGGTACCCCGGTACCTCGGCTCGGTGCGTCAGGGCTGTTCACCCTCTGCCCGTAGTAGCTCGGAGAAGAGGAGAAGAGGAAGGGGAGGAGAGGCATTTGGGTTCTCCCCTCTGCCTTGTTCTCTCGCATAGTGGAGAAGCGGTGCTGGGAAGATCCTCGTAAGAGCCATGGGAAGACCCATTCTTTGAAGTGAGTGTAAGGAGCAACTCGAGGAGAGAGGTGTGCTCCGATCTCGTCGAGAAGAGCTATTTGAGAGACAAGTTTGAGGAGGAACTCTAGGAGAAAGTTGTGTTCCGAACTTGTGGAGAAGAGCCATCCGGAAGAGGAGTTTGAGGAGCAACTCTAAGAGAGAGTTTTAGCTCCGAACTCGTTAAGAAGAGGTCCGCCTCGGAGGTGAGCGGAGTGAAGAGCTCGGCTCTAGGAGCCATCTGGACGAGGAGTTTGAGGAGCAACTCTAGGAGAGAGTTTTAGCTCCGAACTCGCTGAGAAGAGCTCCGCTTTGGAGGCGAGCAGAGCGAAGAGCTCAATTTGTAGAAGAGCCATATGGAAGAGGAGTTTGAGAAGCAACTCTGGGAGAGAGTTTTAGCTCCGAACTCGTTTGAGAAGAGCTCCGCTTTGGAGGCGAGCGGAGCGAAGAGCTCGACTTGTAGAAGAGCCGTCTGGAAGAGGAGTTTGAGGAGCAACTCTAGGAGAGAGTTTTTAGCTCTGAACTCGTTGAGAAGAGCTCCGCTTTGGAGGCGAGCGGAGTGAAGAGCTCAATTTGTAGAAGAGCCGTCTGGACGGCTGATCACGATCGTGGTGCGAATCACGAGGCAAGAAGCACGAGTTTCGAGAAAACGTTATCTTGTCGTTTTGCGGTGACGTGGTGCGATCTGATCCGTCCATCACGCTTGAGTGTGAATTTTGAGATGATCCAACGGTGAGATTGCCTCGGGACGATTTTTTGCCATATACGAGGGTCGGGACCCCGGTACCTCGGCTCGGCGCGTCAGGGCTGTTTGGCCGAGGTGCTGAGTTGGATGTTTTGAAGGAAGTATCTCTGAAGATTTCGCCCCTCCGTGCTCAGTGACTCGGCCACTCGGCTGAGCTGTTCGGTAGCTCGGCTGTTCGGAAGGTTCGAGCATAAGGAGAAGCTCGGTGAGTTGATGAAGGGGATGGGTCGATGAAGCTCTGCTCCTCGGCTCGGGAGGATGGGTCAGCATATGGGAGAGGTGAGGGGCTCTGAAGTTGTCTCCATTCTGTTTGGTTTTGGGGATTTTTGAAGAGGAGCTCCACTCCTAGGAGAAGAGGTGCTAGGAAGAGGCACTGAGAAGACCCATTCTCTGAAGTGAGTGCAAGGAGCAACTCTAGGGGAGGGTTGTGAGCTCCGAACTCGTAGAGAAGAGGTCCGCTTCGGAAGCGAGGAGTCATCCGGTAGGCGAGTTTGAGGAGCAACTCTAGGAGAGAGTTGGGCTCCGAACTCGTTTGAGAAGATCTCCGCTTTGGAGGCGAGCGGAGTGAAGAGCCATTTGAAAGAAGTTTTGAGGAGCGACTCTAGGGAAGAGTTGTGCTCCGAACTCGCTATTTAAGTGAAGGAATCAACGGTTGTGGGAGCAATTCCGAATGACAAACCACTTCTAGCTCGCTTAACAGCGAACTTGCGAAGTAGAATCGAGCCAAGTGTTGGACTCCGGAACCATCGTTAGAAAAGTTCAACGGCTGTGGGAGCAATTCCGAATGGTGAACCACTTCTAACCCGCTTAAGAGCAAGTTATTCGAAGCGGAATCGAACCAAGTGTTGGACTCCGGAACCATCGGTAGAGTTCAACGGCTGTGGGAGCAATTCCGAATGGTGAACCACTTCTAGCTCGCTTAAGAGCAAGTTATTCGAAGCAGAATCGAACCAAGTGTTGGACTCCGGAACCATCGGTAGAGTTCAACGGCTGTGGGAGCAGTTCCGAATGGTGAACCACTTCTAACCCGCTTAAGAGCAAGTTATTCGAAGCGGAATCGAACCAAGTGTTGGACTCCGGAACCATCGGTAGAGTTCAACGGCTGTGGGAGCAGTTCCGAATGGTGAACCACTTCTAACCCGCTTAAGAGCAAGTTATTCGAAGCGGAATCGAACCAAGTGTTGGATTCCGGAACCATCGGTGTTAAGGGTTAGTAAGTTGCGGGAGCAGCCATGTAGAAGAAGCTGGACTCCGAACTCACCATTTAAGAGAGTCGTGACTCGGAGAGATAGAGGAGCAAGAGCAATAATTTTCAATGAAAAGATGTAAAGCTTTATTGAAATAAACTAAGTGGCTGCTCCAATAGGGCGAGCCATTATTACATGCTGTTGGCCGAGTTACAAGCATCGGCCTTATTGAAAATCAAAATCCTACTTCTACAATAAGGTGAAGACTTCTTGGGAGGAGATGAGTCTTGGAGCTCGGCGAGTCTTTCTGTTCGTTTGGGAGAGGTGATGATCAGGGGAGGAGCTCGGCCCCTTCTTTTTGGACGAACTTGATCAGGTGCCCCCGTTGTATGAGTTCTTCGATCTCCTGCTTGAGAGCCCGGCAATCATCCGTGTCGTGGCCGTGGTCCCTGTGAAAGCGGCACCACTTATCCTTGTTCCTCTTCTTGCCGGGTGTATTCATTCTCGGGGGAGCGCGGAGTAGTCCTTCCTTGTCCACCTCCATAAGAACTTCTGATATGTTGGCAATGAGGGGGGTGAACTTCTCAAATCGGGGAGTCGGGCGACGCTGTCCATTGCCGTCCTTCCGAAGCTTCTTAGCCTCTTCTTCTTCGGTCAACTTTCGTTTTGTCCCTGAGGTAGACCCTTCGAAGCTTGGAAGGTAGGCGGCCTCTTCGGCACGAATGTACTTGTCACACCTGAGAAGGAGGTCGGCAAAGTTCTGTGGAGGCTTCTTAGCAAGAGAGGAGCGAAGGCTGGAATTGAAGACATTGGATTGGAAGGCGGCCGTTGCGACAGATTGGTCGAGGGAAGCTATAGACCTGGCCTCAGCTGTGAACTTCTTCACATAGTCTCTTAACTTCTCACCTTTCTCTTGCCTAAGCTGGAGGAGTGAGATGCTGGTCTTCTCCGTGCGCCTGCTACTCACGAAGTGGGTGATGAAGAGTGTTTCGAACTGCTCGAAGGAGAATATGGAAGACGGGGCGAGGCGGGAGTACCATTCCCGAGCCGGGCCCTTGAGAGTAGCAGGGAATGTCTTGCACAGCAGGGCATCGGAAGCTTGGTGGATGATCATGAGAGTCTTGAAGCTCTCAATGTGGTCAACGGGGTCAGTTTCCCCGGTGTAAGTCTCAAATTGGGGAGGTTTGAAGCCGAACGGCACAGGTGCATCCACAATGGTTCGGGAGAAAGGGGGTCGAGTAGGACGTAGGGTCCTTCCCCTAAGCTCTTCTTCTCGACCTATCTGACCCAGGCGCCTCTCTACCTCATGGAGACGGCGATACATGGCGCCGTCCCTCCGACGGTAATCAGCCGAGCCTCTAGACTCGTCTTCGTAGGAGGGAGAGCGAGGGCTGCGGCGATGGTAACTTCGGGAGCGACGAGGACTTGGGGTACGCCGGGAGTTGGTAGGAGCGGGACGAGGAGATGGGGACTGTCGGCGAGGGCTTCGGACTGGAGGAGGGGACGGGGCCTTCGGCTCATTAGGGTTTTGACGGAGGTTGAGTGCCTGTTGTACCATTGCTTGGAACTGCTGGAACTCGGCACGGGTGATTGGTGCCTCATTGTTCCTGGGCTGTTGCCGATCTGCGGGGGAGTACCTCCTTCTGTAATGCTCGGGGGACTCCCTCCTTCCCCTTCGGACAGGGGATCTTCTGTAGTCTCGGTGGTGAGGGGACCGCTCACCCGGACGTTGTTGGCGGGAGGCTCCCTTTCGGGCCCGCTTCTCGTCCAGACGGTGGCGTAGGTCCTCTTCCTTCTTCTGATTTTGGGGATTGTGAGAGGCCATGGAATCCGTAGAGGCGTTGTGTATGGAGACGCGGTCTTGGTGGAGCGGTTGCTTCATGCGGGAGCCCCCCGCACCGGCATTCTGTGGACCGGTAGGGCCCTTGGGGGGTTGCCAATTCTGAAGAGGGGGCTGATCTTGTTGAAGAGGGTCCTCCACTTGAAGCGGGGGTTGTCCCTGCTGCGGAGCGAGTTGGACGGGGACTACCTCTTGCTGATCAGCGGGGTTGGGTCCACGGTTGGACCCTCTAGATCTGACTTTTCTGGGAGGCATGGCTGGAGAAGAGCTAGTCGACGAGGAAGAGGCGGAGGCTATTCGTATGGTGTTCCCACAGACGGCGCCAATCTGTTGCCGCTAAATTCGGTGTGGGGGCAAACAGATAGAATTTGTGAGTTCGTGAAAAACCTGAATAGCAAACACCTAACCTGTTCCGCCGGAGCTTGACCGTTGACTCCCGCCGTTCACCTGCAAGGAAGTGCGATACACCGGGGTTGATCCCGGCGACGCACCCTCCGACGCTCAAGTCAGTAATCAGAAATGATTAAGAAAGAGCGTTTAACTAGAAAAAGATTGATTACCTCTTAATGGAGATGGGTGTGGGGTATTTATAGTCGCCGTTGGGATCAGATAAGGAATGTGATTCCTGTAATCTGATAAGGAATATTCTCCTAGTAAACAGATTAGGAATGTAATCCCTTAATTCCCGGTGAAAAGATAGATGTGAATCAGAGTCGTTGATTAGGATTAATCAGAAACCCTAATTCTATCTTTTCTGGACTGGGTGTGTTTCGGGTTGGGACCCGTACCCAGTTGAGGTGGATCCGTTCGTGGGTTATTGGATCTGTGAGAAGGAGACCCAGTGCCCGTTTCGGACCCATTTGTATGTGAAATTACCGTTTTACCCCTGAGCTTTAAGATTCGTGTCCGATGTGAACGGTCCCGATTTAATCCTATTTTTAGCCATATCATTATTCTTAATGAATTAAAAATTATAGCTAAATGCCAAAAATCAGGGGTTCAGATTTGATAGAAGTGGTGAATATGTTTTAACAACTTTAGAGAAGTTTGCATTGGGCATAATCTCTACTGCACTCTGCTTACAACAGTCAAACGGTATTGATAAATATTAGAATCAGACACTTAGTGAAATGTTGAATTCTATATTATTGACTGTTGTTTGTCTTGTGTAATTATGAGTGATGTTGTATTGTTAATCATATCTCTAATGTGTTACTACACTCTAAATTGAATACACCTTGTAGATCATGGCATGAGAACACAATAATTTTGATAAAGTAAAAAATTTGTGTTGTGATACATCTGTCAGAGTTCATGACCCTAGAAGGCCTAAAGTAGGACATACAACAAATATTTGTGTGTGCTTAGGAAGTGCATAATATAGTTCTATGGACAAATTTTTGATCTATCTAATTTGTATTAGTAGAATCTAGACAAACAATTCTTTGAGAATGTGTTCATCAAAGATAAGTGCATCAAATTATCTAGTCCTACTGACATAGTCAATGATTCACTGTTGGAATCAAGATTCAGTAATACTGACACTTAAACTTGAAATGACAAATGAGGTAAGAAGAGTCTTTAGTAGACAATGAGATGATTTTGCGTCATACAATAATACTTTAAATTAGTTGATCTGCCGAAATGAGCTAAAACTATAGTAAGTGAGGTTTTGTAGGAGAAACTTAATTTTGATTGTTCAGTAGCAATTTCAATGCTTAGTAGCTAACAGATTGACTGAGAAAAATGGGGGTAGATTTATTTGATGTCTACTCACATGTTTGTCATATTGCTACAGTAAGTATTCTTCTTACCCTTATATCTATTGAAAATATTGTCCTTCATAAAGGATATTTAAAAAGTTTTGTACTTGATGTTTTGTACTGAACAGTTTTGTACTAATATGTTTAGTGAACAAGATTTACAATTTAGTAAAATCATTTTAATTTCTTAAAACATGTATAGCCGACGAATAAATAATTTGACAAATTTCTTAAAGAGCCTAGTATATGAATCTAGTAATTCAAATCAGTACCTTTAACTTTGTGGTGTGTCAAGTATAGTAACTATTATTTACTTGTTCTGTTGACATGCTTGTTCTTGGAAGTGACATCTCTATTACAAATGGAGTTAAAATTGTGCTATCCAAAGAATTCAACATGAAAAACCTAGGTATTGTGGACACCATAGGTATAAGGGCGAGTTTCGATTGGCAAGGGATAACTCTTAGTCAAACTCATCAAAATCAAAATGTGTTTCAAAAGTAGGGATATAGTGATTGAAAGTGTGTTTTGAAACACCTTATGATTATGATAAAAAGTCGACACCTAATGATGGTACAACTATGAGACAGGTAGATCATTCTAAAGAAATTGACAGTCTCAAGTATACAAAGATCTGCACTAGAATAGACATAGCCTTTGAGGTAGGTATGATCTGCAGATTCACTAATAATTCCATACACATTTAAGTGTCCTTAAGAGGCTAATGAGATACCTGAGTGGTATTCAAGAGTTTTCTTTGTGCTACTCTAATCATTTTTCGAATGAATGGCTGATCTGATGCATTATGATGCTCAAAATTTAGTGAAAGTTGATAACTAGTAGATATGTGTTTATGCTAGGAGAAACAGAAATATTATGGAAATTAAAAGGCAAATAGGTACTGTACTATTATTCGTGAAATCAGACCTCTATGTGTTATCCTCTGCAGGGGAAGAGGCTAAGTGGATTGAAGAACTTGTTGCTAGTCATCCATTAAGAAGTTTAAGTAACTCCCTAATTCTGTTATGCGACTATCAAGCTATAATGCACTGTAGCTCATAACTCACTCTATAATAGTAAGATGAGTATATTAAGGCTGAAAGAAGCCTAGTTGAACTTTCTCATAATTAAAGTGCAAATGAAATAAAATATGGCTAATACTCTTGCTAAGAGACTCGAAAGTGATCTAATTATGAAAACTGTGGGGAAATGGAGTTAAAAGCTATTGAGTCAAAACTTTATCATCCTAATTGTTTTGGAATTTAGAATTCAATTAGAGCCATAAAGAAGTTCAAACTTAAGCATCAATTTTAGGCAATTAACATATTTTAGATAATTTTGATGATTCCACGTAAATTTCACAAATATATAATGTCATTCCAATTTTGATGGTATTATATATTTAGGAAATTTACTTAGAATAATCATATTATTTCAATACAAAACATGAAAACTTGTCGATGTGTTCCCGATGTTTAGAATGTCGTTATATCATTCCAATTTATATGATATATCTCTTTTATGGATTCTTGGTTCATTCCAATTTTGATGATTCAGAATTAACCATAATTGATTTGACTGTTCTATCATTCCAATATGAAACATAGTATAGTTTTTGTGTAAAAACTATACTAGCTCTTGTTCTTTATTTAGTCAAAGAAACTTGATTGTGATGTTTGCGTTACATTTTTTACTAAGCTAATTATAAATTGTACTAAGTTCTTTTGTGGAACTAGATACTTTGTAAAATTCGTTAGAATTCTTAGATACGTGTCTCTTGATATTCTTGTTTTCAATAAGCTAGCAAATATGGAGGAGTTGAATCTGTCAACATAGATTTCAAAATAATGATTTGCTCAAAATGGAGGATTAAACATAAAGCAGTGTGCAAGGATAGAGTTTTAGATTATTTCTTTCGAGAATAAATTAGTCACTTGCTTGGTAAAACTTCTGTTGAGTTTAAGACTTTTATGTTCATGAGCTTAAAACTCATATTTTGTTCTTGAAGTTTATTTGCTTTGTTTGATTTTGAAACTGTGACATATTATTCCAGTTGGTTTAGTCATTGTGAACTATTCTGTTGTGATATGGTTTGAGAACTATTTAATTATTTTGGTTTAGTCTATTTGAACTATTCAGATTTGTAATTGATTTAGTCCTTATGAACCGTACATTGAGTGATGCATTTCTTCTATTTTAAGACTGCTATCAGCCAATCAGCTTCATATTGAACTGATGAGATAATCTAGTACGTCTATATATTGAGAATATAGGAGGAGATTGTTGGATATATAGGTATATTCTTACTATATGAACAATAATGTGTAATATTGTTCTATGGATAACACGTATGTTACACGTACTAATTGTATGGATATTGAAATGCGTGTTGAGTGGGTTGAGAACCCAGTACCCAAACCAGTATTTAGAAATAAATACTGACTTGTGATAGCAGTCTAGGTATTCCAATTTTGATACCTAAGGTGAATATCTCAAGCAACTTAGATCTAGATATTAACCATAATTCTCAATTGTTAATTTTTCACAAAACCTAACACAATAGTGGGGTATGGATCATGGAGATTATCTCCAGAAAAAGAAGGGTAAAGAGTACTCTTGGTATACCGGTATTACCAAGATCAAGATCGGTTATTAAAGAAAAAAATGGAAATCGCAAAAGAAAGATTTTTTTAAATATATAAATAATTCGGTTCTATTGTGATTGTAAGGTCATTTCTGCCATCTTTGATGTCATACATATATTTATCATTGCCTACATGTTCTAATTTTACAGCCATATTATTATTCTTCATTTTAACACTCCAGCGATACAACCCTTACTGGGCAACTTTTTGTGCGCGTCCTTTTTTATGTTTTAAGTTTTAAGTTCACTATAAAATGTGACGTTAGAAGTACTATCATTTGCAGTAGTATTATAAAGAGTTGTACTTTTGTTTAAAAATAAAAAAATTATTGTTATGGAAATGTTCTGATGGCAATTGTTACACGTGTGACACGTGATGTTTACAGGAAAAGGGTGTTACAAAACTAGGTCAGTCTTAATATCTCAGTCGTCTGATTTAACATGGAGAAGAAGATACTAAATATGAGACGTACAATCTGATTTGGAGGAGAAGATGGGCTACAAAGATTCCAATACATGAAGCCCAAGAAGCTTTCAGCTGCGATATGCGGTCGACTGCGCTTAAGTGCAGTCAACCGCGTCTGGTCGACTCTCCAACCAGAGAGTGCAATAGTCGACTATGCGGTCAACCTCTGCTGCTGCTTGCTGTTTCTTCTGATTCTACAATGCTTCATTTCTTCTTTAATCGAACTACAAGTAGACACGACATAATCCTAACACCGTGGGCATAGTGCTGAGGTCTTTCGAGGAGATTGGGGACAGTCGAAGCCAAAAATTATTCATAAAAGGGGCAAAAATCAAAAGGAAATATAATCCAAAATGTAACGCTTGTAAGGAACTAATACAATCGAATTCATGTAGCCAGTTCCAAATTTTTGGGATAAAGACCTAGTTGTTGTTTTTGTTGTTGCAAGGAACTAATGCAACTAACCCCAACCCTCGACGAGTCGGGTCTTCATTACTTGAAAATAACGTTTTCCCCATACTACAAATTAAATAACGTTTAATTTCATTATCCATACTACAAATTAAATAACGTTTTTCATGTAAATTATCTTACTCGGTCACCCATGCTTTGTCTTCATAAGCCTACAAGCAAAATACGAGGAGATAAAATTTGGATTTTTCCCCAAACTATCCCACTTTTTGAAAGTTTTTCCTTTTTTAAAAAATTTCCAAAACGTCATACTTGCTTTTCGAAAAAGTGAGTTTGGGTAAAATCCCATCGTTTTTTCAGAAAGCGAGTGTGAGGTTTGGTTTTCACTTGCCCACACTTGCTTTTTCAAAAAACGAGGGGATTTATCCCACATTCGCTTTTTGAAAGAACGAGTGTTAAAAAAATCCTAAAATCTGAATCTCTTAAAGCTCAAAATCTCAAAATCTCAATTGAAATTGGTGAGAGATGAGATGATTGGTTCTTTAGCCCGTTCTCCTTCCCATTCCTCCTCCTCATCCTCCTCCTCTTCCATCTTCATCTCTCCCTTCCTTCTTATTCTAGTATTCCTCGGCCTCTTTCTGTTCCAAGCATCCCGTCTTTCCCCTTCCGCTGCCCCGCGGATCAAGAGACCGCCCCCCACCTCCTTTTCCGATTCCAACAAGAAGACGACACATTCAAGATTTTACAGGTTGCTGATCTACACTGTGGCAATGGCTTGGTCACCCGATGCCGAGACGTGCTTCCATCTCAGGCATCTTCTTGTTCCAATCTCAATTCCACCAGATTTCTTTACAGAATCATTCAAGCTGAGAAACCCAATCTCACTGTATTCACAAGTAAATTTACCATTTTTTTTTAAAGATTTGAGAGATTCAGATTTAAGGTTTTCTTGTGAAATTGGTAGAGATTCAGATTTTGGGACTTTGTAACACTCGCTTTTTCAAACGCAAGTGTGAGATAAATTCCCTCGCTTTTTGAGAAAGCAAGTGTGGGCAAGTGAAAACCAAAGCCTCACACTCAAAAAGCGATGGGGTTTTACCCAAATTCGTTTTTTTCGGAAAGCGAAAAGGACGTTTTGGAAATTTTCTAAAAAAGTAGGGCAGTAGTTTGGGAAAAAGTTTCAAAAGTGGGACAGTTTGGGGAAAAATTCGTCTCGAGTTCAAGGCAAAAGAATTTCACATAAGAAATAATAATAACAATAATAAGTTGACAGTATCAAAAGAATAGGATAGGCAATTAAATATTTAAATTCAAAAACTATGCAGATAATTAAGTCACATAAGATTATCTAAAATTAACGGACTACAACCTAAAGTAAAATGCACAAAAATGAATGGGTAAATTTCAGACACCCTACCGAGTTTTTTAGGTTTGGCGGATAACCATATCCACACTACAACAAAAGAGGCCAACCTTGCGGGCGCAAGATAGGGACCTCTTGTATGAGGGCGGCTTCTTTTGTTGTTCTTCGTCTTATAGTTTTTTCGATTGTATTTTGATGTTTGTGGATGTATTTTGTATCTAGACCAGGGTGGTCTAGTTGGACTATGGATGCTGTAAAATTTTGCTGCATTTTGTTTCCTTAATCATTCATTAATGAAACGGGTGACTAGTGTGTCACTTTATTCTCCAACCAAAAAAAAAGGCCAGCCCCAGCGAATCTACACCGGCATTTTGGTAGAAACACCGGGGTAGAACACAAAAAGTAAAAAAAAAAAAAAAAAACACAAATCTACTCTGGCAATTGTAGTAAACACCGGGATATCCATCACCTACCCGGTGTTTTTACTTGAAAACGCCGGTATAGGTTTACGTGTAGAAATATCCCCTTTCCGTCTCTCTCTATATCTCTCCCATTTTACTTTTTCCCAAACAAATTTTCACTTTCAGTCCATCGCCGTCGCCGTCGCCGTTCCCGTCCCCCGTCGTCGCTCCTTCCCCCAACGCCGCCACCAGCCCCCTTCGGCGCCGCCGTCCCCGTCCCCCATACTGAAAATCCGACCCGCTTCAACCTTAAAACCCTAGTTCCTCCTCTCTTCTCCCTAATCTCCCTTCTTTCAATCTCAACCCCAATTCTCAGTGCTTTAAATTCCGAGCTCGAGTAAAACCCTAATCCCCAGATTTCACAGCATCTCCATTTCTCAAAGAGGTAAATTTGGCTTTGGTGAATTTCGTTTTTGCCCACAACCTGTTTGATGTAATGGGTGTTGGAAGATAAAAATCTCATTTTTTTGATTTCTTATTAATTGTAGTCTATTATTCGATTTAATGTTCTTCTGTAGTTGGGAATTGGTAGGTTTGTAATTTGGGATAGTGAAATATTGATGGAAAAGTTGGGTTAAGTTTTTTCATGTGTTTATTTGTTGGTAAACATAATTGGGGAATTGATGAATTTGTCTGAGAATTATATAGTGTTTAAGTCTATGAAGGTGAATTATGTTGTAGGCAATGTAAGTTTAGGTGATTAGATGATTTTTGGATCAAAGAAAGAACAAAAAAGGATAAGATAAAAGAGAAACATGATATACAAAAATGTTCACAGTATTGCAACAGTAGAAAAAACTTAATGATATGCTTGAGTATTACCATGCTTTCTAGTCATATGATTATAGCTTTAATGTTTTGATCAGCATAAATGTTCGGTTTTTGCCTTTCATGTACGATATCCTACTAACTGGTCACTATTTGGAAAAGTGCTGATTTACAAACACATTATTGTATAATAAAACAAATAAACAAAAGTTCTTTATCAGGACGAGAGTGAAAGAACCGGATATTTTATTATTGTTATTGTATACAAACAATTTCTTATGAAAAATTAAACACTCATATATATATAACAAAAACCAGATATCTTTTTAGCATTAATGCATACATGTTCACATTTAGTATGACAAAAACCAGATATTTTTTTAGCATTAATGCATACATGTTCACATTTAATATGATGACAATAGAGATGAACTGCACCATATAGCACTAACTATTTGAAACAACAATATAAAGGAAGCTATTCTCAGCAAAAAGATAGTAAAACAAAACTCATCCCAAGTATCAAATTTTCTCCAGTGGCTTATAATACAAGAAAGACACTTGGTTATCCTAAACATTCATGAGAATGTCTGAACATAACAGTAATATCCAGTGTGCACTTTCAACAGATTTATTGTCTATCACCACAAATCTATCAAGTGATAACTCACATCTTTAGTACTCTTAGCAGGAAATACTCTAAGTCAAATATGTGATGTGTTAACCGCCACAACACAACAGATATGGCCAAGGATAAAGGCAAACTTGTTCTATTGGCTTTGCTACCCTAGTGTTCAGGTAAGTTTGAGATTTCATACCTTTTTTATTTTCATTTTCTTTTATTTCCTTTTAACATCGTTATTATGATTTTTCTTTTGGTATTTTGCTGTAACCCGTATCCGAAAACAACCTGTCTTAGACAGGAACCGATATTTGGTTACCCACAACCTGTCTTTTAACAAATTGATGAAGATGACTTGCAACGACAATGCAGCTACGGTCATTAGAATATTAATGATCAACTTATGAGGAATATAGAACTTTGGAATACAATGTCATTACGAGGACAATAATATTACGGGGAGCGCACACAGTGTGTGCATTCTATCATACTGTGATACATTAAATGATGCTCAAATGTGATTTTTTTTGTTTGCATCAAGACCTACATGCTTTGGCAGTAATCATTCTTACTTTGACGGGGATTTTTGTATGATCTGATTATTTTTGGATGTGATAAATTTCCTTATGATCTTTACATTAGGTTATCTTTTATTCAAATTTGGGTTTGTGAGATTGGTTTGCTCATTTGTTGAGTTGCATCTGTTGATTAATTTATTTGGTAGTGCTTTATGTTTACTTAAGTTTGTAATTGCCGAGAGTTTGGAAAAATCTTCAATACATCTTCGCCATGTTCATCTTTAGTATTTTAACTTAAGGAGGTTTTCAGGCAACCTTATATGTATATGAAGCCTACATGCATGCTGAATATGTACCTAAACCCTCAATCCATCTCTTTTTCCAGGTACTAAGTTTACGACAAAGTCTCGAACAATTTCTTGAACAAGTTTCTTGAACAATTTGATTATCCAGGTACTAAGTTTCTTGAACAATTTGTGCTTATCAATAACTAAATATAATAATGCTTTGGATTTTTTCAGGACCACTTGGGTGATGTTGTATACGTAGAATTGCCCGATGTTGGAACAAAAGTTGAAAAGGGAAAGAATTTCGGAGCAGTTGAGAGTGAAGTCAATGAAGAACTAAATGAATCTCCTGGCTTGGTGAGTCTAATCCCTTTCATTTTGTTTGTATTAATTTAGACACTAGAAACCATATGTACGAACCTTTGTGAAGTATTTCATGGCGAAGTATGTAATCTCGAAGCATATTATTAGTTAGTATATGTATGATTGTGAAGTATGTAAGCGTGGCTGCAATTTTAAAGAGTATGATTGTTGTTATCTTTTTTTTTTCAATATTTTTTTATAAAAAATATATACCTATCCTGGCGTTTTTTAAAAACGCCGGGGTAGATTTTATCCAAAATTTTAAAAACCTCACGCCGGTATTTTAAAAACGCCGGCGTAGGTGTTGTAAGATAAAAAAGGCAGATGAAACACTTCTACGCTGGTGTTTTTAAAACGCCGAGGTAGATATTTATTTATACCGGCATTTTCTAAAAACACCGGTATAGACCACTAATCTACCGCGACGCTCGATTCCCCGACGTTTGTACTGGCGTTTTCAAAAACACCGGTAGGGGCTACACCGGCATTTATAAATGCCTGGGAATCCAAAAAAAACTCTGGGGAAGACGATTAGTGTTGTAGTGCCAGTTTTTTTGGCAAATAACCCTACTAAACTTTATTTTCCGTTAGGAGCCTCTAGCACCGTTAACTTTAGCGTGGAGTGACTAAAATAACCTTAGTTTCTTAAACATTTAACAAAAATATCCCTCTTCTTCCCTCTTCTTCCAGTAAAACCAAAACTCAAATCCGATATTCTTCTTCTTCATTCTCTTCCTCCAAATTCCAATATTCCAAACCCTAATTAAATTAAAAAAGAACTCCCCTAGATTGGTCTCTCTCATTCTCCTCAAAATCAAATTAGCCTTCTTTTTTACGGCAATCCAAATCAACAAACCCTAATGGTAAGATCACCATTCTTCTGATTCATTCCATTCAAATTTCTAGGTTTAGAGGGGCCTTCTTGGGTTATGTACTCTACCAAATGTACCGCACCACACGTCTTCACTTTAACAAAGTTATTTGTGTATCTATACCATGGTCTACAAGGTGTAAATAATTTAGAGTGTAGTAACATAATAGGAATATGATTAACAATACAACATCACCCATATTTACACAAAATCAAACAACAATCAATAATATAGAATTCAACAATCCACTAAGTGTTTGATTCTAACTTTATCAATATCGTTTGACAATGGTAAATAGAGTGTACTAGAGATTATGCCAAATGCAAACTTCTCTAAAATTATTAAAACATATTCATCACCTCTATCAAATCTGAAACCTTTTGATCATAGCATTTAACTAGATTTTAATTCATTAAGATTAATAAGTGCTTCATTCTTCATATATGTATGACAAATCTTCAATAATCATCTACACAAGTGATTTAATACTTCTGATCAACTATTGTCTCATCTTGTCACAAAGCTACTGAGATCACAAATATCAGAATGTATTGACTCAAAAGTTGCATACTCCTAGAGATCATACTGAATGGTTTTCTAGTGATCATAATCTGAGCACAAAATTCATCATATTTAATGAGGTATCATTTAGCAGAGTTATGAGTTTTAACAAGACCAAAATTTAATATATAGTTCACAAGTCCTAGCCTATTATGCCGTATTCAAGGACTACACAAATTAAAACTATTATTATCTATTGCTTCGTTTGTTAAACTCAACTTACACAGGCAATAAACTGTATTATACACATTGAAATAATAATAATAAAATATAAGTTAATACAAAATTACTCTACCACATTTTGCAAAACTATTTGCTTTGTCTTATGGTTCTAACGATGTCCATATGCTCAAATACATTGAGCAAAAAGTTCATTTCTTTATTCATTCTTCATCATCTTCGAAACTCTAAACGAGTTAATGACTAACATGTTATAATTCAACTTTGCACACACAGTACAATGAACGAGAAAGAACAAAACGTAACTAATGGAGTCATATCCTACATTAAAAGATGCTCTCTCCTAGGTTACATCAATCTTTATTAGAGAAACAAACATACAATCTCACACAAACTACAAACGATGGATTTAGCCAATATGTCTATACACAGTATGACAAGGCAGACTAAACAATTTAAAACATGCTAGTTTTAAAATGAGAATAATTATGATCTAAAACTCCCAATCATGTGATCAGATGCACAAAACGTTAACACAGTCATCACATAAAAATATTAAGAAAGATTAGAGTAGATCATACCGACACTTCAAGTTAGAAGTATTTTCCAAATTCGATGGGCAAGCCTGCGCAGTGCAGACTTATTCTACCGTGACGCAAATCTATCATCTCCAATACACACAATTTGTAAGTAACTTTGAAGTTCCTACATTCATCAAATTGTTAAAGATTAGCCAATTAAATGAATTATTAGCACTAATTAAATCTAACAACAATTTAATTGGAGATACAAATTTATAGTCAAAACTTTTAATTTAACTTATCAAAATAAATATTTGATCCTTAGCACGTATCCAAAACAGTTATTCAAACTGGTATTTAATTAAACAGCAGTTAATACGGTTTTGAACTTTAGCACTTAGCAACAAAATTCAAACAAACAGGTAATCAATAATTAAAATGATAGGTATAAAGAACAACTTATCTTCATGTTTATATCTATCCAAATAACATTCCCACAGCTTGCACAATCTCCAACAAATTGTTTCCACATCTCATATTGTGTTCTCTTCCAAATGTTAAATTCAGAACTAGCAAACGTATCTAGTTTCGGAATCTTGTACGCCTAATTAAGTTTTTCTATCTTAAATAAATAAACTGTAAATTCCAAAATCTAGAGTATTTATTGTGAATAATTACTACCAGCGTAATTTCAGTAAGAAGGGTTTTTCCAGATCTTATGAAGAACAAGGTGGAGATTTCGGGTCGGGTGCGGGTTTAGATCCGAATCAGGATACCCTCACACAGCGGTGGATCTGCAACAGTGCCGCGAGTTGTCGACAATGGCGACGATGGCAACGGCGACGTCGGGATCTGGTGACTGGGCTGACAAACTGGCCCAATCAAAAGCAAGGAGAAGATCCGGCAGCCCCGTTCGATTCGCCTGCGGATCTGCGACAGCGCCCCTAGTTGACGATGATGGCGACGACGGCATCAGCGGCGTCGGGATCTGGTGAGCCTTCTCTCTCTTTATAAATCTCACAATTATTATTGAATATCTCAAGATTGTTAAAGATTATGAGAGATAATAATAATAGAAATTAGGGTTAATATCCTAGACTAAGGTGCTTAAGATATTTGCCCTAGATATCAAGATTGGAATACCTAGACTACTATCACAAGCCAATATGTATAGAATAAATACTGGTTTGGGTACTGAGTTCTCAACCTACTCAACCCGTGGTCCGATATCCATACAATTAGTACGTGTAACACACGTGTTACCAATAGAATAATATTACACATAATATAATTCATATAGTGAGAATATACCTATATATCCAACAAAAAATTCACGTGTTTGACGATTTCCTGAGTGAAGTGGACCAAGTATGTGAACTCAAAGCTTTCAAGTTCTATATGATAAATAAACTTGGAGAAAAGCTAGGAGGGGCTAAAAATTGGATACTGTTTGAATAGAAGCTTAGTTTATACATATAAGACATGAATTGATTGTTTTGCTCAAAATTAAGGGGAGCAGCTACCCCCTTATCATACACTTACCTCCGTCACTCATTGAGAAGTATTAGGAATTCGTTACTGAATTTAGTGACAATAGTTCCAATGACGAACAATCAAACAGTATATCAAACTAAGCACATAAAGTACACAATAATTTGTCCCGGTTTGGATGAACCATATTCCGGGAGAGAAATAAGGGAGATATTATTTAATTAGAGAAGATATAAAGTATTACAATCGCACTAAGAACCTATCGCACTAAGAACCTATTTATTATTCAAGCTTAATTGGAAGATAATCAACTGTTTACAACGGAGAACTCTCAATCTAAACTCTCATATCTCTTGCCTCTCGATGGAGACACAATAATATATAGGGGGATGGACGAAATAGCACCTAAAATTTACCTTAATTCTAAAATAGCACCCAAAGTTTTTATAGTACCCAAATAGCACTTGAAGTTTTTATAATATGACCAAAACCCCTTTATGTTAAATTTTAAGCAAAAATAGTGTGAAATTACAGAAATGCCCCCAGACCTTTCTTCTTCCATTTTCAGTTCTTCATTTTTTTCCATTTTTTTGTTTTGATTTTTTAAATTTTTGGTGAAGATGATGATGATGATGAGTTTCGGAGATGGTGGAGATAGTGGTCGGTGGTGGTGGTCGGCTAGGAAGCACGGGTACTTCCAAACGCTCAGCGTACCCGTGTCGGGTGCGTATCGGGTGCCGATACTCCTTGGGTACTCCCGGGTGCATACCCAAGGAGTATCCAATTTTTTAGTACATTTTTGTAAATTTTGGACATAGTTAAGTGAAGATGAATGTTTAGGTACCTAGCGTAATTTCAAAAACTTGAGGTTTTATGTTATGCTGAAACACAAAATAAGTATACACGGTATTTTGATAGTTAGATTATCAATTTTTTCTCTAAAAATGCTCATAATTATAATGAATTCTTATAATTCTATGAAATAGTTCAAATATATGCATTTTTAATAAAATAAATAAATAAATATAATATATATTATATTTAACGTATCTACCAACGTACCCGTATCCTACTTTTTTTATAAAATCACGTATTGTCGTACCCACGTCGTGTCGTACCCGCACCTCGCACCCGTATCTATGCTTCATAGGTGGTCGGTGGAGATGAGTTTCGAAGGTGATGGTGATGGGTTTCGGAGGTGGTTGGAGATGGTGGTGGAGATGATGGTGGAGATGGTGGTTGGCAGTGGTGATAGTGGTTGGAGATGGTGTGGTGGTTGATGGAGATGGTGGAGATGATGGTCGGTGGTGGTGATGGTGGTTGAAGATGATGGAGATAGTGGAGATGGTGGTTGGAGATGGTGGTCGGTGGTGGTGATGGTGGTTGAAGATGATGGAGATGGTGGAGATGGTGGTTGGAGATGGTGGTCGATGGTGGTGATGAGTTTGAATTTAAAACCTGTTAAGAGGTGATGACAATTTCGATATTTCACATTCTTCTTAATGGATTTAAACCCGTTAAGAGGTATATTTGGAAAATATTCCATTAACTTAATGGAAAACTTAACGACACGTGCTTTTAGTCCTTTTAAAAACTTCGGGTGTTATTTGGGTATTATAAAAAGTTTGGGTGCTATTTGGGAATTAGGATAAACTTTGGGTATCATTTGATCATTTCCCTTAATCTCTAATCTCTAATATTATAATGGGAAAAGGCCTTAGTGTCATTTTCAATCTACCAACATGTGCATCACACGTGCATAACTAATATGAAGGAGGTCTCAGGTTCGAGTCCTCAAAATGTCAGATTTTTTACTTAATTTTTTTTTATATATTTTAAACATGCATCACATGTGTAAATTACTATCCATCTATCTATCTATAATATAATATATTTACTTATATACTATAGAGTTTGTCACAAATAAACAAATTTTAATATTTCTTTCACTAAAGAAACACCACTTTCGTCACCAACAAACATGCACATTGCACGTGCAACTCCAAATCTATTTTTCAACACGTGCATCGCACATACACATCAAAGTTTTTTCTTCTTAATTAAAAAAAAATACATGTATCGCCTGTTCAGCTCCATTTTTTTAAATTAAGGCATTCATCGCACATGCTAATTAGTGTTGACTTACATGTATCACACGTTTAACTCAAACTCTTTATCAAAACGTGCTTCGCACGTGAAAAATACTAGTATATATAATTTTAGAGAAACCTTAGGTTGTAGTATTGATACATAAGCAGTTCAATATATCCTGAATAAAGAGGCACATGGTAGGAGCCGTATGATCTAACTTGGAGTTGAAGAAATATCTGAAACAATCAGCCCAGACCTGACCTATTTGGAGTCTAGCACCGCTGACGGTCGACTGTCTTAGGAGGCAGTCGACCGCAATGCACTCAATCTTAAATAGAGACTTGAGGCAGTCGACGACCCCTAGGGACAATCGACTGTCAAATAGGATACTATTACTTTGCTGACGCTGCTGACTTTTTCTCACAACGATTGCTTCGACCTCCTTCTCTTCATCGTCTTCTACTTCTCATCGAACTACAAGTATGCAACGCATAAAACCTAACAAGGAGTCCAGAGTCTTCAACTTCTCTGCCACCTCACGCACACATGGTAATAAACCCAATTCCCATAACACGGTGTCACACTCTTCCTTTTTCTGTGGTGGTGGTGTTGGCAGCGCCGAGTTCTTGCGCTTCATGCTAGCAACAAAGGAGATTGCATCTTTATTGTTATCGTAGTAATAAATTACATACAAGTAGCAGCTACATACTTGTGCTAGAATCATATTTTGTAGATTTTTATTTTTTATTTTCCTTGTGCGTGTTTGTGTGGATGAGGTTCTAAAGAACCCCAACCTCTAATATAAATATTTCCTAAAAACAATAAATATCTAAAAGTTTAGTTAATTTTCCTTATTCTCGGTCATCCTCTTTAATTTATCGCCACCCAAAAAATAAAATAAAATGAAATAAAATAATGTAATTTTTTTTGAAAATAAAAATAACAATCTCTCCCTCTCCCTCTCCCTGAAAATTAATGTTTCGTCCCTTATTTGGATCAACAATGTAAGAATGCAAAGGAAAAATTATTAAATTCTAGTGACTTAATTTCTGTACTGCAAAATTAATCAACCACATGCAAGCTAGAAAACAATGTCAGATCCTAGAATGACATCTACCGTCCAAAACTAATCAACAGTTTCGGGCATGCAAGAACACAACATCATAGATCCTAGCATGGCATCTATGGTTTTAGGAGTTCATTGTACTGAATTCCAAATTTATCATATTATATCGTTATCTCAAGTTCGCTCTTATAGTTATTTATCATGCAATCTCGCAATTCCTATTTTTTTGTTGTTGTTGTTGTCGATAATTCAATGAATCTAAATAAATGAGTAAACTTCTGCAACTCAATCTATAAAAGATCAATAACATAGCTACATTGACTCATAACTATCATCAGAATCCAAACTCTAGTTCCTCAGACGTTTACTACCTTTCACTTGCTTGTTTGAACTCCGGAACCTTTTTTGTGCTCTTCTTGATGCTCTTATCAATATATTCCTGCGACTACTGTCAGCAAATTACCCTGTTCTGGCTTTTCTTTATTATTAACAGTATGTAAATCCGGAGATCTTTCTTCTACTCCCTCGTCTCATCGCCCTTCTGAATACATAGCTTTCACAGCTCTTCTGCTAACTGATTATCATAATCACCTTCTTTCATTATCAGAAGTTGATTCTCATAATCAGTTAACTTGTGCTTCTCAGACTAATCATCGACATCCACCAAAATAACTACAGCCTTTAACACATGGTTCATATCCAGCAAAAAGATGAGAGCTACAAATTTGCATGACACAGCCACGAAGTCAATTAGGATTTTTTGGGAAATTATGGTTGTGATGTCAATTTTGCATAACAAAAAGTTTGTGCAACTTTGGAATGAGATTTTTAAATACCAATTCTGGATTGGATTTGGATGCATATATGAATGGGACAAGCAAACTTCAACTATGAACACCAACGGTCGGTCGTATGAAAGTGGAATCACAACAGCTGCACAAATTGACTATGAACAATGCTATCCCTACAACCTATTTTACAACCTCCACTCCTTATATTCTAATATGTCACTAATCTATTGGAGGTGTCAGCGTAGGTAAAGATTTATCCATAGACTATATACCTAATGCACATGCTATAATTGATTAATTTCACTCTCAAGCCCAATATATTTTAATATTTAATTGGTGTTTGAATATTTCTTTTTTCTTTAGTACACCAAAATCTGTTTAAATAAAGTCTCTATTTTATAACATCTTTTCAATTAAGATTCTATTTTTCGATGCCTTTAACACTTAAGTAGTTGATTTGAGATAAATTGTACTGATTGTCTTTTTTTGTCACACTCTCAAATTCTACTATCACAATATAACTTTCAATGTTTAATGGTTTCAATATTAGGGCCTTAACAAATCTCATATTTACAGAATACTCCTTCACAACATTGATCCTATGTATCACTACAAAAACACAAAATTAGTCACATACAAAGTTACAAACTATAAATACATCATACATAATCTCAGTAGTGCAAAGCAAGGACTAATCTATAAATAACATTTTGTGTGGATAAACACAAGTATGAAAATATACAATTTTTTAGAGGTACTAATTTGTTAAAACTCACAAGGGCAAAACCGTCACCTCCCCCCATCAAGCCCCACCGACAGAAACATGCTATCTATCTGAGTTGGCAACTCCCCACCGGCTACTCCCGGTCTCAATCGGCGCCAGCCTGTCACCAGCTGGTTATAGATGCCGACAACCCAACAAACATCCACCGTCAACTCCTGATCCAGGGGTCAGTAATCGGTCACTTCTTTTTTCGAATTATGATACTCTCGGTTACCGACTTATCCGGTCATAAATATTATAGCAAAAATAAAATGCTCTAATTTTTCTAAGAGAGGAAGGAGAAGAGTAGAAGTGATTTCACTCACTCTCTCACTCTCTCTCTCTCTCTACTTTCTACTTTCTCTCTCTTGAAATGGAGGCGAACGCGGGGATGGTGGCGGGGTCGTACAAGCGGAACGAGTTCGTGGTGATCCGCAACGAAGCCGAAGCTGGGGTAATAAAAAAAGATATCTTTTTGGAAAGTTTCAAAGAATTTTTTGTTAATTATTTGATGAAATTGGTTGGAATTGGTGGAATTGAGTGATGATTGGATTGAAATGGGAGTAATTGGTGTTAGTTGGATTGATTGGGATGTGGATTTTGAGTTTAGGGTTTTGAGGTGTTGGTTTGGGATTAGGGGAGTTCTTGTAGTTGCTAATTTGTTATTTTGGTGATAAATCTGTCAATTTTATGTGTAGATCTGTTGGGTTACCTAGGGTTTTTGTTGGTTTTTTGTGGAATTGAGTAATGGGTGTTGATTAGGTTGTGTGGGATCTTGTTGTTGATATGCCGATTGGACCGGGTCTCAATTCTTTATTTCTTCTAAAACAAAATGTAGAGTTATAACGGATTTTTTTTTTGTGCGTTCCATAATAGAGTTCTTTTCTAGATGGAATTCAGTATTGGGTATTGATTAGGTTGTATGTGATCTAGATTAGTAGTATCAGCTCGGGCGGATTTCACTATCGTATTTTTTCTATGACAGTGAATCTACAGTCGATTCTTTTTTAATCAAAATTTTTGTCCGTATCAATAATATATTTCATAGGTAGTTGCTAATAGCTATATTAAGCAATTCATGTTTCATTTGTTTTGAAATAATATGGAATTTTGAATTTGTGAAGCACTTAACTTTATTCTTGCCAATTTGGTCATTTGTTATATTGTTTGTTTCATTTCTTTCCATTGATATTTAAGGATTTGTTTGTGTATAGCTTTGAATGCGGATGTAGTATACTTTAAATTCTGTGGATGATTTTCATGGACAAAGATAACCAAAATGTTTCATTGTTTTGGTTTAATGTCGTGGTATATCATTGGAGTTTTTGAGTACCTTATTTTAAATTGGGTATGAATCCATTTAGTTATATGCCTTTCTAAATCTCATAATGGTGGTTTTTGGTAATTGAGCTACACATTCTTACTTAGGAGTTAGGACAGCCGCCACACTTGTGTGTAGTGTAGTAAAAATACGAAAATTTGTTCATGATCTAATTGGCCTTAAATTTGTTCTTATTTACAATGCAGTCCAAGCCACTGAAAAATCGAATGGTCAAGTGTGTCAGATCTGTGGTGACACTGTAGGGATTACAGCAACCGGTGACATTTTTGTTGCTTGCAATGAGTGTGCATTCCTATGAGTATGAGCGCAAAGATGGGAATCAGTCTTGTCCTCAATGCAAGACCAGGTACAAGAGACAGAAAGGTTAGCTTATGAACTCTCTATGACTTGTTCTATTTACCTTCTGAATGTGGATTGTGACCATTATTTCAATAACAGCAAAGCTCTTCGTAATGTGTTTCATGATGGATCCTTCTTATGGGAAGAAGACTTGTTATGTTCAGTTTCCTCAATGATTTGATGGCATCGATTTGCATGATCGATATGCCAATCGCAATATTGTCTTTTTTGATGTAAGATATCCATCTATTATGTGTATTGTTGATATCAGTACTTCGGATTCTCTGGTTTCTTATAAATTTTAATTATATTTTGTAGATTAACTTGAAAGGTTTAAATGGTATCCAAGGCCCTATGTACGTGGGGACTGGATGTTGTTTCAATAGGCAGGCTTTATACGGGTATGACCCAGTCTTGACAGAGGCTGACTTGGAGCCTAACATAGTATTTAAGAGCTGTTGTGGCTCAAGAAAAAATGGGAAAGAGTAAGAATAAAGATTACATTGACAAAAACCGGGCCATGAAGAGGACTGAATCAACAGTTCCCATATTCAAACATGGAGGATGTTGAAGAGGGATTAGACGGTTAGCATTTATGATAGTAATATAATTTTAGTTTGCTCACTAAGATGTTCAGTATCGTTATGTATCAGTTGCAGTTTATATCTTTTACTTGATGCTATTTCGAGTCCTTCAATATCAAGATGTGACGTGTAAGTAAGATTGCAAATTGATATGAAATGTACAATCAGAATTTGATTTTGTATCTGGTTTAAAATATGGATACAGATGATAGTCTTAAACTATTCAAATGTATTCAAATATAAGAATATCAATGTAAAACTTGTGGAACTCACAGGAGGTAAGCCTTTTTAGCATTCTTCTCTGTACCTATGCAGTCACGAAAATGTGACTTTATAAAAATTCATATTTATTTAAAATAAAAAACATAACTGCGTTGAGCTGCTTTACATTTTCACATTAAAAAGACTTGTTAGTATTGCGACCATTTTCCTTCGATCTTCATTCAAATCTGTTTTCATCAAATATGGTTATAGCATATTTGAGTACATATCACAAGAAAAGGAAAAAAAACATCTATAAATGTGGCAACACCCATATCTCTCCGTATTTGCTCACACCTACATATTTGAAATTTCAGGTTATGAAGACGAGATCACTGCTGATGTCTCAGAAGCGATTAAGCACTTTGGTCAATCTCCAATCTTTATTGCATCAACATTCATGGAACAAGGAGGCATACCAACATCTACTAACCCAGCTTCACTGCTAAAAGAAGCTATCCATGTCATTAGTTGTGGGTACGAGGATAAATCTGAATGGGGGAAAGAGGTTAGTGCAGCTCTCGAGATGAGTATCTTTAGAATTTTTTTTTCTTCCCCTATTTTAAAACAAACTTGTATATATACTCCCGTTTCAGAATTAATGTGGATATACCCTGCTTTATTAATTAAGATTAGTTTTATATGAAATCAACAATGATACATCACTTCTTTATGTAATATTTGACTTAAAATTGTATAGTTTTTCCAAAAATAGGGATAATATCCTCAAATTTCAAATTAAGTGGTATTAAGGAAAATAGCTGAAGCTGGGATACGGAAGAATATGGTAGAAATATATTGAATGATATGTTTACTGAGCTTGTGCACCTGTTACCCATTACCAGATTGGATGGATTTATGGATATCCGTTACTGAGGATTTTCTGACTGGATTTAAAATGCACGCTCGGGGGTGGATATCGATCTACTGCATGCCTCCTCGACCCACATTCATGGGTTCAGCTCCAATCAATCTTTCTGATCGTCAAAATCAAGTGCTTCGGTGGGCCCTGGGTTAGACATTGCCCTATTTGGTATGGTTATAGTGGCAGACTGAAGCTCCTGGAGAGACTAGCATATATCAACACCATTGTATATCCAATCACATCTATACCACTGATTGCGTACTGTGTGCTTCCAGCCATTTGTCTCCTCACCAATAAGTTCATTATACCAGAGGTTAGTGATAATTCATCCACAAAATTCTAATTATTGGGGCATCCCTTTTGCTTTTTGCTATATAAGATCCACAAACCTCTGAACTATCTATCTCTTACGTGTTCATATTCTCTGAAACATGCTGTATTAATCACCTATGGTCGTTTTCTTTCCCCCAATTCTAATGAACTAATGCTTAAGGTGGACATGAACTCAACTGTTCATATTCCTACTTCAGTTGAACATACGAGCTACTTTTGTACACTGAGTAGCAAACTTAAACTGTTCTTTTATCTTGTTTAAATTTAGTTAGAAGTGCTCTTTTAGGAAATTTTTTTGCTGTTTTATTGAGTAGAATATGTTCCATAGTTTCAAATATCAGTCTCTCAGTCCCTCTGGGACACAATAGCTTGTATGAGATCGGGATTTTGCCTATCAATACTCCACATGTGCTACCAATAACTGATGGGCTTATTCCTACACCGACTTTGAAGGTTTTGTAGGGAAAATGGGATTATTTTGGGGAGATATATTTTTTCATTTGGTTTGCTATACAGGAATTCAGTTCTCATTATATTCTTACACTGTTAAAGTATGCACCATTAAAGTATGCATCTCCCTTTTTGTTTATTCTCTATTGAGGATCTGTATCTTAGATCTCTCTTGACGTACTCCAAATGTGTTTATTATGTATTGGCATTCTAAATAAATTGCTGTCGCTTCCTTTTCTGACCATCGGGTTCTAGAGATCCTTATATTTGATTGAATATCTTTGTTGGAAGGAAAAATAAATAGCAATCATTCTACAACCAAACCCCATCTTGGGGAGGCTCTACATATACTCCAAATTGCTCTATATTGATAGGCATTCTAAACAAAGGTTTCCTCTTCCTTTTCTTACCTTCGGGTTTCGAAAATCCCACATTCCTATTGAATATTTTTGTCGGAGTGGGAAATAAAGAGCTGTAAATTTACAACGAAACTCCATTTTGTGCAGGGTCTTTACACACTCCCAATGTGCTCAATATATATATGCATTCTAAACCGAACGCCCCTCTTAGTTTCTAACCATCGGGCTTTTGGAGATCATTATCTTTTAACTGAGTATCTTTGTCGGAGGGAGAATTAATCGCTATTAATTAACAACCCAACTGTTTGTGTTTCTATATCCCAAGTACCATGCTGTTAGGAAGTAGAAATAAGAGTTGCATGGGGTATGTGGAGCCAAAATGGGTATGCTTAATCTGAGTATGTAACAACTAATATGGCAAATTGATATGGTATAGAATGGCTTGTTTGATCAGTCAAATTGTAACATAATAAATTTGTATTGAACATAAAATGATTGTGTGCTATTTGGCTATTTGAGGATTAGAATAAACTTTGGGTATCATTTGATCATTTCCCTTAATATATATGGATTTAGACAAAACCTTAGGTTGTAGTAGAGACACACGATATGAGCCGTATGATCTAGCTTGGAGTTAAAGAAATATCTAAAACAGTCAGCCTAGACCCGACCTATTTGGAGTCTAGCACCGCTGAGTCTTAGGAGGCAGTCGACTGCAATGCACTCAATCTCAAATAGAGACTTGAGGCAGTCAACTGCACCTAGGGACAGTCGACTGTCAAATAGGATACTATTACTTTGCTGATGCTGCTGACTTTTTCTCACAACGATTGCTTCGATCTCCTTCGCTTCATCGTCTTCTACTTCTCATCGAGCTAGAAGTATGCAACGCATAAAACCTAACAAGGAGTCCAAAGTCTTCAACTTCTCTGCCACCTCGCAGACCTCTGAGGAGCACACATGGTAAACCCAATTCCCATAACACGGTGTCACACTCTTCCTTTTTCTGTGGTGGTGGAGTTGGCAGCGCCGTGTTCTTGCGCTTCATGCAGGCAACAAAGGAGATTGCATCTTAATTGTTATCGTAGTAAGAAATTACATACAAGTAGCAGCTACATACTTATGCTAGAATCATATTTTGTAGATTTTTATTTGTATTTCCCTTGTGCGTGTGTTTGTGCGGATGAGGTTCTAAAGAAACCCAGCCTCTAATATAAATATTTCCTAAACAACGATAAATATCTTAAAGTTTCGTTAATTTTCCTTACCCTCGGTCATCCTCTTTAATTTATCGCCACCAAAAAAATAAAGTAAAATGAAATAAAATAATGTAATTTTAAAAAATAATAATAATCTCTCCCTCTCCCTCTCCCTGAAAATTAATGTTTAGTCCCTTTTTTGGATCAACAATGTAAGAATACAAAGGAAAAATTATTAAATTCTTGTGACTTAATTTCTGTACTGCAAAATTAATCAACCACATGCAAGCTAGAAAGCAATGTCAGAGATCTTAGAATGACATCTACGGTTCAAAACTAATCAACAGTCTCAGGCATGCAAGAACACGACGTCATAGAGCCTAGCATGGCATCTATGGTTTACGGAGTTCATTGTCCCGAATTCCAATTTTATCATATTATATCGTAATCTCAAGTTTGCTCTTATAGTATTTTATCATGCAATCTTGCAATTCCTTTTTTTTTTTGGTTGATAATTCAATGAATCTAATAAATGAGTAAAATTCTGCAATTCAATCTATAAAAGATCCATAACATAGCTACATTAACTCATAACTATCATCAGAATCCTAGTTCCTCAAACGTTTACTTCCTTTTACTTGTCTGAACTCTGGAACCTTGTTTGTGCTCTTCTTTGATGCTCTTATCAATATATTCTTGCGACTCTATCAGCAAATTATATTGTTCTGGTTTTTCTTTATTATTAACAATGTGTAAATCCTGAGATCTTTCTTCTTCTCTCTCTGTCGTGGACCTTCTAACTACACATCTTTCACAGCTCTTCTGCTGAATGATTATCATAAACACCTTCTTTCATTATGAGAAGTTGAATATCAAAATCAGTTAACTTGTACTTCTCAGACTAATCTTCGACTTCCACCAAAATAACTTCAGCCTTTAACACATGGTTCATATCCACCAAAAAGATGAAAGCTACAAATTTGCATGACACAGCCACAAAGTCAATTATGATTTTTTTTTGGGAAATTATGGTTTGGATGTCAATTTTGCATAACAGAAAGTTTGTGCAGCTTTGGAATGAGATTTTTAAATACCAATTCTGGATTGGATTTGGATGCATATATGAATGGGACAAGCAAACTTCAACTATGAACACCGGATGCTCATGCTATAATTGACTAATTTCCCTCTCAAGCACAATAAATTTTAATATTTAATTGGTTTTTGAATATTTCTTTATTACACCCATCTCTGTTTAAATAAAGCCTCTCTTTATTACACCAATCTCTGTTTAAATAAAGCCTCAATTTTATAACATATTTTCCATTAAGATGTTATTTTTTGATGCCTTTAACACTTAAGTAGCTGATTTGAGATAAGAGCATCTGTAGTTGTTAGCCAAAATTTACATATTTGGCATATAGCCAATAGTTTTATAACTTTCGTCTGTAGTCGTTGTTAGCCAAAATTTGGCTTTTCGAAATCTTAATAGGACGGACGGTGTATAATTTTTCGAATTAATTTTTTTTTAAAAAAAAATCTTAATTAAAAATTTGCCTTCTCTCCTTTTTAAGAGCCTTTGATAGTGACATTTTTGAATTGAAAATTTCTTAATTAATCATTTTGTTGACTTTGACAGTGACGTTTTTGAAAAATAAAATCAAAAAATTTCTCCCAAGTGATGGGACGGTAGACCTTCTCTACTATTTTTTAAAATTTAAATTATGGGACGGACTATAATCTCCGGTTCCAAAACTTTGTAAGAAAAAAAATTTCTGGGACGGTGTATAATTTACCGTCCGATTTTTTATTAATAAAAAAAATTTCTGACGGTAAATTATACACCGTCTGATCAACAAACGAAAAATAATATTTCGCCGGTTATCTTGTTGTTGATATGCCCGATTGGACCGGATCTCAAATTTGTTTTTCTTCTAAAACAAAATGTAGAGTTATATCGGATTTTTTGTGCATTCCATAATAGATTTCTTTTCTGGATGGAGTTCAGTATTGGATTTTGATTAGGTTGTATGTGATATAGATTAGTAGTATCCGCTCTGGTAGATCTCACTGTCGTATTTTTTCTATGACAAAGTGAATAATTCTACAGTCAAAATTTTGTCCGTATCAATAATATATTTCATAGGTAGTTGCTAATAGCTATATTAAGCAATTCATGTTTCATTTGTTTTGAAATAATATGGAATTATGAACTTGCGAAGCACTTTACTTTATTCTTGCCAATTTGGTCATTTGTTATATTGTTTGTTTCATTTCTTTCCATTGATATTTAAGAATTTGTATAGGAGATATCGTCAGCATCTCTTCCAAAGCCAGGCTGGCATCTGGCAGCTTACAGGTTGAAGCTCTTTTTAGATGCCCCAATCCTCCTGCTCGTGTTCAGGCGTTCTGTTTATCTGATGGTATCTCCTCCTTCTCCGTCTCGGTTCATTACCATGATTCTATCTCCGTCAAAGGGAACCTTCCTCCTCCTCCAACTGCGTCTGCTGCGCCGCATTTTGGCTCTGATCTTTCAGCTCCATTTCATCCCAGGGATTCCTCTTCCTCTTAAGTCTCTGAGCTCAACGGTAAAAGGGGGTAGGTTTGGGACTGGTCGCAGCAAGTATTCTCTTCACAACAAGCCTGTTACTTCCCTTTCCATCCCGAAGATCTCTCCATCCAAAGCGCCCAATCTTGTTTGGATCAATCCGGATCTGCATGCTGCTAAGGGCCCATCTCCGGCTCCATCGGCTATATCCCTGCCTCCCTCTTCTGGCCTATCTCTTCCCCCCAAGGTTCCGTTGTCGGTGTTGAATGCCCCTGCTGTCGCTGTGGATGCGTCCTCCCCCTCTGCTAAGTGTAAGGAACCATCTGCTAAGTGTAAGGATCCTTCTTCTAAATGGCCAGCTTGGGAAGTCAACCCGAATTTCGCGTCGGATTGGGAACAATTCCAACAGATTGCTCACTTTCCCACCCCGACCAAGTCGGATCCTGCCTTCTCTCTCTCCAAGCTCAAGCTTTCCTCACCTGCCAAAGGTTCAGGATGGATTGATCAGGATCCCCTTCTGTTGGAGGAGGAAGCGGAGCATGAAAGTGTTAGCCGACCCAAGCAGGTACTCTATCTTCCTCTCTCTGAGTACTCCCCTGTTAGCTTTTATTTCATTTCCGCATGTTTCTATAAGATTATTCATTTGGGTTTCTTGTGTCAAGCAATTTCTCCTCCTTTCCATGTCCCTAACTGTCTTAGGGTCTCCCCGATTGGGTCTTCGTTTCGCGGTTGGATCTCCCCAGCGCTCGCGACGAAGGCCCAGGGTTTATTGGAACCCTCTTCCCCCTCTCCTACTAAGTGTTTTTTGCCGTTTATTCAATGTTATATCCGGTCTGGTGGAGGCTCGGTCCTCCCCTTCTATTACTATCCCCTCGGACACCTCGCCTACCCCCGTCTCTCCTATTTTGGAGGTGGGGTGCTCCGATTCGGGGATAGTGCAACCCTTAAGGTCGCCCCTTCGTCTCATCCGATCTAGTGCGCGTATTAAGGCTAAAAAACTTTTGGCCTCCAATTTGCCTAGTCCTTCGACTTGTTTCAACCCTACCAAGGACACCTCCAAGGCTTGGACTTCGCCTCAATTTACTCTCTCACCATAACGCGTTAGGTTCTATTTTCTGCCCCATTTTTGATTCGGTCTCCAATTGCGAATTGGCCGCTTTAGCGCAAGACATGGGATTTCTGATAGATCCCTCTGATTCCCCCAGAGTTCTTTCCCTTGGAAGGAACGTCTTAGAGTCCTGGAGCACCTTCATCCTCATGATTAGTGTATCTTGGAACATCCGTGGTCTGAATTGCCCATCTAAGCAATGGGCAATTCTGGATTTAATTTCTTCTTCTCGCTGCGACCTGATTTCTATCCAAGAAACCAAATTGGAATCGCCTTCCCACTCCACCTTGATCGCCTTAGGTGGATCTTTGATCACCAAGTGGATCTCTCTCGATGCTATTGGTTCGAGGGGAGGGATCCTCCTGGGCTTCAAAGAGGCGATCTTCTCTCTATTGGCGGTTCAACGTCTTAACTTCTTCCTCATTATTCAACTACAATGGACAACCTTCAATTGTCCCCTCACCGTGATATCGGTTTACGGCCCCTCCTGTCCTGAGAGGCGGCCCCTTTTCTGGAACGAATTCCTCTCATTAAATCTATATACTTGCGACCTCTGCTTTCTTTGTGGGGACTTCAACGTCACCAGATTTGTGGCCGAAAGGTCGAATCTGGTCCTCTCTAATTCCCAATCGTGTCTGTTTAACGATTGCATCCGGGATTTGCATTTGACCGATTTACCCTTATCTGGTAGGTCATTCACCTGGACCAACCAACGCAACCCCCAGACGTTGGTCAAACTTGACCGCTTCCTAGTTTCGCAATCCTGGATTTCCAGGTTCCATCGATCTTCCTCCCAGGCTCTCCCCAATCCATCTTCCGATCACGTTCCGATCGCTCTTTTCTCCAACTTTCATTTCAATCACCATCACAAATTTCGTTTTGAAAAACTCTGGCTTCAAGATCAGCTATTCGTCAATCTGGTTGTGAAATGTCTGGCCTCAATTACCGGTTCATCTGGGTTGGGCAACATCCTTCTTAAACTTCACGCTATCAAGCATGGTTGCAAAATATGGCGCTCCGAGCGACAATCCAACACTAACTTTCTTAAAAACCTCCTCCTTTCGTCCATCGATTCCATCGATAAGATGGAGAAACTGGGTCCCTTGTCGGATTCTTTTCGCTCAGAGCGCCGTTCTTGCAAGCAAGACTATGTTGAAATCCTCCATCTAGACCATATTAAATGGGCTCAAAGAGCTAGAGTTAAATGGCTGAAGGAGGGTGACGCCAATATGGCCTTCTTTCACAACTTCGCTTCCCACAGGCAACGTAGCAATCAGATCTCTTCTATTACCGTTCAAGGGGTAGATTTGACTTCCGATGGGGAGATCCACCGGGAGTTCCTTTCTTTCTATAAAAACCTTATTGGCTCGCATAAACATCGCTCGCTAGAGCTCGATTGGTTCCAACTTTACGGTAACCAATCTCATGACATCTCTTCTCTCGAGGCCCCTTTCTCCCTGGAAGAAATTAAATCGGTCATCTTCGCTTTAAAAAGCAATTCGTCGGCCCCAGGGCCCGATGGTTTCCCCTGCCTTCTTCTTCCAAAAATTCTGGGAGTGGCTTAAGGTCGATCTTCTCAAAATGTTTCAGGATCTTCACCAGGGATGCTTTTCTTTTGATCGCATCAATTATACGCACATTGTCCTCATCCCCAAGGTTGCGGGAGTGCACGTCTTATCCAATTTCAGGCCTATCAGCTTGATCATACTTCTTTCAAAATCATTATGAAAGTCCTCTCAGCTAGACTGAGTGCGATCATATCTCCTATGATCGATTCAGCCCAATCGGCCTTCATCAAGGACTGTTTTATCCTTGATAGTGTGGCCTCGGCCCAAGAGATCATTTCCCACTGTCATAGATCTAATTCTGAGGGTATCTTACTTAAGCTTGATTTCCAAAAAGCTTACGACAACGTTAATTGGGATTTCCTTATTGACATTCTCACTTACCGTGGGTTCGGCCCCAAATGGATTGCTTGGATTAAATCCAGCTTGTTCTCAGGAACCTCCTCGATCATTATTAATGGTTCGGAAGGTCACAAATTCAAAATCAAATGTGGTCTCCGACAAGGGGACCCCCTTTCCTCCCTTCTCTTCTCCCTTGTGGCTGACGTCTTTAGCAAGCTTCTTAGGAATGCTTGGAACTTGCAAATGATCGAGGGTCTCGGTAACTCTCATCTCTTTGAGGGGGTGCTTAATCTGCAATACGCAGACGACACTATTATCTTCACCAAACCCAACGTCCATTCCATGCGGAACCTTAAACTTCTCCTTTATTGTTTCGAGATGGCCTCCGGATTATCTATCAATTTCCAAAAATCTTCTGTTCTCTGGCTGGGGGGCTCCCCCAATCGCCAGGTCGAGGTTCTCGAATTTCTTTAGTTGCCCCGTTGCTTCCTTTCCAATCTATTACTTAGGCATCCCTCTTCGATGGGGCAAGCTGCACAAGATCGGACTGGTTTCCCTCTTATTGATAAGGTGGAAGCCAGACTCAATGTTTGGTCTGGTAAACTCTTTCCCGAGGTGGCAGACTGATCCTTATTAACTCGGTGCTTTCAGCTATGCCTCTTTACTTGATGTTATTCTTCTTCCCCCCCTCTTGGGTGATCAAGAGATTGATCAAATCAGAAGAATTTCTTCTGGTCTGGGTCATCCTCTTAAACGGGCTCCCATCTTAGCCATTGGAAAATCTGCACCTCAAAAGAGGAAGG